>OY757919.1:72128626-72402041 GCA_963585895.1 Sepioteuthis lessoniana
GTAGGTCGTGGATAATTTGTTCATTTGGTTTGTCTGTGACTTCAAGAGGTTTACCAAGCAGATTCTTGAAATGTTTTTTTTTCCACTTTTGGAGTTTTTCTTCTAGAATGGCTGCTTTTAGTTTTGATCATGTGTATAAAAATGTATTTCTAAGGCAAAAAATCAAGCCGACCACGTACGGACTTGATTTGGCTAGAGTGGAAAAGGGAGAAGTAATCCCAGACAGTGCGGCACCAAAAAGTGACTTCCTTTTTTTTTTTTGTCGAGAACTACTATTCAGACCCTCGGTACGAATTCGGGGACCAAACTGTAAAGACACGAAAAACTTAAGCCAGCAGATGGGTTTCGTCACTCGCTTCTTGAATGGAGCTTCTCAAGAAATAAAAGTAAAATTAAACGAAAGTCAACTACTGAAATTCTACCAAGTTAAACAACAGAAAGAAAATTCAACCGAGAATTCTGCTGAAAAGAACTTTAAAGAAGACTCGCAATTTAATGAACTCTGAAACGTTTCGATAAAACAAAACAAACAAAAAAGAAAAGAAAAATACTCAAATTCGATGAACTTTGTTTCCCCGGACACTCTCTCAGATAAGTTCCAACAAATTGCACTAAAATTTGCAGCACTTCATCTTTTCTATCCTTTTATTTCTTGTTTCCTTTGTATAAAATTCCTTTTTAAAAACTTTATTGTCTGTGTTATCTTTTCGAATCAGTATCTGAACTAGAAAGCTGCGGAACTTACTGTTTGAACTTACTGTTTAAATTTACCGTTTGAAATTGCCGTTTAATATTGCACACTAAAGCCCCCCACCACCACCAAAAAAAACATTACCCGGTTAAATGCTAAACTTGGCTCTAGTGTCACTCACTTCATATCAAATTTTAGTCCCCCTTTAATTTCTTTATGTGGTGCTTTTTCTTCCAATAACTTCATTATTGTTTTCCATGCTAATTGTGATTATCTTCTACTGAATTGATTTAATTGATTTCTTCTCTAAAGTACTCAAGTTGCTCTTTATGGTAAGTTTTAATTCTTTTCTGAGCTTTCTAGAGTTTCTGCACATTGGTATTTGTTGTGTTTCTTCTCTTAAGTACGGATGCTTTTTTTAAGTGATCCCGTTTTTCTCAAAGTATTTTTGACTCCCTGGGAATTTTATGCTTGGCTTTTGGTTTAGTTTGTTTTAACTTAGTTTAAGGGGGGTGTCCACGTGGTAATTTACAAAGCTTTTTGCTAAGATATAGCACAAGGCCGTATGAATGTGGCACCCAATGAGAACCGAACTCACTGATGTAGGTTTGCTAGTCTACCTTGCTAACCATTACACCACCCAAGGTGTCCAAGGGGGGTGCCCACGTGGTGTAAATGGTAAACCGTTAGACTGCAGAATCGTAATAAGCGAGTTCGAACTCCAGTCGCGCTGTTATGTTCACTTTCGGTCAAATACCCTTGGGAAAGGTATGAACCCCCTTATCTTCCCAGCTATGGGTTAAATAGTACCACTACTGTTCTTCTAGAACCCAAGAAGGTTAATGTGCAATTAAACAAACAGACAGCTTAGTTTAAGTCTAACTCTCCCGTTTTATTTTAATCAGGTATTGTGAGTTCATCATTCTCTCGTCTCTTGGATAATAAAGTTTATTCTAATACTAGAACCTTTTATTGAAGCTTGTTACTAAATTCTTAGATGTTGGCCATTTTGATACTTATAATAAGCACTGTTGGTTGAGCGGTATGATACTAAATCTAACGTAAAGTTGGGTAGGTTTCGATCCCAGCTTCAAGCGTCCTACGTGTCTAGCCACACTGAAGAGTTGCGATACAACGAAACAGTCTGTCTGTAGATGACAATATATACGCTCCCCCGTGGGAGTTGATCACTCTGGCAAAGGAATTTACGGCTGCCGCTCGCATAATGCAAAAGCTCTTCGAATGAATTTAGCACTCTTGTATCCGGTAAGGTATAAAATGTGAAAACAAACGAACGCTACTACTTAATACCTTATAATTCTCGAGCTGAAGTAGTAGGCTTGTTGGCTGACCGGTATGATACTAAGTCTAACGTAAAGTTGGGCAAGTTTCGATCCCAGCTTCAAGCGTCCTACGTGTCAAGCCACATTGAAGAGTTGAGATACAACGAAACAGTCTGTCTGTAGATGACTATATATATATATATATGAAATACACCATTTATAATATACAAATCAATTGGAAAGTAAAGTTCTTACTTACCACTATTTTTCAAAAATCATTAGATTTTACTGTAAAGTTCTTAAATTTTAACCATTTTTGATGCTTGTTATGAACGCTTCTCTCTCTTTTTTTTTTTTTTTTTTTAAATCTTTTTATCTAATAATTTGACCAATTCTTTTTCAAATGATCTCAAATTCTAATTGATCTTCAAATTGAAACAACTTGAAACTTTGTGTTTAATTTTTATGATTTGTTTTTCTTTTCAGATACAGAAATTTCACTTACCGGGGGAAAATGGGTTTGAACATTAAATATAGAATGTTGAGTTGTTTCTACACATGCTGTTAAAATCTGAAATCATGAGAATAAGAATTGGTCAAGTTATTAGATTTCGAAATTATATCTACTTTTCTAAAACACCATATACATCTCAAATTGTTATGTTTTGACCTTTTGACCCGGCCAAAAATGCCATTCAAGGTGATGCACCGGAAGGAAGTGACACATTCCAATGGCAGTTAGGAGAGGAAATCGCGTGGGCGGAAATTGGCTGATGAAATGGGACAAGGTAATTCCCATGGTACACTACAGAGTGATGCACCGGAAGAGAGTGACCTCTGAACTGCATGACAGTTATTTCCGCTTGATGACGATTAAACATTCGATTTCAAAGATCGAGTGGGCGTCGAACGATTATATAATTCAGTTGAGTTCGACGAGCCAGTGACAGTTGAGTTGAAGATCGGACGGAGTTATAGACGAAATGTGGAAGGGAAAGCCACATCAGGCCGAAGTGGCCTTTGGGCCCTGATGAGTGGGCCCTAGGCCTCCGGTTGAGCAGCACTAAAGAACGAGAAAGACACAACGTGACGGTCATAACAGTGGGGTCAAAGTATTGCAGTTATGTTCGATCACCTCCCTCTCACAGTAAAACCCCACACAACCTTTTCGAACCCTTGCAATAAAGTGAGAGGTAAATATTTTGTTAAAGAAGTCTTCCTGCGTCGTTTATTACTGCGTCTGTCTTTGTCACTGCGTCTTAATTATTGCGTCGTTGTGATGCTGTAGATGGTATATAACAAAATTATATCATTTTTTTTAAACACCCTACATATATATATGTATATATGCAGGTGGAGTGAGAAGTTCATATAAGGACATTCTATATGCTGCAGCTGACATTTTAATCAATGGTGTCCAAGCACTGCTACTGCAATGAAAGGAGTGTGTATACTGCAAGAAGGACTATGTTAAAAAAATAAACCTCATTTGGTAGCATTCCATGTAAGTATCTTCGTTATCCTAAAATTTTCAGTCAACCCTTGTATATACTAAAAAATAAATAAATACCAGCTGTACTTTATGCGATGATGACCCTGGGATCAAACGTGTATTTTATTTGAATAAATCGGTAATTTCTTGTTTAACAACCTGATAGATTATTTTCCTTTAGATATAGTGAGAGTTGCTTCGAATTTAGATTTGATTAGCGTAAAACCCAAAAGCAAATCACATTTTTTGATTAACTAATTGATTTTAACGACATTTCAACTCGTCTAGGCTTATTAAATGCCAAGAGGTGAAAGAATAGCGTTCAGGTTGTTTCTTAAGAGTCTTTTACACACAGTTGTATAATTTCAATTATTCCAATCTTATAATAATTTATACACAATTATATGGTTTCAAGTAATTATTTCTATTTAATGATAATGATTTGTTTGCACACAGTTATATGGTACGAAGTTTTCCAATCTAATACTAATAATTTATACACAGTTATGTAGTATCAAGTATTCTTATATAATACTAATGATTTATACGTAATTACATTAAGCCCAGTAGGCTGGGGCAGTGAAATACACCGACTGCATCTGCAAAAGAGTAAGATCCCCTTAACGAATAACTCTAACCGTCTGATAGTGAGGCTCCAGCCCTGGGGTTATGGGGAATGTAGAGTACCCCTTCAATGCTATTACTCCCAAATCCACCCTAACCCGTAGTGGTAGGGGGTTTCCTCGTGGTGTAATGGTTAAAGCGTTGGACTGCGGAATCGTAGTACGCGAGTTCGTACTCCAGTCGCGCTATTACGTTCACTTTCGGGCAAATACCCTTGGGAAAGGTATGAACCCCCTTATCCTCCCAGCTATGTGTTAAATAGTACCATTACTGTTCTTCTAGGAGAATAGATTTGGCATTAAATAACCTACAAAGGTTGATATGCCATTAAACAAAGAAACCAAACCAAACCGTAGTGGTAGTATCTGTTATGGTCCCATCGATGGATCAAATAAAACTATTTAACCATTGAACAGTGCAAAAAAAGTGATTGATGTTAAATTTAATTGTTAATGTTACATAGTTATACTTGAAATCATTAGCGATGGACTGCAGAATCGTAGTAAGCAAGTTCGTACTCCAGTCACGCTATTACGTTCACTTTCGGGCAAATACCCTTGGAAAAAGTATGAACCCCCTTATCCTCCCAGCTAAGGGTTAAATAGTACTACTACTGTTCTTTTAGGTGAATGCCTTTGGCATTAAATAACCTACAAAGATTGATATAAAACAAAGAAACTAAACCAAAGAAACCTTGAAACCATTTAACTGGATGCAAATAAAACTATTGATGTCAGATAGAAATTCTTGAAGTCCTTTAACTGCGTGCAAACTAAGGATTAATACTAAATAGAATCATTCGCGTTAGATGGGAATACTTGGAACCATTTGTGTGCAAAAATTGAATTATTGGTATTACATAGCAATACTTGGACCCATCTGACTGTATGCAAATGAATAAATAGCACTGAATAGAATTATTAGGGTTAAATAGCAACACTTAAAACCATTTACCGTATGCAAATTAAACTATTCTTATGAATAATACTTGAACGTGCAAACAAATAATTGATATCAAATCGAATCATTAGTGTTAGATGGCAATACATGAAACCATTTAACTGTGTGTAAACAATAGCTATACTTGTATGCGAAAAATGAGCTCTAACGCATTTAAAAATAGAGTTTAAAAAATATTCACTTACAAAGACATATGTATAACCATTTAACTGTGTACAAACAAATACCTGATATCAAATTAAATTGTTAGTGTTACATTGCAATACTTGAAACCAAATACTATGAGAAAAAAATGAGCTCTGGTTCGTTTAAAATGTCATCTACAAACAATGAGTTTACAAAACATATATTTAATATATATTTAATATACAATATATATATATAACAAAACATATATTTAATATACGAACAGTATTTGTCATTAAATAACCTACAATGGTTGATATGCCATAAACCCCAACCAGTCAATCAGCAGTTACATTGTTTCAAATAACCAGTGCAATTTAATGACAGTCATTTGTTTGCACATAGTTATATAGTTTCAAGTAACTAAAAATAATTCGGTGAGGTCCTCTTGACGTAATAGCTAAAGTGCTGGACTGCAGTATCGAAGTAAGTGGGTTCGAACACCAGTCATTCTATTACGTTCACTTTTGGACTAATAACATTTGGAAAAGCTATTGAATCCTCTTATCCTCCCAGTTGTGGGTTAAATAGTACCACTTCTGTTCTTCTATTAGGATGGAGTTGGCATTAAATTACGTATGAAGGTTAATATGATATTAAAGAAACCTAATGAAAATTCTTAGTTAACAATTATAAGTATACAAATAATTTACGTATAATTATATGATATCAAGTATTCCTGTCTAATACAAGTAATTTTTAAATAGATTTATTTGACACATAGATGTTACTCTAACAAGGACTACTAGTCTGGATCAGAGTCGACCTGGGAGTAATGACAATGAAGAGGTAATTCCATTCTCCACAGAACTCCAAAACTGGAGTCTCGCTACTGGGTGAAGTTTAGTGGCATACCCAGGGCACGATTTTTTGGAGGAGTCTTACCTCTCTGGCATGGATATAGACAGAGCATTCTCAGCCTCTCGTACAAAGTGTAGAAACTTCTTGTTATATATATATATATATATATATATATATATATATATATATATATATATATATATATCCGACAAGAGTTAATCTGACAGTCAGAACTAAAAAGTAATGAATCTCGAACTTTTATATTTTTCAAGTATAAACCTATGTTTTTCCTTTAACTGGAAATTAGCTTTTTCCATAGGTAAGTACCTCCGATCTTTACCGACCAGAGTTTTCAAATATTGTTCTTTCACGTATCTCAAGAAATGGAACAAATAGATTTTTTGGCGAAATGTTTCGTTAAGAAAAGATCAGAGAATTTTCGCCAAGGTGCTTGATTTGATTTATTGGATAGTAAAAATTCCCTTTTCAAAAAGAGAGCGGATCGATCAAAATCAATTTGTGCGTAATGTAAAGCATTGCAGAACACAATAAAATTCGAACTGAAAAGTCTCAATGATCGATTTAAAGCAATCAACTTCATACAAAAGACTGGCTACAGTTTTATCACGTGTTCTCGCCACTTTGTCATTATAGACCAGACAAACTGCTGGAATTGGAATCTGGATGAACGACAAATGAAGTTATATACATATAAGTAATGTTGGCAACCGTAGTCGAGGGTAACCTGAAGGCTCCTTTTTTGATAGCTGCTACATCAAGGTGTAGGGGAGGGCGCTACTTCTTTCCCTGGATTTCTCCACTTTACCTTGATCCTTACCTTATAAGGCTGAGTGTTAAACAAAGAAATACCATTTTTTGAGTATTTGGTATGACACGACTTGGGAGTGAACACTGGTCTCCTGGGGCATTGGCGAACACTCTACCCACTAGGTCATGTTTTGTGGCATATCAACCTTTGTAGGTTATTTAATGCCAAATCCACTTTTATACAAATAAATAGTTCGATTTCAAATAATTCAGTTTGGCATAAGTACACAGTTTAATTGTCAAAAACATTTCTATTTCGAGATATTCAGCAAAGTCAAACAATTCTAATTCAAACAATTCAGTTTAGTATAAGTATAGTTTTTGTTTACACCCAGTTAAATGTCTAAACAGTTCTATTTCAAACACTAAAGTTTAGTGTAAATTCAGTTTAAATGTCAAAAACAGTTCTATTTCAAACAATTCAGTTTAGCATAAGTATGCAGTTTAAATATCAAAGCAGTCCTATTTCAAGCAATTCAGTTTAGCATAAGCACGCAGTTTGGTTCTATTTGACATATAGATTGGACCCTATCAGGTGCTACCACTCCGGGCTAGAGTGGACCTGGAGCGATGGCAATGAAGGAGTACTCCACATTCCCCAACGCCCCAGTATTACTGGAACCTCATTATCAGATTGTTTCGTGTCATATTCAGGACTCTCGTTGGGGAGTCTTACCCCTCTGCAGAGATGTAGTCTGTGTATACTGCAGCTCCAGCCGACTGGGCAATATATGTGTATGTGGATTTCACTCTGTTTCATTTACTATGCCTCAAAAATTAGGTATCAGACTCTGTCTCCAAAGGTTGGATGGTTTGTTGCGTTTGTTTTTTTTTTGTTTAATGGCATATTAACCTTTGTAGGTTATTTAATGCCAAAGCTATCGTTCAAGAAGAACAGTAGTGGTGCTATTTATAACCCATAGGTGGGAGGATAAGGGGGTTCATACCTTTCCCAAGGGTATTTGTCCGAAAGTGAACGTAATAGCGCAACTGGAATTCGAACTCGCCTTCTACGATTTCGCTGTCCATCGCTTTGACCATTACACCATGAGGACCCCACTCCCAAAGGTTGGAGTCTGAATCCAAATACAAAAAAGCAATGAAAATTATATTACTATATAAATCATAGTACTATATGAATTATAAGTAAAGTTGGCGACCGTAGTCGAGGGCGACCCGAAGGCTCCCCTTTCTATAGCGACTACATCGAGGTGTAGGGGAGGGCGCTACTCCATGGATTGCTCCACTTTACCCTTGATCCTTACCTTATAGTGCTGAGTGTTAAGCAAGGCGGCATCAAGTATCATTTTTTTAGTTTTTGGTATGACTCGGCGTGGGGTTGAACCCCGGTCTCCCGGACCTTTGGTGAACACTCTAACAGTACTATATAAATCACTGGCAGACAAATCCGGCGTTGATCAATATGAAAAATAAGATCTAAAGCACACTTTTGTTAATCAAAAATTTATTCTACAACATTGATTGGGTATTTGAGTAATTGATTTTAATGGTCTAGGGGTATCTTATTCCTGGAGGTTTGGGAATTGCACCCACTGTACGTTCATATTCATATTTTTTGTGTAGTTGATTCTTTAAAGTTTTTTTTTTCTTTTGCACATAGTCCTATCGAATATGAATAATTTTCAAACAGATCTATTTGACTCCTAGACGGGACCCGAACAGTTGCTTCAACTCCGAGAAAGAACTTACCTAGGAGTAATGGCAATGAAGGAGTATTCCACACTCTCCAGGCCACTAGAATAGAATCTTCACCATCAGGTGCAGTTTAGTGTCCTACTCAGGACATCCCATTTTTGTGGTGAGAGTGGCGATCTAACATCTCTGCAAGAGATACAGTCAGCGTATTCAGTCAGAAATTCCAAACATTACCAAACTCTATAGCATTGAATCTCAAAGAAAAATGAAGTTACAATACCTTTTATGGATGTGCCGTGGTGTAATGGTTATCATCGTTGGAAATAAACACGGCAACACGAGTTCAAATCCTCGATGAGTCTGTTTACATTTCACATAACACTAATACCCTTGGGAAAGGTATTAATCCAATTATTCTCGCTTCAGCTATGGGGGAATAGTGCAGCTGACTGTGTTCTTTAGACTTGGTGAGGCAACTAGTCTGGGAGAAGGAAAACTCTGAATTCAAACCTGTTAAACTCCGCTAAAATATTGACATTGTGTCACATCTTGCTTGCGCGAAAGGGTTGGGTAAATACATACAACGCCTTTTAGGAGAAGCGCGCTTGGGGTAACAGTTATCGCTATAGGAAATGGAATCAGCAACCCTAGTTCGAATCCTGGTCGAGTTTGTGTTTAACTTCGACCTAGTGCCCCTGTGAGAAGCATGAATCCATCTGTTCTCCTCTCAAACTCTGGGTAAATAGTAAGTCAGACTGATTTCTTTAGCCTTGATTAAGCAACCACTCTAGGAGAAGAAAAACTGTGAAATCAAACTTGCTTTACTTATGACCTTGTGTCACATCCAGCCCATAGTGGAAAGATTTGATTAAAAAAGAGGCGCACTTAGTGTTACGGTTGTCATCGTAGGAAAGGGAATCAGCTATCAGAGTTCAAATACTGGTCGAAGCTGTTTGCGTTTTCCTTTGCACTAATATCACTGGGAAAAGCATGAATCCATTTTTTCTTCTCTCAGCTATGAGTGAATAGTAGAACAGACTGGGTTTTTAGTCAAATTAGGCAACTAGTCTTGGAGAAGGAAAACTGCGAATTTAAACCGGCTTTGCTCGAGTTAAAAAGGACCTTGTGTCACATCCTAACCGCGACTTAGTGGTTTGGTAAATACATACAACACCTCGGTAATCAAAAAGTAAACATGTATATACATGAAATAAAATTGCATAAATGTGTATGAATTTGGTTCGGTTTGGCATATCAACCATTGTAGGTTATTTATTCCCAAATCCTCTTTATACATATTATATATGATTTCTAAAAGCATAGTTTGTAGATAACATCTTTAAGTGAGACAAAGCTGATTTGGTTGCTTACAGTTAAATGGTTATACAAATGATTTGTTAATCAATAGTTTGTTGGTAGTCTTATTTTCTAATTAGTCAGAGCTAATTTGTTTGTACAAAAGTATAACTATTGTTTACACACTATTAAACGATTCCAAATATTCTAACACGAATAGTTCTGTTTAGTATTAATTATTTGTTTGTATACATTTAAACGGCTTCAGATGTTGCTATTTAACATAAATAGTTTTATTTATTCACAGTTGAATGGTTTCAAGCATCACGATGTAACACGAACAAATCATTTTAGGCACACAGTTATAGGGTCTCAAGAATTGCTAATCGACACTAATAATTCTATTCAATATTACTTATTCATTAACACACAGTCAAATTGTTGTAAGTATTGTTATGTATCCCTAACAATTCAATTAAACATCAGTCATTTGTTTATACACAGTCAGATGGTTAAAGTTCTATTTCGATTTATCGTCATTTGTTCGCTCTCAGTTTAAATATCAAATAGTTCTATTTGACCTATAGATAGGACCCTATCAGGTGCTACCACTCCGGGTCAGAATGGAACTAGAAGCAATGACAATGAAGAAGGGGTACTCTATATTCCTCAAAGTTCCAGGGCTAGAGCCTTACCATCAGATGGTTTAAATTCATATGCAGAACACTCGTTGGTGAGGTCTTACCCTTCTGCAGAGATACAATCGGTGTATTCTATAGCCCCAGCTTTAAAAACTCATTAAAAAAAACTCATAAAACGTTTTGAAGAAATATTTCTAAAAAAACAAAAAACAAAAAGCAAGTGAGTGACACTTGAGAAATTTCCCTGTTTATTCAAAGGAAGTGTAAAAACCGATAATCAACTGATAAGGCAGAATTCAAAGACTGGAGGCTGTCGGAGTAGAATGTTGTAGAGTTTAGTAAGAAATTATTTCTTACCAATGTGCAAGAAATTTAAATTTGACCATACCAACAAATGGTATATGCACAACGCAGCACCTGTCCTAGAAAATGACACGCATAAACTCCTATGGGACTTTGACATACACACGGATCACCTAATCTCAGCCAGAAGACTACACCTTATAATAATCAACAAAGAAAAAAAAAGAATTTGCCAAATTGTCGACTTTGCTGTCCCGTCTGACCACAGAATAAAACTGAAAGAATGTGAAAAGAAGGATAAGTACCTCGACCTTGCTAGAGAATTGAAGAAACTATGGAACATGAAAGTGACGATTCTACCAATTGTGATTGGTGCTTTTGGCACAGTGACTGAAGGATTATTAAAGGGCCTGGAGGATTTGGAAGTTGGTGGACAAGTGGAGACCATCCAAACGACAACATTATTGGAGACGGTCAGAATACTGAGAAGAGTCCTGGAGATTTTTGGAGATTTGCTGTCACTCAAACTCCAGTGAAAAACTATCAGCTAACGCTGATGTGAAAAACTCTAAAAGAGTATATAATAATAATATCCGTTTTGACAGTATAATTTTTCAGCAGAAATTAAATAATACTGGTATCTGGTTTCAAAGAGGATTAACTTTATATAAAATAAAGATGGACTTGTTTATAAGTGATATAAAGGGAAAAAGATTACTTATCGCTGTTACTGGAAGTTTCAGGTATCGGATTTGACACAATAATCAGACGTTTCTCCTGTCTGATGATTGTGTTAAATTTTACTCATGAAACCTTTAGTAAGAGTGATAAGGAAGTAAATAACCATGTTTAGTTTTTATGCTTCTCAGCTAGTGAGTATCTGAGCACTTAAATTTTATTGCTAATTCTTCTTCTTCTTCTTCTTCTTCTTCTTCTTCTTCTTCTTCTTCTTCTTCTATATATATATATATATATATATATATAACAAAAACCAATACGAAAAACTAATATAATGCGTGATCATATTCTTGGTTGTAACCAAACAGGTTATGCGTAATTACCTTCTTTGACCTGTCTCTTGTCATCAGAGATGTTTATATTTACAACTTTCTCAATCTCGCACTGAAACACTTCACAGACAGCTAATGCAATGACAAATATAATGGCATTATGTTACACATAATAATTCGGCTGGTTCACACTCTAGTGGCAAACTAATATACCAAGGGCAAATAACCGAATAGTTTGCATTCAGCTTTATGAATAATAAGCGATCGCTTACAGGAACGTCTTATAACATTTTTAGACGAATAAAATTTATTTAGTGCAAGAGTTATTGACAAAAATAAGTTCATCTTAAATTCTAAGACGAAAACACTTTCAAGTGTGCTTGTTTCATTTAACTCTGGTCTATTTAGCTGTCTGTCTGCAAAACAATTGATGAAACAGCTTTATTTTGTTTTTGTTATTACAATAACTATGTTGTTATGAAAATAAGAGTAAAGTAACCCAATTCTTTTTTTAGTGTTCCCTTTTTTGTATATAAACACTCAATGATATCATTATATAATCTTTGATAAATCCTGGCCATTTTTTCGTTTGTTTGTTTGTTTCCATGTCAATATGGACTTTATGTGCTGAAGAACAAAGAGAATGATATTTCTGTGAATCATGTCACACAAGAACAAAGATATTTTATTTATTTCGTCAATGCTGTAAGAGAAGGTTCCCCAACCTTTTCAGCCTGCGAACCATTAAGTTTAATTCAGAAAGATCCGGAGTCGGAATCTTAAAAGAACAGAAAAAACAACAGCTGCTAAATTCACAAGGTAACAATCTGATGTTGTTTGCAGTCACAAAATTATGAAATATCAAGGTTGAATGAAGAGCTCGACAGAAGGAACACATCAGACAAGATTGATTATTTATTGATTTTAACCGAATGTCAACCCGTTTAGGGTTATTTCATGCTTAGAGGTTGGAGAATTCCGTTCATTTTACGTTCATATCTACTTTTTGTGTAGTTTTTTCTTTAAAGATTTTTTTTGCTAACGGACCAATCGAATTCAAATAATTTTAAGCAGATATATTTGACCCATTGATGAAACCCAAACGAGTACCTCTACTCCGAATCAGAGTAGACCTTGGAGTAATGACAATGAATGAGTACTTCACAATCCTCAGAATTCTAGAACTGGGGCTTTGCCTTCAGATGTAATTTAATGTCCTACTTAGGAAATTTTAAATTTCGACAAAGACGTGTGTATTGCAGAGTAACTTATGCCATAAGATGATGTTGTCTAAAATCGATTAAGTGATCATTTGAAAAGTAAAATTGAAGCCAGTTTTGATACTTTTTGAATGAAATATTTTCCAGAGTTACGACAAGACAGTTATTTGTTCCTAGGATTTGATATACTCAGCCATGCATACAAGCAGATTTAACAGCTACCATCTTCTGGCTTCCATTTTTCTTTTCTATTATTATTATTATTATTTTACTCCTTGCAAGTTTTTCACACATTAGTTGGTGATCACAACATTAGTTGGTGATCTTTCACTTATTATTATCATTATTATTATGTCAACCTGAGGAAACATATAGAACAGAGCAGAAAATATTTCTTTACTCTGTAGGATGATTTGTAGTCGGAGATTTTTGTTGTTATTGTTTAGCGAGGGGGAAAGTTTGTTGTTGTTAGCGAGGGGGAAGTGTTGTTAGTTAGCGAGGAAGATGGTGTAACGTATGTGTGTTTACGTTGAGCTGTTTCCTCGCTTAGTGCTGTTAGTCCCCTCGCTAGGTTGTGAGAAATAAAAGGAGGATGAAGAAGATAAGATGCCGAAGGTCGAAATATATTTTTATGAATAGGTTTTTATTTGCAGCATGGAATATTGGGTTTGCCTTTGGTGCTGCAAGACTCGTGGTGTTTAAGCTTGTGAGTATTGAGACGAAATTGAGTTATGAGAAGTTGAGAAGGTTGAGATGGCAGCGTGTGTCGTCGGAGTCACCGTGTACTTTCGTGTGTCTGGTGGTGAGTTTGCGTTGTCTCCATTAAGGTGGCCCAGAGGTGAGTTGAGAGCTAGGTGTCGTTTGCGGAATAAAGGCATCGCATTGACATAGCCAATTTTGGGGTGACATAAAGTGGTGCCTGTGCGAGGCATGTTGAATGTATCTAATTTATATTCAACTGGGATTCCTTGCAAGGAATCCATAAATTAGATAGATTCCCTCGTGTGTCCATGCTGCTGCTGCTGCTGCTAGAAGAGCCCCCAGTGAGACGTCTGCACAGGGTGGCGTTGTCCAGCTAAAGAGAATATTATTTAAGAACGGCCAGCGTGACGTCTGCACTGGACGGCGTTCTCCAGCCAAAGAGAGTGTGTTTGGCAGCTTACCCAATTTCCTGTTGCCCGCAAAGAAAAGCTCGGGCTAAATAGGATAAGTCATCCTGATTGGGTGAAATTAAGTGTCGAATTAAATTTGTACGCCAAACCAAAATTCGAAATTTCCCTTCACTACAACTCCCTGTCTTTCCAAAATTGTCAGCCGACGAATAAAAAATGTTTCAGAAAAAGAAAGATTATTTATTATGTGCGTGTATTTTAAAGAAAACAACTAGAATATTTTTCCGATTTTATCTTTTCCTTGTTGCAGGTAAGGAATAGCCACAAGTCTATTAGTTATTCTGGCATATATATATATATATATAGTCTGTCGTCATCAACAGACAGACTGTTTCGTTGTATCACAACTCTTCAGTGTGGCTAGATACTTCAAGCTGGGATCGAAACTCGCCTAACTTTAGGCTAAACATGGCATATAACCGCACAGCCATTTCGGTGATATTCATCAGTTAACTAATTATAATGCATATGTTGTGGCTTTCGCTTGTCTACATTTTGTATTATCAGACACCAGAGGTCTCTATTCGTTAGAAGAGCTTTGCATTACGCGAGTGGCAGCCGTGGCCAGGGAAACCGAGCTTCAACCTCAGGTCGAGTCATACCAAAGACTCCAAAAATACTACTTGATGCCTGCTTGCTTAACAATCAGCATTATAAGGTACGGATTAAGGGTAAGTGGACCTATCCAAGGAAAGGAGTAGTGCCCTTTCCTACATCTTGCTGTAGTAGCTATCGAAAAGGGAGCCTTCGGATTGCTCTAGACTACGGTCAGCCAACATGTAATATATATATATATATATATATATATATTTCGGTCTGGCCCAGGAGGAAATAGACTATTCGACATATTCATCCTGCAGTACAAAATGAAATGAAATAAAAGGTCATTTTGGCAGGACCAAAAACTTCACCACCTTTCTTTCTCTTTCTCTCTCTTTCTCTCTATATATACATTTACCAGATTCATCGAGCAGGGAGTCAATACGACACAAGGTCAATTAGTTTTAAGGTGATTAAAGCTGGTGTAAATTCAGAGTTTTCCTTCTCTCAGATACCAAGGCTAAAGAGTCCAAAGTGGGGAGAGAATAAATGAACTCATAGATTAGAATTAGCCGGAAGCGAAACCTAAACAGCCTCGTCGAGTATTTGAACTTGGGTCGCCGTTTTTATTTCCAACGACTATAACCCTTATGCTAAGCACGTATATATATATGTCACGTATATATATATATATATATATATATATATATATGTTAGGATTGGGTACCCCGAGGAGCTTCTTAGGCGAAACTGTAGTAGGTTAGTTCCTGACTCACGAAATAATTTTTGTGACTATTTTGCTCTACTTAGTACTTGTAGCACTTTTTGTACTTGTAGCCTCGCAGCAATTTACGATGATTTTTTCTTTTGACCAATCGATTGCGTATCTGTTGATTTTTTTCAATTGGTGTAACAAGGTTGGCCTTTTCTTTTCTTTTTTTTTCCAATATATATATTTCTTTCCCCTAGACAGTGATTCGTTGTATATTTCTATCTTCGAATTACTGGCGTTTTTTTCCTTACCGTAAGTGCTTTTATTCAGTAAGTTATTTAATATATATATATATATATATATATATATATATATATATATATATATATATATATATATATAAGGCACTCTATCTTGAAATGAGCACTTCGAAAACAAAAAAAAAGAAAAACAAAAAATAAATTAATAAATAAACAGACGGATACTTTTCTGCCTGAACATGTTTATAATATCAACTGTAAGAGTAGTTTGTCTAGAGTCGGATTTGCTAGTCATATAAGATCTCATAACACCAAGCAATCGTAGGCTGATTTTACACAGGTTCTTCCTCGGCAACCTACAGGTAACTCGTTTCGATTCTATAACAAATTATATGGCTTTGTAACAGGCGTGAGAAGCCATATGATAGTGTATGGCTTAAAACTGACTGATTCCACTTTTCCAACGATTAAACTGTCACCCTACGTTTAAGATTGTTTTTTGTCTGTTATGCCTCCTTGGGTGTTTCCGCTTCACTATCTTTTCACATCTCTCTTTTTTTTAAGAAAAATTCTTTTGCATGGAACTTATACACTATTAATACAATATCTATATACAGATCAAATTCTGTTCGGCAATTCATCTGATAGTCCCCCAAAATGTCCTCTTAAATTCTTTTTTTTACAACTTTTCTGAAACCATCGAATTTAATCTTGATTTTTTGCTCTATTGCTATTTTTGATCTGATGAGGTAGTTTGTTCCCAGAATATATTACACTATTAACAAAAATTAAATTGGTTAGTTGACTTTGTTTTTGAAATTTGTCTCGAAAGTAAATTTACAGTTCGAGGGGAGATATTGAAAACTGTAAGATATAATTAGAATTTCCATTAATTATCTTGAAAATTTCAATTAGATCACTTCTCATTCTTCCTTCTTGCAATTTAGTTGATTTTAATTTTTCTAATCTCTCCCTGTAACTGTAAAGTTTTACTCTTTTCGTTAGTTTTGTCACTATTCTTTGCATGCCCTCAAATCATCATCATCATCATCATCATCATCATCATCATCGTTTTGATGTACTGTTTTACGAGGGAAATTATTGCTGTTGTTTGCTTCTAGATAAGAGGGCCGACTGGACGACTTATTTTGTAACAGAATGCTCAACGTAACACATCCAATTAGGTTGCCTTGTAGAACGCTATTAAATACAGTCCTCTAGACCTCCTTGATTTCATCAATGCATCATTTCTGATCACTGTATGTCTTTTCAATTCCACTTTTCGCTTATAGTGTTATCAAGACTATTTTTTGTCAAATATATATATATATATATATATATATCCATTTGTTAAAAATAAATATTCCCAATACTTATCATTATTAAATGCTATTGAAATTAATACTAATATTAAACATTCATGAGAAACTACAAGGTAAAATTGAGCATGACTGGATAGGAATTGTGCAAGAGATTAAAATTTGACCATATTACCGAATGGTGATTCACAAATTAGAATCCGTCCAATAGAATGAGACGCACAAAACTCCCTGTGACTTTAAGATACAAACAGATCACCGAATCCATTAATGGCCCATTAATTGTTAATTAACGAGGAAAAAACTTGTCATCTTGTTGACTTTGCCGGTCTGGAGGATCTCGGAGTGAAAAAGAAAGAAAAAGAAATGGTAAACACACGGATCTTTCCGGTGCGCAAAAAAATTGTAATATATAAAAGTGACGGTGATATCGATTTTAGTAGGCACAATTAGAACGGTCCCCAAAGTCTTTGAAAAAAAGACTGGAAAAATTGGTTGATTGTTTGGTTGGATTTTACGACAGGTCCAGTGAAAGACCGCCAGTTAAAACTGGCGTGAAAAACTCGTAAGTGATGAAATAATTAGGAAATGATACAGGCGGATACAAACTTCATCATCATCATCATCAAGTCATGCCACCAGCACGGATATCCCTGACCTTCTCTCGCCACTCCTCCCTATCGTTCATCGCTTCTGGCAGGTCCTCAGGGCTACATCCCGTATCCTCACAGAGCTGTTGTATGTAGGTTCGACCTGGTCGCCTTGCTTTTGCTCAGCCATGTGATGGGGTCCATAAGAGAACATCCCTTATGAGCTGGTTCCTGCTTCTCAAACTTACTAAATCACAAAAGATCAATCATCTAATGTAGATGAACAACATCAAACTGTTTGCCAAAAATTAGAAAGAATTGGAGACTCTTATACAGGCAATGAGAATATTCAGTCAGGATATAGGAATAGAATTTGGCAGAGAAAAATGTGCCATACTAATAATGAGAAGCGGAAAACGACAAATAACGGAAGGAATAGAACTACCAAATTAACAAAAAAATCGGAAAGTACCGCGAAAAGAAAATTTAAAAGTACTTCGGAATATTGGAAACGGACACCATCAAACTAGTGGAGACAAAGAAAAAATTAGAAAAGAGTATCCCAGGAGACGAAAAAACTCCTCGAAACCAAACTATATTTATCACCCTTGTAAGACACTCGGAACCATTCTTAAAGTGGGCGAAGGAAGAACTTTAACAAAGGAAGCGGAGAACAAAAAAAAAAAAAAAAAAGAAGAAAAGAAAAACTAATTACAATGCATAAGGCCTTAGATCCCGGAGATGACAGACAGATTATATATGTCAAGAAAAGAGGGAGGAAGACGGTTTGCCAGGATAGCGTTGATGCATCGATACAACGACTCGAAGAACACATAAAAAAATTGCAGAGGAAGACCAGAAACAATATAGACAACACAGGGATCAACAGAACAAAAATAACTAGAAAACAAAGTGGGAAGAAAAACAACTGTATGGATATTTCAAGCGACAAACAAGCGAAATCTAACAAATCTGGTGGTGTAATGGTTAGCAAGTTCGACTTGCAAACCTACACGAGTGAGTTTGAGTCTCATTGAGTGCCCCTTTCATAAGGCCTTGTCACACGTCTAAGCAAAATCTTAGTAAATTACCACACGGGAAACCTTGAACATAACTAAGAAAGGGAAACCAGAAGAGAGAAACTGAATCTCTTCTAATATCAGCACAAAATTACGCCATAAGGACTAATTATGTCAAAGTAAAAATAGGTAAATGTAGCAAAATAGTAAATGTAGGATATATGGTGATTGAGACAAAACGACTAATCACATAATAAGCGAATGCAGCAGATTAGCGCAAAAAAAGTTATAAGATTAGACACTACTGGGTGGAAAAAGTGATCCAATGGGAATTGTGCAAGAAGTTTAGATTTGACCATACAAACAAGTGGTATATCCACAAGCTAGAATCTGTCCTGGAGAATAAGACGCATAAACTTCTCTGGAATTTTGAGATACAAACGAATCACCTAATCTTGGCCAGACAACCAGACCTATTGATAGCCAACAAAAAAGAAGAGAATCTGCTAAATAGTGGACGAGGCTGTTTCTGCAGACCACAGTGTAAAATTGAAAGAAAGCGAAAAGAAAGATAAGTTCCGAGATCATATTTGAGAACTGAAAAACTATGGAACATGAGGGTGACTGTGATACCAAGTGTAATTAGTGGGCTCGGTACAGTCACCAAAGGATTAAAAAAGGGACTGGAGGATTTGGAAATAAGAGGAAGAGTGAAGACCATACAAATTACAGCATTATTAAGATCTGCCAGAATACTGAGAAGAGCCCTGGAGACTTAAGGAGGCTTGCTACCACTTCAGTGAAGACCATCAGCTAACGCTGGTGTGAAAAACTCTCAATAATAATTATAATAATGGAACGGTTTCCCAAATGCTCAGAAAAGGGGCTGGAAGAGTTGGAAATCGGAGGATGAATTGAGACCCTCCAAGCTACAGCATTGTTCAGATTGACCAGAATCCAAGAAATTTGAGAAGACTTGCTGTC
Organism: Sepioteuthis lessoniana; assembly: GCA_963585895.1. Taxonomy (NCBI): domain Eukaryota; kingdom Metazoa; phylum Mollusca; class Cephalopoda; order Myopsida; family Loliginidae; genus Sepioteuthis; species Sepioteuthis lessoniana. The sequence goes on from OY757919.1 coordinate 72,148,214, forward strand.
ACCCAGACTCCAGTTAAAGGCCATCAGCTAATGTTGCTGAGAAAAACTCGCAAGAAATATAATAATAGCCAATGTAACTCCAAGCTAACTTCAGTAAGAATTCATCTATTCAATAACAAACTTCTTCAATATCATATTCGTACTAATTTTAACACTATGTACAAATTATAATTAAGATTTCGTAATTTTTATTACTACATGGTTCGTATTTGGATGAGTAGGTAGTGTAATCAGTTTGAGACCAGACTAAGAAAAGATTATTAGATTAATTCTACGTAGTTAGTATTTTCATTTCTGTATTTTTACACGCTCAGTACGTCCTAATTTCTCTGTGTATCTTAATACAACATTTCGACAAGTACCAAGCAGCCAATCATACCCCTATCTTATCAGCTAACTGCAATTTGATGACCTGACCTGAGCCTACAACCTGGTAACCTCGATCTGATTCCGAAAATTCATGAACTAGATACAACTTCCTATAAATTGATGACCTACTTACTATTACTCTGCAAATTAGTGACCCCGCGGAAGGATATGTGGCAATCTTCGCTTATCTAGCTATACAAATAACATTTCAAGACTGAAAGACAGACAGACTGAAATACAGACTGAAAGACAGACAGACAGACAGACAGAGATAGAAGCAAAGGCAGGGAGAGATGACTATTGTAAACTTTCTTAGAAGGGATTAATTTACATTTATTAAAGTTAATTTTTAAAAGATAGTTAAAATTAGCATTTGAAGCAATGATTGATTGATTGATCGATTTTAATTCCATGTCAAATCGTCAGGGGTTATTTAGTGCCTAGAGGTTAGGAAATTGCGTTCATTGTACGTTTTTTGAGTTGTTGCCTCTTAAGAGATTTTTTTGCACACACTTATATAATATCAAGTATTCCTATTATATACAAATAATTTCCACACAGTTGTATGGCTTCAAGTAAACCAATCTAATTTTAATTCATCAACAATTATACTGTTTAAAGTAACAATTTTGCTTTTTCTCAAAGCATTTTGCGGGCCATTGGCCTAATAAGTAGAGTGTTTGCCAATGGTATGGAAGACCGGGGTTCAATCCCAGGTCGAGTCATGCTAAAGACTCAGAAGATGGTACTTGATACCGCCTTGTTTAGCACTCAGCACTATAAGGTGAGGATCAAGGGTAAAATGGAGCAATCATGGGAATGGAGTAGCGCCCTTCTCTACCCCTCGGTGTAGTAGCTATTGAAAAAGGAGCCTTGGGGTCACTCTCGACTATGGTCGCCAATTTTACTTACTTACATGTGGTACGTCCATACAATAGTTCTGATACGGCAACAGCTTGAAAGAATTCTGTTTTATTTTATCAGAGGGATCAGATTTCCATATGATCGACAGCGTTTCAATTACAGCCCATATCTTCCCTATGTGTATGTTGACATCGGTTTCAGTTGATGAGATGTTGCTGCCGATGTATATGAACTAGTCTACTAATTTCAGAAGCTTGCCACTTGAAGTGGGGATAGCACCACCTTGTTTAAAACAAACAACCTTAGTTTTATCTACGTTCATCTAGTGAGTAGAGTGTTCGGCAATGTTCCGCGAGACCTCGGTTCAATCCCAGGTCAAGTCATATCAAAGACTTTAAAAATGGTACTTGATACCTCCTTGCTTAACACTCAGCAATATAAGGTACGTCTCGAGGGTAAAGTGGTGCAATCCAAGGAAAGGAGTAGCACCCCCCTTCATTTCGGTGTAGTAGCTATTGAAAAGGGAGCCTTCTGGTCACCCTCGACTACGGTCGCCAACTTTACTTTTACTTCACCTAGAGGCCTATGACTCTTACTGCCAACTCCACGCTATGCAGCAGTGATTCATCTGCATAGTCTGCGTCTGTCATAGTTTCCTCGTCTTTTAAAATCTGGAATCATTTTCTTTTACTAGACCTATTGACATTCATAGTACATAATCTACGCAAATCATAAATGAAAATGGAGTTAATGCATCTCCTTGGAAGACTGAAGAATGTCAAAGAAGTCAATGTTACCATCGGGTGAGCGAACAATTACTTTGTAAAATATCATTTCTTTCTTTGGATAGACAATTTATTTGCAGTATTAGTTCCATCTGTGTACGGAAACAAATGTCTTGAAGAAATCTACGAATGATAGGGTTGCTTCGAAATTTTTTCCATGTACTCCTTAGATGATTAAATGGATAATCAGAATCTGTGACGTAATGGACCAATTTCTCCGAAAGCAATTCTGATTTTTCCGAAGAATCTTTTTAAGCAGAGGTCGGATACGATTGAGAAGTCGGGCATTATAAATCTCAGCATCTATAGCAGTAAGAGTTATGCCTCTGTAGTTCTTAGTGATACCTTTCTTGTGTAATGGGAAGTTGCAGCCGTTTATCTATTATGTTTTGTTTATCGTTGTATAATTGAAGTACGTCGTCAAATTCCCTTGTCTTCCATACTTGAAGATGTATTTCGTTGAGGCCAGCAGCTTTTCTGCGTTTTTCGGTACTGCGTCAAGTTCTTCCTCCGTAAACTGTTCATGTTTGATTTCTAGTTGACGCTTATTAACTTCTTTAGAAGATTTATTCGTGATTTCAGGATGGTATTCCCACACAGTTATACGGTATCAAATATTCCTATCCAATACAAATAATTTTTAAACAGAACTATCAGACACATTGATGGGACCCTAACATGGCTCAGAGCGGATCTGACAGAAATATCAATGAAGGGGTACGCCACACTCTCCAAAACTGGAGCCCAACCATCAGATTCATTTTAGTGTCAAGGCATCCCTTTTCTAGGGTGGGGGTGGGTCTTACTTCCTGCTGGGGATATAATCAGTGTATTCTAAGCCTTGCTGAGAGAACAATTGGTTTGGTTTCTTTGTTTTTAATAGCATATCAACCTTTGTAGGTCATTTAATGCCAAAGCTATTCTCCCAGAAGAACAGTAGTGGTACTATTTAACCCATAGCTGGGAGGATAAGGGGGTTCATACCTTTCCCAAGGGTATTTGCCCGAAAATGAACGTAATAGCACGACTGGAGTACGAACTCGCGTACTACGATTCCGCAGTCCTTCGCTTTAACCATTACACCACGAGGACACCCCCTGAGATGACAATTGATGAGGACAGTGCAATTAACAACAAAAATTATGCATCCTTTCATAGAGTTTAGTCAAATTTTACATCGAACATTTTTTTTAAACTAGAAATATTTTAGATGAGGGGAAAACTTGAGGTTTTTTTTCCTTTTCTTTTCTTCTCACTAAATTAGAAATATTTTAGATGGGGGAAAAACTTTACGAGTTTTTTCTTTTCTTTTCACTAATTTTAAAAGAAGAGGAATTTTTATTCTCTGTCGGCTTGTTTAACTTGTTCCAGCTGGTTTGAATTCAGACTTTTCTTTCTCCTAGACTGGTTGTGCTACCAAGATTAGAGAGCTAGTCTACTCTACTATTTTACTCATAACTGCAAATGAGGAAAATATATGAGTTCATGCCTTTCCGAAGGGAATTAAGGCGTAGTGAAATGGAAACAGCCTCGTCCAAAATTTGAGCTTGGCTGAAGTCCATTTTCTACGCCGATAGCCTTTTCGTCACTTGCACTTCCGGTGGTTTAATAAGTATTTCCGATGTAGCTGAGTAATTCTAGTTGTGTGTATGTATGTGTGTGTATGTGTATGTGTGTTTCGGTTACGTAAAAAGTAAATTATGTAAAAGTTCCTTTTTGTTTAAAAAATGAAAATTTACTTTTTGTCATTCATTTATTTATTTACAAGTATTATGTAAAGTACTTGCGTTCACAATCTATTATCACACCGCCTTTCTGAATAAAAATCTGAAGATTTGAAAAACAAGAGGAATCAGAGATTATTTTAGATTGAAACAAGCGATGAGAAAGTCTGTGTTTTAACTTTGAGCAGTTAGATTTCTGGCACACAACAGTGTGGACGTGTCTTTTGGGATCAAACTTTTTAGAAGCTGCTTATTAGGGGCTTCGATAGTATTTTTGTAGTTGAAAATTTGCTCTATCCAACAGTATTATAGTGTTTTCTGTATCTGTTGTTGTTTCCAAGGAAATAAATAGGAGGCACTACTTTCAGAGCAGTTTTATTTCAGTATGGATCTTGAATGGAATTTTTATGGCGCAAAATAGAGAAAAGAAAAAGTACAAGAGACGGGAATGAAAAGAGTCGATCAGACAGAAATCGAGCGATGTAAAGATTGTTGCATCTTTGGATTATCTGTCCAGTGTATCCTTTGCTGTATTTCCGAAAAAAATATTTTCTGATACAACTAAATCCGTATTGACTATTTATTACTAGTTCTTTCATCCACAATCCATGGTGATCATCCTCTACTCCCCGAAAGAAAAAAAAAAAATCATTACCTCTTACTTTCATCGCGCCGACAACTTATAATTGCAAAATCCAGTCAGACTGACCCAGACATTAATGATCAGGGTATGATGGAAAGAGATATGTAAGATAAGCCACAGTTTGCTTTGGTCATTGAAATCAATAAATGAGTTATGAACAGCAGATTTTAATTAAACTTATAAAACTAATTAGATTGACTACTGTTGGCTTGATTTGCATCAGGATTAAAACAACATTGGCAATTGTTCTCGCAATGTTTTTTCTTCTGCTGCTTGTCTTTTAATTAACACAAAATTTCAACCGGCTCGAAGATTTAAAATGTGGCTAATCATACGAACCATTGTAGGGAGACTATAAATAATTATCTCCCTGGAAGAATGGGCGTTTTTGTTGGGTGTCTAATGTGATATCCCTCGACTATCCAAGAAATCCATTCCCAACTTCAGTTATTCGTTGTCACCTGCTTTTTCCGGGGAACAGTAAAGACATATGCCTTTGGATATTTTACTTTCCATCATCATCATCATCATCAAGAAATCATTTTTCTATTTTTTACCACTCTCACATACTACTTGTTTATAGAACAATGTATACTTACCTCTGTTGGGATACGTTTGCGTATTCTTTTAAATACTACTCGTATTTATATTATGTATGTATTAAATGTTTCTGTTTGTATATCACGGAATACTAATGTTAACATTGGTCTTGGTAATTGGGGACCTGACTAAATATCTTCCCTACTTCTAAGCAACAAAATACCATTAATTGTGGTTATGATCTTCGATAAAATCCCTGCTCTATCAGTAGAGTTTAGAATTCACTGATTGTATCCCCTGTAGAAGGGCAAGACTTCCCCACTCCGAAAAAAAGTGTGCCTTAGTACACTAAATGGCATCTGATGGTGAGGCTCCGATCTAGGTTTTGTAGAGTACCCCTTCGTTGTCATTAGACCCATGTCCACTCTGACCCCGAGTGATAGTATCTGTTAGGGTATTATCTATAGGTCAAATTGATTTATCTGACACCATATAACGGTGTGCAAACAAGTGATTATTATCATTATTAAATAGAATTATATTAATGTTAGGCAGAATTATTTTAAACCATTTAACTGTATGCAAATGAGTTGTGTTAAGAAGAGTGTACGGACTTGCAACCATATAACTGTGCAAACAAATGTTGTTCTTAAATTGGAAGTGACTTTAAACCATACTATTATGTATAGATTATTAATATTAGATAGAAATACTTGATATTATATATATATATATATACACCAACTCCTCTACAAGAGCTGGATGTGACACAAGATCAATTTTTAAAGATGAGTTTAACAGGTGTTGCGGAGCCGATAAGCACGTCGACCCTGCTAATGATTTAAGTTAAGCGTGTGAGTAATGACAGCCAAAGACAATGAAGGAAACAAAGGGGAGGTAACAAATATAACAAAGATGACAATTTATTGTCGTATTTACAAAGGGGCGTATTGTAAAGTTCGTAAGAGGTGTGCCTTCAGCTAGATGCTTGGTGTCGGTAGCTGGTTTGGTCGAGGTCTTAGAGAAGCAGCTAGACGATCGTTGCAGGTAGCTAATGTTGGTCGAGTCGTGGATGTGTGCAGCTGGACGTTCGATGTGGGTAGCTGACGTTGATCGAGTCGAAGAGGTACAGCTGGACGTTTGATCCGGGTAGCTGTCGTTGGTCGAGTCGTAGAGGTACAGATGGACGTTCGATGCGGGTAGCTGTCATTGGTCGAGGTTGGTAAATCGATGTCCCGGTTTTTTAAGTATATTGGATTAACCGGAGGGAGTGTCGATCTTGTTGCTAGCCCGTACAGCGAGTCGTACGTGGGCTAGATGCTGCAATGCTAGAGTAGTCCGTACAGCGTGTCGTACGTGGACTGGATGCTGAATTGTTGGAGCGTCCTGGTCGAAGTTGGTGTTGGCAGCTTGGTCGCGTAGAGTCGAGCAAACGTGGTGACTAAGACTTAACCGTGTTTTAGTACTACGGACCAAATGAATGAACAGGGAAACCGTGGCTAAGGTTTGCCAGGCCTTTGCACAAACGAAGTCGAGCGAGCGAATCGGTGAAGCTGGGGCTTTGTCGTGCCCCTAACTGCGCGGACGTATCGAAGACGGTAGCTATGGCTTTGCCGTGCCAAAGCTGTACGCACGTATCGGGGATGGTAGCTATGTCTGTGTTGTGCCAACTCTGTGCGGACGTATCGGAGAATGTAGCAATGGCTTTTCCGTGCCAAAGCTCTGCGGTATCGAGCGGAGAGGCCGGGAGACCGAGGCTAAGATTGGCGGTATTTTAGCGCTGCGCAGATAGGGAAGAGGTAGCTAAAGGCTAACCAGAGCCTTTAGCGCTGCGCAGACAAACGGACGAGCGGACAACGGAACTGACCGAATGGTTAAAACCGGATGGTCTTAAAGTCCTCTTCGTGTTTGCTTCTGAGCCGTCTACTTCGACGAGTTGGTAAGGACCATCTGAGATACTCCAACCCGCAGAAGGCAACCTCTAATGGTCTTGAAAAGGACCTTTTTGCATATCTATGTGATGGAAAGGTGGATGCAACCACGAGATGTAGGATTCAGCTTTGTGGAGCCTCGCTCTGAGAGCGGCTCCTGAGAGCGTCAAACAACCTCCGTTTTTTTTGTTTTTTTTTTCGCCGCAGAAGCCTTGTTTATATTAAGAGAATACTACGTCACTCTGCTGGGCTACGGGAATAGAAAGTTCTTCTATAAAACATGAGCGTAGAAATAAAGTCCCTCTTTAGCCAGATATAGGCTACCGAAAATAAATTCATTCCATTTTCAAAAAGTTATTTTTGGCAGATGTGTTCTGTAAATGTTGTTAGATGTAATTCATCCCCTTTTCTTAGTTGTAACGGCAGGTCAAGGTCGTACAAGGGCTTCGTCATTTCCGGTCGTAGCCGGATGTTGTGTTTGTAGGGGTGAGTAATCCGATCTATTTATGTTTGTGAACGGGTCGCGACACAGGTTTGAATTCAGAGTTTTCCTTCTCCTACACCGGTGGCCATACCATGGATAAAGAGCATAGTCTGCCCTACTACTTACCCATAGTTGGTGGGACGATAGTCAGATTCATAGTTGGTATAAACGTTATGTGAAATGCAAACTGCCTGGTCCAGACTTTAAATCCGGGTCCATTTACAACCACGGTAACTATAATATCACGAACTCCTTCTTGATATCATATAACTATGTAAAAAAGGATATTATTAAATGGGAATAGTTACTTTAAAACGTAATTGTTTATAGATTATTAGATAGGAATAAGAATGTGTGCAAACAAATATGCAAACAAAAAGCAAAAAGAATGGAACACTGAAAATATAGTTTTATAAATAAAAATTTAAAAATTAATCAAATTTCGGCATTAAAGAACCCATAAGGTTATGCCATTAAAGCAAACCTTTATCTCTAATTTTTGTTAATTTTTTTTATTGAACTCTATTTTAAAACCGAAAAGAATCAACATTCTTGACCATTTTTTATGCTGTAATTAATATTCATGAACATGGAAAATAAGTTAACTGACATACCTCATTTTTCTATTCTCCACTAAAATTGACCAATATATGATGACGATATCGTTCATTATCTCCCTTGTTTGAAATATACAGTCGTCACGGAAACAGCTCAATTTCTGCTAGTTAGAGGTTTTTTCACAAAGAGCTTTTTTTTATTCTCATTTATTTGAGTCTGCCAAACAATCTTCCAAAAATTGCGGAAAGCATGTCCATATTTAGATTTTTTTTTGATAACCACTGCCAACCTAATTCTAATAAGATATTAAATAAAGTAAAATTTATTTTTTTAAAACACAATTCATTCATTAAAAACAATGAACGAAATATTTAAAAAAAAAAAAAAAACACTTTTTTTTTCAATTTGTAATCGTTGTAAAAAAAAAAACTCCTTAAAACAGATTAACATAAGATTTTTTATTTTTTTATTTTTTTCAATTGAAGACATAAGCATTAATTCCTTCAATTAAAAAATAGTGACAAAATTATATTATAACATTTTTTTAAATCATATTGCGAAAAAAATTGTCAAATCATTGTCAAGAGGTTAATTGTTTTTAAAAATACGTTTTCAGAAAAAAATAGTCTTTTTGTTCCATATTCATTAATATTCATGAGTTTGCAAGCAAGCTAATGAGCATAAATATACTTAAGAATGAAGAATGAAAAACAATGTCACATCTCCACTTTGGTACCAAGTTTATTCTTTTATTATCAACATCGATCGAGATATAGCGGAATTATCAACGATGTGTCCCTGATGTCTGATATGTGCAGTTGCCATGGAAACGGTTAAATTACCCATAACACATTTGAGGGAATATTATTTATAATTATTTAGTTGGTACTGCTAAACAATTTGGTACTTATGAAAAATAATCTTTGAAGCGAGGTAAGGGAGGGTGCTTGGTTGGCCCTATTGGCTTAAACTATCTTTCAATAAAATTTGATTTTTAAAAATATATTATAAAAAAAACTGTAGACACTTTATTTTTTTTAAAACAAGATGAATTATGTTTACGTCTGCAACGGAAAGAAGTGAAAAATAAATCAATTCGAAAATATAATCTCTTCCTATTAATCTGCTTTTTAGAAATTTTTTAGAACTATTACAAATTTATAACAAATAAAATCGGTGTTTTTTCTTCTTTTCTTTTTTTCTTAATACATTATATTTTTATATGAAAGAATTTGTTTTTGTTATTTTTAATATTTTTTCAAATAATTTTACTTTATTTAATATCCTATTAAGATTTGACTGCTAGTGGTTGTCAAAAAATTTAGATAGGGTTTCCACGATTTTAGAAAATTATTTAAAGTTTCCGCGACAAAATAAGTTTGGGAATAACAATTTTTGTGATATCTGTGATGCACTTACCGACTATAAGACCAGACCGAGTATTAATCAACAAGAAAAAAGATTTTGTCATCTAGTGGATTTTGCGGTTCCCGAGAACTATGAGAAAAGAATTTTTAAAAAGGCGAAAAGATAGACAAATATCTGGATCTTGCCAGAGAGCTAGAAAATATATGGAAAATGGTGACAGTGGTATCATTTGTAGTTGGTGTACTTAGAACGGTCCCCAAATGCCAAGAAAGGAGGCTGGGAGAACTGGAAGAATCGAGACCACCCGGTTCATAGCGCAGCTAAAATAAACTAGAATACTTAGAAAAATACTGGGAATTTGAGAACACTTGCTGTCACTCAGACTTCAGTGGAAGACCACCAGATAAAACTGATGCTAAAACTTACATAAAATAATTAGTTGATTTACGATAGATTTTGTTTGAATCGGTATTTTTTGAAAATTGTATGAGGATTCTGCAAGAAAATAAATTTGGATATCACTACGTTAGGATTATTTGTGATACTCTTTGTGAAATATCATAAGTCAAATTTGTTTTGTCGTTGATAACCATGAACATGTTCTATGTCTTGATCGAAAAATATAGTTTGAACCTCACTAATCCGGCAGACTTAGGATCAGACATTTTTCGAACTAGTGAAACTTAGAGTAAAAAATAGTAAAATAATGTTTATATTAAACTGCATTACTGATATTGATACAACTTATGTAAACATACACTTAGCTCAGACTTACTGAACTCTTTACGACCAAGAGTTAAGCCAGTAGCACAAGTTTACTGCAGTGAGATTACTGCTAGATTAACTATCAGTTTTCCGTTCGTAATCTTAGCAATGCAAAATTGGAAAGTTTCTTCCCTTTAGCCGTAAAATAGTCACTAAATATAAAACCTAACAAAAGAGAGAGCAGACGCGGTATAGTAAAATTAAAAATATTTACAATTTATTTGAATTTGTATCATAGAAGAGGAATGGAGAATGTCTTGGCATGTATATATTACACCTTATCAGGAGCAACCAAATATTTAAAAAGAGTGGATAACCTCTATAGCCTTCAATGCTAACTAATTGTAATTCCTTTATTTTTAACATATGGCAAACAAGTCTACACTGTACTATGAGGCAAAAGCAGATTATTAAAAAAAATAAAAGATAAAATTAATAGTGTAGTAAACGTTTACAAAAGAAATACAAGACTATGCATGACTGAGTGTGAAAGGTGGTCTACTAGGAATTGTGCAAGAGGTTAAAATTTGAAGATGCTGATAAATGGGATATGCACAAACCAGAATTTGCCCAAGAAGAAATAATTTTCTTTGTGTTACAAATAGATAACCGAATCCCAACTAAAAGACTAGACAAATATTAATTGACAAGAAGAAAAGAACTTATCATTTGGTGGATTTTGCCGTTCAAGTGAATCACAGAGAGAAAATAATAGTTAGCAAAACGATAAACAAATACGTGGATCTTGACAGAGAGCTGAAAAATCTGCGGAACATGAAGATGACAGTGATACCAATTGTAATTGGTGCTCTTGGAACGGTCCAAAAAGCCTGGAGAAGAAACTGAGGAAACTGGAGATCAGAGGAAGAATTGGGACCAACAGATATTGAAGCATTGCTGTCACACAGATTGCACTGAAAAAGCACCGATTAAAACTGATGTGAAAAACTTGCAAGGAGTAAAATATTTAGTTGATTTTTTGTAGATTTTTAAATTGTTGTTTTACACCTAAAATATTTCTAATGTAAATTATAAAGATTATTTTTTGTGTTGTGGTTACAAGTAAACTACTTTTCACACTATCATTTTTCACAAATATCTCTGGTTCAACAGTGTACATAGTAAGTAAAGTTGGCGACCATAGTCGAGGATGACCTGAAGGCTCCCTTTTCGATAGCTACAACACCAAGGTGTAGGGGAAGGTGCTACTCCTTTCCCTCGATTGCTCCACTCTGCCCTTGATCCTTACCTTTTAATGCTGAGTGTTAAGCAAGAAGGCATCAAATACCATTTTTTGAGTCTTTGGTATGACTCGACCGGGGATTGAACCCACAGTATACATTTATAACTTTTATTTTAGGCTTTTGTCTTGTCTTTCTTCTTAATCGTACAAATATTTTTTACGATGAAATTAATTTTTATGCTTTTATATTTATCCCTCCTTTGGATGTAGATTTCCAACTGAAATCTTTTGTTCATACTGTTGCTTTATCCGAAACGGAACACAAATAGCAGAGTGATCATCTCTGGTAGAATTTTTTTTTTAATGACACAAAAGTCTTCTAAACAATTGTAAAAGGTGATTTTATTATTTTCTTAAGCCGTTTGGGGATACAGATCGCTGGTCTTCAGGCCAGTTATTTAGATGAGAGGAAATTCCAATAAAATGCTAATTCCAACACCGGATAGAACTTCCTTCGTCTCGTATCGCGTTCGGTCTTTTCAGGTTGGCATGCGTCAAGCAGCATTATTTGCCGGTTTGTGAGTGAGTGACCAGCACTTAAGGTTTGTATTTAGATGCGGGACGTCCCAATGTCTTCGTTGACATCTACACTTTTTCAGTCTGCACTCGACGACATCAGGGTCATTTTCAGGTCTCTATATCACTCACCTGTCTCCAAGTATCCTTGAGGACATTTGTGTCCAACAACATCAAGAAACATACAAAATAACAACAGGAGATGAGAATACTCTAATACAATGTACAAACATATCCCAAGCAAATGACACTCCCCAAAAGTACAAACTAAATCTGGAAGAAAAATATTTTTCCGAACTATATCAGAAAAAAAAATTTTCGGAGCTTTCTCTCCGCCACTGAAAATAAACCTTTACGACACATTGTCTATAAAGCCAAGTCTATAAATTAAACTGTAAACCCAGTCATCAAAGCACCAGACAACGGAAATGAATATCCATGCGGATATAGTCACAGGTCATATAACCAAAAACCTACGTTTTCTGTCCAAAAGTCTAAAATTTTCGATTGCGTTGAAGCCTAGAAAATTCTTACAAAAACAGCAAAAGAAACTTTACATAGATAGTTATTGTAGTCAGCATGTCAACCTCGTTTCGCTACCACTCATAGACCACTAGCAGACATGTATCCGCCCTTGAATAGCTCGGGTAATTATTAACAAAAATCTTCACGGAATTAAGTAATTCCTTATATATATATATATATATATATATATATATATATATATATATATATATATAAGTATCACATGCAAGGGACTTTCTTTTAAATGCACTATTTCACTCATATACACTCACATGTAAATGACTTTTCTTTTCAGCTTAACATCGTAAGTATTTCTTCTTCAAGTCTTGTCATTGCTTGAAATATCTGTTTTGTTATTGTTGTAGACATTGTTTTTCAATTTTAATTCATGTATTGGACATCATGTACTTATAACTCCTTTTTGTAATTCTTCTTTTTTCCTTTCTCTTTCTCTATCTACCTGCCTATCTCTTTCTCGTTTGGTCAGCAGACAAGTAAAAGAGTCTCTCTCTCTCTCTCTCTTTGAACAGAGCCGAAACCGATAGTTAAGGATCTATCCAGTTTTCAAAAGTGAATCAAATGAACGTGTTGGTGTTGAAAAATTCATAGATGAAATTTGGCTGACTGGAAAAGTGCAGATAAAAAATTACCACCGTCTATTTTTTGTTAGCGTTGAAAAAGGTTACCTCGAGATTCAAAAGGTGCAAAAATAAAAATATCATTAGAAGAAACATATACACCCGAATGGATGAACAAAGGAAAGACCATCCTGATCCAAAAAGACCCCCAAAAAGGAACCGCCTCCAACAACTATAAACCCATAACGTGCCTACTGATTATATGGAAAATACTACCGGAACAGAACAAATTCGGGAGGAGATTTATTACTCGTTAGTAAACCGCAAACTGTTCCCCGAAGAATAGAAATGATGTCACGAAGTAACAAGAGATCTACTATACGTTGATCAACACATTCTCAAGTAGAGCTAAACGAGACGAAAAAACGTCGCTATGGTATGGATTGACTACAACAAGACATACGATCATCATCATCATGTCATGCTGGTAGCACGGATATCCCTGACCCTCTCTCGCCACTTTTCCCTATCGTCCATCGCCTCAGGCAGGTCTTCTGGACAACATCCTGTATCCTCACATAGTTGCTGAATGTATGTTTGTGCTGGTCGTCCTGCTTTTGCACGGCCATGTGTGGGGGTCCATAAGAGTACATCACTTATGAGCTCGTCCTTGCTTCTCCAGCAGTGTCCTGCATGTCTGGTTCGTCTAACTTGAATAGTTTTCGTGATAGGAGGCAGGTGGCCGTACAGTTGGTGTCTTGTGGGGTGTTGCCGCCAGGACTTGTTCAAGATTACACGCAGCATTCTTGTGTAATTGCCGTCTAGCTTCTTCTCCAGCCGTTTTGTTAGAGTCCATATAGTGCATCCTATAGCAGTATCGATGCGACCGCTGCCTGGAAGAAACTGCGTTTCATTTTCTCGGTTAGGTCTGATTTCCATATAATCGATAGCCTATTGATAGCTGTCCATGCTTTCGTTAACCTCGTGTCGATGTCCTTTTCGGTTGATGCGACGCTGCTTCCTAGGTAAGTGAATTTGTCAACTAGTTTAAGAGGGGTTCCGTATCCTGTAAAATTGGATAATCGTCTAAAAATGTACAAGATATCCGACAAAGTCATAAATTTCATCGAGGAAACCATGAAAACTGGAGTGGGGGATTGACAGTAGGAGGAAAATTTTTGCTGAGGTGAAAATCCAGAGAGGTATATTCCAGGAAGATGCGCTATCACCATTACTATTTGTAATAGCGATGATGCCACTCAATTACATACTTAGGAAATGCACATGCAGCAATAAACTTACAAAATTTCAAGTAAAGATCAATCATCCAATGTACATAGACGTCATTAAACTATTTTCTCCCCCCCCAAAGAACTAGACTCCCAAATACAGGCAATGAGGATATACAATCAGGACATAGGGATGGGATTTAGCATAGAAAAATGTGCCATGCGAATAATAAGAAGCGTAAACGACACTTGACGGAAGGAATAGAACTACCAAATCAAGGAAAAATCAGAAAGCTCATAGAAAAGGAAACTTACAGGTACTTCGGAACATTGGAAACGGACACCATCAAACTAGTGGAGATGAAAGAAAAAATTAAAAAAGAGTATCTCAGGAGAACAAGAAAACTTCTCGAAACCAAACTATATAGCAGAAACCTCGTCGAAGGGATAAACACTTGGCCTGTACTCCTTGTAAGATACTGGGGACCATTCTTGAAATGGACAAGAGAAGAACTTTTACAAATGGACCAGAGAACAAAATAATAATAATAATAATGACGATGCATGAAGCCTCACATCCCAGGGATGACATCGACATATTATATGTGTCAAGAAAAGAAGAAGGAAGAGGACTCGCCAGCATTGATGATAGCGTCGATAAATCAGTACGTTGACTCAAAGACTACGTAAAAAAGATCAAAGAAAGACTTATTATTGGAACCAGAAAGAACACAAACAACACAAAGATCAACAGAACAATAGCTAGGAAACAAAAATAAGAAAGCAACTGTATGGATATTTCAAGCAACAAGTATGCAAAATCTCGCTTGAGAAGACTAGGACATGGCTAAGAAAGGAAACTCTTTGGAGAGAAACTGAATCTTTTCTAAGAGTTGCACAAACAAATTCCATAAGAACCACGCATGTTTAAAGAAAAAATAGATAAGACGCCACAAAATAGCAAACGTTAATTATGAGGTAATAGAGTTAAAATGACTAATCACATAAGCAAATGCAGCAAATTAGTGCAAAAAGAGTATAAGACTAGACACGACTGGGCGGTGAAGGTGATTAACTGGGAATGGTGCAAGAAATTGAAATTTGGTCTTACGAACAAGTGGTATATGCACAAACCAGAATCCGTCCTGGAGAATGAGATGCACAAACTTCTCTGGAATTTTGAGATACAAACGGATCACCAAATCTCGGCCAGACGACCAGACCTAGTAATAGTCAACAAAAAAGAAGAGAATCTGCCGAAGAGTGGACTTTGCCGTCCCGACAGACCACAAAGTAAAATTTGAAAAAAAAAGTGAAATGAGAGATAAATATCTAGACCTTGTTACAGAACTAAAAAAAGTTATGTAACAGTGGCACCAAGTGTAACTGGTGCACTTGGAACAATACCCCAAAGGATTGGTAAAGGGACTGGAAGACTCGAAAATTAGAGGACAAGTGGAGATGATTCAGACTACTATATCATCAAAATCAGCCAAAATACTGAGAAAAGTCCTGGAGACTTGAGGAGACTTATTATCACTCAAACTCAAGAGAAAAATTATCAGATGATGCTGGTGTGAAAAATCTCAAAGGATTAATAATGATAATAATAATGATAATGATAATAATAATAATAATACTTTTACTGAATAATAATTCAATATCCAATCTTAAAAGGCAGCCATACTAATTTCCCCAACCTTTCTTTCACCGAACCATGATGAAATTTCAGCAGAAAAATGATGTTTTTGGTGGCATAAACTTTGTTATACATCATTAACCCTAACCCTAATCTTAATTAATTCACCATTTAGAAATTTAAAAAAAAACACCATTTTCAGGATAAGGGATGGGGTATTGTCTTGTCTTTTGAAAAATCAATACAGCCTTCTTTTAAAATTGGACGTGGTTTTTTTTTTCTGAAAACATAAAAGTTCATGAATAAAAAGAAGACATTGACTGAAACTTTCTCATCAGAATTGTGAATACAATATATATATATATATATATACATTCAATAAGTTTCCAGACTTTTTTGTAAAGGCATTTAAAATTGTCGTAGACTCTTGAAAATTCAGTATGTCATACATCTTATGAGATGACTGACCAATTTTTATGATTTCAGATTCAAATAAACAGCTACAGCAGGAATTGGAATACACTCTACTAAAGTCTGATTGTCACAGCTGGTGAATTTGAAAAATGCAATCTGGACGTGAGGACACTTTAGAAGAACGAAATGCAATAAAATTCTGTTTTAAACTTGGAAAAATGCCACAGAAACGTATGGAATGCTTCAGACTGCTTTTCGACCATCTTGCATGAATCGAGCATCAGTTTTTGAGTGGCATAAGAGATTCAAGGAAGGCACGGAATCTATGAGGGATGATGAGAGGTGTGGCAGGAGTAAAGAAGTCAGTAGACCAGAGTTGATTGGCCAAAGGGTTAGGGTTAGGGTTACTATGTTAAGGTTTTAAGGGAGTTCAGGAAGAGATTTCGTCGGAAGAGGCCAGTACTCTTCAAGTCGGGTCAATGGCATTTCCAGCAGGACAATGCACCAGTCCACAACTCCATCCTTGTCACAAACTATTTGAGCAAGATGAGGCATCAAGACAGTTCCTCAGCCTCCCTATAGTCCAGACCTTGTTCCCTGTGACTTTTGGTTATTCCCTAAACTCAGAGGCTGTCATTATGAGAGAATTGAGGAGATAAAATAGGCTGTGACAAAGGTCATTGACACGCTCACACAAGAGGACTTCCGTGGAGCCTTCTAGAAATTGTTGGAATGGTACAAGTGCATTGCAGCCGGAGGAGAGTACTTTGAAGGGGACTAGAGTTTCATGTGTGTACTATCAATAAAAGTGCCCATACGAAAAAAGTCTCTCTCTCTCTCTCTCTCTATATATATATATATATACATTAAATTACCGCAGCCATTTTGCCGACGGACTATTGCAAATAAGGTAACGTGATATGGTAGGTCCAAATTATTAAGAGAACGAGAGGCTAATTTCTGGGTAAGGAGAGAGAGAGAGAGAAGAAAAAAATAAGACGAAAAAACAGACATAGAGTCTACGGGAAAGGCCAGCTGATATCTGAGTGATTCAGGCTAAAGTGCTTGTTGTTGGTGAGCCAGTCACGGGTGAATAACTACGGTAATTAAAAATGACTCGAAAAAAAAACCCCGGAGGTTCTAAATCTATGAGGTGTAGTAACATTACAACGTCTATTTGATACCGCTATGGAGCGTAAGTACAAAATAGACCCACTTCAGGACTGATATTTTAAAGGGTCAAACTTGTTTTTGCGTTTTCTTTTCTAGTGACCATTGAGCTAGAACTTGTATAAAATATTACAGCACTAAGAAATTAACAAAAACAAAATTAATGTAATAGTTTAGCGTGTGTCGTATTACTTCATTTTATTTATTGTTGTGGCCATCATGTTCAGAAACATCGTAATGACTAAGAGCAAACCACACACACACACACACACACACATGCATACTACTAACCAATGTTTACAATGAATTTTTTTAAAAAATCTATTTAAATGGAAAAATGCAAAACAGACAACACTGAAAATAAATGTCGAGAGAAAAAAATACTCATTACAATTCCTTAATGTTTTCAGATTTAGTTAATTGTCCTTTGTCTCCAATGGAAGAATCATGATATAATTTATACACATTTTCTCTCTCTCTCTCTCTCTCTCTCTCTGTTCATATATATATATATATGTGTGCCTGTGTGTTTCTCACACACATACACCGTTTTTCTCTTACACACTCATGCTTAATCTCTGCTCGCCTCTCTCTCTATTTACATAATCTGTCTACGTTTCTCTCTTTCAGACACACATGAATACTATCTCTTACACACACACACACACACACACACACTCTCTCTCTCTCTCTGTCTCTCTCTCTCTCTCACGCACACTTCATAAATACTATTTCTTTCTCTGCTTGTCTGTTCCTCTTTTCTTACACCTACATATATCTTTGTCTCTTTCTTTGTTTCTTTTTTTTCTTCTTTCTCATTTGCACACATAAATACTCTCTCTCTCTCTCTCTCTCTCTCTCTCTCCATATACACAAAGACAATATAATCCTGTGACTTATACGCTCATACCCATAGGTATGTGCCTGCAAACATTAACATAACATTACTCATTAAACAATGTTAATTCTCTATTAATATTGATAAATTTAAATGATCGGTTTTCTTCGCTTAGTTCTTGTCTTGTGTATAATCAAATATACATTCGTTGGCCAAAATTGACCATTGTCGTCTTCTTTCCAGTAAGTAAAAATTAAATGTGAATAACCAGTATTGCTTGCATACTTCATAACTTTTTTTTTATTTCACCTTCTTCGTGTAAACTCTGTTGTTTTGTCTTGTCTTTTTAAAGACATGCCTGCATTTCTCTTGGTATATCTCCCTTAATAGAACTCTCCGGAAGAAAGGAGAATTTAACTCCCTTAGTCCCAAACACCGACTAACTCTTTTACTGCCGACCCGGATGGAATAAATACACGTGTACTTTCGTTCTTTGTTTTGTCTTGTCTTTATGGGTAGGGCGACCAGCAAACTAAACACTCTAAAGACGATTAGATATTGAAGAGTCTCTGTGCATGTCTGTCTGTGGGGATAAAAAAATGAATAAAAAATAAAATAGAATAAAAAATATAGAATGAATAAATGCAAAAAAAAGTAACAGTTACCAGGAGGTTTCTAATCGAAAGAGAAATCAGTGAATGCCTAAAAAGAGGGGCTTCCTGGCGCCAGTGAAAGATTCTTCCTCATTAAGCTTTTATTGTCGCAACCGAAAAGACCTTTTTCTCTCGGCTGCTAATGGGGAGCGCATGTACTGATTGGGTCCCGAGCTGCGTCTCCTACTAGTAACAGCGAACACACGACGGCCCCTCAAACTCGTAATTGCCGAAAATAATTCGATAATATACTTCAACACTTTGTCTGGGAAACGCAACAATTTCTACTGGTTCAGGGAAATATTCTCACCACAGAATAGTCGTAAATACCAAAATAAAGTTTGAGTATAAAGGTATCCTTGTTTTTTTCCTTCCGATCTTAATTCTCTAAGAGTTTTGACAGACAACAAATGAATGGGGTAAGAAGAAAAAGGAGTTAGATACAAACCTCATAATTTCCTACCAATAACCAACCACCATAATAAAACTCTTCTTACGCGCAATATGTGTCCAGGAAAAGGTTTAGAAAAAAATTGATCTGATCTGATTACGTTTTAGGTTGAATCTACTGTAATAGAAAAAAAGAGGGGGAAAGTTGTATTTGATACTTTTTTTAAAATTTTGCTTCCGAATGTTTTTCTCACTATTTATGGTTTTGTGCCCCATGCCTGTTTAGGAAAATCAATTTAGACAAATACATTCGCCAGAACATGTTTCAAGGTAGTCCGCAATTTGTTTTAAAAAATTTTTCAGCTTCATATCAATCCAGCGAGTCGGTCAACTGAATATCGAAATGCTTGAAGGACATTTTTTATAGTCGTATTTGGAAGATATCGGTAGATTATGGGAATTCCAGATGAAAAATTCAGCCCTGTCTTGTAATTCTTTGTTGAATTCAAGACTTTCCAGTCAAATGTTCATGAACCTAACAATGAAGTGTTAATTCAATAAAGTAAGATTATGATTTAATTGATAAGATAGTGACATGATAATAATTTTCTTCCAAAGAATGATTTTTACTTATACTTTATAATATTACTAATGAATTACAATAATAATATCTCAAAGTAATAATTGAAAACACAAACAGATTTTCAAATAATTCTCAATTTTTCTAACGTTCAAAGCTCACAAACGACATTCACCGCCTGTTTCCATGACGATTTACGTCAACAAATTCCGCTTTATGAAAAAAAATCGTAGTATTTGATGAAGTTGTGTAGGCGAATAAATTGTTAATTTCAATAACTTAGTTTTCATTGTTCTTACATATTTCATGAGTACAATTATATAATATGTACACAAATATATGGAGGCGGAAATATTATTTAAATCACTTCAAAACATAATCATATTAAAAAGAGAGAGTCTAAATACTTTTGAGAACCTTTTGTACAATGTACAAGGATGGCAGAATCTACGTTGATACTAAAACATCGTTTACTCGAGTTTTCCAGTTGAATAAGTAGTTGTCTGATAAATTAAAATTTGCATATTGTAACACACACACACACGCACACATATATATATAGCAAACATATGAAAATAAAGAATAGTATAAAAAAGCGGATATATCAAAAGCGATCAAATACTGGGAAGCAGACCAATATAAAACTTAAAATGAATTAGGATCTCATCTTTTCTTTTTTAGTGAGGCAAAAATAAGGAGGTAAGATTCTAAATCCTTTTATTATATATATATATATAGTTTGCTACATATATAAATAAAGAGTACTAAATATCGGTGATAGAGCGTATATATCTAAATTGATATAACTTAGATATAAAGTTAATGATGTTTGGTGAATCTCTTTCTCGCCGATATACACATCAGACCAAATGTTCACACACACACACACACATATATATATATATATATATATATATGAATGTGTACTTGTTTTTGTATGTTTCATACACACGCTCCTGAAGAAAAAATCAATAGTGCATACAACAAAGCCTTATCACTTTAAAACGCTGTCTTTCTAAACTCTTATTAGTATTTCCTAATGTCCTTCGAACTTTCCAGGATGTCTGTAGCAGATATAATTCAATATTCCTAGTGAGAAAAACCAACAGTGTCACCAACAAAGTTTTCGTTTGATGATGACTCTAGGATCAGGCATAACTGATCCAGATCTCCCCAGTAGTATTGTGCGTTACTACTAAACTTTCTTGATTTTCCCTCGGATTGTGTGGATGCCAAATGTTAATGCAGACTTGTTTTAGTTCTTGATATAAGATTTGAATCAACTGACGAGATGACGACGTTAGGACCGACCATAAACGTGAACCTGATCTTCAACTGGAAAGTCAAGATAACGTTTTTTATCATTAAATCTGAAACGATTATTTTAAAACTCGTAGCTACAGTGTCGAAAGAGGAATCCTATGTATTGTGCAGTTGTTCACCCCTTACGCACACACACACACACACACACACACACACACACACACATATATATATATATATATATATATATATATATATATGTGTGTGTGTGTGTGTGTGCACGCAGGCGCGTGTAGAAGGGGACAGATTCATCAACTGTACAGTCGTCGAGTTTATCGCTGGGAACTAGATATCTCTCGAAAACACTCCACTAGAAAATAAAGAACTCTTATTTTCCATAATTTTACTCCGTTCATTATTCCCCCTAACCCAACCATCTGCTGGTGTCTGTGAAAATCTCAGAATTGTCCCGTCTATCAAACAGATCTACAAGTAGATGTGAAGAAGAGGATATGCGCCATGTTTGCTTAAAATAATTTTCTTTCTTTCATTCTTTTTTTTTTTCTTTCAATTCATGTAATTTAAGAAACTTCAGGAGAAATTCATCCAAAGAAGTTGTTTCTTCATTTATAATGTAACCGTGAAAAGAGCAGGCAAAGTGTGATAGATAAAGCACAAATATTATCAATATCATTGTGGTTGTCTCTCAATAGCTGAAGAAAACGATATGTTATGAATCTATCGTATGTGGGCACATAGATGGCTTCAAAGACCCAAATCTGTTACCCACGCGTGGGGCATGAGAGACCCCCTGTCATGAGAGAAGCAGGCATCGTTCCATAACTTCGGTCGCGAATAGAAGAGACGTGATACTCGAAACTTTTCCCCTCCGGTGCGCACATAGGTGTAATAATGAATATGCATCTAGGTGCGGGTATATCTGTAAGAGTATGTATGCATACAGGCATAGCATATGTATGTATATTCGTGTAGGAGTGAGCGTATCTGCATGGATCTGTGTAAGCATAACTAGCGTGTATGTATCAGTGTACCTGGATGTATGTATAAGTAAGTAAAGTTGGCGACCTTAGTCGAGGGTGACGCGCAGGCTCCCTTTTTAATAGCTACTACACCGAGTTGTAGGAGAGGGCGCTACTCCATTCTCTGGATTGCTCCACTTTACTCTTGATCCGTACCTTATAATGCTGAATGTTAAACAAGGCGGAATCAAGTACCATTTTTTGAGTCTTTGGCATAACTCGACCTGAGATTGAACCCCGGTCTCCCGGACCATTGGCGAACACTCTACTCCTTAGGACATTAGGTTGGATGTGTGTATACTAATGTCAAAAAAATAGCTAAATAAGTTTGGAAGGTCGGCAGATTTGAATAGATTATAAAATAGAGAGAGGTCTGAGTTTAGTAGACAAAGGTATCATTTTTTAAGTACTATAGTTTCAGCAAGGGAAAAATCGTTTTTCTTTTCTGGAAGCACCAACCGTTTATATTCAAAGAAGAAATCAGAGGAAAGACAGCACGGGGCAGTGCTGGTTGTGCTGCCGGTTTGGTTCGGCCCCCTTCTGTTGCACAGTGGTTGGTCGCAAGGGAGGCATAGACGTTAGGATTAGCTTACCGTTGGACAGAATGGAATAAACGCGACAACACCTAACTGTATGTTGCGAGGTGTCACATGGCCAGCCCCTTTCTCGACTGATAAAAACTTGCAGAGAAATTAAAGAAACAACAAGTTTATTCTCGGATTTTTTTTGTTGCTTTTTTTGCCTTGAGGAGCTGATTCGTGTCTTGTACGGTTTTGATAAAAAAAAACAATCTTCTCTTAAAATGATCTACAAAATATAGGATTGAATCGTTTAGCAAGTGAAGCTGTGTCGGCTGCAACGAAAGAGGGAAGCGACTAGCCAGGAAATTGGATACTGACGTACTAGTTAGAGTACACCAGATGGTTTAGTCAGAAGTAGCTGTATCAAGATTTTTGTAGATGCGTTTTTCAAGTTGACTCAGAGGTTTTCCGTATTTCTTTTTTTCTTGAGTATCCCTGACCACGACTGTTGCCCTAAAGTTCCCTGTAAAACATAGTGACAAAAGGTTAAATTATTATGCTTGCATTTTCATCGGCTCTGCAATCATCATCTTCATCTAGGTGTGCTGACAGCACAGGTTCCCTTGACACACACACACACACACACACACACACTCTCTCTCTCTCTCTTTCTCTCTCTCTCTCGACATCGATCCCGATTAGCCATTGCACTTGATAAGTCTTCTAGACGGCAACCAGTGTCCACACGAAGCTGATGAATGTTCGTTTTTGCAAGTCGGCCTATACTATTGTAGATGTTCGTGGGAGGACGTTGCTTACAAGTTTATCCCAACTTCTTCAGTAGAACCCACATGTCTTGATTGCATTTCTTGAATGGTTTGCGAAACAAGTGGTAAATGGCTGTACAACTGATGCTATATAAGATGCTGTTCCAGGAATTGTTCTAAACAGCACACAGCATTCTTGTGTTGTTCCCTTTTTCTTCAAACGTTTCTTTAGTTTCAATAAATAAGATCAATTCTCTTTGAATTATGTTCATGTCATATAACTAGCAATAAACCTTTTAGGTTTAGTATTTGCATTTAAATGAAAGCCACTACCAAAACACAAGTGATCATGAAATGTCTCCAAAATTAATACCGTAGAAGTGAACGAGATTGATTTTATTTTTTTAAGTTCAAATTAAACATTTCACTGCCGGAGACTTTGCTCATTTTCCTCGTGTAATGGCATCAATTACCAACTAATAGTTCCTCAGTTTGGTGCTACGCTAAGAATAGAATTAAGCTACAGACAATCAATATTCCCAACCAAATTCAATAAGTTTTCTTTTTTTTATCAATTCATAATGATTGAAAATGGCTTGTGTAGGACCTCACATGGTATTCAATACAATCCACGTCTGATGGCAGAAGAGTTGATATTATTGAACTCATAATCTTGAATTAGGAGAGACTATAATACAACTAAACTGCCCTGTCGGAGGGGCTTAGAACACACTTACTGTAACCCCCGCAAAAGTGTAGGACTTCTCTTACCATCATCATCACCATTAAAAAGGGGTATCCTGGCTATAACACTAAACTGCATCTCAAACCCCAGTTCTGGAGATCTGGGGAAAGTGGAGTACCTCTTCATTGTCATAATTCATAGGTCCACTCAATAAGCAACTGCACAAAAATGTAAATATGAACAAACAATGAACGCGACTCCTACACCTTTAGGCAGTAAAGTTGGTAACCGTAGTCGAGGGCAACCCGAAGGCTCCCTTTTTAATAGCTACAACACCGATGTGTAGGGGAGGGTGCTACTCCTTTCCCTGGATTGCTACACTTTACCCTTGATACGCACTTTATATTGCTGAGTGTTAAGCAAGTAAGTATCAAGTACCATTTTAACGTCTTTGGTATGACACAACCTGGGATTGAACCAGGTCTCCCGGAACATTGGCAAACACTCTACCCACTTGGCCAATAATCCTAAAAGGCTTGAAATGCCGTTAAAATTTATCAATCAAAACTAAAATATAACGCTCTTTAACAGTTCTTTCTGTTGAGGCGTTCGTGTTTGAAAGATCACTTGAAAAACTAAACAAAATAAACGCTCTTGTGACGTAGTAGATAGTCATTATTTACTAAAATTACTTTGGTGCAACATCAGAATTTTTCAGAACTCAGTGAGAATCCAACTCGCAAACAATGATCTGTTTACTTCTCTTCAACAATTACACCACTAGGTTGGTTGGTTTCTTGGTTTAATGGCATATCAACCTTTGTAAGGTTATTTAATGCCAAAGCCACTCTCCTAGAAGAATAGTAGTGGTACTATTTAACCCATAGCTGGGAGGATAAGGGGATTCATACCTTTCCCAAGGGTATTTGGTCGAAAGTGAACGTAATAGCGCAACGGGAGTTCGAACTCGCTTACTACGATTCCGCAGTCCATCGCTTTAACCATTACACCACGAGGACACCCCCTACACCACTAGAGGCGCCATAAAACCGATGATAAATAGACAAAAGTCGGTGGTTAGGTGAGCTTAATTTGACATTAGAGCAGAAATATGGGGTGTCCAGTGGAAGTCAAACTCACAAATAATGGTATTGTAGTTAAACTCTTTAACCATTACACCATGCAAAACATCTTTGTGACGTTACAGGTAGATGATATTTTGTAACAGTGGAAGACTTGAAAAGTTATATTAAACATGGATGAATTGGAAAAAGATACTTTCTTATCTAAATAGTTAAATAGTTTATAAACCTTGAAAAGTTATATATTGATGAATTGGGAAAAGATACTTTTTATATAGATAATATTTTGTAAGAGTGAGAGCTTTAAAAGTTATATTATATATGGATGAATTGGGAAAAGATACTTTTTTATTTAGATGATATTATTTTCTGAATTCTCACAGTTTAGCTTAGTGTTTACTTAAAGACAGCCTTTCATTATTCACGTCATCTTTTCAAGTATCATACAATCAAGAACCCGTCTTTTCTTTGTGTCAATAGCCATAGAAAAATAAAGAAGAATATTTTAAAACCAGCTCACATAATTGCTAATATGTAACATAGAAACGCACATTTAAAATCATACACGCCCTGTCGGCGGGGCTTAGAATAAGCTAACTATATCCTCCGCAGAAGTTTAAGACCTCCTCTCAAATGGGATGTGTTTTGTGTATAATACTAAACTACATCTGATCGTGGAACTTCAGTTTTTGGGAGTGTGTAATAACCCTTCATTGCTTTGCCTATTCGGCTGCTCTGCAGATAGGTAAGACTCCCCCAATGAGTGTCCAGAATATGATACTAGACAATCTGATGGTGAGGTTCCAGTAATACTTGGGCGTTGGGGAATGTGGAGTACCCCTTCATTGCCATCGATCCTTGGTCCACTCCGGCCCGGAGTGGTGGCACCTGATAGGGTCCTATCTATGGGTCAAATCGAACTAAACTGCTTACTTACGCTAAACTTAATTGTTTGAAATAGGACTGTTTTATCAAAAACTATACTTATACTAAAAGGAATTGTTTGAATTAGAACTACTTGACGAAACTGAATAGCTTGAAATAGAAATATTTTTGACAAGTATGTGAACTTATGCTAAACTGAATTGTTTGTAATAGAAGTTTATTGAATAAAAATGGATTTGGCATTAAATAAGGTATAAGGGTTGATGTGCCATAACCCTCCCCCCCAAAAAAACCTTCATTGTTATTACTCCCTGATCAACTCTGACCCGGATTGGTAGTACCTATTTGGCTAGGGTAATGCTATGGTCAAATTGATCAGTTTAAAAATAAATCGTTTCCTATAGGAATGCCTGATACCATATAACTGTTAATTTTTTATATTAAGAATAATTACTTGCAGTTATTGGCATGATGGTTAGAGTGTTCGCCAATGGTCGAGTCATACCAAAGACTCAAAAATGGTATTTGGTGCCTCCTTGCTTAACACTCAGCATTATAAGGTACGGATCAAGGGTAATGTGATGCAATCCTAGGAAACGAGTAGCGCCCTCCCTATACCTTGGTGTCGTAGCTATCGAAAAGGGAGACTTGGGGTCACCCTCGACTACAGTCGCCAACTTACTTTATAACTGTTTACTAAGGATAATTATTAGTTGCTTAAAATAATATAACTGTGCAAACAAGTAGCTATTACTAAAAAGGAAGGATGATTTGAAAGCATAGGGTTATTAGAATTAGATAGGAATAGTTCAAACCATATAGTAAAAGTAAAGTTAGCGACCGTAGTCGAGGGCGACCAGAAGGCTCCCTTTTCAATAGCTACTACACCGAAGTGCAGGGGAGGGCGCTACTTATTTCCCAGGATTGCTCCACTTTACCCTTGATACATGCCTTATATTGCTGAGAGTTAAGAAAGTAGATATCAAGTACCATCTTTAAAGTCTTTAGTATGACCCGACGAGGGATTGAACCCAGGTCTCCCGGACCATTGGCGGACACTTTACCCACTAGGCCAATGAGCCGGTCAACACTACAAGTGTGAGGATATTATTTGTATTAGATAGGAATACTTTATATCATATAACTGTGAGAAAAAAATGTAAACATAAATGTACAATAAACGCAAGTCCTTAACCACTTGACTTGAAATAACCCTAGACGGGTTGACAGTCCGTAAAAAGCTATCATCCATTAAAATCATACACTTATACCAACGTTTAATATTGTTTTTACTTTATAAATATAATTTTCATTACGGGATCATTATAGATCGATAATTTGGTCAGGGATCAGAGTATCTGTGAACTTTGCGTCGAAGTGTCACTCTTCGGCATATTATTAGTGTAGCATTTGTGCGCTCTGCTAAACCTTTTATTTCCAATTGAATTTTAACACACTGTTCAAGTTGAAGTAGCATATATGCTATTTACTTGTTTGCCACTGGATCATAGGTTCGAATCAAAACAACATTCTCTTGTTAATTTTATATATTTGTTTGCGTTAGTGTAGCGGAGATAACGAACAAAAACATACTCAAAAAGGAACACTGTTCATTAGCGTATATGTGAAACAAACTCCTTTACAATAGTTTTTTTTTTTTCTTTTTTGTTGAATATAAACCTGACCTCTTTAAATTCAAGGTTAACAAATATCTTATCTAATGTTCTGTTAATCTAATTTATCGTTTATTTGTATGGATTAAAAAGAAATAAAAAAAGATAAAAACATAAATAAATTGATAAATTTCCCAGGAGACCTCTAACAGGAAGCAAAATTAGCGCATACCAAAAAACAGGAGCTTTCTGGCGCCAAAGAGAAACTCTTCCTCAGAAGCCATTATCACCTCGACTCAGACGGACGCACCTTTTTTTCTCGGCTGTTAGTAGGGAGCGCACATGCTTGTTAAGTCCCGAACTTAGAGGTGCGTTGTGTCTCCTGCTTGTTGTAGCCTCTGATGATTCTATAATGTCCTTCAAGCATCTTGTTTGGGAGAGCAGGACTATTTCTACTGGTTCAGGAAACTATTCTTACAACAGAATAGTCGTAAACCTCCCCCAAAAATTTAAGTCAAAAAGTATCTTTGTCCTTTTCCTTCTGTCTTTAAATCTCTCGCAGCTTCGACAAACAAATTAGCAAGTAACAAGTGAATAGAGTAAGAAGAAAAAAGAGTCAGATACAAACCTCAGAATTTCCCAACAATATCAATACAATATTCATCTCCACTACCACAAAAAAAAATTTTCATGTGCTCCATATATTGATACTTTTTATCGTTTTATTTGCAAGTCATATATACATATATACATTTTCGATTTTTGTAGTTTCAATGATCCTTTTTTTCGTAACCCTTTACTTAAAAGTTGCCAAAAGGCTTAGCTTAGAGTGTCTGTTGTTGTTACTTATTACTAAACTTTGCTTACTCTGGCACACAGTTTTTATATTATTTACGATATTTACTGTTACTAAATAGTCATTTATTAACTTTTGCAAAATGGTTATTTATTAAGTTTAGCAAAGATGTTATTTATGTTGTTAATTCACTATGTCCTGCTTCGTCTGGCAAACAGGCTTCAGATTACTTACTTTACCTACTGTTCCTTTGTGGACACCCATGTAAGTACGCACCCGGATCATCGTTGTTTAACTTTGGTAATATGGAGTGAACCCGTACTTTTAGTACGATTTAGCTATAAGTTGTTGTTAGGGTAACTGATAGTATAAAATTATGCCTACTGTAAGTGTTTGTCATGTATTATCTTTTACACCAGTTTTAGTGTTCAGAAACCAGCTAATAATGAGGTATCTGATTATTTGTATGGTGGAAGTTGTTTTTTATTATATTGATTCTAAAATGTGTAAAAATTATATGTATTTATGTACCCTTCCACACAGGCAGGATGCGATATGATGTCAATTTTTATTTATTTTAAATAGGTTTTAATTTAGAGTTTTTCTTATTCAAGACCGGTAGCAACACCGTTATTAAAGAGCCCAGTCATCCCCACTATTTACCCATAAGTGGAGGGAGATTACCTTTCCCAAAAGTATTAGTGCCATGTGAAATGTAAAAAGCCTTGTCCAGGATTTGAACTCGGCTCACCGTGTAATTTTTAACGACGATAACCATTACACCACAAACAACTCCTAAAACAATTCAATATATTTATATCTATAATGCCCTATCTTGTAAGTTAAATCATAATGAATATATTGAATTAGTTGGTTTCTTAATCAGAACGTATTTAAAAGCAGATCATTAGTTGTCTTTATCAAGTTTTACAACTATTTTTGGTATATATGGCAAGGCTTTAGAGTTCGTAAGAATCCGACCCTGACTGCTCAGTCAATGATATCTCCAACTCTTTTATATATTAAAATAAGAAATAACTGTACAAATTATTTCTTTCCTGTGTCGATTGAAATCACTCAACATATAAAACAAGTTATTTCTACTGAAAGGTCATATCAATTAAAAATACGTCATACTGGGAAAATAGGCAAAGAACTTGAATTAAAATTGACCTTGAAAATCTAACCAGTAAGATAAATCAAATTATTATTCATGAAATTGGAAATTTTAACATTTATAGTACAATTTGAATTTATAAGGAGTCTGTGAATTTCAGCAAGTCCGAGTCCAACAACCCAAGAATTTTTCCCGACTCGGTCTCAACAGCTCAGATGTGGATTTTAGCTCAAACCAGTTGACCGTTCCCATATATGGTCACCAACAAATTTGATCACATCAAATTAATTTTGAATGAACTATTGAATTGTTTTAAAATTCGATCTTCTTTTGAGTCTAAGATAGCTTTATCGGATAAACATCTACGTGACTGGTTCCGAAAGTAATGCTTCTTATTTTATTATGTTGACCTACATGACATCAGAGGCATATATTGGTGGTATTGCAGTATAGAAGTAGAGCTTAACGGCTGCCCGACAAAGTGGCGTTTGATCTGAAAGCAGAAGTGTGTGTGATTAAATTTCTCCATGCGAAAAAAATATCCACACTAACACTCATCAGCGCTTGCTAGCCGTTTACGAGGACTAAATAGTGGGTGTGAGTACTGTTAGGTGCTGGATGATGCGTTTTAGCAGTGCCAAGACACATTCGGATAGCCCTGCACCGGTTTTTACTCACACACAGCCTTGATTTGTGTGGATCGATGGATCACAACCAGATAATTGTGTATGGAGCCGAATGTAGGCCCCAGTGCGTTGAAAATAATGTTGGGATATTGCAAAGCTTGTGCCTGGTAGGTCCCTCATATTTTCACACAAGAAGGAAAAGACGCCCGAATGTAAGTCTGTCAGGAACTGCTGAACCAATACGAGACTGAAGATGACTGTTTTCTGGACCATATCAACACCGGTAACAAGGCGTGGGCATGGGTATGGGCATGGTGCCACCCCTTCGCACCCGAATCTAAGTAAGCCAATTGTGTGTTGACATGATGGCGCAGATTTTAACGAGCTCGACTTGCAGATTCTTGTTCATCGCTGGCGAAAATGCCTAAGCAATGATAGTGGCTAAATAGAACAAAGCTTTCTTGTAGCCGAAAACTTGCTATATCCAACAGTGTAATTGTGCTCGCTGCATTTGTTGTAGAACCACGGAAAAAATAGGAAGCATTACTTTTGGAATATCTTTCGAATGTATAAAATTTATGAGGCTGTTTTTACGTTTTATTTTCGCAGAATACAGAGTAAATGCCATTCTTTGAAAGCAGGGTATTCCTTTTAAAAAAAGGTTCAATCACTGTCCAATAATCGTCGTCACATACATTTCGTATACTAAATGTAACAAATATTATAGGACAGAATTAACTCCAGCCTGTCGACTTCGTGTGGAGCACTAGACCGTAGCATCACCACGCCAAGGATGGTGTTATTGTATCAGTAGCAGGTTTCTTATAAGGTGGAATTGCTTGACTCACACCCACCTGATTTTGAACCGTGTTCGTTTTTCTCCAAGATTGATAACCCAACAAGGCTATAGAGCTCAATCTGCCCATTTAATTTTATCTATTGCTGAGGAAGAAAAATGAATTCATGCCTTTCCAAAGAGAACTAGTGCGAAGCAAACAACTTCAATCGGAATCTGAACTCGGCTTGCCGATCCCGTTAACCACGCCGATAGCCATTAGCCCACACATACTTCTTTCATATGGGAAAGAGGTAGTAGTTTAATAATGAGATTTAATGGGAGATGATTTCTCTGGTGTTTATTTGTTACAGAAGAGTACGCAACTAGATGGAAGTTATTTTGAAGTTAGTCTCACTAAAGTTATCCTTCATTGATACAAAGTATTCTTAATTGTATTTCTTTAATTGATTTTTCTAATTGATTTTCTTAATTTCTTTTAAGACTTCAAGTTAATGATTTTTTTTTTACTTTATTCGGATGAAATAAGTTTTTGATGTATGTGCGTGTATGTGTCTGTGTGTGTATGTGTGTGTGTGTGTGTGTGTTAGCCTTGCTTCTGAAATTGTGATTTTCACCTATCCGGGAACAGCCCAAAACATAAAGAAAACAGTCTTTAATAACACTTCATCTTATAATTATTGAAAGAAATCTTGTGATTGCCTCTTGTTTCTTATGTTGTTCTATGTGCATAAGAGTAACGCCTCCCAGTCAGTGACGACCGAAGCTGTACATTAGAGACTGGATGATTAAGCATTATTCGCACGATCACCATGATAACGATCGGTGCTATTATTGTGTTCCATCCTGTGCTGTGATTAGGCAGGGCACCATTACACAAGTCTTTGTCTCGACAGCAGACGCGCCGTGAACAGCCTCGCGTTGTCAATCGTTCCATACTGCAATTGGCAAAATCATTTTGTGGAGTACATTCTTTAGCACAAC
This sequence comes from Sepioteuthis lessoniana, assembly GCA_963585895.1. Lineage (NCBI taxonomy): Eukaryota > Metazoa > Mollusca > Cephalopoda > Myopsida > Loliginidae > Sepioteuthis > Sepioteuthis lessoniana. The sequence continues at coordinate 72,180,195 of OY757919.1, forward strand.
TCCGCACAGTAGAGATATAGGTTTTCTGTTCAAACAGGCTGGTCATCTCGTAGTAGACTTTCTGGAAAAGACAAAACAAAAGGAATTTGTTAAGAACAAATTATGGAGCTATGTTAAAAATAAATAAATAAATAAATACTACATTTAACGGTCGCAAAATTCCATAACTGTTTTCGGCTCTGTGTTAAGTTCAGATTGGATATGAAAATAAATTGAAGATATACAATAAGCAAAATAATAAAGTTAGTGGGAATGATCCTAAATGACTGAATGATTGATTGATTTTAACAGCATGTCAAGTGGTTTGGGATTATTTTATGCCTACAGGTTAGGTTGATTGATTTTAATGGCATGTCAACGCGTTTAGAGTTATTCTATGCATAGAAATTAGTAAATTGCTTTCATTGTACATTCATATTTACATTTTTCTATCGTTGTTTCTTATAAGAATTTCTTTCTTTTATACACAAGGTCCAAATATTTTTTAAAACAGATCTATTTGACCCATAGACGGGACCTTAGCAGGTACTCCTACTCTGGATCAGAATGGACATATTAGCAATGAAGGGGTACACCACACCCTCAGAGCTCCAAAACTGGAACCTCGTCATCTGACGCAGTTAAGTGTCATACCTAGTATTAAATGATACATTATCTGAATCAATTATTTGAGAGGTTGATTTGGTTTGGTTTGTTGGGTTTTATGGCATATTAACCCTTCTAGGTTATTTAACGCCAAATCCATTTTTATGTAAATAATCAGTTCTATTTAAAACAATTCAGTTTAGCATAAATACAGTTTAATTGTCAAAAACATTTCTATTTCAAACTATTCAAGCAGCTATATATAACAATTCAATTTAGTGTAGGTACAGTTTCAATGTCAAAAACAGTTCAATTTCAAACAATTCAGTTTAGCATAAGCATGCAGTTTAAATGTAAGTACAGTTTAATTAAAAAAAACATTTCTATTTCAAGCTATTCAGTTTAGTCAAGCAGTTCTAATTCAGCTAATTCAGTTTAGTATAAGTACAGATTTTGTTTACACACAGTTAATTGTCAAAACAGTTCTATGTTAAACAATTCAGTTTAGTGTAAATACAGTTTCAATGTCAAAAAACAGTTCTATTTCAAATAATTCAATTTAGCATGAGCATGCAGTTTAAATGTAAGTACTGTTTTATTTTTAAAAACTTTTACTATTTCAAGCTATTCAGTTTAATCTAACAATTCAGTTTAGCATAAGCATGCCGTTAGTTCTATTTAACCCATAGATAGAGCCCTATCAGGGGCTACCACGCCAGGGCAGAGTGGACCTGGGAGCAATGGCAATGAAGGGGTACTCCGTATTCCCCAAAGCCTCAGCATTACTGGGACCTCGCCATCAGACTGTTTAGTGTCATATCTAGGACACTCGTTGGGGGGGGTGTCTTACTCCTCTTCAGAGGTGCAGTCGGAATATTCTACAGCCCCACAATTGAGAGGTTGAGTAGAAATTTTAAAAGATTTAAATGGTTGTCCCTAAAATAGAAACTGTTAGTTTAATTGACAGGTGATGACCCCAAGATCAATTTGAGAATTTGGCTGTGATTGGATAATCTCTGTCAGGTGACCCAGGACTTCAAAAAGTTAAAAGTTAGATGGCAACTTTAAATTAATAAGCTGAAAAATGGCAGAAGAGCATGGACCTAATTTCCATCTTTGGTCTTAGAAAACTAATTCCTGGCATCATATGGCTGGTTAAGGAATAAAGTTATGTGTACACAAAAAGAAGTTAGCTTATTATTCATCCAAGCAGGAAAGAACAGAACAGCATGGAGTGATAAAAGATGGCAGTGAGAGAAGATGATCAACGACCGAGAGAAAGAAAAGAAGACAAGATTGAAAAATGGCTGTTGAACTCCAGATTGCTCATGGAATAGAGTCTTAACCTTTTACAGGAGATACAGTAAAGCTCAAATAAAACAGACACATGCACAATAATAACTCAGGGTTTTCATTTAGAAACCACTATTTTCCCACTAAGTAATTAACAGTGGATATGCATGTTCACTAGTGATAAAGAAGACTCCATATGCTATACTTATAAGATTATCCCTCCAAAATTAATGCTTGCTGTTAATACCACAACACTAGAGGCATTAGGAGTATGGCAAGAGAGGGCAAACTCCTTAAAAAGATCTTTTAAGGAAAAGGAGGAGTGGAGGGTTGAACAAAAACCTAAAACAAGGCTTTTTACCTGCTCTTGCTATAGTGATTAAGAAGGACCCCACAAGGTCAATAAGAAAACAAGCTAATGAATTGAAAGTCCTTGAGAAAACTGTGTGGACAGCAATTAAACAAGATTAAGACTCAGACCTTATCCCCATTGATAACACTATATGGGGTGCTTTAGAAAACAAAACAAATACAACTTCCAATCCAAATATTGGTTTGCTTAAGAGTCCTATTGAGGAGGAATGGAATAAAATGTCAGAAAAATTGATTTTGAAAGAATGCAAATCATTTCAAAAGTGTGTTGATAAGATAATTGAAAAAAATGGTGGCCATATTGAATAACTTTACCGTCTAATTCTTATTCTTATTCTTAGAATTAATCTTGTTCTAAAATAGAGTCGTTTATTATTATACTAGAATATTTCTAATTTTGCTTCTTCACACTGTATATATATATAACTGAGAAGAGGCTGTTTCTTTTCAGTAGAAAGGTAAAGATTTAGATGCTGAGCTACCAAATTTGGTACACATTCTAGAACCAGAAAATTTTAACTTAGAAATATTCTTTTTCATCATTAAGAGAATAACCTTTTATTGTATAATGTAGTTTCTTCCAAGCAGCGATTGTGTCGATACAGCTATATGGATACACTACATGTATGCTAACTAAACGGCTGGAGAAAAAGCTTGACTGCGACTACACAAGAATGCTGTAAGCAATATTGAACAGGTCCTGGAGGCAACACTCCACAAAGGAGCAGCTATATGGCCACCTACTACTCATCACAAAAACTACCCAAATTAGATGAACCAGACATGCAGGACACTGCTGGTGAAGTAGGGACAAAGCTCATAAGTGATGTACTCTGGTGGACCCCTTCACATGGCCGAGCAAAAGCAGGGCGACCAGCTCAAACCTACATACAGCAGCTCTGTGAGGATATGAGGTGTAGCCCTGAGGATCTGCCAGAAGCAATGAATGGTTGGGAGAGGTTGCGAGGAAGGGTCAGGAATATCTGTGCCTATGGCATGACATGATGATGATGATGATGATGGATCATAAAAACCTGGTGTCTTTAGAAGAAAATTTACTTTATATGAGATATTGTTGGGGATATATGTATTTATGGATGATACTGTATACAGAGCAAAAGTAATAAAGTAAGGTGTGTATTAACAATTTAATGCACATTCTGGATCCATGTTAAAATCAGCTTTATCAATCAAGAGGTTGCATTGTCATTTTCCATCATTATATCCTACAATAATTTGCATATTAACACAAGAAAATAACTCACAGCTAATTTACTTTTGTTTCTTATGTCTTCATCACCTTTTTGTCTAAAGGTTTGGTTTGGATTCTTTGTTTAATGGCATATCAACCTTTGTTGGTTATTTAATGCCAAAGTCATTCTCCTAGAAGAAGAGTAGTGGTACTATTTAACCTATAGCTGGGAGGACAAGGGGGTTCATACCTTTCCCAAGGGTATTTGCCCGAAAGTGAATGTAATAGCGCAACTGGAGTACGAATTCACTTACTACGATTCCGCAGTCCATTACACCACGAGGACACCCCCCCTTTTTGTCTAAAGTGGATTTTCAAAAATAAAGCAAACAAAAAATAAAGTTAAATTTAAATGGTTATTACTGTCCAAGCAATGCTAAATGATCTTGCTTGTGTCTTTATAAATGTCCAATTTATGGTTAATGATTTCCATGAAAAGGTATCAAGCTCTTCTTTTTCCTTCTAAAAGTCTTGCCAATTTAGCTAAATTTCTTTAAAAGATATTTATCTTTATCATAATAATACAATTTTCTTGTGTTTGTTGCTACTGATAGGCGCACTTAGCACAACAGTTATCATTGTAGAAAATAAAAATCTTCAACCTGAGTCAAAATTCTGGTAAAGATTATTTGCATTATTTGTTAATCTCCTTGGTAAAGGCATGGATCTGTCTGTTATTCTTCCAACTTTGGGTAAATAATAGGAAAGACTAGGTTCTTTAGTCTTGATTAAGCAACCAGTCTAGGAGAACCCTTTTTACTCCACTGAAAAAATTACCTTGTGTCACATCTAGCTCATTGTACAAGAGTTGCATAAACAAATACATTATAGTAAGATTTCTGTTTGCCTAATTGAGTTAAAATGCTCTTGGAGAAAAAAAGGAATTTTCAATCCAATTTATGACTCAATAATAGCATAACAACATAGAGTACTGCCCCTAATATTTTTTGTTTTTTTTTTACATTTAATTATTATAGAAATTATGTGAGTAATATGTGACTCCCCTTAAAGCTTAATAGTTGAAAACATAGCTCTGTGCAAAACTATTTTTATTAAGAGTAGTTACTTGAAGCTATAATTGTTTATAAGTGATTATTAAGTTTGGTTTCTTTGTTTATTGGTATATCATCCTTTGTGAATTATTAAATGCTACAGTTATCCTTGTAGAAAAACCGCAGAGATACTATTTAACCCATAGCTTGAAAGTTAACATAATGGTGCAACTGGAATTTGAATTTGCTTACTGCAAGCTGATTATTAGTTACTGGAAATCTTATAATTGCTTGGGAAAAAACCCTGACTTCTGTATTAAATAACCCATCAAGGATTGACATGCTGTTAAAAAAATACCACTTAACCATACATCAAACTTAATGACTGGCGGAATTGTTATCAATAAAGTTTTATGGTTTCCATATATAGTTATTATATAGAGCAGAAAATCTAAAATCAGTTTTCCATAATTTTTTGTTCACTATCTGTTCATATTTTTTATTGGTTGTATAGTTAGTTGGTATGTTCAAACTAATTGGGTTATCTAATGCCAAAGTCTTTCTTTCTAAGCAATTATATGGTTTCTAGTAACAAATAATCATCCTTTGTAAACAATTATAGCATTAAAAAACCATTCATAATACAAATGAATTGCTCAGTTATATAGTTTCAAGTATTCCTATCTAATACTAATAGTTTGCAAGCAATTATATGATTAGCTGGTTGGTTTTACAGTATATCAACTGTTGTTGGGTTATTGTATACTGAAGTCAGTTTAACAATTATGGTTTCCAATTATATACAGTACAAAAATGTATATTTAAAATGATCTAAGCAGCTAAACCCTTTATACTTGGTCACAATATCAAATTCGTTCAAAATCAATTGAAACATCTCAAATAGATCTAGTTGAATCAAAGATAGGTGCTATACCTGATTGGGTCATTGTGAACCTTGGAGTAATGGCAATGAAGGAGTTACTCTACAATCACCAAAGTTCCAGGACTTGAGCCTCACCACTGGATAAAGTATAGTATAAAATGAAGGACACTTTTTGTGGTGTGGTCTTAACCTGCAGTAGGGTATGCAGTCAATTTCTTTTGTTCTTTGAAAAGGATGATTATATGTTTGGTATAACACCTATAGGGAGGTGCCCGTGGTGTAATGGTTATCGTCGTAGGAAATGGACACGGCGACACGAGTTCAAATCCTAGACGAGACATTGCATTTCACATAGCACTAATACCCTTGGGAAAGATATGAATGCAATTATTCTCCCTCCAGCTATGGGTGAATAGTAGGGCAGACTGGTTTCTTCAGCCTTGGTGAGGCAATTAGTCTAGGAGAAGGAAAACTCTGAATTCAAACCTGTTAAAAATTGTGTCATATCCTGCCCAAGCAAAGGGGTTGGTAAATATGATAACACCTATTTTCAAAGATATCCTATAAAAAGAGGATGTGACTTAACATGAAGTTTTATGGCCTGGAAATGTATCCTTTAATTAAGTCCTTTAAAAAAAAATTATTTTGATCTGACCAAATAAGGTAAAAATAACATTGAAATTTTCTGTGGAGACTAAATGAAAGCAGCAGATTTTTAATGTTCCCCTATTTTCACATTCTATGAATAAACAATGCTACTAAGCAGGATTCCAATATTTCTTTATTCAACAAGAGAATTTTTTTAAATCATTCTTCTTTTGATTCAATATTTTTTCTCTGTCAGTTTTGATAAACAACATAGTATATTTAAGAGAACCAGGTGGTCCAATTCTATTTATTAAATATTCAAAAGAATATATAGACTCTTCAAGAACCTATTTCAAAATAAATTGATCATAAATGGTGGATCTAATGCATCAGAGATTTTCCTGCACCACACAAAAAATGAAAACTTCTCAGCTTTAGAGTTTTCAGTAAATTTACAAATTAATTTCTCATTAAAACTGATAGAATTAAATTAGTATGGTTTTCTGGAAATTATTTCTTTTCCAGTCATTCCTGTTCCCAAATTATACCCCACCTTAGGAAGCAAAAAAAAATTGAACTAGAGGGTTGGGTGAGTATGGAGGTTTATGCATTTGTACAATTCATATCTGTTGCTATTAACTGCTGTTTAAAAATAGAAAGACTGGTTTCATAATTTTTTCCAAATTAAGACTGACACCAGTCTAGATATCTTGATTACTTTCTAGACATCATAACTTTTTATACAAATTGTTCAGCTATAAACATATATTCATCTCAATGTTAGCAATTAATTTTTAGACATTAATTTTTTTGTTTAAAAAAATTTCAGTTTCTGTTTCAAAACATTTTGGCTGGTTGGTGGATTAGTTGGTGGATTTTATATTCTGTCAGCCCAACCCTTGTTGGATTATCTTTTATCTTTTTGCAAGTAATTATATTGTCTCAAGCAATAATGAATTTGTCAATAATCATAATTTCAACTAAATATTATTGATACTAAAAATTTGCTGAGTGATATAGTTTAAAGCATTCTTATCTGATATTAATGATTTTCAAACATCTTTGTGACTCATAGATGTGGTCCTAAAAGATTCTACCACTCCAAGTCATAGTGGACCTTGGCGTAATGGCAATGAAGGGTAACTTCATATTCCCTAGAGCTGAAGAACTAGGACCTCACCACAAAGTGCAGTTTAGTATCATACTCAGGACACCCTCATTTTGGGAAAGGGGATCTTACCCCTATGCTGGTGATGCAATCAACTTATTCTTGACCTTGCCAACAGGCTCGAAGGTTAATGTAGAGCTACATACTATTAATAGAAAGTGAAAACTATGTTAAAAAACTAACAACGCGGAAGTTATATTTAGCAAACTTGAAATGATTAATGAAAAAAGCATTTTTTATTAAACAATTTTCTTTAAAAAAACATGCTTCTTGACATTCAACACAACTCTTCCAGTCATTTTCCATTTGTCCAAAGTGCCTCCAGATTCTTCTTTAGATATTAGTCACTTGCTTTTATGATTGGTAGGGTTTTATGGCATATCAATCCTTGTAGGTTAATTAATGCCAAATCCTTTTTATACTTATATATTAAAGACATGATTTGTGAACAAATAGTTAGCTGGTAACATTTTAAACAAGTCAGAGTTCATTTGTTTTCACACAGTTAAATGGTCTCAAGTATTCCTATCAATCACAAATAATTCTATTTAGTATTAATCATTTATTTGCATACAGTTAAATGATTTCAAGTATTGCTATCAAACACAATTCAATTTAACATCAGTCATTTGTTTGCACACAGTTAAATGGTTAAATAGTTGTATTTGACCTATAGATGGGACCCTTACCAGTACAACTATTTTGGATCATTATAGACTTGGGAGTAATGGTAATGAAGGGGTACTCCACATTCTGCAAACCTCCAAGACTGAAGCCTCACCATCAGATGCAGTTTAGAGTCATATCTAGGACACCTGTTGGGAGAGGGTCTTACTCTTCTGTAGAGATGCAGTCAGTGTATTCAACAGCCCCAGTCAAGTGGGCAGTTGGTTTTATGGTAAAGTGAGAGATTTTTCATCAGGGGACATAATTCATGTTAGCATAATAGAATTATAAAATTACAAAAGTAAAAAAAATAAATGTATAAGATTTGTAAATATAAAGCAGAATTTCATAGATTTATTATATTTTTACTTTTTACCGCGTTATATAATTTTATTATAATTTTAGGAACATACACTATACTCAGATCCCAGCCAAGGGACTGGGAAGTTAAGCACTGATCTAAGGCAGAAGTTCCAGGGAATCACATTTTCATTCAAGACATTGTACCTAAATACTAAATTCTGATCCTAGACAAAACTATTTGAAAGACTATTTATTTGTTTGTTTGTTTGTTTGGGTTTAAGGCACATTATGGTTATTTAATGCCAAATCCATTTTTATACAAATAAACAGTTTCATTTCAAACAATTTAGTTTAGCATAGGTACACAGTTTAATTGTCAAAAACATTTCAAACTATTTCAAGCGATTTAGTTTAATTAAAACACTTCTATTTCCAGCAATTCACTTTAGTATTAGTATAGTTTTTGTTTACACACAGTTGAATGTCAAAACTGTTCTATTTCAAACAATTCAGTTTAGTGTAAGTAAAGTTTCAGTGTCAAAAGCAGTTCTATTTCAAGCAACTCAGTTTAGCCTAAGTGTACAATTTAAATGTCAAAACAGTTCTATTTCAAGCAATTCAGTTGAGTATAAGTATGCAGTTTAAATGTCAAAACACTCCTATTTCAAGCAATTCAGTTTAGTACAAGTACACAGTTTAATTCTATTTGGCCCATAGATAGGACCCTATCAGGTGCTACCGCTCCAGGCCAGAGTGGATCTGGGAGCAATGGCAGTGAAGGGGTACTCCACATTCCCCAAAGTTCCAGCATTACTGGAACTTAAGACTATTTATGTATGGGGCATATATATATGTATATATATATATATATATACTTCTGCAAGTGCTGAAAGAACAGGGCTGTTATCTGCATATCAAATAAAAGAATTAAGTATTATTTAACTTAGTAAGTTGGCCAACCATAGTTGAGGGCAACCAGAAGACTCCTTTTTCAATAGCTACTATCCTAAGGTTTAGGAGAGGATACTACTCTTTTCCCTGGATTGCTCCATTTACTCTTAAACTATAATGCTGAGTGTTAAGTAAGGAGGCATCAAGTACCATTTTTTGAGTCTTTGGTATGACTCAACCAGGGATTGAACCCCAGTCTACCGGACCATTGGCAAACATTCTAACCATTATGCCAATGTGCTGGTTTGTATACATACGAGAGTCGTTAAAAAAAAACTAAACCACACCCAGAAAGAATTGCCATTGCTGAACATTTTTGGTGGTAATATACTATAATTGGAAAAGCTAATTCAAATTTCTGTCTTAATTTCTGAGCAGGTGAGGCCCATTCAAAGGTGAGAGGTGTATGGCGAATGTAAAGCAGAGTGAGGCTTAGAACTTTCTGAACGACCCTTGTACTTATATGTATGTATGTATGTATGTATGTCAGAAAATTGTGTAAATGATTGAATAAATGCTTTCTTGAAGGAATAGAATGTTGGATTTTTATTCAAAAGAAATTAAAAAATGAGAGTTGAGTAGAAATAGAAATGAATCTATATCTACTGAAGTTTTATCTATTTTGTCACTTTATTTATAAGATTTAGATTGGCTTAAAACTAAATAAAAAAGTGGATTGATTTTTTTTATGATTCTTACTGGTTAAAAAATGTCTCTTTAACAATAAAGGAAGGGAAAAAATTCTTAAATGTTGTTGTGTTTTAATCCTTCAAATTTTGCAACTGCTATTCCAGAGAAATTCAAAAAAAGATGGTGTTCCAAATGAAGGCACCAATTGGTCAATAATTGCAATAATATGGATGAAAAATTTACAGCTCTTTGAGCCTATTTTTGTACAAAAATTAAGTGTTTTTAGTATGAAAATCAGTTGATTTTCTATATTATCATCAAATCACACTCACAACATGGACTTCCCAGACTCTCTTTTTCTGTCCATCCCTATCCTCCATCACTCCCAGCAGGTCTCTCAAACTACATCCAATGTTCACATAGAGCTAATGTAAATAAGCTCTTGCTGGCTCATCCATATGTAGGGGTCCATGGAAGAATGTCACTTATTATTTCATCCTTGCTTTTGCAGCAGTGCTTTGCAATGTCTTGTTCCTCTAATTTGGATGGTTTTTGATATGGGAGTGGCTGTATAACTGCTTTTTGTGGGTTGTTTCCAGGATTTATTTAAAATAGCATGCAGCATTCTTGTCTTATTGTATATATATATATATATATATATATATATAATTTTATTTTTATAACTATTTCATTTACTTTGGAAACATGAAAACCTACAGATAATGCAGTTTGTAAATAAAAAAAACATATTACAATTGATATCTGAAAAATATGACATGACATACGGTTGAATACTTAATTAATATGCAAAAATTAGAATTTATGAAATATATGAAAATTGATATATATATCTCTCAAAAACAAAAAGATCCTTAAAATAAGTATCTTTTTGTTCAAGGCTTAAATTGACCTAAAAAGCTGGATGATTGTTCCTAAAGGTCAGTTAAGTGCAAGAAAGTTGTTTTTGATTTTAAAGGTCAGCAAATTTATTTAATTTTTCGGTTTTCAACTAACTTCATCAATCATAATGATGAAATGGGTCATTTCATGAAACATTTTTCTAGTCCTTATCTTAAAGGTCAATGTCAAAAGGGAGATTTAATTTTGCTCCACCCTAAATAAAGGTGAGCTGGGCATGGTTCATCCAGTCAGGCGAGATTAAGAATTTTTTTTCAACCCCATTGCTCTAAACCTGTTCCCATTGGTCAAAGCATCTAAAAAGAGTTTTCCCAATACCTGTAAGATATAATCCTGAACTAGGATTGGCTGACCAATGAGAATATGACTCCTAATTGTCTCTTATTGGACCACCAATCAGAAACCTTTTTTAGTCCAGATATTGATCATTGAAGAATGGGATGTAAAAATGAATCTTCAGAAAGGATGAGAAAAGGGACCAAGAAGAAACTCAAAACTGCCAAAGAAGTGTCCCTTCTATTCTAGACCTGAGGCTCTCCAAACAACCTTGAGACTTTACAAAAATTCAAAGTCCTAGATATTAGAGACATTAGTGTCATTCTAGCCACAAGTCATCATCACTCTTCCTCTCTCAATCTTCTTTCTTCTTTTTTTCGCCAGGAAAGCAAACATCGTTTGCTTTTTATTTATTATCTCACAAATGTGTTACAATAAAACCATTTTTTGTTGTTTGTTAACAACGGGTTTTCACTATTCTTTGAGTTGCTAGTCAATCTAGCTACTTATATTATCTGATCGTCAGAAGAAGATCCGGCTGAATTGTGTCAACCCAGCATGAGCACGGAAGGACTTGACAAAGTAAATAGTCGGAAGCTAATGTGGTAGTCACAAACACAACAAATACAACAAGTACTGTGACTAGTAGTCACACCATATTGGGCTCCGTGACTAGCATAGGACCACATAGAATTATATAAAAAAAAGAAGACTAAAACTGCTTGTAAATAATCAACCAGTACCGCAATGACAAAAACCCCAAAAAAACAAGACAAACAGACAGAGTCACCAAAACTAATTCCTAAAAGTACTCATACACTAAGTAGAGCAAAACTAGAATACCAAAAAGAGTCCAAAACTACCTACCCACATTTCACCTAATAGATCTTTAGGATAATTCTGAGAGTCTGAATAACCCTGAAGATCCATACCTGGGTCGGTAGTTTCTGGCTTTTATAGGTATTCTATATATATATATATATATATATATATATACATTTATCAAGAGGCATTGGCCCTGACATGAACTTAAATAAAACAGAGTTCCTGAGTTTCAAACCAGATGGAGCCATCTCCTCACTAAATGGCAAGCCCCTGAAATCAGTAGGCCGGTTCTCAATATCTCATCTACTAAAAGTAATGTCAACATATGAATAGGAAATGCATGGACTGCAGCGGACAGGTTATTGATCATATAGAAATCTGATATCTCTGATAAAATAAAATAGTAATTCTTTCATGGTGTAGTCATATAAGTACTACTGTATGGTTGCACTACCTGAACTCTAATGAGATGATGAGAGAAAAAGCTAGATTAGAACTATTCAAGAATGCTACATATATATAGATTTCTCATTAAAGTTGAGAAATCTTCATTTTCTTTGTGTAGTTGGTAAAATTCTTAGATACATTTGATCAACCACTTGTGGATAATTCATTTCAAAATAGCCCCAACTGCAATTGGTATTAATGTCACTATATTCTATTGAATATTGAATGGATGGAATTGAACAGCCTGGCTTTCCAAAATCTACCTTTATATATATATATATATATATATAGTGCAATTTGATGGAGACTCAAACTTGGTTAAGCCGTCATTATAAATTTATTTCGGCAGAGAATATTACTATACTCCCCGTCTCGTCAGATGAATTTTTACGTGCTTTCCTCCCCCAAAATATAAAAATTGAAGAGATTGCAGAGAAACTAAACAAAGCTGAACCCTCCATCAAATATACATATGAAAAAGAAGCAAATAACAAAATACCCTTCCCGGACATCCTAATTATTAAATCCCAAAATAATACAACTTTTAAAGTATACTGCAAACCCACAAACAAAAACAATTATAGACACTTTTACTTTCTCAACCACGACAAAATCCCCTAAGGCCTCATAATTTGCTTTTATCTATGAACACTTAGAATATGTAGCTCACAAAACCAAGATAAAGAATTTAAGTACATAAAATATTCCCTTAAAAGCCTAAAATACCTTAAATTTTTCATATTAAATGCAAGAAAAACCTCTCAATATACACTCCTCAAATAAACTTAAGAAAAACACTTCCACTATTCCTATTACCCACAAACCTATCTCTCTTCCCACTAACACATATAACAAACTTCTCTATGACAAATGAACCAAATTAGGAATACTAATCATACAAACCACATCATAAACCATTAAAAATCTCTCTTAACATCTCGAAATGAACCAACACGCAACCAGACATATATTCTATTCCACACAAAGATTACAAACATTACATAGGTGAAACTCAATGCAATCTAGAAAAGAGAATCTATGAACACAAATGATCAATTAAATTAAATGACGACTGAAATGCCCTTTTCTCCCACATGTTAGATCTCAAACACACTTTTAATTTTTCCTTAGTTAATTTAATCAAACCTTTACATTGCTAAAAAACTACCAATTGTTAGAATCTATAGTCATTTCCAAAACAAATCACATAAAGTAATGTCCCAGGTTCTATCAAATTTCACCCTACTTGGTAGACATTATGTTACATGAAAACAATATCAAAATAGAGAATTGGATAAAAAAAAAAAGATTTTTTGTTTGCAAAAACTTTTTTTTGCAAAAGCTAAGACATTTTTTCACTCAATGCTACCATACTATGGATGATTTTTTTCTTGAATTTCTTTTCCTTTTTTCTTTTCCTTTTGTCTTTTTCTTTTTCCTTTCTATTTAGATACTCCATTATAGTCAATGTCTTTGAGGAAATTGCATATATCTGCCCCCCCCTTTATCCCTCCCCTTCATTTCCTCTTTTTTTCTCTAAAAAAGTCTCTCCCTCTGCTCATATTTCCCTCTTTCTTACTGAAATTAATCCACCTCTATCTGGTCAAATCTCTGGTGAAACCTGATACATTTCGTGCCACCTTTCACCATCAACAGTCACAGTCAATAACCAAATAACCCTACTACCATCACTCAAACCTATATCTATTTCCCTCCGTATTCTTCCCTTGTATTTAGACCATTTCCATCCCTTTACACCTTATTACATTCTCAATTATTTTATCTATTTTCTCAATTGCTAAAATGTAGAAAAATACAAAAAATGCATAGTCTGAAGAAGTTCTTTTGTGAATAAAGAATGAAATATTACCACTGAACCCATTGTAAGTGTTTGATTTATCTACTTTTAACCGGCTCATTGGCCTAGTGGGTAGAGTGTTCGCCAATGGTCCGGAAAACTTGGGTTCAATCCCAGATCACGTCATATTAAAGACTTTAAAAATCATACTTGATACCTACTTGCTTAACACTCAGCAATTTAAGGTATGTATCAAGGGTAAAGTAGAGCAATCCAGGGAAAGGAGTAGTGCCCTCCCCTACATCTTCGTATAGTAGCTTTTGAAAAGAGAGCCTTCTGGTCACCCTTGACTACGGTCACCAACTTTACTTTTACTTGTATATATATATATATATATATATATATGTATATATATATATGTAAATATACATGCATGTACTTATGTAAAATAAAATTGCAACTCTTGAAGGGCAATGTTAATTTGACCTGCATCAAATGTTTGTATAATGTAAGGGGTATCATCTTAAAAAATGCACTCAACAAACTGAGTTCAGATCCATGGTGAGGTAGTTTGTGCTTCAATTTTTTACTAAAGCTTTTGAGAATGTCATGAACTTCTCCCTCAGTAATGACAACCAGTCTAGGAGAAAGGAAAATTCTAAATTCAAAACGAGGGGTATGGGGCTATCATCTCCAACCCATAAAAACCTCCTTTCTATGAGACTGCAAAAACATTACAGACATTGCATGGCTATGGTTCTATACCCTCAAGGGCAAGATATTTACATTTATACAATATCTGCATTAGATTTTAGTACTGTTGATAAACCCCTTATTTAAGAACCTGCACACATATTGATCTGTATATGGGATAATTTTCTATAGTCTAGTTATGTTAACATTTTATCTTAATTAAAATGAAGAAAATATTCAAAGTTGCAATTTTAATTTTCTATTATCTATCTATCTATGAATTCTTTGTATTTCTCTCAATAGGTTTAAATCTACATTATCAGCCATAAGTAATAAACCATAATGTTTCTTAATGTATCTATCTATCTATCTATGAATAGTCCAGGAAGACATTTGCTCACTTCAGAGTATGAGCAAAAATCCCAAATGCAATAAAATTGGAATTAAAAGATATCTTTTTTTTTCTGTCTTCTTTCCTAATAATTCCTTTACAGCATTCATAGACCAAGAAGAGAAACCAGCAAATTAACATGGGGTAAGAAGAGTAACCAAAAATGGAGTTAGAAAAGTTCAAATTAAAAGATACCTTCATCTTTTGTCCTCAGATTAAAACAACAATCAAAATATTATAAACCTTATAAGTCAACCACTCCACTGGTGGGCAATGCTTTATGAAAGGGTGACTCTTTTTCTTCATCAACTGAACAAAATCACTCTATTTTTTTCCTCTTTAAAGACATAACAACTAGAAATAGACAGATGTTTTTGTGAACATTCCATCTTGTCATTCTATCTTGCAATAAAGATCAAGGGACATTTTTCTTTTCTTTTTCAGTTGCCATACCAAGGTTGAAGAGCCCAGACTGCCCTACTATTTACTCATAGCTGAAGGGAGAATAGTTGGCATCATACTTTTCCCAAGGGTATTAGTATGATGTGAAACACAAACAGCATCATGTAGACATAGATATTGAGTTACTATCTCCATTTCCAACTCATAATTGTCATGATTTTAAGTTGTTATATATATATATATATATGTGTGTGTGTGTGTGTGTGTGTGTGTGTGTGTGTGTGTGTGTATAAATAAATATTTTGATATATATATATATATAAATCTTATGTATCTGTTTATCCAGGTCCTGATTCTATATAGAATTGTGTCACCAAAATAACAGCTTCTTCATTCCTCAAACAACTTTGGAAGTACCCAGCAAAATCACTACAAAAGTAGCAATTCTTTCCTAATATGGTTAGTTTATTTGTATATATGACTTTAAAAATCACTTAGAAAATGGTTATTAAAAAGATAAGACTGAAAATGAATAACTATATTTAATTATTATCTTCAATCATTTTGTTTTAATAATCTCTTTTTTTGTTTTGCTGATAGTTATTATAATTATTCACTTTTATAATTATTGCTAACTTCATTTAAAAACAAATATGTGAAAAGCTAATTCATACTTTTCTTGAAACGTTGAATCTTTCATGTTATATGCTCATCTACAGCATCACAACGACACCATAATTAAGACTCAATGATAAAGACGCACACAATGACAAAGACGCAGGAAGACTTCTTTATAAAATATTTACCTCTCACTTTATTGCAAGGGTTCAAAAGGGGTTACTCAAAGTTTGTGTGTGAGAGGGAGCTGGAGACCAAACATAAACTGTAATATTTTGAACCCAATGTTATGGCCGTCACATTGTGTCTTTCTTGTTCTTCTGGGCTGCTCAACTGGAGGCCTAGGGGCTCACTCTGCTGGATGCTGGCTTTCTTTACTGCATCTTATCAGCATCTTCTCTGGACCCCAAACTCCATCGGGGTTCCCGAGGGCCCCCTCGGTCGGGTGTGGCTTTCCCTACCACATCTCCTCTCCAACTGTCTGGAACTCTACTGGCAACTCCACTCAGACTCGAACTCAACTGAATTATATAATTGTTCGACGCCCACTCGATCTTTGAAATCGAATGTTTAATCGTCATCAAGCGGAAATAACTGTCATGCAGTTCAGAGGTCACTCTCTTCCGGTGCATTAGTCTATGAGTGTACCATGGGAATTTTTTTACCTCGTCCCATTTCATCAGCTAATTTCCGCCCACGCGATTTCCTCTCATAACTGCCATTAGAATGTGTTGCCTCCTTCCGGTGAATCACTTTGAATGGCATTTTTGGCTGGGTCAAAAGGTCAAAACACAACATTCAGACTATTTGCTTAATAATCTATACAGAAGTCAAAATATATATATAATTTATATGATATAATATACAGGGTGTCCCAAAAAATGTATACATGCTTTGTTTTATTATAAATACAATATTTATTCAGATATATTTAAGTTTTATAATCCAAGTTAAAGAAGATAATTATAGAATGTTTTGAAGTCTTGCAGGTGTTGAACTGATGATTGTTCTGGTCAAGGCAGTTTTGATTACAGGAATAGAAAGAATTGCAAACATTAATGAATTATCACAGGTGTTTAAACTGATGATAATTTATTAAGGCAGTACTAATAATTCAAACAGATGGAATTGCAAACTTCCCAAATCATTTCAAATGGTATTTGAATGCATTCTTTTTCATTTACTGCTCTCAAGTCATTGGCTGTTGCAGGTTTCATGGTATAATGTTAACTGACTCAATTAAATGCCACAAATATGATCACTGATTCAGAATCCTCATATTATGGCTGAACACCCCATAAACTTACCAGGGTTTATAGTGCGGATTGAATTATCAATGTTGCATGTAAAGGGATCATTCTTTTTTTTTTTTGAAAATACAGTCATTGATCAAAATGTGTTTACATTTTTGGGGGCACCTTATAAGCAATTTGCTTAATAATTTATAAACCTGAAAAATATATTTACTTAACTAGTCTATCCTGTCAGCTAGAGCCTGGTAGAATATGTTGACTGCACTTCTGCAGATGGATAAGACCCTCTCTACTCAATGAATGTCCTGAGTATGACAGTAAAGTGGAAGTGATGGTAAGGCTCCAATCCTGGAGTTTTGTGAAAGTCCAGAAGACTTGGGTTCAATCCCAGATCTCGTCATACCAAAAGACTTTAAAAATGGTACTTGATACCTCCTTGCTTAACACTCAGCAATATAAGGTACATATCAAGGGTAAAGTAGAGCAATCCAGGGAAAGGAGTAGTGCCCCTTTATGGTCATTATTCTCAAGGCTACCCTGGCCTGGAGTGGTAGAATTTGACAGGGTCCAATCTATTGATCAAATAGAACTGTTTTACCATTTAAACTGTGTGCAAACAAATGACTTAAGTCAAACGGTAGACAATAGAACTATTTGACCATTTAACTGTGTATAAACAAATGATTTATGTTTAATTCAATGATTCCTGGTGGGAGAAACATGACAATGCTGTGGTATATATCCTCAGTGATGTATCGCTATGATCCTTAGGGGTTTCGGTCTTTCAACATCAGACCCCTTCACATTACGGACTTCATCTGGGTTGATCAGACCCTGACATGCATACCATGAACCTGCAACACTTACTGCTGTTTGGAACTTTGAAAAAAAGAATAGAAAGAAAAAGCACAGCAAAGCCAAAACTATTTGATAGCACATGCCCGTCACATTCATAATATATTTTCTCCAGGGCGTAGTGGCTTAAAGACTTGACGGTGACATCTTAATCATTATCATCATCATGTGTTACCAGCACAGATATCTCTGACCCTCACTCACCTCTCATCCCTGTCATTCATCGCTTCTGGCAGGTCCTCAGGGCTATATCCTGTATCCTCATAGAGCTGCTGTATGTAGGTTTGAGCCGGTCACCCTGCTTTTGCTTGGCCATGTGCAGGAGTCCATAAGAGAACATCAATTATGAGCTCGTCCCTGCTTCTCCAGCAGTGTCCTGCATGTCTGGTTTATTTAACTTTGATAGTTTTCATGATGGGAGGTAGGTGACCGTACAGCTGCTGCTTTGTTGGGTGTTACCTACAGGACTTGTTCAAAATTTCTTGCAGCATTCTTGTATAGTTGCTGCCAAGCTTTTTCTCCATCCATTTAGTTAGCATCCATGTAGTGCATCCTTTTAAATTATATGCCCAAATTTAATTGTTAGTGTTACATAGTGATGCATGAAATCATTAAAGTGAATACAAATGATTGGTTAATATTAGATAAAATTATTTATGTTAGAACATTTGGAACCATTTAACTGTGTGCAAACGATAGTAATACTTGTGTGCAACCACAGTGTTTAACCTGCCAGACAACTTGCATGGTTAAATACATTCTTATCGAATGCAGAACTTTGGCTGTTATCAGAAAGCGATTTTTCAAAGTAAATAACTTAACCAATCTGTTCGAGAACGTCAAAATAGATGACATTCTGTCCTTCTTGAGAGAGACAGAGTTGTACCAAAAAATATGACAACTTAAAACTGGTTAACCTTGTGCAAACAAATGAAATCCTGCTAATAGAAAATTCTACCTACCTTAATATTCGTTTTGAAATCTTTGGTTGAATATGTATATATTTATATATACAGAATTTGGTGTTGAATGACCTACAAAGGTTGATATGCCATAAAACCCAAACAACCAACCAACAATATTTGTGTGCAAACTAATGAACTCTAACTCATTTAGAAATAAGATTACCAACAAACTATTGACTTACATTCATTCTCATTACTCCCTGGTCCACTCTGACCTGAAGTGGAATTACCTGTTAGGTTCCAATCAGTTGGTCAAATATAACTATTCAGCAATTTATTAATGATTGTTATTGATTATTTGAAACCATACAACAGTGAACATAGTATTTATATTACATAGGAATAATTGATAAATAAAATTACTGATGTAAAATGGGAATACTTGGAACCATTTAACTTTGTGCAAACAAATCATTAATTTGAAATACACAAGAATGTTGCAAGCAATATTGAATAAGTCCTGGCGGTAACACCCCACAAAGCACCAACTATACGGCCACCTGCCTCCCATCACAAAAACTATCCAAGTTTGATGAACCAAACACGCAGGACACTGCTTGAGAAGCAGAGACAAGCTCATAAGTGATGTACTCCTATGGACCCCACCGCATATGGCCGAGCAAAAGCAGGACGACCAGCTCGAACATACATACAGCAGCTGTGTGAGGATACGGGATGTAGCTCTGAATGCCTGCCGGAGGTGATAAACAATAGGGAAAAGTGGCGAGAGAGTGTCAAGGATATCCATGCTAGCGGTATGACATGATGATGATGATCTAATTGTGTGCAAACAAATGAGCTTTAACAACTCGTTTAAAAATAAAGTTACCTACTGTTTGCTTACAAATCATATATATATATATATATATATATAGGGTTGAGCTCTCAGGGGTTGAGCTCTCTAGTGAAGGAAGTAATGGTTGCCACTGGCGTCAGGCAAGGCTCTTCAAATGAATTGAGCTCTCAGTTAACAAAACAAATGTGATACATAGCCATTTAAAATTCCTTCACTTATGCTAGTTTCCTTGTTAATGTGAAGTAGAATCCAGGGCTGGTAGATGAGTCAGCCAGGTTTCAATCCCAGCTTCAAGAATCTTGCATGTCTAGCCATACTGAAGGGTTATGATACAATGAAACAGTCTGTCCGTGGAGGACTATATATATATATATATATATATGTATGTATATTGTCATCCACAGACAGACTGTTTCGTTCTATCAGAACTCTTCAGTGTGGCTAGACACGCAGGACACATAGCCAGAAAACTGAAATCTTGAATATTTCAGACTATTTTTACATTCACCTTGTTCATAATTGAGGAAAAAAAATTTTAAAAACTCATACAAGATTCGTTGCTCATTTTAACCAAATAAACATTTGATGCCCAAATATAGATAGATAGATAGATAGACATGCACACACACATACACACACACACAGATAGATAGATAGATATGCACACACATATGTACATATATATATATATATATATATATATATATATATATGTACATATATATATATATATATATACATATATATATAGATACATATGTACATATATATATATGTACATATATATATATATATATAGATAGATAGATTCATATGTAGATAGATAGATCGATAGATAGATATGCACATATATATATATATATATATATATAGATACAAATGTACATAGATAGATAGATAGATACATGTGTACATATATATATATATGTGTACATATGTATCTATCTATATATTTATATGTATGTATATATATGTACATATATATATATATATATGTACATATGTATCTCTCTCTCTCTCTCTCTCTCTCTCTCTCTCTCTCTCTAGATAGATAGATAGATAGATAGATTAGGATAGCTTCATTTTGTGAAATGATAACTTTCTCTTTATTGCTCAGTCACTGAGATCTACTTCCTATATGCTCATGGGCTCTGAGGTGAATCTTTAAACCAGCAGGTAATTTACACAATTTAATGCACACATGGCCAATATTGCTTGAGATATTCACAACAACCATTAAATCTACCAGCAGAATTGCATACTTGTGAATTTTTTTTTTGACTTCTTAAATCCTTGAACTGTCCTGCACACCTTGCCACATGATACACTAATTTTTTATTTTTCCCAGTGAATATATGCAACTTGTTCCAGCAGGTTATCGTGTGACTTAATGGAGCATACATATCCTGACTTTGAGAGAAAAGAATGGTCACGCACATCACACTTCCAACTATCAGGAACCTCAAGGCAATTGGAAATAGCTTCCTTATGCAAGCCACATTTCAGTTAAGCATGCTGAAGTTTCCTTTCTACAAAAATACCACATTCTTTCTTACAAGAGTAATTTCAGATCCTTTCTTACAAGAGTAATTTCAGGCACATAAATATATATATATGCTTGAAATTACTCTCTTACTCTCTCTCTCTCTCTTTCTCTCTCTTTCTATATATATATATATATATATATATTGATAATGTAGTTTGCTATATTCATAGTGTTAAATATAAGTGAAAGATCACATATAAATATGATTCTCCTCTCAAATAAATTGACGTTTCAATTTCCATCAACAAGACAATCCACATCCCTATCATTAACATTGATTCTGTCTCTCACACACACACACACACACACACACACACACACACACAAACATAATACTCACAATTTATCAAAAGCTGTAATTAAAAGTTTCATGTGATATGAACCACAATTATCAGTCATTTTTCCTCTGGTGATCATGTTTTACATTATAGGGAACTTTTAGTTACAGCTTCTAACCACTTGTGAGTATTTAAATCTGTTAGGTTTATTTCAGTTTCAAAATGTCATGCATTTCTTATGATATTTATCAACAAAACTTGGATGTTCCCACCACCCTTCCATTCTAACTATTGTAATAATAATAATAATAATAATAATAACTGTAACTAAGGGATTGCTGAAGGGACTGGCGGACTTGGATGTTGGTGGACAAGTGGAGACCATCCAAACGACAGCATTGTTGAGAATGGCCAGAATACTAAGAAGAGTCCTGGAGACTTGAGGAGAGTTGCTGTCACTCAGACCCCAGTGAAAAACCATTGGCTAACGCTGATGTGAAAATCTCTAATGAGTGAATGATAATAATAATAACTATATATATATATATATATATATATATATATATATATAAGAATCATTCAGTAAAAAAGAGGAATCTTTTGGAAAAAAAGCAAAATACATTGTTTTCCAGATATTTTCCATGAATATAAACTTTGCATTGTTTGGAATTAGTTTATGGCAAAAATCATTTTAATCTCACAAAAATATTTCTTTTAAGGCTCTTAAAAATTGTGGAAAATCTAACAGCTTGAGCAGAGTTCTCTCATTAAATCTTTGGTGGCTTAGAAGTGCAAACCATGTGAAATTTACCAAAGAATGTGTGATGTGTATGAAGATGCATATTTTAGTTTAAAAAATCTTTACAAATGGGCTAAACGTGGGTTTGCCACAACAAACCTGAGACAAAAAGAGTCTGTAGAATGGAAACTCACTGACTCTTCAATAAAGAAAAAATTCCATGAGCAGTGGTCATTAAAGAAGGTCAAGCAGATAGTCTTCTAAGACATAAAAAGACACATCACAATTGATTTCTTTAAAAAACTGCAACTGTAAAGAGTGCTTTCTATTGCCAACTTCTTTTGTAAAATCAACTTATTTACTGAATAACCCATATGGATCAGTTGTTGTTTTATATATATATTTGAAGAGAGAGAGAAAAGAAGAGAATTAAATTGATAAATCAATTCATGCAAATAGAATTTTTTCATTTTATATGCCAGCTTATGATTTACAGCTATTTGGCTACTTTTTACGAATTTTTTTCATCAAAGGTTTTTTATTGCATTTCAGGCTGTGTACGTTAGGAAGTTAACAATTTTGCATTAAAGCAAACAAAACTGTTTTGCTAAGATTTTTAAAAATAAATTCAAGAAAATAGAAATTGTTGACATGATCTTTAGCCCATAGAAATGATAGGCAAATAATGATTTTGTGCAACATTTTTTAATATAAATATGATAACGAAAACTTATTCTGCAAATATTACCCAAATAATCATTTTTCTTTTCTCTGTATCTTGATTTCCTTGTTAACAATATGTTGTAGGCTAGCCTTTCTTCTTCAGTACATAAACTGTTCCATGACTACATATCTATGACAATTTGTTGGAACATTCAGGAAATTACAAGCAATAGTAATACTATGGTGATACCAGTACTACATAGATAATCAGTGGTACATTTTGGAGACCAAGTGTGAATCATCAAAGCACTCTACTACTACAACAACTGATCCATATGTATTTGTATACTGATACAATCTAGATCCGGATATAACACTAGATTAGAATATGAAAATTGAAGTTAAATCTATTTGCCTATAAACAACAAAATAATTTTGTGATTTATAGGCCTTTAATTGAAAGTTATTTCTTGTGCACATCTAATGACTATCTAAGACTCTATTATATTCTTATCAATTAAAATCTGAACAGCCAGTATTTGTGCTAATATCTAGAAATACATATACCCAGCCGGTCTGCATTTCAATCCAGGGAATCCCTATATCTACATCACTATCTCCTATAAAATGTTGTAATCTGTTTTTTGACTGCTTGTAAGATAACAGATTATAATATTTTACATTATCAGCTAAGAGCCCAAGGAGAAGCAGCCTTGGGTGTAGAGTCCTTGTGTTTAAGCTTTTATAGATCTTTACATCAAAGCTTATTTCATGTATAGATCTATTGAACTATCCATAATACCTCTACATTTTATTGATAGCCTTCTCAGGAGTCCAAGTGTTAACAAATCTCCTCAGTTCTCCAGGACTTTTCTCAGTATTTACACTCAACAGTGCTGTGGTCTGGATAGTTCTGTCCTTCCCCAGATCTCCATTTTCCCTAGTCCTTTTTTCAGGTTCAAGTATGATTAGTTTCTCTGTTACCTTTAAGATCCATAGCCATTTTTTCACTCTTTAGCAAGGTCTAGGTATTATTATCATTTTATTGATTTTCACTCTATGCAAATTTTTTGACCAGTTTTAATTGGTGGTTTTTCATTGGAGTCTGAGTAACAGAAAGGCTCCACAGGTCTTGTTTTTATACCTATTTTTGTTTTCTACATTTTTTGTATGCTTTTTTTTGTTTGCTAAGTTAATTCTATTGATATTGCTGTTGATATGGCTGTTTTTCTTTGTTCTTTTATTTTTATAAGTGTATTAAAGAAAAGTTAAAAAGTGTGTGATTTTTAAAAAACTTTAAATCTATTAACATATATACATATTTATGTAAACAAAAAAATGTGATACATGTCAAAAATCCCTTCACTTCACTGCTGGGTTTCCTCGTGACTGTACAGTATAATTTCTGGCTGGCGTAAAAGTCAGCCAGGTTTCAATCCCAGCTTCAAGCATCTCATGTGTCTAGCCACACTGAAGAGCTGTC
Source organism: Sepioteuthis lessoniana (assembly GCA_963585895.1). NCBI lineage: Eukaryota > Metazoa > Mollusca > Cephalopoda > Myopsida > Loliginidae > Sepioteuthis > Sepioteuthis lessoniana. Next base: position 72,204,824 of record OY757919.1, read on the forward strand.
ATACAACAAAACAGTCTGTCTGTGGCTGACAATATATATATATATATATATATATATAAAACTACTGTGTCTATTTGTTTGTTTGTTTTTCCAAGTTTAGGGCTTACATAAAATATTACAAAACACATATATATATATATTAGAACGAGTAAAAAAATTTGGCACACACTAGTTTGCAGTGTGTATATCACTTGACCAAAGCTGCTCAAGTCATGGAAGTTACCTACACTGGTTGGTCGTATTTTCTTAGTGCACCGACACATTGTGCATTGCATGACAGCATGTGATTTGAGAACCACAGAGATGAAGGTGCAACATAGTCTAATTCAGGAACTTTTCTTTACAAAAGTTTGAACTGGGCCCTAACACTACAGAAACAAGCAAAAACATTTGTAATGCAAAAGATGAAGACACAGTTAATCACAGTGCAGTTATTCAGATGATTCAAGTAATTTAGCTTGGATGGTAAGAACTTTGACAATCTGGCAAGGTCAAGTAAGCCTAAAACTGTGGATTGTAAAGTCATGGTAGAATCCATCAGGCAAGTATCTCTCAGAGATTATCAGACAAGCTTGGCATCTTACAGTCCAGTGTAGTTCATCACCTTCACAAACTCAGCGAAAGAAATTGTGCCTCACATTTCCAAAATATTGCAAAATATTGTAAAACTTTTGATCACCCTCATTGGCTTAGTGTGTAGAGTGTTTACCAACAGCCAGGGAAATCGGGGTTTAACTCTAGGTTAAGTCATACCAAAGATTCTAAAAATGGTACTTGATGCTGCCTTGCTTAACACTCAGCATTATAAGGTACGTATCAAGGGTAAAGTGGAGCAATCCAGGGAAAGGAGCGGCACCCTTTCCAACACCTCAGTGTAGTAGCTAATGAAAAGGGAACCTTTAGATTGCCCTTGACAGCTGTTACCAACTTTACTTTTTACTTTATATATATATATATATATATATATACATATATAACATTGCAAAAATGTTAAAGTAAATCTAGTGTACATTTACACTCATTCTGATCATTACAATTTTCTTAAAGAGATACATTATACCCCATAAGTAAGTAAACTCCTAACAGTCTTTTATAAGATGTTAATTTTCTTCTAAAATAAAGTTACCAGGATTTTACTGTTTCTTAAGGGACACTGTACAATCAGAATATTATCAGGTTTTATTTATTACCAAATTTTACAGCTTTGAAATTCTGTTACCAAAAATATCAATATATAGCAGTGTGACAGAGAGAACTCCACCCCACCCCCAGATTGATTGATTAATTAACGATTCTTGGGAAATAATTAAGGAAAATTCTTTTTTTTTTCTTTCTCTCTTCTTCTTATCATTTTATTTCCTCTCCTATTTTATTTATTTATTTCTTAAACTTTCAACCGATGTCCTGAAATTCGTTAAAGTGAATCTTGCAATAATAAAAAAAGAAAGCAGTAATGAACCCTGTATAGATTAAAGGAGTGAAAAAAGATTCAAACTAAAGATGTGACCAACTTAAGTGTATCTTGCGGTGGAGATAGTAATAAAAGTATGTGTGGTCAAAGCAAGAATAATTTTAAGCTAAAGATTGAGACCATGTAAGTGGATTTATCCTTTCTCAAGCACTGATAGTCTGCTCGGGATCAGCAGGGGGTACTGAAGCTAAATTTTAAGTATCTCTTTAAACACAGCGTCGGCCATATAAGGAAAAAGTTGGTCAACTTGGCGATTTACATATCATTATGCATAGGCGTGCCCAGAGATCATCGGAACTCCCCCCCCAATTTATATAAGCAAGGCATGATGCCCATAGATCAGTACAGATCAGATCGAGGAGATGAGAGATCCAGAGAGACAGAGAAGGGTCCAGTGCAGCACCCATCCGAGAATAATCTTGGAACTTCGACAATTGATTATTTTTCTGCTAAGAAAACCAAGAGCTATAATTGCCTCCCTTACACCTGTTTGATCTGTCACATTTCTGAACAAACTAATAAGTTTCGTAAGACCATTTTCTTTTTCTTTCTTCCTACACATTTTGTAAATACATACATCATAGATAAAAACAATAGCTTGGAGAAATTTGAAAGCATTGTTTTCCTTCTTCTTATGCATTTTGTGGACCGCAACAGGTACAATCTCTCTCCCAACAATGATTTTATTTCAGTGTGGATTCCAGCCAAAATTGGAAACAATCTGAGTTAGCTAGAACACTGCGATTTGAATCAAAAGACACAATGTGGGGAATGGTAATAGTTATCTTGGATTGGCAAGCAGAGCCGAGGAATTGAATGTCGGTGAAAATTCCCAAGCAGAACTAGACACATCGGCCAGGGCTGGACTTACAATGTCAGAGCAGTCAAAAAATAACTACATCCCTTATGTGTATAAATATATATTTATGCAGTTTTGTCTGCAATTAAAGCAGTGTTATGATTATATTTTTGTTCACTGAGTTTCAATGCTACAGAGTTTGGTAAAAATAATATCTAATAACAGCTCTTTTTGATTGTATAATGTTCTACAAGAAATGATAAAATCTCTGTATCTTTGGTTTAAAAGATTGGTCGAGGTGTAATCAATTCTAGGCAATACTCTAACAAGTAAGTATAAATCATCAGCCCAGTCGTTTGGGGCTATAGAGTTACCTGCCTGTGTCTCTGCTGAAGAGTAAGACCTCCCTCAATGAGTGTCTTTTATCTGAGACAAAACTGCATCTGATGGTGAGGCTCCAGTCCTGGAGCTTTGGGGAATGTGGAGTACCCTTTCATTGCTATTACTCTCAGGTCTTCTTTGTATCTGTTAGGGTCAAATCAATGAGTCAAATAGAATTATTCAATATGATTTATTATACTTAAAACCATTTAACCGTGTGCAAATAAATAATTAGCATTAAAAAGATTTATTAGTGTTAAATGACAATTAGTGTCCTGGGTATGACATTAAACTACGTCTGATAGTGAGGTTCAAGTTTTGAAATTTGGGAGATGTTGAGTAACCCTTCATTCCGATTATTCTCAGTTTTATTCTGACCAGTGGTAGTACTTGTTAGGGTCCCATCTATGGGTCAATCTTTTACTAGGGGTAATTATTATTAAATAGAATTATTTGTGTTGTAGCAATACTTGAAATCATTTAACTGTGTGCAAACAATAGATAATACTTGAAACTATTTAACTGAGTGCCAACAGAGTGTAGAAATGAGCACTAGGTCATTTAAAAACAATGTTACCTACAAACTCTTTATCTACAAATCATATAATATATATGTGTATAAACAGGATCAAATAACTCACAAGGGTTAATATGCTAGAAAACCGAACCAAACCAAACTAAACCAAACCAAATCAAACAAAACTAAACCAAACCAAATCAAACCAAACTAAACCAAATATCAATTTTAGAGTCATTTGTGATTAATTATATGATAAATTTTTAAGTAGGAGATGACTTGACACTGAACTTAATAGCTGTTGAAGGCAGCCTTTAAGTGAGTAATTGTAATACATTATAAGAAAATTTGTTCTTGAGTGGAAAATATTTCTCGATTACTTATACCTAAAGTACAAGGGGAGACTGAAAAATTTATTGGCTGAAAAGTTCATATGATGATGTCATATCTACTGTTGATGACTTTTTTTTTCCAATAGGATCGATACACTGCAACACTGATGGAACAGGTGCATGGACTGTTTGGGAGACTACATTGAAAAAAAAAAAAACCTCATTTGGTCAGATTCTATGAGAATATTTTGGTCAACCTGTGAACCTGTGTAAATGGAAAATACCAATTTTTTTCTCTTCAAACTTTGGTTTTGTGACCTGGATATTCAAATTTACCCATTTTGCAGAGCATTCTAGGTAGATCGAGTGCTGAGTAGCTGATATAAAATTTTCTCAAACTTACTAAACATTTATGTTCATTTTTGTTGGTGGAGTGTCTGTCAATGATCCAGGAGACCGGGATTCAATCCCAGGTTGGGTCATACCAAAGACTTTAAAAATGGTACTTGATACCTACTTGCTTAACACTCAGCATTACAAGGTACGTATCAAAAGTAAAATGAAGCAATCCAGAGAAAGGATTAGTGCCCTCTCCTACACCTTGGTGTAGTAGCTATTGAAAAGGGAGCCTTCAGGTCACCCTCGACTACGGTTGCTAACTTTACTTACTTTTAGGATAAATACATGTAAAGTCTGATCTAAAATGTTGATCCTTATCTTGTTTTATTCAGACCTTATGTATATGAAAAATTTGAAATTTGCCTATTTTTACATAGAAAATAGGTTATTTTCTTAATGTCATTATCCAGAATATAAAATCAAAGTTCAGAGGAAATAATAGCTATTTTCTATATTTTTACAACATAAGCAATTAAGAAATAACACTTATTATCCAGCAATAAGATTTGTTGTTATATAGTGTAAAATGAGGATTTCAAGATTATTTTTACAGTTTAAGAATGAATTGAATAAAAAAATCTTGCAATATTTTTGTATAAAGAGAAACAACAATTTCTGAAAAAAAGAAAAAAGAAAAAAGAAAAAAGAATGAAGCTTCTAGTATTTGTATTGATTGCCAGCATTTCATTTGATTAGGAATGCAACGAAAATATATTTTTGTGGATTGCTTTTTATAGAATGTAACTGGCGATATTAATCATTGATTTTCCATGATTTATTGATTATATAAATTGTAAGATGTCTTTTTATAGCCTAGGCTGTTCTCTGAATTTCTCTAAACAATGAAATAGCAATTTATACAAACATCAAATTAATTTTAAAGATAACAGCTAGAACATCTAATAAGAAATTCTGAAATATAAAAAATTTTAAAAATTCTAAAAATCAAAAAATAGCATAAATGAATTAATACAATTAAAAATGCTTTTATGAAATTTTGAAACTATGTACAAATTTTTATATGGATGTGTGTAGCATGAAAATTATTGACAAGTCAACTGATTGATTGATTGATTAATTGATTGATTGATTTTAATGATATGTCAACTTGCTTGCAATTATTTCATGCCTAGAGGTTACAGAATTGCACACATTATAAATTTATATTTACATATTTTTGTAGTTGTTTCTTAAGAGTTTTTTGCTCACAATTATATGATATCAGTGTTAGGTTACTTTGTTTAATGGCATATCAACCTTCATGAATTATTTAATGCCAATGATATCCTTGTTGAAGAACAGCAGTAATACTATCTAATCCATAGCTGGAATAATAAAGGGAATAAATATGATTTCTAGTATTCCTATCTTATACAAATAATTTGTTAAGGTTTCAAGTATTCCTATTTAGTACTTGCAATTATATAGTTACAGGTTGTCATTTGTATCTAATAATAGACATTTGTACTCCCACAGTGATATGGTTGAAGTAACTAATAATAATAATTCTTAATAAACTATTATAACTTCAAATAACTATTCTTAATGCAAACAATTTATAGTTATATGGTATCAAGTATTTCTATTTAATATGAATAATTTTGAAACAGATCTATTTGACCGAAAGATGGGATTTTAACAGGTACTACTACTCTGGGTCTGAGTGGACCGGGGAATAATGGCAATAAAAGAGTACACTCCATTTCCCAGATATACAGAACTGGAGTCTCACCATCAAATGCAGTTTAGTGTCATACCCAGGATAGACCTTTTTGGGAGGATCTTACTCCTCTGTAATTGACTATGGAGATGAATTTTCCGTTTAGAAAACAAAAAGTCACATACAGTTACATCTGGTGGGTATGGAGGGTTGTGCACTCACACAAGACTGTGTTTCACCAAAACTGCTGATCAAAAACTATCAAGAATGGCTCCAGAATTTTCATTTCTTTTTTCTAAGTTAGCACTGACTCAGATAGATCTCTTGATACCAATACTTTTAAGTTGTTCCACTATAAACACATCATCATCATTTGAATTTAAAAATTTTACTTTCAGGCTCAATATTTTCTGATCACATCTCATATATAGAATATTACATAAAAAAAATCATACAGCAGATCTCAGCATGTTTCCCATGATCTTTTACTCCATTGAGTATTTTATTGGTCAAAGCAACATTAAAAACCTTCTTTCGATATAGTATCAAATTAAATCATTAACATATATGGTCCAGTAACTAGTATGAACAAGATAACTGGTAAGTACATCAGCCACATGTGTAATCATCACCGGGTTCTGTCTCTTTGGAAATTATTTTGAGATATGAGAAGTGTTAAATCTTGATAGAAGTTTACTTCTTGTGGCATAAAATAACCCCAGATAGGCTGACATGCTATTAAAATCAATCAATCATAAGGGATAAAGGGGTACATACCTTTCCTAAGGTTATTTGTCCAAAAGTGAATGTAATAGCATGACAGGAGTTTGAACTCACTTACTACGATTCTGCAGTCTAGCTCTTTAACATTACCCCATGAGGACCCCCCAACCTCAAACCCAGTTCATGTCATTCTTTAAATGGCTCCAAACAATACAAATTAGAAATATAACTATGTACAATACACTCTTAAGAAACAATTACATGAAAATATAAACATACAATGTTACACAATTACCCAGCCTCTAAGCATGAAATAACTGCAGATAGGTTGACGTACAATTAAAATCAGTCAGTCTGTAAGGAATAAAAAAAACATTAGATTAAATTAAAAAGTAAATATTTAAAAAATTCAGAAACTCCAAGAAGCTCCTGACAAAAAAGGGGTAACGTATATGCAAAAAAAAAAAAAAGGAACTGTCTCAGTAAGAAGAAAGAAACCTGTTCTCTTTAAACAGTGACCGACGAAGTGACAATACTTAAATCTTTCTTGCTGCTGGTGGAAAGCCCCACATGTCCGTTTTTATGTGGCATGCTGGTTAACCTTTCAACTAGTTATCTCTGTTACCAACAACCTACAACTAAAAACACCAAATAATGGACTCATCAAAGCCATAACTAAAACACCGTATAATGGACTTAGCAAATGGTTCCAAGTATCATTATGTATCACTTACAATTCAAGTAAATATCAGTCATTTGTTTACACACAGTTAAATGATCAAACAATTCTATTTCTTACAATTCAATTTAGTGTAAGTCAAAAGAGTTAAATGGTTCCGAGTATTGCTATGTATCACTAACAATTCAAGTAAACATCAGCCATTTGTTTACACACAGTTAAATGATCAAACAGTTCTATTTCTAACAATTCAATTTAGTATAAGTCAAAAGAGTTAAATGGTTCCGAGTATTGCTATGTATCACTTACAATTCAAATAAACATCAGTCATTTGTTTACACACTGTCAAATCATCAAACTGTTATTTTTTAAACAATTCAGTTTAGCTTAAGTCATTTATCTGCACACTGTTAAAATAGGGAAACAGGTCTATTTAACCCATAGATAGGACCCTATCAAGTGCTTCCACTTTGGGCCTGAGTGAGCCAGGGAGCAATGGCAATGAGGGTACTCCACGTTCCTCAAAGATTCAGCATTACTGGAGCCTCACTACCAGATTGTTTAGTGTCATAACCAGGACACTCGTTGGTAGAGTCTTACCCATCTGCAACAATGCAGTCATTGTATTCTACAACTCTGATTGGTGATGCAGCCATTTACTGAAAAGAAGAGACATTCATCATGTACAAAGGTTGTACAAAAAGCTAATTCAGATTTTTCTAGTTTTATATGAATTGGTAATGTGTTGCCACAACATATAAGTTCAACTATGCTTTTCTTTCTAGGTGAGGCTTAGAACTTTTTGAACTAACCTTATATATATATATATATATATATATATATATATATGTGTGTGTGTGTGTGTGTGTGTGTGTGTGTTGGCAGATATTTTGATATTTTGAACTGATCATTTTTGTTTACATCTTGTTCAATATTTTCTATGTGCAGGAAAATATATTCCTAGATTTAGCTATTTCTTCAGTGAAGAATATTCTTTATGGCCTCATTATTCTGGTATTTCATTCTGTAATCTCAATTTGATAATTTGACTCACATTAGCTTATCTTCTAGAAATTTTGCTTGTTTTACTTGAATTTTGCAAAATGTTTATTTCTGAATCAATTTTATTTTGTTGGATATTACTTCCCATATTACTTCCCTTATTACTGAGGATATTACTTCCTATATTAAGTATATGGGTGTAGAGTGTGAGTTTGTATCGACCCAACCCCTCTACTATGGGCAGGATGTGATGCAAGATCAGTTTTTAAATGATGTCAAAAAAAAAAGAAAATACTTTAAAGACATTAAAATCAGAACAATCAATTTCTGAGACAGATTTAAAGCAAAAGAAAAAAAAAGAAAGAAAAAAAATGAAATCTTTAGAAAAATCTTTTGTTATGCAAGAGTACATTATCTAAAGTGCCTAAAAATTAGAGACAGCTTTCCACTGAATGGTGTCACTCTCCTCCTCTTATAGAAATAGTCTTAATCCAATCACATATGGTTTAGTATGATTTATGTATCTATTCAATCCTTTTGCCACTGGTAGGATGTGACGCAAGGTCAATTTTTAAGCAGATTACTTGGGATTTAAATCAGAGTTTCAATTCTACAAGACTGATTGCATAACCAAAGCTAAAGAACCCAGTTTGTTCCATTATTTACCAATCATTGGGTGAAGAGCAGTTGGATTAATGTCTTTCCTAAATTAAAACAAGTATATAATTACTACACTGAGAGTGTTTCATGCTTATTTCATGCTACATTGAAATGAAACTGTTCAGGATAGGATTTTTAACCCAGAGCATATCAATTTTCTATCCAGAACTGCATCATTCCAATTTCATAAAATGAAATGAACAAAAAAGCTCTCTGTCTAGCAATTCCACACTCTTAAAAATGTTTTAACTGCAAACACACAATATGTACCAGTTCAAGCCATGATCATAACTGATCAGATCTGAAAAGAAATTGTAAGGCATTAATCAGATGGAGCTACCCTTATCATTTACCCAAGTTTACTTGCACCACACAGGGGACTGATATGTGAGAGGTATTTTTATCACACCCAGGATATTATGTTGGGACTTAAGTTTTCAGTTATCTGCTGTTTGATAGAGAAAAAAGACCTATTGATTTTTTAAACATTTACAAATAAGTATTTGAGATTAATCTGCCTGAAGTCTCAAAATATTCATTCAAGTCTGTATGTATTCATTTTGAATTAGTTCAGTTTTACCTGTAGACTTAGGGAATTTTCAATTTAAAATAAAGTAAAAGCTATATTCAAAAGCATGTATTCACTACACAAATAAAACATTGTGCATGTTACCAGCACTACAATGCCCCTTTTCCATACAATTGCCATTAAGATTGATGCACACTTTTAGTTGGTTGGTTGGTTGGTTGAGTTTTATGGCATTTATCAACCTTTGAAGGTTATTTTATGCCAAATCCATTTTTATACGAATAATCAGTTCAAGCATACTTTTAATCAGTGCCCAAACCCATTGATACTCTCGTCAGAGAATGTAATATCAAGTAACTGGAGCCAATTTTGAACCCTTGCCATAACATCCATATGAAAATTCTCTGCAGATAAATATCATTTGAGGGTCTAAACAGATGATAATCTAAAGGAGCCAAGTCACAACTAGGCAGTTGGGGCACTAACCATATCAACATGTTAGAACTTGTGTTTGTCAGTCAATTGCTGAGGGACCCAACAAGATGACACTTTCTATGTTCCCAACTCCTCAATGAGGATTTCATGGGCCACCAATTTCCAGAAATCAAGTTTCATAACCAAACTTTGCTTTGAATATCATTTATAAACAAATCATGTTATGTGTGCAATTTTGTCTTATATTGATGAATGATGCCTTAAAAAACAATTGATGCCTATTTGTACCTTATTTCTTAGAAATACTTCATAATATTTCCTGTTGGTTATCAGAAGAATATAAAACTAATCTTAAAATTTGCACAATACAAAATCTAAAAAGTTCCAAAGAACAACAGAGATAACATCCTGATCTAGGCAAAAGACGGAAAATTTTGTCATTTGATGATAAATTGAAATGAAAGCATTCATTCTATTTCTATGTCACACTTCATACATATTTACCAACCCCTCCGCTCGGGCAGGATATGACACAAGGTCAATTTTTAAGTGGAGTTTAACAGGTTTGAATTCAGAGTTTTTCTTCTCCTTGACTAGTTGCCTCACCAAAGCTGAAGAACCCAGTCTGCCATACTATTTACCCATAGCTGGAGGGAGAATAATTGGATTCATACTTTTCCCAAGGGTATTAGTGCTATGTGAAATGCAATCAATCACATCCAGGATTTGAACTAGTGTTGCCGTGTCCATTTCCTATGACGATAACCATTACACAATAGGCACCTCCTTCTATGTAACACTTTATATTCTATTCCCTTTTTTTTATCAAAAGTTTATCAAAATTCTTTTGCTTATCTTCTTTAATGAGTTGATGAGAAACCGGTTTCACTTTAAACTTGTTTTCTAAATTGAAAATTAAAGGGTACAATTTGAAGATGTAGCATTAAAATAAATTTTATACTTTGACTTCATACTGTATCAAAAGAAGATTTTTAATGTTGCTTGGACCAATAAAATACTCAATGGAGTAAAATATCATGGGAAACATGCTGAGATCTGCTGTATGATTTTTTTTATGTAATATTCTATATATGAGATGTGATCAGAAAGTATTGAGCCTGAAGGTAATATTTTTAAATTCAAATGATGATGATGTGTTTATAGTGGAACAACTTAAAAGTATTGGTATCAAGAGATCTATCTGAGTCAGTGCTAACTTAGAAAAAAGAAATGAAAATTCTGGAGCCATTCTTGATAGTTTTTGATCAGCAGTTTTGGTGAAACACAGTCTTGTGTGAGTGCACAACCCTCCATACCCACCAGATGTAACTGTATGTGACTTTTTGTTTTCTAAACGGAAAATTCATCTCCATAGTCAATTACAGAGGAGTAAGATCCTCCCAAAAAGGTCTATCCTGGGTATGACACTAAACTGCATTTGATGGTGAGACTCCAGTTCTGTATATCTGGGAAATGGGGAGTACTCTTTTATTGCCATTATTCCCAGGTCCACTCAGACCCAGAGTAGTAGTACCTGTTAAAATCCCATCTTTTGGTCAAATAGATCTGTTTCAAAATTATTCATATTAAATAGGAATACTTGATACCATATAACTGTAAATTATTTGTATTAGGAATAGTTATTTGAAGTTATAATAGTTGACTAAGAATTATTATTGTTAGTTACTGGAAACCATATGACTGAGAAACTTATTGTTTGTGTGCAGTGAGCAATAAAGCCTGAGGACAGGATCTTGAAAGTTGATTGGTCTGTGACCCCTAGGTACTAAGTGATCATGTGACCTGCAACATTCCACTTCAGCCTTTACTAGAGTGAGACAGGCTGTTTGAGAGGCCTAATCCAATCAATCAGCCAGTCATGTCAAGCCTTAACACCTATATGATTAAGTTCTAACTGTATTCTTTAAATTGCTCTTATGGCAAGCAAACACCCCACCTTTATTTTTATCTTGTAGGTGCTAGAAAATGGTGGCTGAGTGTCAACCACATCAAGAGAAATAGATAATGAAAATCATTTCCTCCGGTTTATTAATACAAATTAAATCATATATACAAAAAACAAGATTTGGTACTAAATAGCCTGCAAGGGTTGATATGCCATTAATTAAAATAACCAACCAACCAACCAACCAACCAACCAATTAAAAACTGAATAAACATTTCTTTTCTGTTATATTCAATAAAACATGTCAAAGACAATTTGTTGGGGGAAAGCATGTCCCAAAAGTTTTAACTTGATATTCATCAGGAAAATCTAATTCATCCACAAAACAAATAAAAATTCCATCACCAGGACTAGCCATCCCCTCCACACCCACTCATGAATGGGGAAATTTCTGGAAAAAAATTATCAGGAGGAGACTCATTCTTACAGAAAGCAAATACAATGAATGTGCTTTCATATATTGTTTTTATCCTGGGCAATGCCAGGTTCTTCTGCTAGTACATAGATATTTACCCAACCCCTCTGCCACAAGCAGGATGTGATGCAAGGGCAATTTTGAAGTAGAGTAAAGCTGGTCATATTCATAATATTCATTCAGAAACCACAAAAAGTCATATGACTGATATAACTGCTTATTTTTCACAAGAGAAATCCGAACAATAAATATATATCAGCATATAAGCACAAAAAAAAATGTTTTCTGTTCAGCAATTGATATTCTTAAAGTAATGATAATAGGAGAGAATTAAAAAAAACTTCTGTACATATGCTATCAATGAGATGATGATGTTATTGAAGAAATGTGCTTCCTCAGCAGTAAGAGTAGCTGTTGGCTTTCTGTTTACAAGATTTGGAAAATTTTTAGTGTGGGGTTTGGATTGAAAGTAGCTTGATTAGGTGCATTCCAACACAAGGTTGTTGATAAAGATGTTTGTTTGCCAAATCTTACAAGAATGAGTCAGCGTTTGGTTACAGGTTTGAAGAGGCCTTCTCTTTGAGAAATGAATGAAGCTGATTAAATGTTTGAGAGAAAATAATGTATGAACTTACATATATATTATATAGGGTATCTCAATTTACATGGGAACCATGTGACTTCTAATTACTCTACAAATAATAATGTTGCGTTTTTTTTTTTGTTTCAGATTTGAAAATAGTATACTATAACAAATATTAATCCGTGATCACAATGCCTTGGACAAGAGAGGAAAATATTTTGCACCATTACTTATTTAGACACAAAATCATTCAAAATAGATGCAGCCCATTAATATGATAATGATTTATTACTGAGACAAGAAACTTAAAAAAAGATTGCATGTCCTGGAAGCTGATATAATACCAATTAAAAAAAATCATTGATTTGATATCTCTTGCTCAAAGGATGCATTTTTACTGGACATGTTTCAAATGATACCACTGTGCTTGTCTCAATTATAACTCATAATCATATTAATGGATTACATCTATTTTCAGATACCCTATATGTTGTGATGCTGACAAAAGAAAGGCACGGGGAACACAAAAAGGGTTGATAGAAAAACATATATATATGTTGTATACCCATAGTATAACTACATGTGTACATATACAAATATACACTTATATGCAGAAACATCATTAACCGGTAATGAACGACTTCAATAACGAACGAATACACTTCTTTACAAAAATATAAATCTCTCACATTTTATTTTCATAAGGGTGATGTTCTGTTGTGTGTGAGAGATGAGTGAAGACAGGGACTGACTGCTATATTGACCCAAGTTCTTCTCTTGACCATAGCAGCATTTCTTTCGCATCTTAGCTGGAGTTGCTCAACCGTGCATCACTGAGAGCCCAGCCCTCTGTAAGCTGGTTCTCACTTTGGCATTCCTGTCTCAATTGCTGACAGCCGCAGGCACCCTGTCTATATTCTTTCTTAACGTCCATCTGCTTCCACTCTTCTTCGGCTTATTTACACAGGTGCATCTCTTGGTTGACGGCTCGGTCGAGGGTCAATATATAACATATATTCAAGTAATAGAAACAAGATACAAGTGAACCTGGTTAAACAGTAGTTAGTTGATAGGAAGCTGAGAGTCCAGTGGGGTAGTGACTATCTGTCCACTACGCAAATGGTATCACACCTGATTGTGTCACGCTGATTGGGGAAGTCTTACGTTCTCGTTGACGAGCATCTATGGAGGAGTACAACACTATATATATATACTAGGTTGAATCAAAAGTTGTGCTATATTTTGGTAACATCAGGCACAATTCCGCAGTTCTGGATGCATTTGCCAAGGTCATGAAGTTGAAGAACAACATTAGACTGTGAGATGTCGAACTCATCTGATTCTTTCTAAGTGCAATTCGCCAGATTTGCCTCTACGGCTTGGAGTATAACCTTGTAATTCATGGTTTTAGGTCTACTTAATTTTACCTGATTGCCAAGGTTCCTGCAATCCTAGCAAACTTTCTTTAACCATCTTGTTACTGTATTGTGATCAAGTGGGCCTTCACCTTTCACACAATAGATGTTTTTGATTGCTTCTAAAAAATTATAGTCCACTTCAAACTCATAAAGCATAAGTTCCCAAATTAGACTACATTGCAAGTTCATCTCTGCAGCTTTCAAATCCCACGCAGAGTGAAACAATACACAATGTGCTAGCACAACAATACTACCAACCTCAGCAGGTACCTACCTGTTGTAAAATAGCTAACACCCCTTCAGCACTCTACCAGATAGGCTGGCTCATAGCCATAAATAACCTACGATTAAGGACTTCGATGGTTGATTAATAAGCTGATATTAAGTAAGTATAGTTGGCAACCGTAGTCGAGGGTGACCTGAAGGCTCCCTTTTCGATAGCTTCTACACCAAGGTGTAGGGGAGGGCGCTACTCCTTTCCCCGGATTGCTCCACTTTACTCTTGATCCGTGCCTTATAATGCTGAGTGTTAAGCAAGGCGGCATCAAGAACTATTTTTTGAGTCTTTGGTATGAATCGACCTGGGATTGAACCCAGGTCTCCCGGGCCATTGGCGAACACTCTAACCATCATTCCAATGTCCGGTTTTCGGACTGGTCTCAATTCATTTGGCTATACAGCATTTTGATCCTCCTCCACTCCTTGAAAGTTGTTAATTGTTTTCAACTTATTGTTCTGTACTTTTTTGTATGTATTCGTTAGCACTGGATGCTGGTGCTGAATAAATATATTAAGCACTCATTATTCTCTATGTATCGTTCATCTCGACGATACAACACTACCACAGCTTAAACTGCTTTGGTCATGTGATATATGCACCACAAACTAGCATGTGCCAAAATATTGCAAAACTTTTGATTCACCGTAGTTAATACTTTTATGATATATTTTTAACAGTTTCCTCATGTTCACCATCCCTGTCAATATATTCTTAGAATCTCCTACGAGGGATTAAAAAATATTCATATTTCTCTGAGAGTATCTTTATTAGAAAAGCAGAACTATTATTACAATGACAACATAGAGAAGATTTCAATAATATGTTGACAAGAATGGTGAGTAGGTAGAAACTTTAAAATTATAAAATCAGAAAAGAAGTTCAAAAGTAATGTTAACATTTTTTTAACACCCTGTATGTATGTATTTAAGGAAATGGACCAGAGAACAAGAAAACTAATGACTATGCATGAAGCCTTGCTTCCCAGAGATGTCGTTGACAGACTATATGTGTCAAGAAAAGAGGGAGGAAAGGGACTTGCCAGCATTGAAGACAGCGTTGACCCATCGATACAACGACTCGAAGGCTACATAGAAAAGCGCTGAGGAAGACTAATCAAAGCCATCAGAAACAATATTGACGTCACGAGGATCAGCGGAACGGAAATAACTAGAAAGCAAAAATGGGAAGCAAAACAACTCTATGGACGTTTTAAACGACTAACAAGCGACATCTCTCACGAGAAAACGTGGACGTGGCTAAGAAAGGGAAACCTTAAAAGAGAAACTCAATCTCTCCTAATAGCAGCAAAAAATAACGCCATAAAGACCAACCATATTAAAGCGAGAATAGATAAGATGCTACAAAAAAGCAGATGCAGATTATGTTGTGATAGAGACGAAACGATTAATCTTATATTAAGCGAATGCAGCAAACTAGCACAGAAGGAGTATAAGACTAGACACGACTGGGCGGGAAAGGTGATCCACTGGGAAATGTACAGAAAATTTAAATTTGATCGTACGAACAAACAGTATATGCACAATCCAGAACCTGTCCTGGAGAATGAGACGCACAAATTCCTCTGGGATTTTGAGATACAAACGGATATCCTAATCTCGGCCAGACGACCTGACCTTATAATAATCAACAAAAAAGAAAAAAAAAATAGAACTTGCAGAATTGTAGACTTTGCTGTCCCGGCTGACCCCTGAGTAAAATTGAAAGAATGTGAAAAAAAGGATAAATGCTTTAACCTTACTAGGGATTTTAAAAAACTGTGGAACATGAAAATTGTTATTGGTGCGCTTGGTACAGTCACCAAAGTTTTGGTAAAAAGACAAGAGGACCTGGAAATAACGAGACGGGTGGAGACTGTCCAAACTACAGCATTGTTGAGATCGGCCAGAATACTGAGAAGAGTCCTGGAAACTTCAGGAGACTTGATGTCACTCAAACTCCAGTGAAAGATCATCGGCCAACGTTGATGTGAAAAACTCTCAAGGAGTAAAATGATATTAATAACAATGATGGATTAGCAATAATTGTAATGATAATTACCTTTTATTATTATATGGGGGTGTCCTCGTGGATGGGGGTGTCCTCGTGGTGTAATGGTTAAAGCGACGAACTGCGGAATCGTAGTACGCGAGTTCGTACTCCAGTCGCGCTATTACGTTCACTTTCGGGCAAATACCCTTGGGAAAGGTATGAACCCCCTTATTCTCCCTCCAGCTATGGGTAAATAGTAGGACGGACTAGGTTCTTCAGCCTTGGTGAGGCAACTAGTCTAGGAGAAGGAAAACTCTGAATTCAAAACCTGTTGAACTCCGCTTAAAAATTGACCTTGCGTCATATCCTACCCGAGCGGAGGGGTTGGTAAATAGTACCTTTTATTATTGAAAATATAATTATCAATGATTAACAATTATTATAATGATTTTAATAATTTTAACGGTAGTTAGAATGGCAGTGTTCAGAATAAAAAATATATAAAACTATTAAGAAATTAAATTAAAGTCTAAATTTTAATCTTAAATACAAATCAAATACAACTTATAAAAATTCTTAACTCAACAAGATAAGTTTGATATTAATAATATTGTTTATTGCCATGTTTGCTTAATAAATGAATGAATAAATAAATAAATAAATAAATTTAAAGATTGTTTTCTTAAAATAAAATAGGTTAATTTATTGACAAGATTTTAGTTGCTGAAGGTTTTGTGAGTCTTGTTAATTTTTTTTGTAGTTGCATAACGATACATGACACCAGACAATAACATTACCTCTGGTTTTGGCACCAACTTATTATTATTATCCCTCCAGCTATGGGTAAATAGTAGGGCAGACGAGGCACTTCAGCCTTGGTGAGGCAACTAGTCTAGGAGAAGGAAAACTCTGAATTCAAACCTCTTAAACTCCGCTTAAAGATTGACCTTGTGTCATATCCTGCCCGAGCAGAGGGGTTGGTAAATATGGTTAATTTCTTCCAAAATTTTATCTGTACAGTTAAAAAACCACAGTTAGAGGTCAAATTGGAATGGATTTCATTGTAATTCAGCCCCCACCAACTAAAAACCGCCCCCCCAAAAAACCAGGATAATAAGAAATAAAATCATATCTTTTTATCTCCAGCTCTTTATTTTTTAATTTTCTTTTTAAACGAGCATATTTCAGGAGAAGGAGAATAATATTTATATATTCATATAAAGATAGGAGGAAATTAAAAGAAGAAAAGAAATACTTAACCATATGTACATTCTAGCTTTCCTCATCTAATATTCCCACTCTGTGTGTATTTACCTAACCTTTCCTCCATGGGCAGGATGTGATATAAGGTTAATTTTAAAGTCGGGGCTTTTCTTCTCTTTGACCGGTTGCCTAAGCAAGACCAAAGAATTCAGTCTGCTCAACTATTTTCCCATAGCAGGATAAAGAACATGGATTCATGCTTTTTTTGAGTGCATTAACGTCAAATCAAATGCTAACACCCTGTTCGAGGATTTGAACCTGGTTCGCCAATTCCATTTCCTACGTTGATATAGTCTAAAAGGAGTTTTCAGATGATTTTTGTAATCATATGCATATGCATTTGCAATAACACCTTGAATTGTGCTGGTTTTGATTAGTGCAAGTTTTGATGCAGCATGGTTAACTGTATTTTGAAAAAAAAAATGCTTTGGCAAAGCTTGAAGACAAAAAGAAGTGAATGATGCAAGTTACACTGACCTGGACATACTTTTGTAATGATATGCATATGCAATATACAGCAACACCTTGAATTCATTCGTTTTTTATTCGTGCATATTAATTGAATTTTAGAAAGAAAAGAAAACTGCAGAGGCAGTTGAGAGTAGCAACATGCTTCAAGACAAAAAGAAAGATGAAAAAACGAATTGTGCAATCTACACTGAAAGATTATTTCTCCCGAAAATAGAATTGCTTTTTTTTTTATTCAAATTACTTAGATTTGTTTTTTCTTTTTGAAACCTTTTTTGCTTGTCATGAATTACGAATGTCGTCTATTTCTTCAGTGTATCAATCATGAAATGCCAGGTTTTTTAAAATTACTTTTTATTTCTTATCATCCTGTTTTTTTTGGGGGGCGGTTTTTAGTGGGGGGCTGAATTACAATGAAATCCATTCCAATTTGACCTCTTACTGTGGTTTTTTAACTGTACAGATAAAATTTTGGAAGAAATTAACCATATTTACCAACCCCTCTGCTCGGGCAGGATATGACACAAGGTCAATCTTTAAGCGGAGTTTAACAGGTTTGAATTCAGAGATTTCCTTCTCCTAGACTAGTTGCATCACCAAGGCTGAAGTGCCTCGTCTGCCCTACTATTTACTCATAGCTGGAGGGATAATAATTGGATTCATACCTTTCCCAAGGGTATTAGTGCTATGTGAAATGCAATCAGTCTAGTCAAGGATTTGAACTCGTGTCGCCGTGTCCATTTCCTACGACGATAACCATTGCATAACGGGCACCTCCCAAAGAAGAAATTAACTGAACTATTCCACCCTATCAGCATGGCTTAGAATACGCTGATTGTATCCCCTGCACAGGGGTGAGATCCCCATCAAAAGGATATCCTTAGTATCTAACTAAACTGCATCTGATGGCGAGGCTCCAGTTCTAGAGCACTGAAGAATGTGGAGTACACCTTCATAGCCATTACTGACCTAGAGTGGTACTACTCGTTAGACTCCCATCAATAGGTCAAATAGATCTGTTTAAAATTACTTGTATTAGATAAGAATACTTAATATGATATAACTGTGTCATAAAAAAATCTCTTTTGAAACTACACAAAAATATTAACATATAATGTATCCAATTCTCTTATCACTAGGCGTGAATTATCCCTGGATGGATTGACATGTCGTTAAAATCAATCAATCGCAAATATACTCTTCAAGTTATTGCTGTATATGTATCCTATAAATCTTTTAGTATATGTTTTAAATATTAATGATGTTACTTATAACAAGTAATGATTTGTCAGTGCTGAAAATGAAGAAGGTAACCTTGAAATTTGATCCAATAATGTTGGTCCTTTAGGAATTTTACATTTCCAATTCTGTTCAAATAGAATAGCAATGATAACAAGAAGAATAATTATAGCTGACTCAATCTCATTCCCTCCTAAAATTGAGCACAATTACATTACAAGAAAAGCTTTCATTGATTTTGTTGGCTCAGAATTTTGTTAGTGTCAATATTAGGAAAAATGCCAGAAAATCCTATCTATTTGGAAGAACCATATTACAAATATTTCCAAGTAATTTTACAAAATAAGTTGACAAAATCAATTATTGACATGTAGTATAGAATTGGAATATAATGATCCCAGGGATCATTTAAATTCATGACAGTGATTGGATAAGGAAATGATCTAATCAGACAACTCTTAGAAAATAGTTGGGACATCGAGTTAGTTGATTTCTCGATACTAAGCTACACACAAGTGCAAATAGTGGCGTGTATCTTTCTCCACCTGTATTCCAGAACCACTCTCCGATATACATGGGTAAAATGTAAGAAGGACGTTGTTGAAGAAATAAAGTAAAATGTGCACACAAAAGTATTTTAGCTGGTTATTTTCTCTTTTCAACCCGAAGTGTTTCAGAGAAAGAAAGGAGTTGGGCATGGAACACCATGTCAGGAGTCCAGGTGATCACAACCCATGTTCGAAGAAAACAGAGGGTTATCTAAAAGTAGCTAAATACCAATACCTTGTATAGATTCATGTTATCACAAGGTTTGCTGTAGCGCCAGTATAGGGTTTAAAATATCAATTCCTAAATTCTAAGAATAACCAGATCGTTAATCATGTATGCCTTCCAACTGTATGAATGTTTTTCCAACCTTATGTATGTCTTCCAGTTTTATGTATGGTTTCCAACTTCATGGCCATTACTGACCTAGAGTAGTACTACTCGTTAGACTCCCATCAATAGGTCATAATAATAGGAATAATCAATATGATATAACATAATAATAGGAATAATCAATATGATATAACATAATAATAGGAATAATCAATATGATATAACAGTGTCATAAAAAATCTCTTTTGAAACTACCCAAAAATATAAACTTATAATGTATCCAATTATCTTATATCTAGGCGTGAATTATTCCTGGATGGATTGATATGTTGTTACAATCAAATTATTGCAAATATACTTTTCAAGTTATTGCTGTATATGTATCCAATAAATCTTTTAGTATATGTTTTAAATATTATGTATAGCTCCCAACTCTATGTATGGCTTCCAACTCTATGTATTCTTTTCAATTTAATGTATATCTTCCAACTTTCTGTATAACTTCCAACTTTATAAATGCTTTTCAACAACATGCACGCATTTCAACATGTATGCCTTCCAACTATATGTATCCCTTTCAACTATATGCACGCATTTCAACATTATTTATGTCTTCAAACTTTATATGTCTTCCTGATGTATCTATGCTCTTTAACTTTATCGTATTTACCCAACCCCTCCGCTAGGGCAGGATATGACACAAGGTCAATTTTTATGCGGAGTTTAGCAGGTTTGAATTCAGAGTTTTCCTTCTCCAAGACTAGTTGCCTTACCAAGGCTGAAGAACCTAGTCTGCCCTACTATTTACCCATAGCTGGAGGGAGAATAATTGGATTCATACCTTTCTCAAGGGTATTAGTGCTATGTGAAATGCAATCAGTCTCGTCCAAGATTTGAACTCGTGTCGCCGTGTTCATTTCCTTCGACGATAACCATTACACCACGGACACTTCCCTATGCTTTTCACCTTTATACATATCTTCCAACTTTCAACATTATTTATATCTTACAACACTATGCATGCCTTCTAACAGTATGTATACTTATCAACGTTATACATGTCTTCCAACTTTCAACATTATTTATGTTTTCCAACTCTATGTATGCCTCTTGAGTGTATGTATGCTTTTCAACTATATATATGCCTTCCAGTTTTATGTATGTCTTCTAACTGTATGTATTCTTTTCAACTTTATGCATGCCTTCCAGCTTTATTCATACCTTCTAAATCTATGTATTCTTTTCGCCTTTATACATATCTTCCAACTTTCAACATTAATTATGTCTTCCAACTTTATTTATGCCTTCTAACTTTCATCTCTTTTGTGGGTGTCGCAGTCGATTTATTCTAAACGCTGCCGACGAAGCAGAATAAGTTTTAATGTACTTAAGACTAGTGGTCTTATTGTACCATATTCGCAATTAACGGTATGTGCGAAATGGACATGTAATGTTCATAACGATAGAACATATAAAGAACATAGGAATCTCGGAATTCGAAAACACGTAACGACTTCTTGTTCAGGTACGAAACCTTTTTATTAACTTTGAGTTAAAGGTTTCGGCGTAAGGAGGAGAGACACAATCTTCTATGCTGTCTTATTCATTTGGCCCCCAACTCGAGCGGCCCCCCCATAGGGCGCAAGTTCGCCTCGCGCCTGCGAGCTCCAAAATCGATCCTTCTCGTTCGGCGTCCAAAACCCGACTCTTATTTTCTTCAAATTCTCACACAAACTTCCGCGTGCTTCCGGTGCGTGACGTCACCCGCACCTTGTCACCCAGTATCGTCTCGGACTGTTATGACATCTGAGTGACACCTCCATCCGCTCGCGCGCACCCGCGTTAACACCTGCTTCAATCTTACACCCAACCAACCCATGTGTTGAGCCGAAAGGTTCTCAGCCTAACTAAACTCAAAGGCATGAACCGAAATCTCTCGGCTATTTCATAACATTATTAAAAGCCCGCCAAGTGTCGTCGCAAATTGAATAAGCTTAGTGTCATACTAAGGACACTCTTTTCGTGGTAAGGGATCTTATCCCTCTCCAGGGAATACTGTTAGTACATTCAAAGCTCAAACCGACCGGTACTACAGAAGAAGATCCCCTACTTTTATACGAGACATTCCTGTACTTGATTCCCCGTCGATGCTGTTTAACTTTGACGTATTTTGATTGAACATCAATTCTTCACTGTCCTAACCCCAACGCAACAAAAATCAATTAGAGTTCAAAAGAGGCGTGCGTGGGAAAGGCTTCAGTCGGAAGAAGTTAGTCGAGAACAGATTGCTAAGTCAAAGAGAGATGCCAAATAAACAAGCGCTCTAAGCTACGAGCCAAATTTTCGTCTTCATGACACCATATTCCCAAATGTAAAATATTAGAGTAAAAGGTTGAAACTGATTGGATCTTTGAGAGATAATAACGCATCAACTTGCATCATTATATATATGTATATATACATATATTGTGTTGAGATTATCATTAAAATTTAACGCCAAAAGCCTCCTCTAAATCGTAAAATCTTTGCAAAAACGCTAAGCAATAACGTAAGACTCACGATTTCGAGTTTCATGTTTTTGTTTGTCAGTAATCCATACGTATAACATATTAAATAGAACTACTGTACACTTTTATGCTCTTTTTGTGGTCACGTAACAACAGTATAGTCATGTGGTTCAATCCGGCCACAAATTACAACGTGAACATCCACTGTCCCGGTTGCATATACAATACACATATTGTTCCATGAGTAGACATCACGTGGAAGGAGTGCAAAATAGGAAAAAGCTTACTTGCTAAACGAGTTGATATAGCCATAGCCATGTGGCTTTATCGTCTCTATAATTCAATGAACAGATGCAAAAAAGGTCGAGAAGGGGTTTCTGAACTATCATATGACACCCTTAACCATATTTACCCAACCCCTCCGCTAGGGCAGGATATGACACAAGGTCAATCTTTAAGCGGAGTTTAACAGGTTTGAATTCAGAGTATTCCTTCTCCTAGACTAGTTGCCTCACCAAGGCTGAAGTGCCTTGTCTGCCCTACTATTTACCCATAGCTGGAGGGATAATAATTGGATTCATACTTTTCCCTAGAGTATTAGTGCTTTGTGAAATGCAATCAGTCTCGTCCAGGATTTGAACTCGTGTCGCCATGTCTATTTTCTACGACGATAACCATTACACCACGGGCACCATACGACACCCTTAACGAATTTGCCAATTCTCCAATGAAGATATTTATAATATTCCTACACTCCAATGAGCATGCCGGAGGTCTACTCGAGACGTAGAGGCAAAAATGCTGGACTGTGACATCGTAGTAAGCTAGTTCGAACTCCAGTCCCACTATAATGTTCACTTTTGGTTTAATACCTTTGGAAAAGGCATGAACCTACTTATCACACCAATTATGGGATAATTCTATTATTCTTCTACAAAGATGGCTTCGGTATAAAATAACCCACAAAGATTGATATGCCATTAAACAAAGAAAGCAAATTAAACCAAACCATACATGAAACAGAACTTTCTAAATTGTGCCACAACCTTTCAGAGATATTCTCCATATATTCCCATTCATCTTTAACTCAATATTTCATAGGATTATTTCTTTTTACATACGTTTTGAATTGTATGTTTGGCTTGATTGATTGATTGATTGATTGATTGATTCTAACAGTATTTAACGTCCAGCATTTGAACTCCGGTCGCCAATTACATTTCCTATGACAATAACCGTTACGCTACTCTTAGTTAGGGTAAGAATAGAAGATACTGTTCTTGCATGATCCGAGTTTTGTCAAAATCATCACGTTAAAAAATATCAAGAATCGTCTTGACGTTTCGACATCATCACTTTATTATCTAAGTTCTTCAGCAGCGTAAATATCTTGGTTCAATTTTAAAAACAAAAGTGCAAGCTTCAATCTCGATAAAACATGAATCTACATTTAAGGTACAAAATTGTGTAAATATCCACAAATTGTCATTATACCAAATTGGTTGGTTGTTTGGTTGGTTGGGTTTTATGGTATATTAACCTTTCGAGTTTATCTAATGCCAAATTCATTTTTACACAAATAATCAGTTCTATTTAAAACAATTCAGTTTAGCATGAGTACACAGTTTAATTTTCAAAAACATTTCTATTTCAAGCTATTCAGTTTAGTCAAACAGTTATAATTCAAACAATCCAGTTTAGTATAAGTATGGTTTTGTCTACACACAGTTCTATTTCAAACAATTCAGTACACAGTTTACATGTCAAAACAGTTCTATTTCAAGCAGTTCACTTTAAGTACACAGTTTGAATGTCAAAACGGCTCTGTTTTAAACAATTCAGTTTAACATAAATACACAGTTTAAATGCAAAAACCGTAAACTCTCGAAACCACAGTTTAGTTCTATTTGACCCGTAGATAGATCTCTATCAGGTGCTACCACCCCGGGGCAGTGTTGACTTGAGAGTGAAGGGGTACTCCGCATTCCCCAAAGCTCCAGCATTATTGGAACAGCACCATCAGATTGTTTAGTGTCATATCTAGGACACTTCTTGGGTGGAGGGTTTACCCCTCTGCAGAGGTGCAGTCGGTGTATTCTACACCCCCAGCCGACTGGGCAACCCAAATTAAATATGCTAATAACTTCTATTTGCACAAGATGTTGCCATATTGCGAAAAAAAAAATAGTATTGCAAGATGAGTTATCTTATCTGTGATACAAAACTGATGACTCGCCGAAAAGAATTATCTCACCTATAGCGGAGAAGTTAAATATATCCATGCAATATATAGATTATATTTATTCCCGCGCGGACACACATACATACACATACACACACAAACACACACACACGCGCGCATCTACATATACTCACTTGCTTCTTTTGCTGAGATAATTGTTGACTTTACGATTACCAGTTGCTACTTTTTACTTGACTACTCGACGTTTCCCGGTCGGAGGAAATAACTTCACATATAACATTATAGTTAGAGAAGTTCTTTCTATATATTTCTTTAAACGTATTTAATTATTTATTTGTTTATTCTAACTTAAAAGAAAATCTCAATAAAATCCATATCGAAATAGAATTTCCTCTCGTTGATAAACTAACAAAATGTAATAAGAAAATATTTAAAAACTTTGCAGTGATTTTTAAAATGGTTATCTTATAAAAGTTACACACAAAACTCTTGCTTATATACATGAAAATAAAGCCTACGTATTTTAAGGAGACGCAACTCTACAAGTGCAATATCTTTCTCCTTTGTTGTTGTTTTTAAGCGGGGTGATTCTTCCTATTCAAAGCGTTGGGCAAAGATGGACAACAGTACTTAAAGCATCTAAGAATATGTCCAATCTAATCATGCGAGTCATTCATGAATGTACTCAGCCTGTCATGTTTTCAATGAAAGATAATTTTAATACTATCCGTACTTTATAATGCTGAGGGTTTAGCGAGGAGGCATCAAGTACCATTTTTGAGTCATTGGTATGACTCGACCTGGGATTGAACCCAGGTCTCCCGGCGAATACTCAAACCATTATACGGTATGCTACTATGATATCAATGTCCGGTATGCTACTATGATATCAATAATGATCATTATTTCATCGTCAATTTTTTCTGCAAATTAACATGTATTTATGAACTAAAAAAATATAATTTTCACTTGATTTGTCATCTTTTTTAGAAATACAACATTAGTAATGTACTTCTTACTTGATTCAGTTTTGATTTGATTTCGAAAAAGTGAAAAATAAGGGAGATAAATGTAGTGGATTGTGTAAAATCTGAAAATTTTCAAGTTGGGATATCCAAAATGTATCCATAATTCGACTCCAACAAGTCGAATCACCTCGAAGCTAATTTCACTTCATTACCGGGCAAATTTAGGGTTACCTTATCATAGAAAAGTTTATGTTAAAACGTCCTGTTTACGTAATAATTCAGTTAGAAACAGACGAAGAGATTTATCATGATAAATAATGTTTTAGTTATTTTGACACATGTGGGTAGCGAATAGAGTTTATTGTTCATTTCAATATAGAGGGGACTCTAGGGGTTAAGTGTTTCTTTGTATATGCTTTTGTGGGCGCATATACTCGTGGCGTAACGGTTATCGTCTTCGGATGCTGGCTCAGCGATTCAAGATTAAATCCTAGTTGAAGCTGTTTGCATTTCACATCGCGCTAATGCTCTTGGGAAAGGCACGAGTCCAACAATTCTTTCTCGTGCAAGAGGTAAATTTTAGGTTAGATTGGAGTCTTTAATTTTAGTATGATAACCGGCCTAGGAGAAGGAAAACTCTGAATTCGCACCAATTGTATTGTCCGTGTCATATCCTTCTTGTGGGAGAGAGCTTGGGTAAATATATACATGTGCTTGTTGAAATGAACAATAAAACTTACTTGACAAAATTGGCCTGGACTACAATCCTCCTGACTGGCATATGGATGATACAAAGGATCTGACTCACAATTGCTTGCTATACACTGCCAACATCGTAATGAACGAACGAAACCTGTAAAAACAATAAAATAAGAACGATCAATTTCTATAAGAGATTCCAACAAAAGAAAAAGCAGAGATAATTTTTTTGTCATGCGAAATTTATTGATGTTGAACATTTGAGAATTAGTTGAATTTTAGTAGAAGTTTAAAATGTATGTGCATTTTGACACTGAAATTTCCCAATTTATTTATTCATTTTATTTCATTTTCATGTTTCATTTTTGTACATATGTCTATACATTTTCCAAGTACCGAAAACGTTATCTTTTTTAACGATGGAAAACGATTCTTACATAAGATTTTTCTCCTATTCTTCTTTTTAAAGATATCATTTTTATGAAAATAGATTAAATTGTTATATATTATTGAAGAGTTGTTTGGTTTTTATTACGTAGAAAAATGTGCTGATACCGACCCGTGTGGGTCAAACACGGATCTCTAGTCAACAAACATAACTGTTGAAATGGATTGTGTATACTGGGGTTACGTGACTAGAAATATCAACTATATAAATCAGTCAGACAGGGGTCTGAAGAGGTAGTTAGTGTAGCATTGGGAAAGGTAGCATTGTGAGTCAGTATTCTAAGTATTGTGTTAGCTTTCCATATTCAGTATTCGGCATTGTAGGAGAGTGAAGAGATTATAGAATGTCGGCAAAAAAATCACCCCTTGAACAGCGAACATTATAAAAGTGTCGACGAGGGATAGTTTCGAACATTATAACATTTTATTAATTCTGTTGTCAAAGAAGACGTTGATGATCAGGTTGAAATGTATGTTTCATCTGCCGTAACCTTTTGGAACTCCTTTTAATCACACAACCGAAAAGGGTTCACTTCGACAGCCACCGCTCATACGATAAAGACGGATTTTTAATAGAGGGTCACAAAAATATTTCCTGACCAAATAGAAACCGTTACACGACTTTTAGCAAAGTCGATTTCTGAGCCGATTCGAGCTACCCGGACAGTCTATAAAAGGGCCTGGTTTGAATTAGCGAGTGAAAAGCAGAAACTTTAAAGAGATGCCAAACGATCAGAAACCAGCAGCAGTCTTCAAATTGATGTAAACCGATCTGTAAGCAGCAGCAGCAACATAAAAGATATGCCGAGCGATTACTAAGAAGCAACAGCAGCAGCTTCAATGAATTGACGATCGAATATATTATGCGATAATAACAAAGTACATTATCTAAAAACATTTAACAACTATATGTGATGACAGCCAGCAACAATCTCTTTACATGAACTGGGAATAAAAATTTGTTTATCGCAGACACTTTCCATCTCCTTTGCTCTATTATTTCTCAATCTTTTTTTTTCCAGTTCCGCCTTGTCTGGGGCTTTAAAAAATGCCGACAGCGCCTCAGCAGAGGGGTAAGACTCCTCCTCAGCATAGCTACTAGTTGTCCATGGGTGGCAAATCATAATGCTGAAGAATAGAGTCCTCCTAGCTGAGCAGTACTTGACCCGGCAACTGAACTGGTCAAGTGATTTGCAACACCCCACTTCGGCCCTTACTAGGTTAGACAATCGACCGAAAAGGCCCAACCTGACCAATCGGCAATTCATGTCAAGCCTTGGTTCCTAAATGATTGTCTCGTCAGTATTTTTCAAATTACGCTCATGGCAAACAAGTTTCTAACCCTATTTTATCTCAAAAGTACTAGAAAATGGTGGTTGTGGGTCAGTTCCGCTGAAGAGGTTGCAATATTTGAAACCATTTTAAACTGTATGCAAACAAATAATTAATATTTGCTGGGATTATTAGAGTTAGATTGCAATATTGAATTCATTTAACTACGTACAGACAAATGAGCTCTGGTACAGTTAAAATGTTACCTACAAACTATTCGCTTATAAATCATATATCTGTCTTTCTATGTGTGTGTATGTGTGTGTGTGTGTGTGCGTGCGCATGCGTAAACATGATTTGGCATTAAATAACCTACAAGGGTTGATAGGTTATAAAACACAACCAAACCAATCTTTTCTAAATAGCGCAAGTTCTGTTACCCTAAGACGATTAAATTCGTACAAGGCTTAATCCTCACTCGTCAGTACTGTAGCCCCGAAAAATACATCTGACAGTGATTGGTGATTTGTTTATGCCATCATGAATGGTAATTGATTAAATGCATTTATAAAAATTATTTGTTAAAAAATCAAAAGATTTGCAAAATCTACTAAAAAACAAATTGCTGAAAAATAAAACTTAGAATCTTTTTCCACCCTCAAAACATTTTCTAACTAATATGAGAAAGAATTACAAAAATTTTAAACTTTTAAAATAAAGAAAGGATATGAAGTAGATGCAGACCCATTTCTGTCTAAAAAAATATTCTTTAACCAACCAGGCAATTTTCAGGAGAAAAATTTGAACGTGCTACAAGAGTTGAAATGGGCAGTATATCTTGCTAATTATTGACTAGGAACTTTCTGCCTCGTTCATTGAGGGTAAATTTCTTTGTCTGCTTAGCTAGAGAGAGAGAGAGAGAGAAGAAGAAGAAGAAGAAGAAGAAGAAGAAGAAGAAGAAGAAGAAGAAGAAGAAGAAGAAGAAGAAGACGTACGAATGACATGAAATAAAATAGAGAAACAAATGTTTGAAACAATAACAAAAATTTACTTAATGAAATAACCAAAGTTAAAAAGGAATGTTCGTGGTAACAAGTGGAAGATCATTTATGTGTGCGTGAGCGTATATTAGGAATGAATGCAAGAGTCCTTGTAATGGAAGTCTTTTGTATGTGTAATGCATATTTTTTTTACTTTTTAGTAATAGACAAACGTAACAACCTACTTGACGGAGATATTTTGTAAATAGCAGCGATTGACCAAGAGTTTGACTGATTAACCGCCAGAGAAAATTTTTAGCTATTTTCATACAGAGCGGCAAGACTCCAACGCAACCGAAGTTTCAGAATTTTTCAATCAATTTTGGTTACAAAATGCAGTTTTTGCAGTTGCATGACTGCTTCATACTTCGTCCGCATGAGTATTAGTTTATGTTTTTTTACTTTCTGGCGTTTTAGATTTATTTTTGGCTTTAATGAAATGCTTTATATCTATTTATGCAAAGAAATCATTTGATGAGGAATGTTTTCAGACGTCCTTTCTGTCTTTTTGATCCTATCTGTCAGAACCAGGCACTTATAACCAGACAGCAAAGAACCGATCAAGAAGAAGAAGAAGAAGAAGAAGAAGAAGAAGAAGAAGAGACTGTTACTAGTCTTTCGCTAATAAATAACTTCATTTATGTGATTTAAAAAAAGAGAAGTTCTCTAAGAATCAATTACATTCTTTTGAGAACTGATAGAGAAATTAGATTTTCCCGAAAATCCAACTTATAAATTATTTCAAATTAAAAAAAAAAGAAAGAGAAATTTAATTTTCTCAAAAACCCAATTCTTCAATCAAAGAAGATTCTCTTTTAACTTAACTACCTGGTTTTGATTCAACAATTTCGACTCACTTTGATTAACCTCACCATTTCAACAGACCTTTTCTTTTTACTGTACCTGTTGTGCTTCCAACATTGTGTTTTCAGAAGTCTTCATTAACTGAACTCTTCAACCATTACCAAAGATCCTTATCATTATTTTAGCTTTTGAATAGTCTACAAACTCCTATCTTACACTTGACTTACATGTAAGTTTTTATTTTTTGAACATTTTGTTACATCTCCCAGAAAAATTTGTTTCATATTTCTAGAAATATTTTTTGGCGTATTAAGTAATATTTTTTGTAATTTTTCAATATTTCTAAATTGTATTTTCCCCGAGTCTATTTTTCTTTGTTAATGAAGGTTTTTTTCTTTTTCTGATTCGATTCAGGCTGAGTTTCATATCCACTTATTTCACCTTTTTAGTATTTATTTTGACATTGTCTTTTAAGAATGAAGATATTCAAGAACTTCAATTCCTATTTCTTTACAATCTATTCTATAATGTTCATATTTCTACATACATCTGACCATAATACTGCAAAAACGACACAGTGGGAGTCCTCACGGCGTAATGGCTAAAGTGCTGGCCTTCGGCCTCTAAGTAAGCGAGTTCAAACTCCATTCGTGCTTAATACGTTCATAGTAGAACTAATACCTTTGGGGAAAAGGTATTGAACCTCTGTATCTCCCAAGCTTTCGGTTAAATAGTATCCCTGATGTTTTTCTGCAAAGATGGCTTTGAAATTAAATAACGCACACAGATTGATGTTCCATTAAACAAAGAAACCAAACCAAAAATTGCCCAGTCGGCTGGGGCTGTAGAATACACTGACTGCACCTCTGCAGAGGGGTAAGACCCCCCTACGAGTGTCCTGGATATGACACTAAACAATCTGATGGTGAAGTTCCAGCAATGCTGGAACTTTGGGGAATGCAGTGTACCCCTTCATTGCCATCGCTCCCAGGTCTACTCTGACCCGGAGGGTAGCACCTAATAAGGGTCCTATCTATGGGTTAAATAGAACTAACAGCATACTTATGCTAAACTGAATTGTTTGAGTAAACTGAATAGCTTGAAATAGAAATGATTTTGACAATTAAACCGTACTTACATTTAAACTGCGTGCTTATGCTTAACTGAATTATTTCAAATAGAACTGTTTTTCGACATTAAAACTGTATTTACACTTAACTGAATTGTTACATATAACTGCTTGAATAGTTTGAAATAGAAATGTTTTTGACAATTAAACTGTGTACTTATGCTAAACTGAATTGTTTTAAATAGAACAGATTGTTTACATAAAAATGGATTTGGCGTTAAATAACCTACAAAGGTTGATATGCCATAAAACCCAACAAACCAAACCAAACCAAAAAACGACATATTGCAACGATATCTTAGCTTAATATCGTTCAAGTACTCTTAGAGAATAAGGAATGTTCACTCCATTTCAGAACTTAATAATAATCTGGGGTCCCCTTTTGCGTTTACCACGATAGTGATTAGATTTCTGCGATTTTCTTTTTATATATGATCAAGAGAGATAAACCCAAAGATAATTTGCTTTGCAATTAGAAATATCGATTTGAACTGCTATATATTCAAAAGATGTTACACGAAAACAAGATCTTCCAGATGTTTTACGATTAAATAGCTTAAAGGGTTGACGGTATGTATGTTAGTCTAAATAAAGTAATTGAATATTCATGTAATTCAGATCAGAAAAGAAACCATATCAATATCGGAATAGAAAAAAATGGAAAGATTATTAATTGCTATATAAAGTAAAATCTTTATTTTAGTAGTATCGTTATTTTCTGGTTATCATTATTTTCTTTTTATTTTCTGCTTCTACCATTTCTTTTTAATCTTTAATTTTTGTAAATTTTTTAAAAACCTTTTAAATTAATTTAAATTTTGAACTCAAATGACAGGATAAAATCTTAAAATCTAAAATATATTGTTGAATATTCATCCTACATTCATCTTTAAAATAAGTTTCCAAATTGATCAAACGAAACGGTAAAATTTTGATGTGAACTATTGTCTTAGGAAGTGAGTTTGTTTTTTAAGAACTCTGTGGGGGGGTGTATCAATTTTTCGGCAACTTCTTTTGATAGTCTTTTGCAATTGCAATTCTTTTATATATTTTTAAAGAATAATTACTAACAAAACCCGTAGAAATTCCACTTTTCATAAGTTATCTTTTACTTAGTTTGATTGATAAATTTTAAAAATAAAATTTACAAATACTGTTTCTTTATGTTAAATATTTTCTATTTTAGAAATTTTAAAGAAGCGTACCCTTTAAATTATGTATACCTCAATCATTTGTATAAATTATTGGTTTGGTTTAGTTTCTTTGTTTAATCACATATCAACCTTCGGGGGTTATTTAATGTCTGAGCCATCCAATAGAAGAACAGCAGTGATACTATTTAACCCATAACCGGTGGGATAAAAAGGCTTTATACTTTTACCATGGGTATTAGCTCGAAAGTGAACGTAATAGCGCGACTGGAGTTTGAACTCGCTTACTTAGAGGCTGCAGTCCAGCTATTACGCCGTAGGGACTTCCCGTAAATTATGTTTGATTATCACTTTATTCAATCATCAATTACTCCATTCCTTGCGAATACAAATATAAATAGAAAATAAATAAATACATAAATAAATACATTAATAAATATGGGTAATTTGACCATTTCGCATCTAATGATCAGTTCGGCTTCATGTTAACGAATAAGTACCGAAAAATTTAATTAAAATTGAATAATTTGTTAATTTTCGGAAGATTTTGTTATCATTAATGAAACATCAGGTAATCTTCTTTTTTTTTTTTAGTTTTTAATTTTTAATCAATTAAATCATTTATTTATTTATTCATTTATTGTTTAAAAATAAACTTTTAGAACAAATATTCGAAATAAGAATTTTTCATGCATTTATTTTACACATTTCTTTCTACCTATCTACGTCTTCTGTTTCTTTCTCTCTCTTATTTCTTTTCTTTTTCCATCTTTTCTTTTATTCCATTGAAGTAGATGATAATGGTCTGGTTTGTGACGTCATTGCTTCCTCTATCGCTTCCTTTTCTTTCTTTCTGCTTTTCTTTCTTTTTGCTTTATTATATTTGCTTTATTTTTCTCTCCGTTTTGTCGTATGTTCCGTTTTTCTTCCTTTTCCTTCGTCACAATCTAAACAGAATGGCCCATTATTTACCTCAGGTGATAAAGGGGCGTAAAATTCGAACACATGCGTTCATGCTTTGTTTTCTTTATATTATTGATAATATAAATTTTATAAATAGGAAATGAGCTGAAACTGACTTAACGTTTGAGTTCAGTGGCCTTTAAGCGAGAACAATTAAATGAAGAAATTATTCAGCGATAATAGAAATGGTACTATCTCATGTTCAGTCTCTAATCCAATCGGTTTGATTACTTATTTCATGGCCTATGAGCCTTCGAGGGTTATCTAATGCCAAAGTCCCCAGAGTGACACAAAGAAACCAACCCAAACCAGTAATTCATACAAATGATTGAAGTATACGTAATTTAAAAAATCATATATATATAGGTTTGGTTTCTTTGTTTAATGGCATATCAACCTCTGTGGGTTATTTAATGCCAAAGCCATTCTCCTAGAAGAATAGTAGTGCTACTATTTAACCCACATCTGTGAGGATAAGGGGGTTCATACCTTTCCTAAGGGTATTTGCCCGAAAGTGAATGGAGTACGAACTCGCGTACTACGATTCCGCAGTCCATCGCTTTAACCATTACACCACGAGGAAAAAGCTAAGAAAATGGTCTCTGTCTGAAGAAGTTTGATGAAATAAAGCCGAACGAAATATCACTCATCTAAATTTGAGTTAAGAGTTTGATTCATCCAACTTCACTCATATTTCTATCATACTGTCAGATTCACTACAATATATCATTTCAACGTATATATATATATATATATATATATATATATATATATATACGTACATATATATAGATAATCATATACGCGGTGCATTCAATAAGTTTCCAGACTTTTTTTTTGTACAGGCATTTAAAATTGTCGTAGACTCTATGTTATTGCTATACATCTTATGAGATGACTGACGAATTTTTATGATTTCAGATTCAAATGAACAGCTACAGCATGAATTGGAATAAAGCCTGATTGTCACAGCTGGTGAATTTCAAAAATGCAATCTGGACGTGAGGACACTTTAGAAGAACGATATGCAATAAAATTCTGTTTTAAACTTGGAAAAATATGAAACATATGGAATGCTTCAAACTGCTTTTCGACCATCTTGCATGAATCGAGCATCAGTTTTTGAGTGGCATAAGAGATTCAAGGAAGGCAGGGAGTCTGTGAGGGATGATGAGAGGTGTGGCAGGAGTAAGGAAGTCAATAGACCAGAGTTGATTGGCCAAAGGGTTAGGGTTAGGGCTACTATGTTGAGGTTTTAAGTGAGTTCAGGAAGAGATTCCGTCGGAAGAGGCCAGCACTCTTCAAATCGAGTCAGTGGCATTTCCAGCAG
Source organism: Sepioteuthis lessoniana (assembly GCA_963585895.1). Taxonomy (NCBI): domain Eukaryota; kingdom Metazoa; phylum Mollusca; class Cephalopoda; order Myopsida; family Loliginidae; genus Sepioteuthis; species Sepioteuthis lessoniana. Next base: position 72,239,424 of record OY757919.1, read on the forward strand.
GACAGTGCACCAGTCCACAACTCCATCCTTGTCACAGACTATTTGACCAAGATGGGCATCAAGACAGTTCCCCACCCTCCCTATAGTCTAGACTTTTGGTTATTCCTAAAGCTCAGAGGCTGTCGTTATGAGACAATTGAGGAGATGAAAGAGGCTGTGACAAAGGTCATTGACACGCTCACACACGAGGACTTCTATGGGGCCTTCCAGAAGTTGTTGGAACGGTAAAACAAGTGCATTGCAGCCGAAGGAGATTACTTCAAAGGGGACTAGAGTTTCATGTGTGTACTATCAATAAAAGTGCCCATACGAAAAAAGTCTAGAAACTTATTTAATGATCCTCGTATATATAATTATATATATATACATGTATGTATATGTATATATATTAAACAAAGAAACCAAACCAAACCTATATATATATATACTCCCAATTCCGGTTAAACTGGACCGAAAAATACTTATATATATATATATATATATATAAGGTAGACGGGTATTTAACGGACACTCCTCAATGTAATTATAGAGCCCAAGGCCGTTTTATAGTGGGGACCTCGAACAGGTAAAACCCATGCGAGACATAGGTGAAAATTCTGTGCCCCGTCGGCACTTACCTAATGGGTCACCTCTGGCACAAAGCAATGAACTTCGTCTTGCAAAGCAGGTAAAGCCTGGAGGAACGGCCTCATGTATCCAGGTGAATCACGGTCACTTTCGCAGGGAAAAGACGGTATTTATAGGGGTAGACAAAAATATTATTTGTGGAGTGACTGAGAAAAAGGATTTTTCAGCATTTTTAGATGCTTATATTTACCAAATCCTAGTTTAAAGAATCCACTTACCAACATTTCTTGGCCCATAGTTTCGGGTGGAGTGCAATGGAGAAGAAATTGATTGATTAGCGTGAAGTGAAATGCAAACACCCGCGTCCAGGATTTGAAATCGAGTCAATAAACATTACAAATAACCCCTCTACAAACATGCATGCATTTGCTCAACCCGTTTGCTACGGGCAGGATATGATACTAAGTCAATTTTTAAGCGGAATACAGCTGGTTTGTATTCAGAATTTTCCTGGTCTTCTCGTCATTATTGAAACCTCTTTTTTTTCTGTTTAGTCTCATTACTTGCAGTCCAATTTATTTCCTCTCTTAATCATTTTGCAGGCTACTTCCGGCAGGGACAATGCTGGTAGCGGTCACAGCTTTAGAAGAACTGAACTCACCTTTACCAATCACAAACCGTCATTCAGTCTTTCTCTCTATCGTTTCTCGTCTCCACCCGATCGATTGCTTCTACTGATTATTTACAGTTCACGAAATATCTCGTTGATTCTCCACGCCATCTTGCAAAAACCGCCTGCGAAACAATTGTAGTGTAGTTCACGACTACGACTGTAACTTTATGACTTAATCGAAGAAAACTTTTTTCTTGTACAATGTTACATAGTGCTTTATAGAAATATCCATTAAGTATTATGGATCGCACGCTTCATCTTATGTTTAAAGAGTTGGGAACCAATAACGATATCTTCAAAGCTATTGAAATTTAGTAGTAGTAGTAGTAGTTGTTGTTGTTGTTGCTGTAGTAGCATTTCTCTTTTGATCTATGTACTCTTATCAGTGACCTAGTTATCAATTATTCAGATCATAATTTCACAAAAAAAAAAAAAAAATAATAATAATAAATAAATAAGATAAAACAATCCGAATAAAAAAGACATATAAATAACAACACAGAACTAAGTGAATAGTGCATTCCCTTCAGAAATATGAGGAATCTATGTATTTACCCAGCCCTTCCGTCACGGTCAGGATGCGACACAAGGTCAATTTTTAAGCGGAATAAAATTGGTTTAAATTCAGAGTTTTCCTTCTCCTAGTCAGGTTCACGTACAAAAACTAAAGAGCCAAGTTTGCTCAACTATTTACCCGGCGAGTCCCAGTGGCGTAATGGCTAACGTGCTGAACTGTGACATCATAGTAAGCGAGTTCGAACTCCAGTCGCACTAGAAGCTCACTTTCCGACAAATACCCTTTAGAAATTATAAACCCCCTCATCCCCCCCGCAAGGATGACTTTGGCATTGAATAACCCACGAAGGTTTATATGCCATAAAACAAAGAAAACAAACTATTTAACAATCATTGACGTGGATTCAAATTGACCTTGGGTCCACTATCTGTCACTCAAAGGCGCCTGTGGTGGTGTAATGGTTAGCAAGCTCGACTAGCAAACCTACACGAGTGAGTTCGAGTCTCATTGGGTACCCCTTTCATATGGCCTTGTGCCACATCTAAGCAAAAAGCTTAGTAAATTACCACTATCTGTCACTCAAATTGTTGACTCATGTTGAAAATAGAACTGATGGATTCATGCTTTTCGTAAGGGTATCAATTTGAGAGTGAAACAACTTCGACCAGGATTTAACCTCGGTCGCTGTGTCCATATTCTAAGACAATAACCGTAAAGCCACAGGCATGAGGAAGGTATGTCAATAATGCATGACGTCGTCCATGGTGGCGGCATGCTTTAATTTTCCGTCTGTTGGTCCACTTCAACTGATTGGTCCGTAAAATCTCGATGAAATAAATAAAAATAAGCGTCCACACGAAAGCGAATGATTTGTTATTCTTCCCTACAAAAAATGTGTCCATGTTAAAACAACGGCGACCATCAGAGAGAGAATGAAGAGCTCATTTAAGAAAAACAAGATGACAGCGATAAGCAACGATCTCCCTAAAGATGGAACGACGTTATGACCGAAGAAAAACTAGAGGGCTTACCCAGCGAAAACAGACACCCTCTATATGACAAAATGTTTATTATATTTCTCGCAAGAAAACTTGGTATACATGTTGTAGGGTCGAGGCAGAAGATCGAGCAAAAACCTACGGTAGATGTCAAACAAAAGGCTGAAGTAGTTTTTAGTTTTTATTGCTTGCTCAACTCAAACATTGGTTCCAAAAACATGTTTGGTTTTAAATTTTCTTTCTTTTATTTGACTGTCTCAAAACACCCTGAGGCCATTTTGTTTGTTTATTCATTTATTTGTTCATTATATCAAATACATCCTGTTTACTACAGGTTGGAAATAAGCTCAGCTGTGACGAAGCTGATGGCTCTTCGTTTCCGGAAGTTGCCTCTTCAGTGTCTAACAGTTTAGACACCGAAGAGGCAACTTCCAGGTGTTTATTAATGAACAGAAGTCTTGAAGAATAGCACCAATAGTCGTATTCCAAGTTGGAACCGAGACAGAAAATTTGACAGTTTTATCTATGATAGCTACACCGATTGCTCGTTTAACTTAAGAAATATTACGTATAATGAATCAAGAATATGGCAGCAAGTGATAATGGAAATTAATTTTTGATTTGATTCTGACGGGAAAGCAGACATTAATCGACATATCGTCCATTATTGAGGAAACAGATTACTGCAAAATGAATTTTTCGTATCAAACCGGACATTGGCCTAGCGGTTAGAGTGTTCGCTAATGACCCGGGAGACCTGGGTTCAATCCCAGGTCGAGTCATACCAAAGACTTTAAAAATGGTACTTGATGCCTCCTTGCATAATACTCAGCATTATAAGGTACGCATCAAGGGTAAAGTGGAGCAATTCAAGGAAAGGAGTAGCGCCCTCCCCTACACCTTGGTGTAGTAGCTATCGAAAAGGGAACCTTCGGGTCACCCTCGACTATGGTCGCCAACTTTACTTTTTACTTTATCAAAGGTAAGGATTCTTATAGGTGAATGTTTGCTAACAAGTTTCAAGTATTAATTACAATAGGTACTAATTCACTGACTTTCTCGAAAGTGTTGTACGATACAATTACAATAGATAAGTTAAACTTAATAACATTTTAAAATTTTGAACGGATAATTTTTACCGAGTAAACCGTGAGTCCTTTGATTCTAAGGAATACATATTATTGATATTTTCCAAACCCTCTGTCATGGGTAGTATACAACATCTCTAAAAACAAAACAAAGCATAACATAAAATATTTGGCTCAGGGTTGAAGCATGCAGCAAGGATTGAATTCACTGTTCAGCAGCAATGGATTGGAGCTGCGTGTTTGTTAACTAATACACCACGAAGGGATACTCTAATAATCCCCGATGTAATCATTTTTTCCAGAATTAACTCTGCTTCAAAAAGCATCGCTTAGTATATAGCATAACTTGTTAGAATTCTTTATCTTATATAATGTTGGATGGTTCAGTAAATTACTTGGGTTACCTACCTAAGTAGCTTAAAGACAATTGTGAGTAGGCGTCAGCGTTCGTATTTATCCACAAAATAATTTGATATTTGTATGTTTAAAAGTCTGATCGGAGAGATAACTTGAATGGTATTTTTATTTTTTATCATATTTACCAACTCCTCTGCTCGGGCAGGATATGACACAAGGTCAATTTTTAAGCGGAGTTTAGCAGGTTTGAATTCACAGTTTTCCTTCTCCAAGACTAGTTGCCTCACCAAGGCTGAAGAACCTAGTCCGCCCTACTATTTACCCATAGCTGGAGGGAGAATATTTGGTTTCATACCTTTCCCAAGGCTATTAGGGCTATGTGAAATACAATCAGTCAGGTCGAGGATATGAACTCGTGTCGCCGTGTCCATATCCTGCGACGATAACCATTACACCACGGGCACCTGGTATTTTTATTTTTTATTTTGTTTCCAATTTGAAATTTTAGTTTCAGCAGCTGTGTATTCTAAAATTTTTAGATAAAAACAAAATCTTCTTATAGTTTAGCTTTTCACATTTAAATTTTCAGTCTGGAATTGGATTCTTTTTAATTTATTAATTTGCACATTTCTGCTGACAAACCAGAACAGGCCACGCACAAAGCAACAGATTGAAGGATTTACGTGTACTTTCAAGAAACACTGACTTTATAGTCGGTATTTACAAAGGTTTTCACAATGGTGAAGGCAGAGGAGTTATCTCAAGAAGTTCACAGAGTGATAACTGACCATCATAATCGTATAATAGGATTTTGAAAGACCTCCAATGAACTCAATATCCCAATCATTACAATTCAAGCCCTCGTTCAAAAAAGAAAGCAACATGACCTGACGATAGATCTGCTTCGAAAAAGACCTATTTGTAAATTAAGTGAATGAGCAACTACACCAATTTTTCGGGATGTAATTCGAAACCAATTCACTACCTAAGGGGAACTTCAGAATTATCAGCAAACAGAAATTAGAAAAGATACAATCAATCCAAATCTCCATCGTGTGGGCCTATATTCTTGGACCCGTAGGAAAATTCCTCTTCTGAAGTTCATTCAAGTGAAGTCACGTTTCCTCTTTGCTTATAATCATCTGAAGGTACTTGCTTCGTTCTGAAACAAAATATTATAATTGTTTGCATTTTATGAAATATCAACCCTCGTAAGTTATTTAATGCCAGATTCTATTGATACATATATTAAATACATAGAATTTGCAAACAAATAGTTTGTAGGTAACATTTTAAACAAGCCAGAACTCATCTGTTTTCACACAATTAAATCGTTTCAAGTATTGCTATCTAACACTAATATTTTTATTCAATAACAATCCTTTGTTTCACACGGTTAAATGGTTTCAAGTATTTCTATCTAGCATGAACAATTGCATTTAATATTAATCATTTGTTTGCGCATAGTTAAATGTTTATATAGTTCTATTTGAACAACAGAGGGGACCCTAACAGGCACTACAACTCCAGGTCAGAGTAGACTTGGGAGTAAGGGCCATACTAACCCATACTCCATATTCCCCAAAACTCCAGGACTGAAATCTCACCATTAGATGCAGTTTAGTGTCATACCCAAGACACTGAATAGATGCAATCCGGGCATTCTACAGCCCCAACCACTTGGGTTGAAATATTATTGTTTGATGAGACGAAAATTAAACTCTTCGGTAAAAACACTTCGAAAAATGTCAGGAGAGAGAGAGAGAGAGAGAGAGAGAGAGAGAGAGAGAGAGAGAGAGAGAGAAAACACACTTCGATAAACATGGTGGAAGTACATTTTTCTTCTAGGGGTACAAATGCACTATATCTTTAAAAAAAAAAAAAGCAATGGATAGTGGTGTGTATCGCGAAATATTGGACCAGAACTTGCTTCAATCTATAAAATACTTTCAACTATAGAGAGGTTGGATTTTACAACATGATAATGATTCGAAATGTGCCCCTGTGAAAACGAGAGAATGGTTAAAGGTAAAGAAAATAAAGGTTTTAGAGTGGTAAAGTCAATTGCTTATCTTAAGTTCCATAGGAAATCTCTGGAAAGAGTTTAAACTTAGCGTTCATAAAAGGTTTCTCAAAACTTGAGCAATTTTAATGTGATTTCTCCACAGGAGTGGAATAGAATTGATGTTAATTTCTGAAAGAAAATTACTTCAAATTATTCTAAATGTATGACGTTGTTGTCAAATACTGAATATTGTTTATTTATTTGTGTCCAAACTAGTACATGCTTCTTATATGTTGAATTTATCATTAAATTTAGGCGTTGTCAAATATTTCATTTTTTCTCCGTATACATCGTATATCTTTATTCAGGAGAAGTTTGAATTTAGTATCTGTAATATATTTTATTATTTTCTCAAAAACCAACGAAAAATAATTTTAAAGACATTTTTATATCAATTTCAAAGTGTTTTATTAATTATGGTATACTTTAATAAAGGTCCTTTAAATTGTATCATTTAAAAATAAATCATTTTCAGATTTTTTAGTCTGATATTCTTGTGAGATCCTTGAGCCATCAAAAGGTTTTGATTCATTTGTAAGTTTAATTTTGTGACATTTAATCAGTATTATCTCGAATTTGTTTTTAAGTTTTGCAAGTTAAAAGTTTAAAAAAATAAATAAATAAAGACGTGTACTTAGCTGAGCAACTTATAATGTTTACTCCTCCAGACAAGATTGTGACAATTTGAATAAAAATTATGAAGCCAGTTTCGATATTTTTCGAACGAAATGTTTTTGATAAAACACAGGAATATGTAAGAGTAACATTTTCCATACTTACGAGATCTCGTTAGATGTAACTTTTGTAAACATCTTTGTAAAAAGATGTGGTTATGATAAAATATGAGAGCGAAGTCTCAGGGGATTAGAGGCAAACGTGCTTGATTGAGGCCTCGAAGTATGCAAGTTCGAACTCTAATGAACTCTAACTTCATTTTCGAACTAATAAGTGTGGAAAAGATATGAACCCCTTATCCCCCAGTTTTCGATTAAATAGTACTACTACTGTTCTTTTAAAAAGATTGCTTTAACATTAAATAACACACGAAGGTTCATATGTTGTTAATAAGCGAAGAAAGAAAGATAAAATGTGAACCAAGTCAACGGTTTTTGATTATAAAAGCATAATCGAACACGATGGCTAATCCAAGGCTATCTAAATATGACCAGCTTATCTGAGTTTGGCACAAGGTTAGAAGAATAGGGAACTCAGTAAGAACCGAACCCACTTATAATGGTTTACAAGTCTGGCTCTTAAACTATTTCACCACACACAGCGCACAATATGACGACTGGTAAAGTTTCATAAACTCTTTATCCTCAGTGCACCAGAATGATCACATAATATACTTTATAGAAAGCAAAGATAAGTCTAATCTGTGACTCCGCTCCGATCGATGTATCGATTGAATCTTTTTCTCATAGACCCTGGTGATTATGCTATTTTCAGCTCAATCAGTTCTTTGAGAAGATTGTCGAACAAGTCAGAAACTTTATGCGATATATCTCCAATACTCTATTTCTCTATTCAAAAATTATAATGAAAGCAAAGATCTTCTTGTACATGACTAAATTCTTCTTCCAACTTATTTTCTTGAATTCTTCTTTCTATCTTTAACCAATAAACCAGGTGAGGCCAAGGAGAATCAGAGGACTTGTTGGTGGAATTGAGGAATAGCCAGAGGGGCTTAAGATTTTAAAAAATGGCTTCAGATTCATATAGAGCGTTAATGATAGCAATCCTATACATCTGATGTTTTGTTGACAGGCGTAGTGAGTGGTTCTTTCACTCTTAATTCTGTAAGCGCCTGAAGGTGCCACTTCCTGCACAATATATTTGACTAACATTTTGCGAAATACGTGACGAAGATCAAAATGTTTGCTTTTAGGCGCGAAATCATCACGATCCTTTTAACAAAAAGGGCCACAAAGAATTATGCATGTATCTGGTTATCCAAAACATAGAAAATAATCCAACCTGTCTCTGAAGCTTAGAATATGTTAATTATATCTCCTAGAAGAGGGGTAAGACTTCCTATCCCTCTAAACAAAGGGGGAATCCTAGGTATGACACTAAACTGCATCTGGTGGTGAATCTCCAATTCTGGAGTTCTGGGGGTGGGTGGGAAATACCCCTTCATTGCCATTACTCCCAGGTCCACTCTGACCTGGAATCGTAGTACCTTCTAGGATCTTATATATAGTTCAAATTGATCTGTTTAAAAATTATTCGTTTTCTGTAAGTATACCTGCTACCATAGAACTGTAAATTACTTGTATTAATAATAGTTACTTGAAGTTATAATTGTTTACTTAGGATTATCATTAGTTACTTGAAACCATATCGTTGTATACAAACAAAAGACTATAATTAAATAAAAATGATTACTTGAAATCACATAATTATCAGTATTAGATAGGTATAATTAAAACTGCAAATTATGTGTACTAGATAGGAACACTTGATGCCATATAACTGTAAATTATTTGTATTAAGATTATTTACTATACCGGCTCATTGGCCTAGAGGGTAGAGTGTTCGCGAATGGTTCGAGAGACATGGGTTCAATCCCAGGTCACGTCATACCAAAGACTTTAAAAATCGTACTTGATACCTCCTTGCTTAACACTAAGCAATATAAGGTGCGTATCAAGGGTAAAGTGGAGCAATCCAGGGAAAGGAGTAGCCCCTTCCCCTACACCTCGGTGTAGTAGTTATTCAAAAGGGAGCCTTCTAGTCGCCCTCGACTACGGTCGCCAGCTTACTTGAAGATATAATTGTTTACAAAGGGATTATTATTAGTTACTTGAAACTGATTACTATGTAACTGATTACTGAGTAAAAACAAATGACTATTATTAAATAGAAATGATCACATGGAACCATTCAATTGTGTGTAAATTATTTGTATTAGATAGGAATACTTTATATAACTGTGTGCAAAAACCTCTAAAGAAAAAAACTGAACAAAAAATGTAAACATGAAAATGTATAATGAAGGCAATTCCCTAACAGCTACACATAGAATAACGGTTGACAGGTTGACACACCGTTAAAAAGAGAGAAAATTACTAAACTGAAAATTAATTCAATCGCTCATGCAATATATATATATATATATATATATATATATATATATATATATATATATATATTTGCTCTATGAGTTATGGTAAATATCTGATATGATAGTTGAGAGGAAGGTCTCATGAGTTGATGTAGACATTAAGTTTATAAGTCCCAAAAATTCAATCTGAATTCTCCGACAAGGATACATGGAGCAATGGATAAGGCATTTTGTTGTATAGTCCTATGCATATACACACATATACATGCAGAATACATATTGACATAATAATAAAGAAGAGCGAAGACTTCTTTAAAAAGATATACCTCTCACTTTATTTGAAAGGTTGCGTGTGAGAGGGAGTTGGAGACCGAACAAACACTGCAATATATTGACCCCCACTCTTATGGCCATCAGCGTTGTGTCTTTCTCGTTCTCCAGGGCAGCTCAGCCGGAGGCCTGGAGGCCCTATCTGCTGGATGCTGGCTTTCTCTACCGCATCTTGTCACCAACGGGTCTCCAAACTCCATCGGGGGTCCTGAGGGCCCCTTCTGCTGGGTGGTGGCTTTCTCTACCACACCTTGTCACCAACGGGTCTGGTCTCCAAAACTAACTGACTTCCTGTCTTCACGGAGTTATATAATAGTTCAATCGCCTACTCAATATCTTTGGAATGGCATGTTTGATCGACATCAAGCGGAAATAACTGCCATGCAGTTCACAGGTCACTCTCTTCCGGTGCATCAGTCTATGACTGTACCATGGGATTTTAACCCTGTCCTATATTGTCAGCCAGACTCGCCCACGCCAATGGAATATGCACTTCCGCCGTCTTTGGAATGGCATGTTTGGCAGGGTCGAAGGTCAATATACAACAATTTGATTGGAAAGTTCTTCTGAGTGAAATCGTTAGAAGGTGGCAGGTTCAATCCCAATAACAGGTAAGAATAACAAGGAATATTTGCTATGACTCAACACTTGTACCCGATCATGGTTAACAGAATTGGAACAGTCTACCCCCTGTGATTCAAATAAAGGGCTCAGTTCGAGAATCTTTGGGGACTCCCGACTTCGACATGAAGCACTTGAAGAAGGCTGAAACGGTGTGAATGTAACAATGAAGATGAGGTCAGTAGTCTGAATATTCTCAGTAATAACATTATATATATCAGTTTTTTCTGCGACAAATGTTTACATTGTCATCAAGTGATGCTTCAGTTGTTGTGGAGACAACTAGATTATCATCCCAGTCGACTTGGGCTGTAGAATACACTGATTGCATCCCTGCAGACTGGGAAACTCTCCCCACCCAATGAGTGTCCTGGATATGACATTAAACCATCTGATGGTGAGCCTCTAGCCTTGAAGCTTTGGGGAATATGCCACTGCTCCCAGATGTGCAAAAAATGACTGATGTTGAAATTTTACTATTAAATACTTGAAACGGTTAATAATAAATAGAATTATTTGTGTTAGATAGGAATACTTGAAAACATTAAACTGTGTGCAAATGAAATGAGTTTCAGGCTCGTTTAAAAACGTTATCTACAAACTATGTGTTTAAAAATCATATATTTCATATATATGTATAAACAGGGTTTGACATTAAATAACCTACAATGGTTGATATACCATTAAATCCAAACAAACAAACAAACAACTAAGTTATAAACTTTGACAGAATCATATATACAAGAACTCGGAGAAAAAGAAGCAAGAATAAGATAAAGTGAATTACATCTACAGCAAAATACATATGTTATATTAGACGTTAAATGTGTTCTATAATCTCAACTGAAAGACTGCCCGGATATTGTAAAACTGACAACTATTATTTCATAAATGCAAAAGTGGACAGAGGTCTTTTAATAAAACTGTCCTTCGGTTTATATGCATTTATTAACCCCTTTACACGGACAGTATGACACAATGTCAATTTTTAAGTAGAGTTTACCAGGTTTGATTTAGGAGTTTTCCTTTTCTCGGATTGGTCGCCTAACCAAGGATAAAGAACTCAGCCTGCCCTACTACTATTTACCTATAGCAGGAGAGAAAATAATTGGATTCATACATTTCACAAGGAAATGCAATCAGCCTCCACGTGTCCAATTTCTGTATTCCTCAAATTGCTTTTGAGACAAACTAGTACCCAACCTTATTTTAACTTTAAAAAAATGCTAGAAGGCTGTAGTTGAGGGTCAATTTGCACTGCGAAAGCAGTACTTGAAACCGTTTAACAAATGATTAATATTAAATTAGATATGAATACTTAATAAACAGAATTATCATTGTTAAATAGCAATACTTGAAACCATTTAATTGCTTGCAGAGGATTAATATAAAATAGAATTATTAGTATTAGATTGAAACCATTTATCTGTTTGCAAACAAATGATTGATATTAAATAGTTATAAGTGTTAGCTATAGTTGAAATCTTTTAATTGTGTACAAACGAATAAGTTATATCTAATAGAATTATTTGTGTTGGATAACAATACTTGGAGCCATTTAATTGTGAACAAACAAATAAACTGTGATCCTTTTAAAAATAATGTTACCTATAAACTATTTGCTTATAAATCGTGCACACACACACACACACACACACATATATATATATATATATATATATACGTATACATAAACCGGATTTGGCATTAAATAACCTACAAGGGTTGATATGATATAAAACACAACCAAACCAAATCTAACTCGTTTAAAAATAAAGTTGCTCACAAACTATTCGCTAACAAATCATATATGTATGTATGTATGTATCCTTTGAGGACAGCCGTGTTCAGTATGCCGCTTACAAACGATCACTTCGTAAGGGCGAACAATGACCAGCACTAAGTCCACAAAGTCACCACGTCAACTGTGAAATATGTGGAAAACTCTGTCTCTTACTTGCTGGTCTTAAAAGCCATTGTCACAAACATGTCCAACTTGCTGCTCCGCATCATTACATTCATATGAGCCTAAGTGACCAACATTGTCTGTGATAAAATTTACTGCAATTTGGCAGGCTTGAAAACCCATCTGCGAGTGCATACAATCTAAAAAAAAAAATAGGCTGCGGGAAAGAGAAAGGAATTGCAAAACTCAATAAGTGGTACTATTTACCAACCCCTCCGCTCGGGCAGGATATGACACAAGGTCAATTTTTAAGCGGAGTTTAACAGGTTTGAATTCAGAGTTTTCCTTCTCCTAGACTAGTTGCCTCACCAAGGCTGAAGAACCTAGTCCGTCCTACTATTTACCCATAGCTGGAGGGAGAATAAGGGGGTTCATACCTTTCCCAAGGGTATTTGCCCGAAAGTGAACGTAATAGCGCAACTGGAGTACGAACTCGCGTACTACGATTCCGCAGTTCATCGCTTTAACCATTACACCACGAGGACACCCCTCAAAACTCAATAAGTGGTCATACTTGAAACCGAGAAGACAGACCCATATATGTATTGAATTACCATGACCAGAAAATCCGGAGAACACTTACGCACGACATACGGAAACACGGGACACTGTTTCGACCTTATTAGGTCTCATCAGCAGTGTATACCATGATCGCCACCACTGGAGATCGAACCAGCGACCACAGATTGCAGAGCCGAAACTCTACAACTGAGTCATAAGTACATATCGCCCATAAGTGATGCCAAATTAATTAGTCATAGTAATTGCACGGTCAATTAACCTGTATGTGTCTTGCAAGTTACATCCGTATGTATGAATGTATAATTCAATCACTTATGGTGATTTTCCACTTTTGTACAGTTTCGTGGACGTCTCTCGAAGTATTAACGAGACGGTCTAACAATCTCTTATTCCTCATACTTCCAACCTTGTGCCAAATTTAGCAACGCAGAATGAATCACTACAATATACTTTCTTCAATTCTATTACTATATACTTTATATATTGCGAAATTTCATATAATCAAAGGCAAATTTAAAAGTGCGCGATCAACGACGAAATCCAGAAACCTTGTTACATAAGTCTTATTTGAATAAATAATTTTTAGCGCTTCGTCGTAACGAGATGGTTAGTAAGTTAGTCTCGTAAATCATTTACAACTAGGTGCCCCATTCTTACAGCTTTAAAGTAAGTTTTCCATGCTTCGTGTAATGAAGTAGACTCTTGTCATAACCAGTGAATCTAATGCTCAGCTCTGTGACCGACATCAATTATGTGAACTCTCGCGGTAAGTGCGAGAAACGGTCACACATGGAAGGTGGGCATTTTTGAAAAGTATTAAGAAGTTGGTAATCTGCTGACAGATTTTGGTTTGACCTGGTTTGGTTTTATAGTATATCAACCATTGTAGGTTATCTAATGCCAAATCCTTTTAATACATATATACTAAATATATAATTTCTAAATACATTTTGTAGACAACATTTTTAAACGAGCCTGAGCACATTTTTTCACATAGTTAAATGGTTTCACTTATTTCTATCTGATATGAATACTTCTATTTACTATTAATCATTTATTTGCACACAGTGGAGTGGGTGCAAGTATTGCTATTAAACACTAATAATTCCATTCAGCATTACTCATTTGTTCGCACACAGTTAAAATGTTCCTAGTATTGCTATGTATTACGAACAATTCAATTAATTATCAGTCATATCTTTACACAGAGTTAAATGATCAAACAGTTTTATTCTAAAGAATTCAGCTTAGCATGTCAAAAAAGTTAAATGGTTTGATTTGGTTTGGTTTTATGGCCTATCAACCATTGTAGGTTATTTAATGTCGAATCCATTTTTATACATTAAAACAGTTCAATTGTAAACAATACAGTTTAGCATGAGTACACAGATTAGTTTTATTTGATCCATAGGTCGGACCCTTATCAGGTGCTATCACTCCGGGCCAGAGTGAACCTGGGAGCGATGGCAATGAAGGGTTACTCCGCATTCCCTAAAGCTCCAGCATTATTAAAGCCTCACCAGATTGTTTAGTGTCATATCCAGGACATTCATTGGGGGTCTTACCCCACTGCAATGATGCAGTCGGTGTATTCTGCTGCCCCAGCCGACTGGGCCACCTGCTAACAGAGAGACAGAAAACGACCTTAAATTCCAAGGATTGTGATCCTACCCAAGTACTGTGGATGGGCTGCGATTTAGCAAACAATAGATCTTCCTTAATCGATTTGAAACCGGTTCTGAAAGAGGTTGTAACACCGATAATAAAGTGAGGGGTATTTTTGTGACCATGTGTCAGACTTTACTTTTCTCGATGAAAGTTGTATTCCCTTATTCTTTATTTATATGTGTTATTGCCATTTCGTCTTAATAATATCTTTTTACCGAGCACATCGAACATATCTACAACGTTCAGCTTAAAACTCAAATCCGATGCAAAAATTGATAATGGGGTTTAGAATTTGAGATATTAAAAGGTTTTCAAGCAACCCTCACAAGAAAGAAAGAAAGAAAGAAAGCCTCTTATCAGAATCAATTCGGAATAAAACTTTATTCTCTAAAGAAGCAATGTCTCCCATTTAGTTTCTAAAACATCACGTGTTTCTGATTTAACAAAATGGCTTTTCATTCCATAAAATTATGAAAGTCATGCTGATTACGTTGTTGTTCAACATACGTGATTTGAGATATTAAGGCGAGATTTTTTTCTCCAATCATCTAACATAGATAATGTGACGTAGATAAGTAATATACTGTAAATACGATATAAATGCATATATTTATGATAAATTATTATAATTCATTTTTTATTTATCTAAATATAATTTGGTGAGCGTCTATGGAAAGAGAAATATCAACATGACGTAACTATTCGACAAATAGAAATTAAAGAGAAATAAAAAAAATAATAATTAATACACCCTGTTGGTGGGATTAGAATACGCTGATTGTATCTCTTGCAGAAGAGTAAACACCCTTTAAAAACAACAACAAACAAAAAACAAGATGTCTTGGCTATGACACTGAACTGCATCTGTTAATGAGAGTTCAGTTCAAGAGGTTTGGGAAGTCTAAAATATTTCATTGCCATTATTCCCAAGTCCACTCTGACCTAGTGTGGTTGTATTTTTTCGGATCCCATCTTTGCGTCAATTTTATCTCTTTAAAAATATTCGTATTCGATAGGATCGTGTGGAAAAAAATTAAAAAACGACTCCAAAAAAATGTAAATATGAATTTACTGAAAGCATTTACCATAATTTTTGGCATAAAATAACCCAAGATGGGCAACATATTACTTCCATCTAGCCATGTGATAAACATGGATTTGACTTAACCCCTATGAGTTCAAAAAGCATTCCGAAATTCATATCAAAGTCATATTTGTTCAGAACTTGTGTATTTAGATGCTCTCCAATGATTTCAAAGATTTGGAAGGTTAACTTTGTGGTGTTTATGCTGTAGCCCGAGGTCAAGTCAGTTTTAATGTTAAGATCCATTCCTTGGGACATTCCGTTTGGCTGAAATCATCGGACACACACACACACACACACACACACACACACACAGTCGACATAGAAGGGTATATTTGTGCATATTGCTTCATCGCCAGCGATTTCTTATTTTGCAAGACACACTTCTGGCTAAATACTTTACAGAAGAGTAAGACTACCCCGCCAATTAAAATAGTGTGTCTTTGGTATGACACTTAGCTGCATCTGGTAGTGAGGATGCTCAACTTCTGGAGCCCTGGGGATTGTAGAGTACCCCTTCCTTGCCATTACTCCCCAGTTCTATCTGACCTGGAATGGTCAGACCTTTTTAAGTTCCACTTTTGAGTCAAACAGAGAGGTTTAAAATGGCGTGACATTAAACTGCATCCGGTAGTGAGGCTCTAGTTCGATAGCTCTGGAAAGTGACCCAGAGTGGTCATTCCTTTTAGGTCACTAGGAAATGTTGAGTACCGTTTCACTGCCATTACTCCCAGATCCACTCTTCTTAGAAACTGTGTCTTTTATGAACTTTGTGTTATACTAAGTTAGCTTTTTAGTTATCAAGAATAGAATGAGAGTTTTTTCTTTAATTCAAACAACGAAAGCTTGTAGGATAATCACCGTGGCGTAATGACTAAAGTGCGGGCTGAAACCTTTAGGTAAGCGAGTTCGAACTCCAGTTGAGCTATTGCGTTCACTTTCGGACAAATACTCTTGGGAAAAGTATGAAAATCCTTATCCTTCCAGCTATGGGTTAAACATTAACACTGCTGTTCTTTTACAAGAATGGCTTTTTACATTAGATAACTCACAAAGTTTGATATGCCATTAAACATAGAAACCAAGCCAAACAAAAACTTGTAAAGAGATCGAGGGAAACGAATTGTTTCATTAAAAACTATTGCTATTGGAAACAAGACAGTTGACATAAAAAAAATAACAATGAAAATGACATTGTGATTATCGATTCTTCAGTCTGTGTGCTTCCAATTAATTTAGCGATTTTCTATTCCATGTTTATGTGCTACTGAATCTTCAAATATTCACTTATAATAAATTATATAATGTTTTAAAAAAGTCCATTTCTTCCACCTGAATAATCGTTAACAAAGTAACTATATTAACTAATTTAATGTAGCACATCTAATACTATTTGTATATTTAATGATATTTTAAGTTATCTTCGTAAGAAACTTACAACCGTAAAAAATAAAAAAAAAATTGTCTTCTTAAACCAATATTGACTGACAGGGCTATTTTCTTTCATTCGGAAAATGGAAAATGTATTTATAACTTGTCAAGATGTAAATGCGACTTAAAAGGATAGATACAAAAGAAATATCATTTTTCACCTAAAAGCAGACTTCAGGGGTCATTAGGCTTAATGTCAAATTAAATCTATTTTATAGAATCAATATAATCAACTCTAATTGAAAGAACAATGTCAGAGTTCACAATTTATTGATAATCTATTGCGTGGAGGCAAATCAACATAGATGATAAATAATTCTTGCACTCAGGAATAAAATAGCGTATATACTCGTGTATTGGTCGAACGTTGATGTCCTAATTTTAGAGCCTTGTTTAGGCTTTCAGTTAAAAGAAAACTCTGAATTCAAATCAGCAGTACTTGTTGTATAACAGAGAAAGACAACAATGCTGATGTATAAAAATATAATTTGCTTCTTTTCTTTTCCTTTCATTCCCCAAAATGTACATATGGGTAGAGTGAGAGAGTGTCGAAGATAGCTGAGCTAGCACACACACAGGGCTGACGGAATGATTCTTTTGTGAAACATTTCTGCCTTTATTCTTTGTTCTCGACTTTCGTGAGACTGGTACAGGACCACCTCGAGACCCCGAATTATCTTAGTTTCTCCTCGCTTCTCTATTTTGACGTGTTACGTACAGCGCAATTTCAAGGTCAGAATTATCTTAGTTTCTCCTCGCTTCTCCACTTTCGTGTGTCTCGTACAGGGTTACCTCAAGGCATCGAAATATCTTTCTACTTGCTTCTCTACTTTAGTGAGTTTCGTACATCTCAGGCTTTTCTCTACCTCTCAACCCTGGACAGACTGGCGCAAGGTCAGAGCCTAGAACGACGTGACGTCAAGTAGCTGTCTTCTTCGGGCTTCTCCCCCGTCTTCACTCGTCGCTGGTTATATCATATTCCGGACGCCCACGTAAATTTTCGTGGTCACACCTCAAGTCTGCCGTCTACGCGTTGCACGTAGACACGCTTCCTTCAAGCATGCCTCCCAAACAATTTACGTATCACTTCCACCAAGGAACAACCTGGGTCCTGCTTACTTTAGGAAGCAGGTGCCCTTCCTGTTATGCCATCACACAATTTATGTGGCATTTCTGCTAAAGAACAAACTACGTCTTTTTACTTTATTAGACCGGTGCATTTCCTCTTATGATACCCACACAACTGATGTGGCATGTCAAAGGGATCTTCCAGTTAATATCTAATATTCTCTGATTAAAAACATTGACCATGTGTGACATCCTGCATATGGTGAAAGGGCTGGCTAAATACATTTACAGTCATTACAAACAAATAAGTAACGGAAAATACTCAATATGTTTTATAGTTTAGAAATTAATAATCAGAGTGAACGTTAATCCCACACTATTACTGATGAGGGAAATGTGGTGAAATGAGTGAAGTGCCAGTGTTGTATACCCGAGAGAAAGAGACAATAACAATTATGTATAAAAATATCATCTCTCTTCTTTATTAAGAAAGGTGGCAAAATGCTTGGGAAAGAAAATCAGATAGATAAGGATCTGCTAGGATACGATATCTTCAGAGAGTTTACGTCTTCGTTCTACCTCCTCGAGGCTGATACGGGGCTGACTTAAAACATTTAATCATCGTTTCTTCTCTGCCGAGGCTGGCAATGGACTGACTTGAAACATTTAATCATCTTCGTTTCTTCTTCGTCTTGCCTCCATGAGGCTGGTATAGGACTTGACTGAAACATTTAATCATCTTCATTTTTTCTTCATTCTGCCTCCACGAAGATGGCATAGAACTGATTTGAAACATTTAATCTTCGTTTCTTCTTCGCTCTGCCTCCACGAGGCTGCTACTGGGCCAACTTAAAGCTTTTAATCATCTTTGTTTCTTCTTCGTTCTGGGATCATACTCACTTTCGACATTAACGAGTCTTGTGCATTTAGACTTTTCTCTACTTCTCAAACCAGGGCTATCTGCCCTCCCCACCGCTGGTCCAATGCCTCAAACGTCGTGACGTCTTGTGTCTCTGCGCTCTGTTCTGTATCCACTCTGCTGACTGCTCGGAATTGCAAACTTCCATCGTTATATAATTTTCGGACGCTTACACACTCTACGAATTTCACATAGCATTTCTGCTGTCTTTTGTTTACCTTAAAACACAGGTGTATAACCTATTTCGAAATCTACGAACTTATTCAGCCTGTCAAATGTCAATATGTTACACCTTGAAGTGAGCGAGTTCGAACTCCAGTCGCGCTGTAACGTTCACTTTCAGACCCTTAGGAAAGCTATTTAACCCGATTATCCTCCCAGCTATGAGTTAAATAGTATCTCTGTTGTCCTTCAACAAGGATGGCTTTGGCATTATATAACTCTCGAAGGTTGATATGCCATAAAGAAAAGAAAGCAAACCAAACTATGATTATGAGGTTGCAAATTTGACTTGAAATTTTTGTCTTTATTATCTTCCATAGCCACTCCATACGAATGAGTTATGGAATTGAGTTCATTGTAAATTCCTATTTAGATTTTTTCTATAGTTGTTTTTTTTTTTCTTGTGTGCAGTCCTATCGAATGTGAATGATATTTAAACTGATCTATTTGATCTCTAGATAATATTCTAACAGAGTGGACGTTGGAATAATGTCTAGAAAGAGTCACTCCACACTCCTCCAGAACTGGAGCCTCACCATCAGTTGTAGTTAAGTGTCATATCAGTTTGAAACAGTAATTGCTCCTATAAAAGATAAATCTTCATAACAAAAACAATATTTACCAATTATCTTATCGGATTATTATTGCTTGTTTAATACCACGGAGATCTTTTTGTTCTTTTGGAAATTTATGTGACGAACACAGAAGAGATTTATCGATTTAGATTTTTTTTGTCGTCCGGATTTTTACTCTCAACAAATGATGAATAAATATTTGTCTCTTGATAATTTTTTTCATTTAAAGTAAATTTAAAGTAATTTTGTTTTCATTGTGATATTCACAACGTTTCGGCCGATAAAGTCTTTCAGGTGTTTCTTGTCAAACTTGGGAGCCTACAAAGAACTTCGAACTGAACTATTAATTTAATCCACGGGGGTGGATTATTCTAATTACCATAACCGGGTACAAGTGTTAAGCTATTATAAGTATTTCTTGTTATTTTTACCTGTATTAATTGACTAAGCTTTTTGCTTAGATGTAGCACAAGGCCGCACGAATGGGGCACCCAATGAGAATCGAACTCACTCGTGTAGGTTTGCTAGCCTACCTTGCTAACCATTACACCACCCAAGGTGCCCTTGTTATTTTTACCTGTAGTCAGGATTGAATCTGCAAGTTCCAGATGATTTCACTAAGAAATTCTTAAACCAAACGCCTATATCCGTTACCCTACGTATCCTGCTGGACAATTCAGAGTGAATTTTTGGAACTTATACTCCAAATGTTTTTAGCAACACTACGAATCACTACCTATTACTATTATGTACGATTTTTACCTTAGCTCATATTGCAATTTTTTTCTTGAAGTATATGTTGGGTTACGGTGACCTCTTGATTGGTTTCTTTGGTTTCTTTGTTTAATGGCATATCAACTCTTTTTAGGTTATTTAATGCTAATGCTATTCTCCTAGAAGAACAGTAGTGGTACTATTTAACCCATAGCTCGGGGGATAAGGGGGTTCAAACCTTTCCCAAGGGTATTTGCCCGAAAGTTAACGTAATAGCGCGACTGGAGTACGAACTCGCGTACTACGATTCCGCAGTCCATCGCTTTAACCATTACACCACGAGGACACCTCCCCGGTGACCTCTTGAGTTGACCAACTATAGAATGAATATCATATGGGAACCAATAACTAAAAAGGCTACAAAAAATTGCTATGTGAGTTAAAGTAAATAATAGTTATAAATAGTAATTCATAGTCTTGATAAAAAAAATTCTTTTGGTTTATAAGTCCTAAAAATTCACTCTGAATTGCCAAGTAGGACACATAGCATAACGGATATAGTTGTTTGGCCAATGGGCTTCTAAGTGAAATCGTAAGGACATTGCAGGTTCAATCCTGACTACAGTTTAAAATAACAAAGAATGCTAA
Organism: Sepioteuthis lessoniana; assembly: GCA_963585895.1. Lineage (NCBI taxonomy): Eukaryota > Metazoa > Mollusca > Cephalopoda > Myopsida > Loliginidae > Sepioteuthis > Sepioteuthis lessoniana. Next base: position 72,260,524 of record OY757919.1, read on the forward strand.
CAGTAGTTTAACATTTCCTCCCTGTTATGGTCAACGGAATTAGAATAATCTATCACCGTGGATTGAATAAAGGATTCGGTTCGAAGTTCCGTATAGGCTCCAAAGTTCGACAAGAAAAATTCAAGAAGGAGGAATCAGCCGAAACGTTGTAAATATAACTAAGAAAACAATAGTCCGAATACTCTAAATGATAAAAAGTAAATATTTGTCGAGTCTCCACCCATCAAGGACCAATATTGGCATTAGTATATCTATGATATGCTAAACTCAATGGGTGGAAAGAAAAGATATAAACTTATGAACAAGGAGATTTAATATTTTATCCACACCAGTGATATTAGGAAAAATAATATACAAACATGTCCCAACAGCTAAAACTATATACAAATTATTCAATGAATAAGCAGTATGTAGAAGGAGTACATGTTTACCTGATAAAGTTACGTAAAAGATAGCCATGTAGCTTTACCGTTCCCTGGAATGGTCAGAGACAATGTCTTTTCAAAGAACAGGGATAAAAAGGTTGACAATGAGTTTCTGAGACAGTCATGTAATCCACGATGGGGCTCCTGTGTGGCATAAAAAATATCTAAGGGAGATAATTAGATTTGGTATTCATATACTTAAATGGGTGATGACTGAGGAAGAGCAGATACAGTAAACGACTCGATATCTGGGTGTCAAACAAAGTAAAACTTAGTAAATAACAAGAACTACCTATAAAACTAATCAGAGATGTTTAATTAAATAGGAATAATTATTTTAGTGAGACAAATAATTCGTTAAATATATTTCTTTTGAAGTTTAAACATTTGAATTCAATACGATAATTAGTGACTTGCAATGACATTATTTCCAGTTGATTATTGATTACTGTTGTAACTGGCTCATTGGCTAGTGGGTAGAATGTTCGCCAATGGTCCAGGAGACATGGGTTCAATCGCAGGTTACGTCATACCAATCTCCTAGCTTAAAATTCAGCAATATAAGGTACCTATTTAGGGTAAAGTGGAGCAATCCAGGGAAAAGAGTAGCGCCTTCCCCTACACCTCGGTGTAGTAGCTATTGAAAAGGGTGCCTTCTGGTTGCCATCGACTACGGTCGCCAACTTTATTTTTACTTATTGATTACGGTAAAAGAGAATCTCCTGATGAGAACTTACTATTTCTTCCATAAGAAACATATTTTTCTTTCGCTTTTAAACCTTTCCCTGGATCAAGTCACGCATACCTAATTTGGTTGCTCTAAATCAGACTATTTGGCCGTCTGTAGAGAACATGCAAACTCACCCCAATTATTAATATAAATGTTGTTTTTTTCCTTCATTCCTAGCTTTACTTTAATAACATTATTTTCTGAAAATCTTTTTCGATTCTTTAGTTATCTTCTTTATGATTCTAATGGAGACCTTATTATAATTGTTAAAGAACAAGAAAAAAGATCAAATGTTTATTTGCTTTCCGCTCTTGTAATTGGAAATGGTCTACCTTGAATTTTACAGCAATTTATATAAATTTTGTGCTATTCTTTAGCAAGTTATTTGGTTTTCTTGCGAATGATCTATCTATTTCTGAAAAATTTCTTATTTCCCTTGTTCCCGATAATCTTCATATTAAATGTAGGGATTGTATCTGTAGGGATTACTTACCTTGCATCCCAAATAGTATTTCTAATAAGCGCTAGGTATAATGACCAATTAATATATAAAACGCTCTTGCCTCGACAACGAGAAGTGCGCTCGAGTGTGTACGTTCCTCAACAGTTGGGTGGAGGCTATCGCCCCAACAAACCTCGTATCGAACCACGCATAGTACCATACTTTGTCGTAGGTCATCATTCAACAACTTTCATTCCATTAAAGACTCTCAACTTATACCGAAGGACTCTTCAAAGTACAAGATAGGACTTTTCTTTATAATGTGCTCTTTTAGTGTTTCATTTAATTTCTGTATCCACTCTACTAAGTTTGCTCAGACGATATATATATTTTTGTTAAGTCATCGATACCAAAGACCATTCGATTTCAATTCCGACAATGTTATTTCATTCATATTCTAAAGTTAATTATTCTCAAAATATCTGATAGTGAATGACATCGTAATATTCCTATTTGTTATATCATTTTTGTTCATTTTATTCACACACACACACACACACACACACACACACACACACACATATATATATATATATATATAGAGAGAGAGAGAGAGTGGTAGGGGAGATAACATACTGTAATAGGTTTAAATTGCTTTAATTTTTTGATAGAATAGTACAAACTCTGCTGTTATAATACTGTGGAAGTTGATGTAATTATATTAATATAGAAATTTTTTTCTCTTTCTATATATGTGTGTGTGTGTGTGTGTGTGCGTGTTTATCAGTAAAATTTGCATCATGTTACTATGTATGTATGTCTTTATCAATCCCTTTGCACGGGGAGGATGTGACAAAAGGTCATTTTTAAGCGGAGTTTAACAGGTTGTACTCTGCTTAAAAACTGACCTTAATGTCGCATCCTACCCGAGACGGAGGAGTTAGGTAAAAAAAAAAAAAAAAAAAAATTGAAAAATAACATCCATTTTGATTGTGTAATTTTCCACTAAAAAGATGAAATCCTGGTATCTTTGGTTTGGAACAATATAAACTTTTTATTAAAAATAAAGGTTAAGGGAAATACTGTATATATGTATAACTTCCTCCCACACACCCACAAAAAAACCCACAAAAAAACATGAAATAGTACATTTGTTTGTTATTGTTGTTGTTCATAGCGTTCATAGATTTTGCGAACTGTATATTGTGTCACGTGTTGGTGACGTCATTTCCTATTCAAGTGTTTTCGGCATTTTGATATGTTTGCACTTAAATTGTTTCCTATTTTGTTGATTGTTTTGTTTTAGCCTATTTATAAAACGGCTTATTCCGTCGAACGAAATTTTGAAACTCTTTTTCTTTTAATGACCTAGGTATCTACAGTGGATGGATAAATATTAACCAATCAGAATCAAGTAGAAGTGTATAAGTTATATATAAATAACAGCATATAAACTGGTGGTGTAATGGTTAGCAAGCTAGACTAGCAAACTTTCATGAGTGAGTTCAAGTTGTATTGAGTACCCTATTTAGAAGGTCTTGTGCCACATCTAAGGAAAACAAAAACTTAGTAAATTACATTCAAACTCTGATAGAGTCAATACTTTTATTCTATCACCCCTCCAGTTGTAACGTGCTAGACTGTAGTGGAAGTAATTCTACTCTATTATTAAAGCTGATCAGCAGGTGTCTGGCACTAGAAGTTCAATGAACTATAACTTTACCATAGACTCGACAGACTAAACTTTAGTTGCTTAAACTAATGACACCAACATTCCTTTACCAGTTTTTCCTGAAGTTTCCACACTGACACTTTCCATTAAAATCAAAGTTCTTAAAAGAAGCAAGATTGGAGAAACTTCTAGAACTTTAAAGATTGTGGTTTATTGAACTGTGCTTAGTTAAAAGATTGTTTTTATATGGGTAGAATAAAGAAAATACAGAAATACAACAAAAAATTTTTAAGCTAAAGATAATACCGAACACACCTTTCCACACTTTGTGAAGGGATGATGTCTATGAGATTATATGACGATATTTTAAATAGTGTATAGTGAGGTCGAGGCCTAGCGGTTAGAGTGTTCACCAATGGCCCAGGAGACCGGGGTTCAATCCCAGGTCGAGTCATACCAAAGACTCAAAAAATGGTACTTGATCCCTCCTTGCTTAACACTCAGCATTATAAGATACGTATCAAGGGTAAATTAGAGCAACTACTTTTCCAGAGAAAAGAGTAGCGCCCTTTCTTACACCTCGGTGTAGTAGCTACTGAAAAGGGAGCCTAATGTTCACCCTCGACTATAGATTACTCTAGTGAGGTTGAGAGTGCGAGAGGCCCTTCACAAACCGATTATGGGTGTGAGCGTAGAGAGTCTGTCGCGAAGCAAGCAAGTCGCTCGTAGGGTCGAACATAAAGCTACAGTACGCGTGGAGAATTCGCTAATAAATATAACTTTACGAATATCTCGTCCTTTTTTACGATTTGTTTTACAGAGAATCTTGGTATTTTCTATAAGTAGTCCGTATATGTGAGTATAAGTTTTGTTTCCGGATTGTGATGCCGGATTGCATTTTATTCAGATGCTAATAATAGCTTTATTGACAATATCATTGAGGATGACGGTCAAAACTACTTGAAATCGGGAATGATTATTTTTACCGTTTTAAAATGGCTGCCATTTTAAAACAGAACACGAATATTTTTACCAGAAGGCTATTTTCAGGTATTTAAAAGAAATCTTTGGTGTTTTGCTTTTGTTGTTGTTGTCATATATATATATATATATATATATGTGTGTGTCTGTGTGTGTGTGTGTGTGTGTGTGTTTCTTTTTATAAGGATTTTTTTCTAGGGTTAGTATTAAGGTTAAGGTTTGTGTTTTAGGGTCATATGAATCGTGATAATGAAAAATTCAAAATAGAATATTTATGAGCTGGTTTTCTTTGTAATTTTTTCCCAATTAATTCTTTTTGATAAGAAGGAAAGAAAGAAAGAAAGAAAGAAGTGTCACGCATACAACTGAAGTAGCGGCCATTTTAAAACAGTAAAAATAACAATTGCCTTTGGATCTATAAATCTATAAACATTATGAACTTTGGACAATTCTTGCATTTCAATGTTATACGAAGACATGAAATTCGAATAGAGAAGCTTATGAAAAAAGCATAATAGACCTACGTTATCTGTTTTCTTTAATAAAACATGCCTAAAAAATGTCTGCCTAAATACATTTTATTCATATAGACATTATCTTGTGATAAATCGCCCAAATTATTACGATATCAATGCTTTATTTTTATACAAGCTTTTATTTTACAAAATATGATATGAATCCTCCTACTGATAGCTTCATATTTCTTCCCATTGGTCATATTGGAACACATGAATGCTATCATTTTTATTCTGACAGCCCGTTCTGTAGTCAATATTTCATTCAACAGAACGCTTTATTTCTTCGGTTTCATTTTCTTTTCTCTTCTTTTTACTCTTTCCTCTTTTTTCAAGTTTTTAGCGTCTTTTCGCAAAGATCTCCCGTTGACGTTGACAGAAACTTTTTCTATGTTTGGAGTTCTTTCTTGCAAATAATAACACCCACATACCCCGAGCTCTTCTACCAAAAGTAGAAATACTGGGTTAATTTTGTTTTATTCTGTTTTATTCAATTCTATCTTGGCCATTTTCTATTTCAACGCCTACTATGCAATATCCCTTCTAAGAACAAGTCCAAGTGAATCGGAGTCGAAGATTGCCAAGGCGTTTGCCAATGTGAGCCTCACAGATGTAGATGTGGGACCACAGTCGACGGTTTCGAGCTGCGTCCGCCGTAGTAGTGCTGATACTTCCACGTCTATCATGCTTCATGTCCGTGGTGTAATGGTTATTTTGGAGGTGCCCGTGGTGTAATGGTTATCGTCGAAGGATTTGGATACGGCGACACGAGTTCAAATCCTGGACCTGACTGATTGCATTTCACATAGCACTAATACCCTTGGGAAAGGTATGAATCCAATTATTCTCCCTCCAGCTATGGGTAAATAGTAGGACAGACTAGGTTCTTCAGCTTTGGTGAGGCAACTAGTCTAGGAGAAGGAAAACTGTGAATTCAAACCTGTTAAACTCCGCTTAAAAATTGACCATGTGTCATATCCTGCCCGAGCGGAGGGGTTGGGTAAATAGGATCATGCTTCAAATTTTGTCAGTCTTATCGGCAGAGCTTATAATACGCTGACTGTATCCGCTGCAGAGGGGTAGGACCCCCCCCCAAAGGACGCTCTGAATATGACACTAAACTGCATCTCATGGTGAGTTCTACAGTTCTAGAGAGTGTTAAGGATCTCTTCATTGCCATTATTCCCATGTCCACTCTGCCCCGGATTCCTAGTATCTCTTAGGATCCCGTCTATAGATAAAATAGATCTATTCAACCATTGACATGGTATTATTAGTTAATTAAAATCATACAAATGTGTGAAAATTATTTGTGTTTGAAGGGACTACTTGATATCACACAACCGCATGCAAAAAAATAAAGAATGAAAAAATAAAATAAATAAAATAAAAAAGTCTTAAGAAATCATTACACAAAAAAATGTAAATATGAACATCAAATGAATGCAGTTCCCCGACGTCTGGGCATAAAAATAAACGAGACGAATTGACATGCTGTTCAAAAATCAATCAATCAATCAAGTTTTGTTTTTTATTCCCTACAATTTCCTAATTCATAAGATTGAAAAATCAACTTATTGAAAGGAAAGTATATTAATAGCTAAAGAAACAATGGAAGATTACTAGTATTCATAATTTATTTTCATCTAATAATATACTGACGGTATCTCCAACAAAGAGATAAAGGCCTCCTCTCCAGCCAAAAAAAAAGGGGAAATCCTGGTATGATACTCACCTGCATCTGATGGCGAGGTTCCAGTCTAGTAGATCTGGAGAGTATGGAGTACTTCTTCACAGACATTACTCCCAGATCCACTCTGGCTTGGAGTGGTAGTAACTGTTAGGGTCAGATCTAAAGACCAAATAAATCAGTTTAAAAATAATTCGTATTCGATCGGACTGTGTGCCAAAAAAAAACTCTTAAGAAACAACTCAACAAATTTAGACATAAACCTATCATAAACGCGATTCCCTAACATCTAAGTATAATAATACCCTAGACGTATTTGACATGCCGTTAAAATCAATCAATCAATCAGAGATGGGTTTAATTTAAAGGGAAAAATGTGTATATGTGATTACATACAAAAACAAAATTACATAAAAACTTGTTATAACTCCTTTAAGTGGAATAAAATTGTTACATTAGATTCAGCGTCCGTATAACACCAATTGTGGTGTCCTCGTGGTGTAATGGTTACAGCAAATGACAGCGGAATTGTAGTGAGCGAGTTCGAACTCCATTCGCGCTATTACGTTCATTTGGGAAAAGTATGAAGCCCCTTATCCTCCCAGCTATGGGTTAAATAGTACCACTACTATTTTGAACAATAGATTTGGTATTAAATAACCCAAGAAGTTTGATATGCCAACAAACAACATCAAGTACATCTGCTCATCCCTAATCTTTTCCGCTAGAAAAGCTTACCTGGCGATTTATATTTAGTATTGGACATGGTGGACCAGGAAAGCACGAAAAACGAACTGACAGACAACTGTAGTATTTCATATTTAGAGATTTTAATTTATTCTACCCGTAAAAAATTGAAATGGAAGTAGTAGAGTTCAAATTTTCATGAGATTCTTCTTGTTCTGCACAAAAAACGTCTTGTCGGTTTTTAATGATAAGTATTTTATACTAAAAATATTTCAATAAATTCAATATATAAAGATAAATAAAATGACAGCTATTATCAAGCAAAACAATTTGAGTATAATATTTCTTTTTTTCATTTTTGTGTAACTATGTTTTACAAATTATACTTTAACAAATAAATATTTCAAAATGGTTTAAAAAAATCAGATAAAACTAAAACATTAGCTTGTTAAAAACGACTGCATACCAATATATATATATATATATATATATATATATATATATATATATATATATATATATATATATTACAGTCTCTATCTTTATTCAATTCTATGGCAAGGTTAAAATATTCAACCTGCTATTCACCTTTCAAATTTAATCTTTATACTGATATTTTGTCACTTGACTGCAGACTAATTTGTATAAATAATTGCAAAAGTTGGTAATGGAGTCAAGAGAGAGAGAGAGAGAGAGAGAGTTGGTTTTTTCCCATTCTGCTTCCTAGTTTTTGTTATTCTGTTTATTCTTATGTTGTCAGTACAGTTACTGGTCGCTGTATTTAGCCTTTATTTGTACTTTTTAATGTTGTCCTCGAGTTCTTGTATTGAATCGTTCATGAAATATTCAGTGGTGGCGTGTCTTCTTTCCCATTCTTGTCTTGCCATATATAGTCCATGTCATCTCTTGGATGTAAGCCCTTGTTCATCGTCATTAACTTTCTTGTCCTTCGGTCGATTTGCCTGTGTTCTTCTCTTGTTCCTTTTAAGAATGGTCCCAAGGAAGACTGCCAAGGTGTTTTGTTGTATCGTGGTAAGGAAGAGATATACAGTGAAATTGAGTTAATTATTTATTAACAGAAGTGGTACAGTCCAACAAATATTTTAAGTCTTGCGCTGTGGGTGTTACGTCCGAAGTTGGTCTTACTACTCACCAAGATCTTTCAGTACGGACGTGCTTAAGAAACAGGACGTCTTTTATTCCTCTGTGATACCGGAAGTCACGTGGTATGAGCCACTATACAACATGTTTATCCATTTAATGAGATTTCTGCTGCAGAGCTTGGTTTCGAGAAGTTTTCTCGTTTGTCTAAGATACTTTTTTCTTATTTTTTCTTTCATGTCCACTTGTATGATGGTGTCCGCTTCCACCATTTTCAAGTGCTTTTAGATTTCCTTCTCTCCAAGCGTTCATATTCTTTCTTGATTTGCTAGTTCTATTCCTTCCGTTATTTATCTTTTTCCATGCTTCATTATGAGTATGGCACATTTTTCTATGCCAAACTTCATTCTTATATCCAGGCAGTATGTGACATCCTTTCTGTTCTTCCGGAACATACAAAGGAGTAATCGATTTTCTCCCTAATCTATGCAGTTAGGATTTTCCATATCGTAGGTAGATACAGTATCAAACAATTGTTACTGGGGTTGGTTCTTTTGGGGGTTCTTTCCGGATCAGAGTAGTTTTCCCCTTTATTTATCCGTACTTGCTTCTTCTTAGCCCCTTCTCAGTTGAAGAGCACGTCTGTCATATCTTCAAGTCCCTGGCTTTCTTTTTTCATATTACCTATCCATTCGGCGCTTCTGTTATGTTCTTTCTGTTCCCATATTTGATTACAAAATTGTTTTGTTTCCTTTGCATCCGATTGTTGATTTGTCCTCCCCGTGCACTCCCAACCTACTCGTTAGTATGATTTTCTTTTGTTCTTTTTGGAATATCCTGTTTGATTTCTATCGCTTGACTCTGTCTCGGTATCTTTTAAGTTTCCTTTCTTTCGCCAATATCTTTTGGTTTATCTCTTCATGTTTTGTCAAACTTGTCTGCTGTTTTGTTTTGGTCTTTTCTTCCCAACATATCCTTGTATGTTTTCCTTTTTAAGCACTTTCGCTTGTTGCAATTCCTTTATGTGTTCTTCTTGACTAATTTCTCATATTATTATTATCAATATTATTCGGATTGAATTTTTCTGGAGAAGGTTAAAGCAATGTCATAAGAAAATGAGAGATGTCTATAAAATTTGGCAGAGGTAAGAAATTCGGTGACGTTAAAACCGACAAATGACATTAAAAGTTTTCTTTTTCTTTTTTTACCTAACTCGCTGAAGGCATTTTTCAAATCTCTAAGATTCTTATTTGGCAGCGTGACAGATTATTTCACAAGTTTTATAAATAGTATGACCTCAAAATTGACAGCACTTTCCGAGTGAAATAAATTACACTTCACTATATACTTAATCACAGTTGATCTCTTGGTTTCGTAGAAACTAAAGTCTCCCAAAACTTTCGGGTTGGGAATGTGGTGGTAGTGGCTGTACCCCAAGGCAGTACCGCCTCCATTAAAAAAAAAATAATGTTGCTCTCTTACTGAGGCACTGGAGATACGTGTTGCCGACAGCGAGGGATGGAGATGGATATGTCATTAGGTGGTGATAACTTTCAAGACTGGTCGTACCCGTGCCCGTAGGGAGATCCGTCAGCGCAGACACGAGCAATAGGCGCGTAACTACTCAACAATGGATAACAGAATTCTCTTCCTGACGCGTGGGAGACTGAGAGAGGTCGGGCAGTGAATTCTAAAGCGTTACCACCAACGGCGCACTTAGACATAATCATACCAATTTGAAGTAAAGAATCGTCTTCGTTTCAAAAGACTTTCATACTACTACAACGACAACCTCATCCATCGCATTAAAAGGAGAAGGATTAGGATAACTCACGGACGATTGAAAAAGACTGAAGCTATTCTTGGCACCACTCACCTGTACGTGAACGTTCTCCCTATAACAAGGCATTGTGTCACAAAAAAAAGAAAAGAAAAAGTAAAAGTAAACAAAGAAGAGGAAGGTAAAACCATTCATATATCTATTTGTTCTATCATATGGTTTTAATGACTTTAATTACCATGCAGGAGTATACGTAGCAGTTACCCCCTTTCTTTCCTCCTAAAAAATAAATTAATCAAAGTAATAAAATCTAATAAAATGCTTTAAAAAACTTCGAACCCACTGTACCAAAATAAAGAATAAGCAAAACCTACATACATATTAAAATAGAATAGGATAATTGAACCAGTTAAGACTTATTATAGACTCTTTTTTTCAGAGAATTCATATGATCAAACACTTACAAGCGTAGTACTAGAGGTGTTTTAACCCTGCAACAATAAACTCTCGATCAAACCTCTGCAATATTCAAAGATTATACCTCCAGTTATCCTGCCCCAGCTTGTCACTGGATAACAGTCTCTGAATAAGAAGAGTATTATATGAGCCACACATGCGTATAGCAATAGAAATTATGGGATGCCGCATGGTGGATGTGAAGTAAAGCGGTGAAGGTGGGTTAACGGAACACTTTACCAGATGCTGAGCAGAGGTAATTCATTGGTCAATGTCCATGATCAAACAGTTAAATCAAGAGACTCCTCTATAATGGTGGCATCTATTGATGCAAAAAATCGCCACTGAAACATCAACACAATTCTAAATAAAACCGTACGTCCAAACTGCATGGCCCTTCACGCGTTCTGCAGAAGCTGGAACTATGGTCTCAACGTTCGAAAAATCAGTTACAGAGTTTCAATCAAACTTACATTGATGCAAAAGAACTGTCAACATAGCGACTTTTTATGCATCTGCTCCCGAACAAAATATAAGCATCATATATGTACAGGAACATAGCGAACTAGAATTAAAATACCGATAATGGATAGACATTTGTGTTGGCATCTGCATGATAAAAGTCCGTAAATCCCACACCTAGAAGTGTAGGAATGCTTCTCAGTTCTTGAGCCTTAAAATCACGAAATAGTATAGAGAGAATCCAACTGCGAATGATGTTTGCTACAATAAATGGCAAATTCTTCATACCAATCGTCTCTTGCTACTGTCCCACCAATACCAATGAGGAAACGGATATCACCACCTTCTATAACGAGATACCTTTTCTTGTCGGACATATTCCTAAATATCATAACTTTATAATTGAATTGCTCCGCTGTGCACATATCGTCATTTGAATTTTAAAATTTAAAGATTCAGTCTAGATGCTTTTATATTATAATATACGAGAAATATATCTGTTTACGTCTGTGTATGTGCATGTGAAAAATACCCTTCGCTTCTTCAGTTGTTGAGTAATCGTGGAAAGTTTCCAAATGTCTAAACGGCACACTGCCAAAAAATAAGATAATTGACTTTAGTCGTCAAAAAAGCAAACTTTATACTTATAAACCAATTACAAGGTGAACAATTTAAAATACATTCTATCATTACTTCTGCAGTTTGTTATTTTGCTCGCGTGGAAAAATAATGCTCATTCTGTCTTGTGAATTATGAAGTAAAAACTTTTTTTTAATTTTACAAAAGTCTCAAATACTATACGTTCCTATAACAGACAAAAAGCCCCATCAGCTTATTTCGGGGGTGTCCTCGTGGTGTAATGGTTAAAGCGATGGACTGCGGAATCGTAGTAAGCGAGTTCGTACTCCATTCGCGCTATTACGTTCACTTTCGGGCAAATACCCTTGGGAAAGGCATGAACCCCCTTGTCCTCCCAGCTATGGGTTAAATAGTACCACTACCGTTCTTCTAGGAGAATGGCTTTTGCATTAAATAACCTACAACAGTTGATATGCCATTAAACAAAGAAACCAAGCCAAACCAATCAGCTTATATATCAGAATATGAAAGCTTTTCAGAAATTGTCGTGCATTTATTTTGTTTGGTTTGGATTGTTTTCTTGGTTAAATGGCATATTCATGAGTTGTTTTCTTGGTTTAATGGCATATTTCATGGATTGTTTTCTTGGTTTAATGGCATATTCATGAGTTGTTTTCTTGGTTAAATGGCATATTCATGAGTGGTTTTCTTGGTTTAATGGCATATTTCATGGATTGTTTTCTTGGTTTAATGGCATATTAATGGGTTGTTTTCTTGGTTTAATGGCATATTCATGAGTTGTTTTCTGGGTTTAATGGCATATTTCATGGATTGTTTTTTGGTTTAATGGTATATTCATGAGTTGTTTTCTTGGTTTAATAGCATATTTCATTAGTTATTTTCTTGGTTTAATGGCATATTTCATGGATTGTTTTCTTGGTTTAATGGCATATCCATGAGTTGTTTTCTTGGTTTAATGGCATATTTCATGAGTTATCTAATTAAATTATGCCCGAAAGTGAAAGTAACAGTACGTCTGGAGTTCGAACTCGCTTACTACGATCTCGCTGCCCAAGAACATAAGTATAGGTGCATAAACAGATGCATACACAACATGCACACATACATATATTCTAATGTATGCGCTCGTGGTGTAATAGTTATCTTCATAGGAAACAGACACTGTGACTTGAGTTCAAATCTTGGACGAGGCTATTTGCATTTTCACATAGCGCTAAAACCATGGAGAAAGATATGAATCCAACAATTTTCTCTCCAGCTATGGATAAATAGTAGGGCATACTTGGCTCTTTAATCTTGGTATGGTAACCAGTCTAGAAGTAGGAAAACTCAGAATTTAAACCTGTTAAACTCCGCTAAAAAACTGACCTTGTGTGATATCCTCATCACATGGATAGGTTGGTTAGATACAGACATATATGTCATTATAAGATTCTTTTTCCTTTCACATGATAACCGTTCACTGCGCTAGATCATCTTTGTTGTCAGCATCTGTCATAGTTTCTGCGGGATAGCACTTGCTTCTTTAATATGAAACCATTTTCTTTCATATAAAATGGTATTTCTTCCAAGCTGTAGCCGTGTCCGTACTACTATATGGATGTACAACCTGGACTCTTTGAAACGTCTTGAGAAAAAGTTAGGTGGAAAGAATGCAAGAATACTACGGGCTATTTTGAAGAAATCCTGGAAGCAGCACCCCACAAAACTTTAGTTGTACAGCCATCTACATTCCATCTCACAAATCTTCCAATTAAGACGAATAAAACATGCTGGGAGTTGCTGGGAAAGTAAGGGCGAACTCATAACGATGTTCTCTCATGGATTCTTACAGATGGACATACCAGTGTTGACTGACCAGCAGAAACATACACCAACTCTGTGCGGACACCGGATGCAGTCTAGAGGACTTTTCAAGAGCAAAAGACGATAGGGATCGATGGTGAGAGAAAGTCAAGAAACTTTATTTATTTCAGGAAGATTTGATAGATAGATAGATAGATAATCCAGTTTTGCAGTTTGATTCACGTATGTAAATATAAACCTATCTAGGTTCTGCCTTCTCTTTTCTATTGGTCGTAAATAATCACGCAGTTTTCGTGAAAATAAAATTAACGCCTGATGATGGGCTCCAGAGCTGAATCGTTCATAAATTTAATTCTGTCCATTCACACTAACTGTAGTCTGAGTTGATTTTATGTCAGTTTTGAGAATATATTTTCACCTTTATCTTTGTTGAAAGCCAACAAGCATCGGAAATGATTTATTTTGGAAGGTAACGTAGGAGTTTCTCAACCCATTGCACTCGCACTCATTCACCCCTTCCCCACACACTCATATACAAACATCTATGTACGGGTATATACGTTCGCACTTGTATTGGAAAATATACGAGGTGGTCGGACTGTAAAAACTCTCCGAGTGAACAATAAGGGAAAGATAGAGAAGCATTAAACGAACATATTATTCAAGATATTAATATCACAGTCCTACACTAGTGGCATATTGCTTCTCCTGTTCCCTAAGCTATTCCCTTAAAATTCAATATCTTAAACAAAAGGGTCATTCACTTCTGGTTGGAATCGATAACTTTAGAGCACAAACTCATACATATTTCCTGTCTCTTTCTCCCATCTCTCTCTATCTCTCTTTCTTTCTTACTCTCTCTCTCTCTCTCTCTCTCTCTCTCTCTCTCTCGTATATATATATATATATATATATATGACTTCTCAGTTGGGTTTCTCTATGCTATTTAGTGATTTTAAGTCACGAGGACCGAGAAGCTTTCCAGCACCTCCTTCGGCTGGCCCAATCGGCTGAGGCCGCAGAATACACCGACTGCATCTCTGCAAAATAGTAAAACTTCCCCCAACGAATGTCCTAGATATGACGCTAAATAATCTGATGGTGAGGCTCCAATAATGGATCTCTAGTGAATATGGAATACCCCTTTATTGCCATCGCTCCCAGGCCCAGTCTGATTTAGAATGATAGCACCTACTGGGTCCTATCAATGGGTCAAATAGAAATCTTTGACATTTAAAATGTACTTATGCTAAACTTAATTGTTTGAAATAGAACTGTTTTTATATTTAACAGTGTGCAAACAAAAAAATATGCTCATGCTAAACTGAATTGTTTGAAATAGAACTGTTTATGTATAAAAATGGATTTGCCATTAAATAACCGGCAATGGTTGATATGCCATAAAACTAAACCCAGTCAACCATCCAACCATCCGACCTCTTATAGCGGCATTGAGGGTGTCCACAAATGTCCACCAATAACCGGTATCATGGTATTTTAATTCGAGTTCACTATGATCATAGCTATGTTCTTGCACACAAATAATGTTGGTATTGCGCTCGGTTGCAGAAGCGACGTTCTCTTATGGACTTCTACTCATGGGCTTCCGTGTGTTGACTGACCAGCAAAGACTGACTTACATCAGCTCTTTACGAACACAAGATGCAACCAAGAATACCTGCCAAAAGCGAGAGAGGATAAGGATGGATGGCAAGTTAAGGAACTCTGTCATGTCAGCTGGACTTGATGATGATATATATAACTTAATTTGATATCTGTAATTGCTTTCAGTCATTTCCTTGTTGGTTGCAAAGAGTTTTTCAGTATCCCCTTATATATATATATATATTGAGAGAGAGAGAGAGAGAGAGAGAGAGAGAGAGAGAGAGAGAGAGAGAGAAAGATAATACACGGAGAGAGAAGAAAAATGGAATTATTAGATTTTCTCTTAGCAGTAGAAATTTAACTATACACAACAAGTTTACAATAAAAGCAAACTGTGTAAGAAGTGAGTTAAAAGTGCTCGATGCTTTTGTAATAGAGCAGGTTCAAGACTTCAATTATAATCCTACGTCACCGTTAATTCAAGTTTCATTTGTCATTGCAATAATCAGACTGATATTTTCCGTCTAATGACTGTTGCGACAAGTGAAATTCGGAGTAACGGAAGAAGTAACGAGGAATCGCAACTTAGCATTTTCTATATAATGTGTTTTATAAAAGATATACACCTCGAATTTATATCTACCTAAATTTGAATTAAGTGGCAACTCTGTACTCCGAGAAAATATTACTTAACTTTTACAATCATTGAATCATGTGCTGTTCTCATTCTAGGATCCACTTCTTTGTGTTACGTGAGCTATACCACTTTCTTGGACGAACGTATTTCACGTGTGAAACTTAAGATTTTAGAGGGATATAATCTACTGTGAAATTTTCTTCTTGCAACTACACCTGCTCAGGCTGAATATCCTGGAGCAGGTAGCAAGAGACATCGGTCTCTATGTGAATTCAGATAAAGCAGAGTTCGTGTGCTTAAATAGTAATGGTGTCACCTTCGTAGTAAATGGAAAGCATCTGAAATTAGTCGAACAGTTCGTATATCTGGGTAGCAATATCTCATCTACTGGAAGTAATATCAACATAAATATAAGCAAAGCATGGATAGATATTGACAGGTTATCGAACATATGTATTACATAGTCAGATATACGGATGTGTGAAATAGGGAATCCGAAAACACGAAAAAATTTACGACTTCTTTGTTCAGGCACGAAACTTTATTACTTTTGAGTTAAAGGTAATTCAACATGAGGAGAGAGAGACACGATATTTCTATGCTGACTGCTTTTACATCGTCAACTCTCAACCCAACCAACGCACGGCGCCCGCAGCGCACAAATTCGTCCGGCCTCGCCCAGGTCTGAATCTCGACTCTCTCGTTCGGAGGCAGGAACTTAATTGCTTTTTCTCAAAACCCCAAATCCTCAGCCCACGCTTCCGGTGCGTGACGTCACTCACATCCCCTGGTCCTAATTCCAATCTGGGATTTTTATTTTGACATCTCTGAATGACATCCTCTACGCGCGTGGTTGAACACCAGCGTTAATGTTGCACCTAACAAACCCATGCACTAAGCGAAAGGTTCTCATCCTAACTAAACCGAAAGGCAAGATATATAAAACGAAATCCCTCCGCCATTATATTACATACGGGAATCTAATCTTTCTGATAAATAAAACGGAAATTTTTCCAAGCTGTAGCCGTGTCAGTAATACTATTTGTTGTGTTTTGGCTTAATGGAATATCAACCTTCTTGGGTTATTTTATGCCAAATCTATTCTTCTAGAAGAACAGCAGTGGTACTATTTAACCCATAGTTAAGGGGTTTCGTAGCTTTCCCAAGGTTATTTGTCTGAAAGTGAACGTAACAGTGCGACTGAAGTTCGAACTCGCTTACTACGATTCCGCAGTACAACATTTTAACCATTACACCACAAGGTCTCCCTCGTCAGTACTACTATTTGTTTTTACTACTTGGACTAACAAAACATCTGTAGAAAAAGTTAGATGGAAACTACACAAGGATGCTGCGGGTTGTTTTGAACAAATCCTGGAAGTAGCAGCCAACAAAACAGCAGCTGTATGGCCACCAACCTCCCATCTCACAAACTATCCCAGAAAGACGGGCAAGACATGCTGGGCACCGATGGTAGAAGAAAAGCAGAACTCATTAGCGATGTTCTCATATGGACTCCGACACATGGACACACCAGTGTTGGGCAACCAGCAAAAACTTATATAATCAACTCTGTGCGGACTTTGGGTGATGCCTAGATGACTTACCAAGCTCGATCACCAATGAGGACGGGTGGCGAAAGAGAGTCAGGGGTATTCGTTCTGTCGGCACGCCTTGACGACGATAATGATGATAATGATGATGACAATTCAAAACAATGTTGCATTTGGTTGATAAACTACCAAAAATAGGAAGTGTACAGGCTCGAAAGAATGTTGGTCAGCCATCTTCGATAACTGCGGAAGTTCTCCATGGTGCCTCCAAACATTTAACTCGTTCACACGGAAAATCTCTTAGAAAGCTATCTTTGTAGATATAGCTAAGGCAACTGTTCTCAAGCTGGTCCAGATATAGAATCAATTAAGAAATAAGAATTAAATACAGAAATAAGGAAAGGTATTCAGAATATTAGGATGATACCTAAGAACTGATAGCTGTCGAGGAGGCGTAGAATATGACTGAGTAAGACCTCCCAAAAAACTATCCCCCGGTATAATGATAAATTGCATAATCAGATCTGTCAGTCAACATGTGAAAATTTATGATATTTTGTGTAAAAATGTCAGAAAAGCAGCTCTAATACGAGACATAAACCAGGTTTGATTTAGCTTGGGTTGGTGGGGGTTGGGGTTGGTTCCTTTGCTTTTAATAGCATATCAAATTTCGTGAGTTATTTAATGCTAAAGCCATCTTTGTAGAAGAACATTAGTCGTGCTATTTAACCTATAGCTGTAGGGATAAAGGGGTTCATACCTTTCTCAAGGGTGTTTGTTCGAAAGTGAAAGTGATACCACGTCTGGAGTTCGAACTCGCTTATGACGATGTCACAGTCTTAGAGTATTTGCATATGGGTATGAACAGATGCATACATACATACCCACACACATATATCTTGATGGAGGCGCTCGTGGTGTAACAGTCATCTTCGGAGGAAATGGACACGGTGCACTGAGTTCAAATGCTGGCGCGACTGGAGTTCGAACTTTGTTACTCCGATATCGCAGTCCAGCACATTAGCTACTTCACCATGCTTGCTTAAACAAGTGTTCTGGATATAATGCTAAACTACATCTGGTGGTGAAGCTCGAGTTCTGGAGCTCCGGGCAGTATGGAGTAACTCTTCTTTGTTATTACTCCCAGATCCACTCAGGGTTTTTATTTATGGGTCAAATGGATTTGTTTGAGATAAGGAAATGTTTACCCATTTAAAATGATTGTAAAGATTTTTGTACTGTGTTTCCTTGGAGACTTTGGCATCAAAATATAAAACCGATCAACCAGAGATTAACCCTGATCCTATTTTTAAAATGAAATGATGAGCTGCTTTCTATTCTCCGAGACTGGATTTTGGGTCATTTTTGCGCTGTAGGTCCCTGAAGTGCGCGAAGCGATAATATATGTATATTCAAGAAAGATATTTAATTCATTTGTGAACGTCTTTATCATAAAAGATCTAAAGCACAAATCTCTCATTCTCTCACCTTTATTTCCATTACTCCCAGGTCCACCCTGTTTTGTCTATGGGTTAAATAGATCTCTTTGAAATTATTAATAATGAATGAAGGCTTGAAACCATGTAATTGAAACATGATTATTGAATTGGAACATTTAAAAGTGAATCAAGTTTCGGCCATGAAATCATGAGTTATTAATATGAAATACGAATACTTGTTACCATATACCCTTTTGGTTGGGCTTCTTTGTTTAAAGGTATATCAACTATTGTGGGTTATTTAATTCCAAAACCTCTCTGTAGAAGAATAGCAGTGATATTATTTAACATGTTAGGGAAATAAAGGAGGCTCATATCTTTCCCAAAGGATATTAGTCTGAAAGTGAACGTAATAGAGCAACTAAAGTTCGAACTCGCTTACTTCGAGGCTGCCATTACACCACGGGGACACTCCGCCATGTGCAAATGATTAGTATTAAGAATAGTTCTTTGACGCTACAATTGTTTACAAATTATCATTATCATTAGTTATTTGATATAATTACTTGAATAAAAAATTGACTTCGGCATTAAATAACCCAACAAGACTTAACAAACCGCAAAACCAACCAACCAACCAACTAGCATTATTTTTTTAAATTATTTTTACGAGTTTTTAATGACTTGAAACTTCTAAATTCAGCAAATTGTTTTTGGAATTTTCAATGTTACAGTAATTGAAAATATAACAGCAAAATGACTTGTTGGTAATAAAATAAACAAAAAATAATGTAACGCTTCTATAAATTAGAATAATCCTATTTAATCAGTTACACTTGCAAAGATTCCTTGACAACTGACAATTCCCATCTTCCTCGTTTGCAAAGCATTTTTGAAAAAAGAACAACCAATATCATGGAATAGTGGAAGTATTTGAATAACGGAAGAACTTCTGCTTACTGTTGTGGATAGAAGAGGAGATTCCTTGAGTGACAGATATAATTAACAATGGAAAAGGAAAAACTTATAAGTGAAACATGAGAATTGACGAAAAGATATTCCAGTGACACTTGAAAAAACACAACTATGTGCAAATTACTTTTATCAGATAAGAATACTTGATACAACTGTTGATTGATTGATTGATTGATTTTAATGGCATATCAACCAGTCAATGGTTATTTAATGCCAAGAGAATTGGGGATCGCGTTTAGTGTACGTTCATATTGCAAACCTTTATCATATTTACCAACCCCTCCGCTCGGACAGGATATGACACAAGGTCAATTTTTAAGCGGAGTTTAACGGGTTTGAATTCAGAGTTTTCCTTCTCCAAGACTAGTTGCCCCACCAAGGCTGAAGAAACTAGTCTGCCCTACTATTTACCCATAGCTGGAAGGAGAATAATTGGATTCATACATTTCCCAAGGGTATTAGTGCTATGTGAAATGCTATCAGTCTCGCCCAGGATTTGAACTCGAATAATTTCCCCATAGATGGAACCCTTACCGGTACTATTACTCCGGATCAGAATGGACCTGGGAGTAATGGCAATGTAGAGGTACTCCACATTCCCCAAAGTTCCAGAACTGCAGCCTCACAATCAGATCCAGGGTTATCATACATAGAATACACTCACCATATTCTAAGCCTACCGACAGGTCGATTGAACAAATGATTGCAAACAAATAAAAAGTGCAATTTAAAAAAAGGAAAAATCGAAAATATGTTCATGATTACAATCAAACATTTACAAATGAATCAAATTTAGGCATTAAATAACTCATAAAGAGTTGATATGCCACTGAAAAATGAATTAAACTAAACAAAGTGGGATTATAAGAAAATGATTGTGATGGATTGTTGAAAATAGGAATAGTTATGATTGTATTTGGGCATTTAAAAGTGAATCAAGTTTTGGCATTAAATAACCCACAAAGAACTGATATACCATTAAATAAATCAAGAAAACTAAGGGCTTAAACCAGTTGGAAATAATTAGGGATTTTAGCCGATCATCTTAGTAATAAATTGCTTTCTGTCTGGACTTGGGGTTCGAAGTTGGAGGGTTTTCGAGTTGTGATCGTCAAGGCGAATAAACCTTGTTTAGCATAGACATATCTCTAAAGGTTTTAAAGATGATGTGGTAAAAAAACATTAGTTGGGGAATAGTTGTAGGGAAATATGTATGATAAGAGTTAGAGAGAGAAACAGAGAGAGAGAGACAGAGAGAGAGATGCAATAAGAACAATAAGAGAAAAATGAACGAGTAAGTGAACGGAACCCCCAAATCCAAGCTATGGTAACAACAGACCGGCACCCAAGTTGAATATATAAAGTATCAGTAGCAAGCGTCCAGACGGACGGGGATTGGCTGAAACAAACTCAAACAAGAAGTCGTTAAAGTTAAAGATAGAAAATAGGAAAAGAAATGTAGTTCCAAACCGGCCGCAGTAATATGAAGACGTGCTGAAAATTCGGCGCCAGATTTAGGAAGAAGTTAAAGAAAGAGCAGCAGAAGAAGGAGAGAAGCGACTGGCGAGAGACGAGGCCACGAGGGGGGGCCGGGTTAGCAGAGAAGAAATTACTTAGTCTGTGGCTGTTCTTTTCGCCTCGTACGGTTTATAATCTCTGTCTATCTGAATCAGTCGACACATTTCCCACTCTATCCCTCTCTTTTCGGCGACAACTATGAAAGGGGAGTAGCAAATAAACTTTCGTATCAAGCGAACCAATAGCTGGTATTTTGAGGTTTTTTTTTACCATGGTGAGGTTACCACGAGGTCCGACTGAAACAAAGAGGTAGTTCTACGCCCATAGTCTGTTTGAGGCCGTGGTGGTGCACAGTAATTTGCTGGTGCCAGAGAAATCTACCACACTTGGTTAACGGCTTCGACCTCAACACATTTTCGTTCTTAACTATTCCAATTGTTATAATTACCAACGTTGAGATACTCGTGTACATCAGAATGAATAAACCAGATCGTAACAGTTAAAAGATCAAATTTAAGCCTTATATACCCTCAGCTATATAAACATAAAACAAACAAAAACACTTCCAAACTTGGGAAGGAGAAATGTTTTCTTCTGTCAACCAACGGTACTGACTACAACAGCTTTCAAGAGACTCCCCCAAACCACAGACACATATACATACCACACATACACAGACACACACACACACGTGTGCGCCACACACTCATACATACATTACACAAACACACACATATATGCATATACATATGCATAGGAGGCGCTCGTAGCATAACGGTAATCGTCGCAGGAAATAGAATTGGCGACCCGAGTTCAAATCATAGACAAGGGTGTTTGCATTTCACATAGCGCTTATACTATTAGGAAAGGTATGAATTCAATTATACCCTCAAACTGGACTTTTTAACTATGGTGTGGCAACCTGTCTAGGCGAAGGAAAATTCTCAATTCAAACCGCTGTACTCTGCTTGAAAATTGACCTTGTATCACAACTTACTCGTGGTGGAGGGGTTGGTTAAATACTTACATATGTATATGCACGCGCGAGCGTGTGTGTGTGTGTGTGTGATACTTTTCACGGAACATACTGATACAGCTTGGGCTGTAGAATACACCAACTGCTTCTCTGCGGAGGGGTAAGACATCCACAACGAGTGTCCAGCATATGACTCTAAACCATCTGATGATGAGGTTCCAATAATGCTGGAGCTCTGGGGAATGCGGAGTACCCCTTCATTGCCATCGCTCCCAGATCCACTCTGGCCTGGAGTAGTAGCACTTGATAAGGGTCCTATCTATGGGTTAAATAGAACTAAACCGTGGTTTCGGGAACTTACTGTTTTGCATTTAAACTGCGTATTTATGTTAAACAGAATTGCTCGAAATAGAACTGTTTTGACATCTAAACTGCGTACTTATGCTAAACTGAATTATCTGATATAAAACTGTTGTTACATTTAACTCTGTGTATTGCCTAGTCGGCTGGGGCTGTAAAATACACCGATTGTATCTCTATAGAGGGATAAAAAAACCAACGAGTGCCCGGGTATATGACACTTAAAAATCTGATGGTGAAGTTTCAGTGATGCCGGAGCTTTGCGGAATGTGGAGCACCTCTTCATTGCCATCGCTCCCAGGTCACCTCTGGCCCGGAGTGGTAGCATATGATAGGGCCCTATCTATGGGTTAAATAGAACTGATTTGCGTGCTCAACAAAATTACTTGAAATAGAACTGTTTTCATATCTAACTGCGTACTTATGCTAAACTTAATTGTTTGAAATAAAACTGTTCTTGACATTGAAACTGTACTGACTTTAAACTGAATTGTTTGAATTAGAACTGTTTGACTAAACTGAATAACTTGAAATAGAAATGTTTTTCATAATCAAACTGTGTACACGTGTTCAACTGAATTGTTTGAAATAGAACTGATTATTCGTATAAAAATGGATTTGGCATTGAATAATCTACAAAGGTTGATGTACCATAAAACCCAAACAACCAAACAAATGATACAGCACGCTGATCTGATATTTATCCACATCCTTACTGGAGGTTGAAAGTTACAGGAGGAGAGTTTAATGCTTTATCCACCCTCCGCAACCAAGAGTTCCATGTAGGCATCAAATTCTATCTTCTTCTTTTTTGCAGGTTTACCAGATACGAGGGGGTGTCCTCGTGGTGTAATGGTTACAGCGATGAACTGCGGAATCGTAGTACGCGAGTTCGTACTCCAGTCGCGCTATTACGTTCACTTTCGGGCAAATACCCTTGGGAAAGGTATGAACCCCCTTATTCTCCCTCCAGCTATGGGTAAATAGTAGGACGGACTAGGTTCTTCAGCCTTGGTGAGGCAACTAGTCTAGGAGAAGGAAAACTCTGAATTCAAACCTGTTAAACTCCGCTTAAAAATTGACCTTGTGTCATATCCTGCCCGAGCGGAGGGGTTGGTAAATAGTACCAGATACGGGTTTTGCTGAATCCTGCCCGAAGAAGACAAGAAACCATCTGAATAATTGGAACAGACAATGCACTCTGATCCTAAGCAGAAGTACCGATCCATAAGTAAGCAATCTCAACATTTTTTTACGATAACTATACCGATTATTTCAATATTGTATATCTGTCATACTGTGAGAAATGTACCCAAGAAAAAAAAAAGATTATGCAAAGGTCACATTTACTTACACATCAGTGAAAAGATTTGTTCATTCGGATATTTTATATGCATACAACTTATACCTCCTGATGCCAAACTTGTTTTAAAACGTTTATATCAACAGAATTTCAATCAGTATATTCAGATCAATATAACGTTGTTGTAAGTTTTTGTGTGGTTTTCTATCTAGACAAAAAACCTTTTTGATTCTATACTGGTATTAATCAATAGGAAGATATTTCTGAATGTTAACTTGCAGCTACATATAGAAAAGGTCAAGTCAGGCTTGTCATTTTAATACGCTACCAATAACAACGGCATTTGTAATAATAATAATAATAATAATAATGAAAGACTTGGAAATAGAAATAGAAAAAATTGTGGGACCTTAAAACTATCATTGTGCCAGTAATAGAGGAAACCCTGAATATGATCAAGAAAAGGACAGATAAACATGTTAGCAAGATATTTAGCAGTGCCAGTCAATATAAAATATGAAAAATTTCTTTCTACGGAACTGCTTGTCTCCTTGGGAGAGTACAATCAGTGCGAATGAAAAAAATAAATAACGCCCAAAAGAGAAAAAAGAAAATGGAATGCATATAATCATTAACATCCTTCACCATAGGTCTTGGCTAAAAACCCAGAGAAGGATTGTAAGAAACCGAAAGTTAAGCGGAAAACTGAATAATAATGATAATAATAATAATAATAAAGACGCAACAAAACAGTAAATGTAGGCTATGCGGTGACAGAGACAAAACGATCAATCACATAATAGGCGAATGCAGCAAATTAGCACAGAAGGAGTATAAGGCGAGACACGACTGGGTCAGCTAGGTGATCTACTGGGAAATGTGCAAGAAATTTAAATTTGACCATACTAACAAATGGTATATGCACAACCCGGCACCTGTCCTAGAAAACGACACGCTTAAATACCTATGGGACTTTAAGATACAAGCGGATCACCTAATCCCGGCCAGAAGACCAGACTTTATAATAATCAGCAAAAAAAAGAGAATTTGCAAAATTGTCGACTTTGCTGTCCCGGCGGACCACAGAATAAATCTGAAGGAATGTAAAAAGAAGGATAAGTACCTCGACCTTGCTAGAGAATTGAAAAAGCTGTGGAACATGAAAGTAACGATTGTGCCAATTGTGATTGGTGCTTTAGGCACAATAACTAAAGGATTATTAAAAGGTCTGGAGGACTTGGAAGTTGGCGGATGGGTAGAGATTATCCAAATGACAGCATTGCTGAGAACAGCCAGAATCCTGAGACGAGTCCTGGAGACTTGAGGAGACTTGCTGTCACTTAAACTCCAGTGAAAAACCATCAGCTAACACTGATGTGAAAAACTCTAAAAGAGTAAATAATAATAATAATAATATACAGTCAGGATATTGAGATGGAATTCGGCATAGAAAATGTGCCATGCTAATAATGAAAAGCGGAAAAAGACAATTGACGAAAGGAATGGAACTACCAAATCAAGAACAAAAAAATCAGAACACTCAGAAAAAAGGAAACTTAATTGGGAATATTGGAAGCGGGCACCATCAAACAAGTAGAGATGAAAGAAAACATTTTAAAAAGAATATCTCAGGAGCACGAGAAAACTCCTTAAAACCAAATCACAGAGCAGAAATCTCATCAAAGGGATAAACACCTGGGTTGTCCTCCTCGTAATATATTCGGGACCATTCTTGAAGTGGAAGAGAGAAGAACTTCAACAAATGGACCAGAGAACAAGAAAAAAGTAATGACAATGCATAAGGCTTACATCCCAAAGAGGACGTACACAGACTATATGTGTCAAGAAAAGAAGGAGGAAGAGGACTCGGTAGCGTTGAAGATAGCATTGATGTACCGATACAACGACTCAAAGACTACATAAAAAAAAGTGCGGAGGAATGTGGATTGCTGCGACCAGAAACATTATGGACAACACAAGGATCAACAGAACAACAATAAGTAGAAAACAAAAATGGGAAGAAAAACATCTGAATTTATTTCTTAAGCGTCAAACAAGCGAACTCTCTCATGTGAAGACCTGAACATGGCCAAGAAAGGGAAATCTTTAGAGAGGAACTGAATCTTTTCTAATAGCAGCACAAAATAGCGTCATAAAGACAACTATATTAAAGCAAAAATAGATAAGACGCAACAAAATAGCAAATGTAGGTTATGTGGTGATAGAGACGAAACAATTACTCAACTAATTAGCGAAAGAGGTAAATTTACGAAAAAAAATCTTACAAAACTAGACACGACTGTGAGGGTAAGGTGATCCATTGAGAATTGTGCAAGAAAATTAAGTTTGACCATACGAATAAGTGGTATATACACAACCCAGAATCTGTCCTGGATAATGAGACGCACAAAGTTCTCTTGGATTTTCTGATACAAACAGATCACCTAATCTCGGCTCGGTGTCCAGACCTAGTAATAATCAAAAAGAGAACCTGCCGAATAGTGGACTTTGCCGTCCCGGCACACCACAGAGTAAAATTAAAAGAAAGCGAAACGAGAGATAAGAACCTACACCTTACTCGAGAAGTAAAAATAACTATGGTGACGGTGATACCAACTGTGATTGGTGCACTCGGAACAATTCTCAAAGGATTGGTTTTGAGGACAAGTGGAGACCATCCAGACAACAGTATTATTAAGATCGGCCCGAATACTGAGATGAGTATTAGAGACTTAAGAAGTGACTTGCTGTCACTTAAACTCCAGTGACAAATCGTCAACTAAAGCTGGTGTGAAAACTCTCAAATGAGTAAAATAATGATAAATGGATAAATAACATGAAAAAAGGATAGCAAGGATTTAAAGGGGGACATACACCTGAGCTCATTAAGAGCAACACTCAAGAAAGTACCAAACTGGTACTGATGATATACTTAAATTCTGGTTTTAAATAATTCGCGTCCATTCGCAACAGTGTGCCTCAGCAACCGATTAAATGCCTACAAGAATCAAGAATACCCGAATAGATGACAAGTAGGAAAACAGCCCTGAACTTGAAAGACCACCCAAAAAGGATCCACCTCCAACAACAATTAGCCGCTAACGTGTTGAAAATACTAACCTCACAGATGTGAAGAAATATATTATAAGCTTGAATGTTGCTGGCCATTTCTAGAAGAACAGAAAGGATACTTCAAGAAATAAAGGGGAACAGATGATCTACTATATATAGATCAGTACATCCTCAAGGAGATAAAAACAGGGCGAAAAATGTAGCCAAGGCATGGATAGATTACAAAAATGTCTATGATAAGGTCCCACCAACTTAAATAATTGAATATCTGAAAATGTTTAAAATATCCGACAAAGTCATAAACTTTATCACAAAAGCCATGGAAAACTGGAAAGTGGAATTAACAGCGGGAAGTAAAACCAAAGGAGATGTGAAATCCAAAAATGCATCTTCCAGAGAAGCTGACTCTTGTTATTTTTATTTTTTATATGCCACTTGATTATATTCTTTTTTATATGCCACTTGATTATATTCTTAGGAAACAAATAGGAAGCTAAAAATATATAAAGTCATATGAAAAGATAAACCACCTAATGTGTATGGATGACATTAGGATATTCATTGGAAATGAAAAAGAACTAGAAACGCTACTCACAAACGATAAAAATATACAGCCAGGATATACGAATGAAATTCAGCATTGAAAAATGATACCAGTCAATTACATACTTAGGAAGTGCATGGGCTGATATAAATTTACAAAACTACAAGATTTATCATCTTAAATACATGGATAATGTCACGATATTTGAAAAAAAAATGAAAATGAACAAGAGACCCTGATATAATCAATAAGAATATACAGCCAGGATATAGGAACGGAATTATGTATTGAAAAATGTGCACTACAAATAATGAAAAGTAGGAAAAGAGAAGTAACGGAAGGAACAGAACTGCTAAATTAAAAATGCATCAGAACGCTTAGAGTGAAAGAAAATTACGTGTATTAAGGAATATTAGAAACGGACACCATCAGAGAAGAAAGAAAAAGTAAGAAAAGAGTACCTCAAAAGGTCAAGAAAACCTCTCAGAATCAAATTCTACAGCAGAAATATCATCAAAGGAATAAATACTTGAGCAATGCTCCTTGTAAGATACTAAGGATCATTGTTAAAATTGACAAGGGATGAACTCAGAAAAATCGCTTAAAGGACAAGGAGGACTATGTCCAAGGTTTTACACTCGGGAGATGACATCGACTGACTATATGTGTCTTGAAAAGGAGAGGGAAGTGAACTTGGTAGCATTGAGGATTTTATTGATGAAACAATTCCAAGGACTCGAGAAATACACTAGAAAATATCTAGTAAATAATAATTACAGCAGTAAGTAACAGCTATTTCAAACAAGGACACACAGAAAAACAATTAAACTAGATAACAGAAATGGGAATACAAATGACTATATGGATTCTTCAAGCGACAATCTAGGGAGATTGCTCACAAGTTGACATTGACATAACTAAAAAAAAGAAACCTCTTGATAGAAACCGAACCTTTGTTAACAACAGCCCAAAATAATAGCATAAGGACCAATTATATCAAATCGAAAATTGATAATAGCAGAATATCAATTGTAGATTATGTAGAGATAGAAGTGAAACGGTTAATTACAAAATAAGTGAATGCAGCAAACTAGCACAAAAAGAGTACAAGACTTGACTGGGAAAGGTGATCCATTGAGAATTGTGCAAGAGATTAAAATTTGTCCATACTTCTAAAGGAGATATGCATAAACCAGAACCCGTCTTAGAAAATGAGGCGCATAAAATTCTCGGGGATTTAGAGATACAAACAGATGACTCAATCCCGGTCAGACGACTAGACCTTGTGATGTTTAATTAAAAAATTGTCATTTCGTGGATATTTCAGTTCTAGCTGACAACAGAGAGGAAATAAAAGCAACGCAAAGATTGACAAATACTTAGACATTGCCAGAGAATTAAGAATCTTGTGGAACATGAAGGTGACTGTGATATCAGTTGGTGCGCTTAGAAAAATACCTAAAGGCTTAGAAAGGTGACTGAAAAACTAGAAATCAAAAGAAAAATTGAAACCATCTAGACGACAGTTTGTTGAAAACGTGCTGGAGACTTGAGAAGATTTACTTTCATTCAGACTTCAGTGAAAGATCATTAGCCAAAGATGGTATTAAAAAATCTCAAAGAGTAAAATGATAATACTAATGATTGAAGCAAATTTTTTTAAGATTAGATCGATGCGTGTTTTATACTTATCAATATGAAGAGAAATCACTAAGATGAAATAGATTTTAAAAAATCTCTTTGCAAACATATATAATGAAACAAATACACACACACACACACACACTTGTATATATGAAGCACTTCTAATGATACAATCGTAAGCAAGATAGTCTTGCAAATCAGTATCCTATACCTGTGAACTAGAACTACGATATATCTACGTATATCTATGTTATACTCAGTGAATAACTATATATAATATAGTTTGCTATATTCATAAATAAGGAGTGGTCATTATTGGTGATAGAGACATAGCATTGCTGCCTTGTCAACGGTGGTAGTGACAATCAGTTTCTCGCCTATGCAATCATCAGACCAAGTGGTTCCCATATGGTAGGCATCCTTATATATATATATATATATAGAGAGAGAGAGAGAGAGTGGGGGGGCATTTAGGGTGTAATGGTTGCCGCCGTAGGAAATGGACTCGGTGAGAAAAGTTCAAATCCTGGAGAGACTGTTTGCATTTCTCCGAGCGCTAATATCCTTGGGAAAGGTATAAATCCGATTATTCTCCCGTCAAATATAGGCAAATAGTAGGATAGACTGTGCTCTTCAACCTTGATATGCCAAACGGTCCAACGGACTATAAGGAAAGCTCTGAATACCAAACCAGCTATATTATTCCGTTTAAAAATTGACCTTGTGTCTAATCCTGCTCGTGCGGTAGGGTTCGGTATGTACTCACACACACACACACACACATACACATATGTGTGTGTATGTGTATGTGTAAAAGGATATTGAAAAAGATAAAATACGAAATAACACAAAGGAGAAGAAAAACTCTAGCAGAGAAATTTATCGAAGAAGAGAGAGAGAGAGAGAGAGAGAGAGAGAGAGAGAGAGAGAGAGAGAGAGAAAGAGATTGTAAGAAATTAAGTGCCGCTCCCCACACAAATAACTCCATTTATTTAAGATGGTAATGGCGTGTCAGTTCTCCTGTTTCGGTGAAATTGTGAATGGTTTCATTCCATTAAACAAATGCTGTGCTTGTTTTGAAGGAGACAATGTATTTTCTACTAGCAATAAATATTGTGTTCTTTCTAATGTCGGGTCTTATCAAATAATACTCAAGATTTAAGTGGCCCAGTTAGCTGGGTCTGCAGAAAATACCGACTGCATTTCTGCAGAGGGGTAAGACTCCCCCAACGAGTGTCCTGGATATGACACTAAACAATCTAATAATGAGACTCCAGTAATGCTGGACCTTTGGGGAATGCGGAGTACCCCTTTATTGCCATCTGATAGGGTCCTATCTATGGGTCAAATAAAACTAAAATGTGTGTTTATGCTAAACTGAATTGTTTGAAATAAAACTGTGTATTTATACTAAACTGATTTGTTTGAAATAGAAGTTTTTAAAATTTAACTGAGTGTAAATAAATGACTGATGTTTAATTGAATTGTTTGTGAAACATAGCAGTACTTGGAACCATTTCACTTTGTTGTCTAAACTCAACAGCTTGAAATAGAACTGTTTTTGACGTTTAAACTGTGTACTTATGCTAAACTGAATTGTTTGAAATAGAACTGTTTATATGTATAAAAATGGATTTGGCATTAAATAACCTACAATGATTGATATGCTATAAAACTAAACCAAACCAAACTAAAGAGTTAAGTTATTAATACACTTTAATTATGAGAATATATATAAGAATTATATACTTGTTGATAGACAACAGAGTTGATTTAAAACAACTTGGAGCTTTAGGATAATGCCTCACTCTACTACTGAATTCATAAACATATTGAGTGCATTCAAACTTTCTCATCTCAACTGGTAGTACTTAATGTATTTCCAAGATGGTTTGGCTTGGTTTCTTTTATATAATGGCATATCAACTTCCGTGGGTTATTGAATACCAAAGTCATCTTTGTAGAAGAGCAGTAGTGGTACTATTTAACCCATAGATGGGTGGATAAGGGGATTCATTCCTCTCCTAAGGGAACGTAATAGCGTGATTGGAGTTCGAACTCGCTCACTACGATGTCGTAGTCCAGGACGTTACCCACTAAACCACTGGGGACTTCTACCAGTAAGTCCAATAGTTTTTTAAGTTTTAGTAATTCTTTCCACTAAGAATTCATACAAAAAAAAGGCGTCGTGACGTAACGGTTATCATTGTAGGAAATAAAGACAATGCGACCTGAGTTTAAATCTTGATCAATGCAGTTTGCATTTCATATCGAGCTAATAATACTTTGGGAAAGGTATGAAACCAACTATTCCGCAGGTAAATAGTTGGGTAGACAGGGCTTTTAAATCTTGTTTAGGCAACTGGTCTAGAAGGAAAATTCTGAATTCCTACCGGTTGAATGCCTCTTAAAAATTGACCTTGTGTCACATCTTCTCCGTGTCAGAGGGGTTGGGTAAATACACACTGACAAAACCTCTATGCTTCCATTTGTATTTGTTGAATCTTATTGAATAAATAAATTAAATCAATTTCTGTTTTAACACAAGTTTTTTTTAGCTTTTTATTTCACTGTTTATGAGATAGACATCTTTTCAATCTAATTTTTACGGCCTTTCCTGCTAAAAGAAGTTAAAACTAATCCCAAACCATTTCGTTTTCTTGTCACGCACTCATTTGCACCTGCTCGAAATCATTTTTAAAGAGTTATATATAGACAGACAGACAGACAGACGGAGAGGGTGTCATACTATAAGAAGAAATGGGGGATATTAAAAGAGGACTTAGATGCGCTCATGGTGTGTCGGTTATCGTCTTAGGAAGTGGACACAGCAATCGAAGTTCAAATCCGGAACACAGCTTTTCAACTTTTACTTTCGTGCAATGCCCTTGGAAAAGGCATCAATCCATCTCTTCTATCCCAGTTATATGTAAATAATAGAACAGAAGTTGATTTTTAGCCTTAGTACAGCAACCAGTCCAGGAGAATGTAAACTCTAAATTTAAACCAACTATTCTCCGCTTAAAAATTGAACTTGTGTCACATCCTGCCCGTGGCGGAGAGTTTGGATGAATAGAGACAAAAGAACATCACTAGTGATTTAGAGTCTTACTAAGTTCCTCAGGCAAACAGCCTTGTGCCATAACAATGCAAGGTTTTATAAATAATTTCAAAAGGTCATTAAACTACAGACTTGAAATAGACTAACTTAATTAGTTTAATGGCATATCACTCTTTGTGGCTTATTTAATACCAAAGCCATTTTTGTAGAAGAACAGTAATGGTACTATTTAACCCTTAGATAAGGGGAGAATAGGAGAGTTCATACTTTCTCCATAGGTATAATAACTTGCTAATAGCATAACAGTTATTGCTATCTACAATGATATAAGTAGTAAGTAAAGTTTGCGACCGTAGTTGAAGGTGAGTGTTGTATCGTTGGTTCAGTAAAGGCATTCCACAGGTACAAGCCGAAGAGTTGGCAAGTCTATCAGAGAGCGATTAACGCTTTTTCCCTGAAGTAGTCAGACACCGTCCATTTATATCTTTACCGGTGTCATACTAAAAAAGTCACTGAGTGTATAGTTCCGGTATAACAGTGAGCCGAAGGCTCTTTTTTGAATAGCTACAAAACTGAGGTTGAGGGGAGGGCGCTACTCCTTTCTCTGGATTGCTTCACTTTACCCTTGATTAATACCTTATAATGCTGAGTGTTAAGAAGGAGGCATCAAATACCATTTTTTTATATGGTTAAAGCGATGAACTGCGGAATCGTAGTACGCGAGTTCGTACTCCAGTCGTGCTATTACGTTCACTTTCGGGCAAATACCCTTGGGAAAGGTATGAACCCCCTTATTCTCCCTCCAGCTATGGATAGATAGTAGGACGGACTAGGTTCTTCAGCCTTGGTGAGGCAACTAGTCTAGGAGAAGGAAAACTCTGAATTCAAACCTGTTAAACTCCGCTTAAAAATTGACCTTGTGTCATATCCTGCCCGAGCGGAGGGGTTGGTAAATAGTACCATTTTTTTATATGACTTGACCTGGGATTGAACACCGGTCTTCCGGGCCATTGGCGAACACTCTACCCAATGGACCGGTCTTATATGAAAATGATATAAAAAGAACCCTTATCACTTCTCAAAATACACACTATAATCATTTACAGTAGTCTTAAAAATTTCGAAGCTTTTCTTACTCAGGCACACAGACCT
The DNA here is from genome assembly GCA_963585895.1 of Sepioteuthis lessoniana. Classification (NCBI taxonomy): domain Eukaryota; kingdom Metazoa; phylum Mollusca; class Cephalopoda; order Myopsida; family Loliginidae; genus Sepioteuthis; species Sepioteuthis lessoniana. The sequence continues at coordinate 72,293,710 of OY757919.1, forward strand.
CTGTTTACTTAGAGTATCTGCTATTTCTAAATTGTCACCCATCTAATTTCTGACCAAATTCGATATTGCTTAACGTGATTTGATCGTGAGTAATCTAAACACTTGCTTCCTGGCTGGATTTATCGATTTTCAGTAGCTTTATACCCACTACAAACTTAAATAGTAAGTAAGCACTTGTGTAATTGTTATACAGTCATTGTGTTTAAAGTTACTTAGCAACAATGTTTTTGGCAAAAGGCCGAACCTCCCCCTTTCCGATTATGAAGCCCTAGGCGGCAGCCCATTTGTAAATCTGGCACTGAGAGACAGCATCAATTATCCCTAGAAGAAAAGATTTCTTCAGGGTTAAACGATAAAATGATGTATGATAATATACTAGTGTCTGCAATACACTCCAAAGATTATATTAAACATATAAGTGTTTTAACTGAAGGAAAAGCTTGTTATATGACACTATAAGCATTTCTGTATCTGGGTGCGCATATTTAGGTGCAAGGATGTATATGCGTGTAGGTGAATTGAGTGAAAATCATACGAGCAGCTACTCTTCCTACGTACATATACGAACGGACATCTTTATCCAGAGGAGTTTGTAATTATGTAATGAAACCTTTCTCAGAACGAAAGAACGAATCACAGATAAGTGAAGGTTGACATCAATAAAGGCTTTTATTACAGATTACGAAAGTAGAAGGTGCTGCACTTCGTGAAAAAGAAATAAAATCTCCTGTAGATTGAATAAGCTCAGAGAAGAAAAGTAAAATTCGTACTCGGTATCCGTATCATTTATCGATATCTCTAAAGGAAAAAGAAATAGAGTAACTAAAGCAAATATTCCAAAATATAGGAAGGTTTGGTTTGGTTTGGTTTGATTTGGTTGTGTTTTATGGCATATCAAACCTTGTGGGTTATTTAAATGCTAAATCATGTTTATATGTATATATGATTTGTAAGCGAATAGTTTTTAGGTAACATTGTTTTTAAATTAGCCAAAGCACATTTCTTTGCACACAGTTAAATGGTTTCAAGTACTCCTATCTAACACTAATAATTCTGTTTCTTTGCTCACATTTAAATGGTTTCAAGTATTACTCTTTATTGTTTACGCGTAGGTGGTTTCAAGTATTGCTAGTTATTGTTGGCATATAGTTTAATGATTTCAAGTATTATTAGACTAAAACAGATCGAAATACGACAGAATAGCTTACATGCAATTTTAAACAATAGAAAAAAATTCTATGTACTTGGAAACAAGGAAGGAAATGTATTATCGTTGCCTACTTCGAAATATCACAGGTTTTGATCATTTGTTTATTTTTCTTTCTCTTTTTAATGGATAAATGTCTCTTTGTTTGTATTTTTCGTATTTTTTATTTTGTCTTATTTATTTATTCATTTATTCATTTTTATCTATTTTCTTCAGCTGTGATTTAATTTTTTTCTTCCCACATTCTATATTTCCCGGTAAACCTTGTGTTTGTGGTGCATTCATGTTGTGATGCATCATGACCATAGCACCAGAATATGTGACGTTGTCGGTTTGTCGAGAGTTGGTTTAAAAAAGGTTGAGGAAACGAAGAGGTTGTCTGCCCTTGGGAAAGTTATGCACTTCCTTATCCCTCCTAGCTATTGGGTTAAATTGTACCACTGGTGTTCTTCTACAAGAATGACTTTGGCATTAAATAACCCACGAAGTTTGATATGCCATTAAACAACGAAACCTAACCGAACCAATGATGAAGGAAATGGGAAAAAACACGTTGTTAAAAAGCGTTCATGTCTATTCTGGATTTTACGAGTTTTTTTTGGTTTTTTTTAACGATCATATTCAGGAAAATGTATAGTGATTTTATTCAGTCGATGAAGGGAAGATTCCTTTTTTATAAATCCTCTATCACTCTAAATGGGAGCGAGAGTGATCTCGTTCAACCTCCAAAATGTACGTTTCCCTCGATGTCTATAAGAAAACCGTGAAGTTAAAAAAATCTTTTTTAATTCGTACGGGACTATCCACAGCCAATACAAGAACTCATTCGACATTCTCGTTGTTGTTTCTCATAGGTTCTCATGGTCTGGGAATTGAACCCGGGTCAGTCATCTTTTGGTCACTCCCACGCGAATGTTCGCCACATGCGGTAGTTTTGTAGGGATGTTGATGTTGAAGCCATTACATAACATTATACAATTAAGATGAGATACTATTAGGTAAAAATATCTATTACCAAAATCTACAGCATTGAAACTGTTATTCAAAATATTATTGCATAGATATATATAAAAGGCGTATCTATCTTTTAAATACTACATATTCATAATTCTAGTTAGGGATTTCCTTTGATAAAAGCAAACACGTTTATTTATCTATTGACTTCAAAAAGAATCATAACAATATGAATTATTTAGACCCCGACTTATTCGACATTGTCGTTGGAGTCTTTCAAGAGATACCATATTTGTTTATACTCTGCCAAGATTACGTATTTTGAATGTCAATAGATCTAATAAAAATATGGTTTCACATAATAAAAAAAACAAGACGCAGATGATATTTCCAGAGAAACAATAACAGACGCAGAATTCACAGATGATCTAATGTTTCTCGCAAACACGACAACCCAAGCCAAATCCCTACAGCGTAGCCTTTAAGCAAGCAGCAGGAGGCATTGTCCTCTTCAAAAACGTAAATAAAACAGAGTTCACGTGTTTTAAAGGAGATATTTCCATTTTATGTGGCAAGCCACTGAGATCTGAAGACTTTTTACATACCTCAGTAGCGACATCTCATCTTCAGAAAATGATATCCACAAACGCCTTGTGATGGTGTGGAAAGCTATTGACAGATTATCGATCAGATGGAAATCTGATCTATCCGGTAAAATAAAACGGAAATCCTTCCAAGCTGTAGCTTTATCCATACTACTATATGGATGCACCATATGGAAGCTAACAAAATCCTGAGAGAAAACGCTAGATGGGGACTACACAAGCATGGTACCTGCTGTCTTGAACAACAAGCATGGTAATTGCTGTCTGGAAGCAACATCCCACAAAACAATAGCTGTGCGGCAACATGCCTCCCATCTTATAAAGCATCCAAATAAGATTGGTAAGACATGCTGGGCTCTTCAGGTGAACACATACGACGTTATTTTATAGACATCTGGACATGGATGTACCAGGGTTGAAGGCAGACAAGAGGATACCAAGAGCGATTGAGGATAGGGACGAATGGATGGTGAGGGAGAGTTACGGAACGCCGACTTATCAGCGCGACTTGATACGGATTACTTAGTTATTTCTAAACACAATTATAACTTATTTATTTACAAAGAGCCACAATCATAAACTAATAAAAACTTTCCAAATCTTTTGTAAATTAAAAACTATATTTCATATAATTACAGCCCAGACTTATTACTATGGTTCGTATTTTTTAATTGATTCTATAAAAATTTAATTAAAATTTTGATATTCCTTTGTAAAAAATTAATACAGAAGGTTTTAGTTTATTTTGTATTTTGACGTCACTGTAGAAATAATCATTCATTATCTTCCTCGAAATGTGGGCGTGTCCGTGAGTTCACCTCATGGAGGGTCTCATGTGAGGATCTCAGACCCTCTTGGTCTTTTTTGTTTCTGTTCGTTGAACAGAAAAATGAGTCTTTTGCTTCTGTTCTTAGAACTGGGGAGATGTGTCTCCCACCCAGCTGATACAGTAAAGCCAGCATGACTTTACCATATAGTTTTTCTTCTATGTCAAGTTAGATTTTTACTATTTTTTTCACCCCATTCATATAGCACTTATTTATATCACACTATATGCATATTTTATGTGTTGGTACACGTTTGTGTATTCTTGTCAATAATTCTTGTTTGGGTATTATGTAAGCATTAAATGTTTCTACATGTGTAACTGAGTTTATTTTATATTTCTTTCCGTTTATTCAGCGTTAGTGTATCATTGGATATACTAATGCTAAAATTTGGACCTTGTTGAATGAAGACTTGACTAAATATCCTTCCTGCCACTAAGATATCTGATATCAATAAGCCGATATTTGATCTTGCTTAAAGTGAATCTATGTAATAAAAAAGCCCCTATAAGATTCCTTTAACCTGATTCAAAATATAGCTCTGCGTACGTTTGCCTCTGCCTATTCCATATGTCATGTCAGGAATACAAAAACACCATCACTAGGAACAGAAATGGACATTATTTTTAAGTTAAATTTTACACATAATACATTGCATTGTTATATTTAAAATGATCTGTTTTTCTCCTTTTCGTGTTTTCCGGTTTAGAAATTGGAGTTGTTTTGACATTTTTTGAACACCAAATAAAAGATTCTATTCTATTTTTCATATCGAGAAAAGACGTTTGGGCAAGTAGAAATAAAGATGAAAAAAGTGTTTTGCAGCTTAGAAAGAAAGAAAGAAAGAAGAAAAGAAAAAAAGAAAAAAATAATAATGAAAAAGAAGTGGAAAATGAATTAAAAAAACAAAAGGAAATATAAAAAAAAAGATATAAGGAACGGAAAACACGAAAGAAAAAGGAATACTAGAAAAGAAAGAAAGAAAGAAAGAAAGAAAGAAAGAAAGAAAGAAAGAAAGAAATTGAAAACTAAAGAAAAACTTAAAATGAGCTAAGGAAAGTAAAGAAAAGGCAAAACAAGAACGAACGAAAGAAATGGATGAATGAAAAAAAAAGAGGAAAATGGATGAAAAAATGAATAAAAAAAGGGAAAAATAAAAACAAAAAGGAAAAGAAAAAACGAAAGAAAAAAGAAATACTAGAAATGAAAGAAATGCAATAAGAAAAAAAAAATCTCAATCGAACTGATTATTTTTATTTAGCCACACTTTCGTTCTGTTTGTCTTCATACACTGTCCCGTGGCAAAAGCTGCTAGTGGCACCAGGGGTGGCAGTACCACCTTCGCCACCAAAACTGTAGCATCACCTCTGGTTGGTGTCTGATGAGGTTTGGATATCGCACGTGTTTTCACACGTTGTATGATAAAATTCGATTGTCACATATTTCTTGCAATTAACTCGCTCAACACAAAACCAAAGAAGAAATGTATACACCTCTTAACCAGTGTAGAATGTGACACAAGTGGGAGTTTAGTGTGGGAACCCTTATGGAAATGTATGAGTAGGGATTAAAATTCTTTCAGTTTCTTTTTAATTTTGATACCAATTAGTAGATAATCAAGAGAGTAAGTAATTATACTGTCAGTCAATAGAAGAAACGCAATTGTTGTGTACACAAAAACATTGACATACAAAGGGACAACATCATTTGCTTTTGGATTGAGCATCAGAATATTTCTAGCAACAGCTCCTTTTTCATTTACAGTTTATTTTTTCTTGTGTTATTGACCGTGTAGATAGAGTATTCGCCAATGGCCCGGGAGACCCAGGTTGTGTCATACCAAAGACTCAAAAAATGGTTTTTGATACCTCTTTGCTTAACACTCAGCATTATAAGGTACGTATCAAGGGTAGAGTGGAGAAATCCAGGGAAAAGAGTATCACCCTTTCCAACACTGAGGTGTTGTAACTATTGAAAAGGGGGCCTTGAGTCACAATCGACTACGGTGCAAACTTTATATATACATGTACATATATATATATATATATATAAAGAGAGAGAGAGAGAGAGAGAGAGAGAGAGAGTGTGTGTGTGTGTGTGTGTGTGTGTGTGTGTGTGTGTGTGTGTGTGCTCCCGTGTCGAAGTGGTTAACCTATTGTGACATCGCAATAAACGAGTTCGAACTCTAGTCTTGGAAAAGATATACATTCCCTTATTCCCCCCAGCAATGAGTTAAATAGAACCACACCTGTTCTTCTACAAGGATGGTTTTGGCATTAAATAACCCACGAAGATTCATATTCACTTAAACAAAAAAAAAGGGAAATCTACATGTATGTATATGTGTGTTAATATTTATGCGTGTGTTTAATAATAATAATAATAACTATAATGATATATATATATATGTGTATGTGTGTGTGTGTGTGTGTGTGTGTGTGTGTGCGCGTATATTATTCAGTCCAGTTAAACCGGAGTCGGGAATAATTCCGTCAGGACAAAAACATCATTCAACTATGAACATTCAAATTTTCCTGGTAAAGAGCTCAATGTAACTGACATCATAGAGAAATAATTCCTTAAAAAAAAACCCGGTCACATTAGGATTATAAATCTATTTCCATTCTGTTATGGGTATTGATATGAATCAATAACACCAGAAATAACATGACTTCTTCAGATCTTATGGATAAAATAATCACAGTCAGAATAGACACAGGTTGTAGAAGAGGAGGTGAAGAGTTTCCTCCCCATTTGCCCACTTCCAGTTTTTCTTTTTAGTTGGAATCACAATAAAGTAACAAGAAGTATTCAATAAAAAAGTTTTTTTTAAATTTTTTTAAAAACCAAGCATACCAAAATTTTAACATTTCTCGTTATCATTATCAAGGCGGCGTACCCAAGACTCTCTCTCTCTCTCTCTCTCTCTCTCTCTCTCTCTCTCTCTCTCTTACCATTCGTTCCAATCAACCATCACTCTTGGCTAGTCCTCTAAACAGTGCCCAGTGTCCGCACAGTGAATGTAAGCTTTTGCTGGTTGGCCAACACTAATGTTCTTATCTATAAGACCAATGTTCCAATCTATAAGTGTGCATGTGTCGTTCATGTGTTCGTCCTTACTTTACCAGCAGTACTAAACATGTTTTTCCCATCTTAGTTGGATGGTTTATGAGATGGGTGATAAGTGGCAGTAAAACTGCTGTTTTGTATGGTTCTGCTTCTAGGATTTATTCCAAACGACTTGTAGCATCCTTCCGTTGTTCCTGTCTAGATTTTTTTTCTCCAGGCGTTTCGTTAGAGTCTAAGTGGTGCATTATACACAGCATTACTAAAACTGCTACATCTGGAAAGAATTCCTAGTAGAACATTATACAATCAAAATGTATATCATTATGTATCATTTATTTTTAAAAAAATCCAAAAAACTATAACATTGAAATTCTGTGATCAAAAAATAATAAGATGCAGTCATAAAAGCATAAATACCTACCTTATATATATTTATACAATTTTATTTTTCCTCACTGTTTGGTAAGGGCTGGTTAGGTTTTTTGGCATATCAACTATTCTTGGTTATTTAATGCCAAATCCTCTTTATATATATATATTTAATATGTGATTTGTAAACACATTTTGAAGATAATATTTATTAAAAAGCCTGAGCTCATTTTTTTCAAATAGTTAAATGGTTTCAACCATTTCTTTCTAACACGCATAATTCTATTTACAATTAATCATTTGTTTGTGCACATTTTAATGGATATACATATGATTTGTAAGTAAATAGTTTGTTGGTAATTTCATTTTTAAATGAGTTAAAACTAATTTGTATGTACACTAGTATTGCTATTGTTTCTACACAGTTAAATGCTTTCAGTTATTGCAATCTAGCACTAATAATTCTGCTCAATATTCTATTCATTTGTTTGCAGACAGTGAATATTGCTATTTAACACAATTATTCGATTCAACACTATTCATTTTTTTGCATACAGTTAAATGGTTCCATTTATTGCAATGTATCATAAAACTATTTAATTAGACATCGGTCTTTGTTTACACACAGTTTAATTATCAAAAAGTTCTATTTCTAACAATTCAATTCAAAATAAGTCATTCGATTTCACTCAGTTTAAATTTGACCCGTAGATGTTACATAGCCATACATGAATACGTGAAATAGACATATTCATACCGGTACGCAAAACGTTCATAATATCCATAACGCACATATAGATAACATAGAACATAGGAAACACAAAACACTTACGACTTCTTTGTTCAGGTACGAAACTTTTTATTACCTTTGAGTTTAAAGGTTTTTCGACGTAAGGAGAGAGATACCATCTTTCTATACTGACTTTTCCATCTGCCTCAAACCACGTGCGGACCCGACGCAAGGCCACGGTGAGCAAGCGAAAGTCAACCGTCTTCTCCCAAGGTAGAACTCAACTAACTGACTTTTTTTAAAATCCCCCAAATCCTCCGCGCGCACTTCCTGTTCATGACATCATTCACATACCCTGGTAAAATTTCCTATCTGGGATTTTTATTTTGACATCTCTGAATGACACATCCTCCCCGCGCGCGCGTGAACACCTGTGCTCATGTTTGCACCTAACTAACCCATGCACTGAGCCGAAAGGTTCTCAGCCTAACTAAACCCAAAGGCAAGATATATAAAACGAAATCCCTCGGCCATTATATTACATAGATAGGACCCTATTAGGTCCTACCACTCCAGTTCAGAGTGGACCTTAGAGCAATAGCACATTCCCCAAAGCTCCAGGACTTGTTTAATGTCATATGTAGGACAATCGTTGGAGGGGCTCTTACCCCTCTGCAGAGGTGCAGTCGGTGTATTCTACATCCCCAGCCGATTGGACTGATTTTGTTACAGATTTTCAGTGTTGTAGAGTTAATAAATAACACCAAATAATAATCGTTTTGACTGTATGATGTTCAACTACAAACAATAAAATCCTGGTATCTTTTGTTTAAATGAAAATTTATTGCTTATAGAAATTAGTTGGGGTAAAATCATTTGTGGGCGTTATCATAATTATACATATTTGGTAACGCTTGTGTGCGATGTGGACCTGTGGCTCAGTTGTAGAATTTCGGCTGTGCATTCTCTGGTAGCAGTTTCGATCTCCAGTGGGGGAGATCACGGTATACACTATTGATGAGGCCTAATTAGCTGTCCACTGTTTCCGCATCTCGCATTCAGTGCTTGCCAGATTTTCCTGTCATGATAACTCAATTTATGATATATAATTCCTCTACCTAAAAATGTATAATTATATATATATATATGTGTGTGTGTGTGTGTGTGTGTGTGTGTATACACTAAAAGATGAAATAGGGGAATCTCCAATAACAAAAGTGGATACTATTTAAAAAAAGCATAAATTTACAAAGGAGGAAGCAATAACTATACATTGTGTCAGGAGAAAGAAATTATGCATCTTAAAAAATGCAGAAAAATCATTGCTGAACAAAAGAAGCAAATTAATATCGAAGTGTAGACAAATCAATTGATATCTAATGCGTCATTTATCACCTGACTAATTCCATATTTATTCTCTATTTGCATAGTTCCACACACACACACACACACACACACACATATATATATATATATATATATATATATATATATATATATATATATATATATATATATATCTAGTGGGGAATATGCCGTCTACCACATAAGCTGAAACGCAATAGCTCCTCTCGTGAATCGAGCTTTCTCGGTAGCCGATAACATATATGTAAAAAAGGTATACGTAAATAGCTCCCTCACAAACGCAGAGAATGACGATGGTTCAGGGATAAGAAGTTCGACTGACGTAAAGTCAGCTAAGTTTCGATCCCAGCTTGAAGCATCTTGCGTGCCTAGCTCCACTGAAGATCTGTGATACAACAATATTTATATATAATACCTGACGACCTTAGTCGAGGGCGACCCAAAGCCTCCCTTTTCAATAGCGACTACACCGAGATGTAAGGGGGGTGCTACTCCTTTCCCTGGATTGGTCCACTTTAACCTTGATACATACCTTATAATGCTTAGTGTTAATCAAGGCAGTATTAAGTACCATTTTTTGAGTCTTTGGTATGACTCCACCTGGGAATGAACCCCGGTCTCCCAGACCATTGGTGAACGACGGTATACTTACGATTGACTCGGCATTTTTCTCTCTTTTCTGTCTGACTGTGCACACGCAAGAAACTTTAAGTAACGGACTTCTAGCGTTCATAATTTGATATTTTTCTGGGTTGTATTCCTTCTCTGTTATTGTAGTGCCGAGTACTTTTTCTAGAATACTTTTCTCGTTTGACTTTATATATATATATACATATGTATATTGCATTCCAGACAAAATCATATTTATGCTTAAGATAACTTCGTACTTTTATTCAAATTGCTTCCGTTTCTTTTAAATTTGGATATCAGTAAAACTGAATATGGTTTATAAAAATGGCGTTCTAATGAATACTCGAAAACTCTGCCTTTGCCAACTATTTATTCTATTTATAATCTATTGAGTAGGAGGTAATTCGGGCTAACTTTTATCGAAAAATAAACAAAAGATTTGAACTAGTTACTTTCTCTCGAAATGCAAATATTGCAAACGAAAATAATAATCACAATCTGGAAGTTAAAAGCAGCTTTAAAATTCACAGTAACCAACTTTTTCCGCAGAATAAATGCTGCTTTCTCTGTTCTTAAAGAAAAGAAAATTTCTTTTCATGAGTAGATTTTGCAAGAGGCAAAAACAGACTGAAGTGCATCTCCTGTTATATCGAGGCAAGATAAATTATGTAAATAATATATTTTAGGTTTGCCGTCATATCGAGGTGTGTTCAGACAGTATCGATACCAAAACTCTTTTACCAAGACAGAAATAAACAATGAATAAAACATTAATTTTCTTTAAAATAGTCCCCTTGGTATTCAAGACGCTTATTCCAGACAGTTTTCCATTAGTTGAAGTATCTCTTAATTTATCTTTTGTTATGGTGTGAAGCTGGATCGTCTTATTTCTTTTGTTTTCCACGTTCTTTTGTCTTGGTACTGAGATGAATTTTCATTTTTAATTAACAAGAAAAATTGCACGAAGCTGAGACAGGTGAGTATAGAGGATTTTGCATTTGGTCAATCCTGTATTTCGTCAAAAACTACTGTTAAAGATCATCTTGACCACAGATTAAAATTTATCAAGATTTGGCTCTGACTGATATTATTACTTAAATTATATGATTAAAAAATCTGCGGTAAAGAAGAGGTCTGCTTTTCCTATCTTCAATGAAACTGGCATTGTATCATTCATAATGTGAAGTATTGTTGTTTTAAATGTTTTTGCATGCAAAGAATGCAGAGTATAATTTTCAACCAGAACATCTGGTTTTATTTATGGTATATTTAGCACCAGCGCATCTGGTCGGTAAATTTAGTTAAGCACATCGTAAATCGAGGCTTAAAAATCGATGTGGCATATAAGTCGATCTCAAAATTCTTAGCTATAAATTCTAGGTTAGACCTGTACCTTCTATATAGATTGACTCCTTGTATGCTCCTGCTAGAATATGTGAAACATACAAATCTTACATATTAGCGCTTTATATTCATATGAAATCACAATCTACGGTGACTTCATAAAATTGCGCTGATAAACAATATAGCGTGCTAGTCTAACTGGCTGCTTGGAAGCTTTGACGTTACTGTTTACTATCAGTGCATCAACTGTTGGAAACAGTATGTGATAGAGCGCTAATATAATACTTAATTTGTATTGCAGTTTTATAATTAATCTCTGTGTTAATTAGTTAAATATGTTCACCTAACACAAGTTTAAGTTGACAATATTTGTGGTAGTCTGTTGGAGTTAAAGTAAATGGTGTATATCGATTGTTAATGGTAATGTTCCACTGGCTGACCAAACTGTGCTAAAGGTTTCAATTTTAGTTCTGTTGTATAAGCAGACCCCCTAGTTTTGTAGAGATTTTTTCAGACTTAAAAGATCAACTTTTACGCTGCAATTTACGATAATTTTTCTGTTAATACTTAATAACTGAGAGGCCAGTTCGCCTTGTTGTAATGGTTAACTAGCTAGCCTCGCGAATCACTTAGTCGTGATTTGGATCCTTGAACAAAATCTAAGCCATACTTTTTTTTAAAAAGAAAATATCAGTTCCCGCCAAATCACGGAAGTTAAATAACGATGAGCCTGGCCAATACTTAAACAATGGCTATTCAGTAACAAGTAGTATAAACAATCTAAGGTTTGTGTGCCAGACTAAGCCGAGCTTAGTAAATAATGAAAATGTACTAAATAACTCTGAAAAAATCAACTTGGTATAGGTCCAAATCAATTACATGATCAAGTAAGTATTCTATTGAGTTTTGTGTGGAATGGACCAAGCGAAACTTGAAAATCACTGATGATATTCGTAAACTTTCTTAAAATAAAAAGTCAAGGAATCTTAATTATTGATCCTAAACTTTCAAATAAAATTCGATTTCGTTCAACATCGTTGTAGGCACATGAGAATGCATTTTTCAATATTATTATTAATTTTATCTCATATTTTCTTTCATCTTTGAATGTACCCAACCCCTCCGCCATTGATGTGATACAAGTGAGGGTATGGATTTATCTATGTCATGTAAGTATTTTAATACGATTCAGTTGGGAGGAGATCAGAATAGGAGAAAATTTCTGGTGAACCAGAACTTAGGATATTTTGATGGTTTCGGTTTCTTTGTTTAATGACATATCAACCTTTGTAGGTTATTTAATGCCAATGCTATTCTCCTAGAAGAACACTAGTGGTACTATTTAACCCATAGCTGGGAGGATAAGGGGGTTCATACCTTTCCCAAGGGTATTTGCCCGAAAGTGAACGTAATAGCGCGACTGGAGTACGAACTCGCGTACTACGATTCCGCAGTCCATCGCTTTAACCATTACACCACGAAGACACCCCCCCAAGGATATTTTGAGATTTCTAGCTTGGACTAAAGGAATTTTACACTAAAATCAAATGTTGTCTTTTACAATGTAACGCCGTATCTATTTCATAAGACGATAACCGTCGCGCCTCGCAGCCTCACATATCTTATTTCTTCTTTATTAATTAACTTTTTTAAAATTATTTACTTTTTTTATTTCTATCTAAACGATGTTGTTTCGGTTTGGTTTCTTTGTTTAATGGCATATCAACCTCAAAATAATGTTGATATTAGTGTTGTTCTTGCATTTTACAAATAAAGATAATCATTCCAAATGCAGGTGCCTGAGAAGAGATGAAAAATCAAATATTTGTGTGAATAATTTATGCCTTTCGCAATGTAAAATTATCTTTTAAAAATGGAAATGAAAATTAAAATAAAGAATAATTTCTACAGTGCCGACGTTTAAAATTATCTCAAAATGACAAATACGGCAACAAAAATTTATTTTTAAAACCTTTTGTGAAATTTGAACTTGCGAGAAAAAATGTTTTAAAAAATTAATAACGTGATCATAAAATAAATCTCTTTGATGTATGGGGTTATTTTTCCTGCATCGAGAGGCAAAGTTAAAAATTAAAATTATGCCCTTTCTTCTGTTTTTAGTATTGTTTACAACAGCATAAACTTTCAAATTACATTAATACACGCCGAAGAAGAGTCTCCGAGGCGTAATGGTTACAGTGATGCACTGCAATCCAAAGTAGGAGAGTTCGAGCTCCACACACGGTAGTACGTTCACTTTCGAACTAATATCTTGAAGAAAGTTACGAACCCCTATATCTTCGCAGCGATGGATCACTGATGTTCTTCAACAACGATGGCATTGACAGTAAATAACCCAGAAGGTTTATTGTATACACATTCTTCTTCTTCTTATATTTATCTATCTGGCTGTGTCTTTTGGTCTTCTATCTGGGACTTTTTCGGGTGGGCTTGGGTTTATCTTGGTCTCCATATCCACTTCTGTTCTTATAAGTGGGCACAAAGACTTTGTTTGATTTGTTTGGTTTGGTGGGTTTTATAGCATATCAACCTTTGTAGGTTATTTAACGCCAAATCCATTTTTATGTAAATAATCAGTTCTATTTAAAACAATTCAGTTTAGCATGAGTACACAGTTTAATTGTCAAAAGCATTTTTATTTCAAACTATACAAGCAGTTATATATAACAATTCAGTTTAGTGTAAGTACAGTTTCAATGTCAAAAACAGTTCAATTTCAAACAAACCAGTTTAGCATAAGTACACAGTTTAAATGTAAGTACAGTACAATTGTGAAAAATAAATCTATTTCTGACTATTCAGTTTAGTCAAGCAGTTCTAATTCAGCTAATTCAGTTTAGTATAAGTACAGATTTTGTTTACACATAGTTAATTGTCAAAACAGTTATATGTTAAACAATTCAGTTTAGTGTAAATACAGTGTCAATGTCAAAAAACAGTTCTATTTCAAATAATTCAGTCTAGCATAAGCACGTAGTTTAAATGTAAGTACGGTTTAGTTGTCAAAAACATTTCTATTTCAAGCTATTCTGTTTAATCAAACAATTCAGTTTAGCATAAGTATGCCGTTAGTTTTATTTAACCCATAGATAGGGCCCTACCAGGTGCTACCACTCCGGGCCAGAGTGGACCTGGGAGCAATGGCAATGAAGGGGTGATCTGTATTTCTCAAAGGCCCAGCATTACTGGGACCTCACCATCAGATTGTTTAGTGTCATATCCAGGACACTCATTGGGAGGAGTCTTACCCCTCTGCAGAGGTGCAGTCAGTGTATTCTACAGCCCCAGCAGACTGTGCAATACACAGAGTTAAAATTCAAACAGTTTTATTTCATATAATTCAGTTCAGTATAAGTACACAGTTTAAACGTCAAAACAGTTCTATTTCGAGCAATTCAGTTCAGCATAAATACGCAGTTTAAATGTATAAAAACAGTGAACTCCAACCACCGTTTAGTTCCATTCAACCCATATCAGGTGCCACCACTTCGATCCAGAGAGGACCTGGGAGCGATGGCAATGAAGGAGTACTCCACATTCTCCAAAGCTCCAGCAATGCTAGAACCTCACCATCAGACTGTTCAGCGTCACATCCAGGACACTCGTTGGGGGGAGGTGTCCCATCCCTCTGCAGAGGTGCAGTCGGTGCATTCTACGGCCCCAGCCGTCTGGGAAATACACAGAGTTAATGTCAAAACCGTTTTATTTAAGATAATTCTGTTTAGCATTAGTACAGTTTAGGTATCAAAACAGTTCTATTTCGAGCAATTCAGTTTAGCATTATTACGCAGTTTTAATGTCAAAACAATTCTATTTTAAACAATTCAGTTCAGCATAAATACGCAGTTTAAATGCATAAAAACAGTCAACTCCAACCACCGTTTAGTTCTATTTAACCCATAAATAGGACCCTTATCAGATGCTACCACTCCGGGTAGAGTGGACTTGGGAGCAGTGGCAATGAAGGGGTACGCCACATTCCCCCAAAGCTCCAGCATTGCTGGAACCTCACCATCAGATTGTTTGGTGTCATATCCAGGACATGACACCAAACAATCTGATATCCCCACCCCTATGCAGAGAAGGAGTCTGTGTATTCTACAGCCCCAGCCGACTGGGCACTCTTTGTTTGATTTTCGACGTCTTAATTCGCCTAAATTCCTACGTCAACTGCACGGCTTTAGAAATAGCAATTTTAGGCGTCCGTTCGTCACGACGCCAGCACTACTTTAATCAAATCTACCTAACTGCGCCGTTCATACAACTGAACCAATCAGAGAACAGCTAAAAAGGTCAGCTAGAGGTCAAGTCTTGTTTATATCACTGGTTATTTTCCTTGACTCTTCCAACGAATTACTTAACTTTTGAATTCATATATTTTGAATTCTACTCTTACATTACAAAATTACGGGCAATGGGTCTAATGAGTAGAGTGTTCGTCAATAGTCCGGGAGACCGGGGTTCAATCCCAGGTCGAGTCTAACCAGACTCAAAAAATGGTACCTGATACCGCCTTGCTTAACACTTAGCACTATAAGGTGTGTATCAAGGGTAAAGTGGAACAATCCTGGAAATGGAGTAGCGCCCGGTGTAGTAGCTATTGAAAATGGAGCCCTCAGGTCACCTTCGACTAAGGTCGCCATCTTTACTAATTCATTATGTAACAGGTTGATAAGTCATGAAACAAAGAAACCAAAATATACTGAACAAAAAATAACATTGTAACAACCTGAGTAAGTGTTTTAATTTACTCAAGATTAAACAAACTGGTAATACAGGCTTTGTTAAAAAAAAAAGAATCAAGATTGAAATTGTATTTAGCAATATGATAGGAATGAACAATGAATGAAACGTTTGTTTTCTTTAAAATGTTCTTGATATTCAAAATTCTTGTTCCAGTCAGTTTTCTAACCCCGAAACATCTTTTGTTATACTGATAAGTGCCATTGCTATAATCATTTTGATGTCCTCCACGTCCTCAAGTCTTAAAGAAATGAATTTTCAGTTTATAGAAAAGTCGTACAGAGTAAGTTCTAGTGAATATGTAGCAGTTGCACAATTCTGTGTCTTGTCAAAAAACTGCTGTTCAAAGCATTGATACAAGACAAGTACATAGATTGGACACTTATGAATATAACAATAAATAAATAAATTCATAACGAGGCTGCATTTTTATTTGGTATTTCCACCACCTGATGTTTTGGTTTGGTTTCTTTGTTTAATGTCATATCTATCTTTTTAGGTTATTTAATGCCAAAGCCATTCTCCTCGAAGAACAGTAGTGGTACAATTTAACCGATAGCTGGGAGGATAAGGGGGTTCATACCTTTCCCAATGGTATTTGTCCGAAAGTGAACATAATAGCGCGACTGGAGTACGAACTCGCTCACTACGATTCGGAAGTCCGTCGCTTTAACTATTACACCATGAGGATACCCCTTCCACAAGATAGAAAAGCAACAATGTTTAGTTATATCGTGAAGTATTGCCAGGGTGTCCTGAGTAAGTATCAATGATGCGTTGGCTCCAACCATTAACTCATTTTCTAAGGCTTTACTTCTAACAGAGCTTTCTTTTTCACTTCTTTTTAACATGCAAATAAATTATCTGTTTTCTTTTGCATTTTTGTTTCTGGTTTTCATTTTTTTCTATGTCACTTTCACCTTAAAACGATGATTCTTATCGAAGAATATATTTCCCAAAGCCTCCGCCATGAGCAGGATATGCCACTAAGTCAATTTCAAGTTGAGTGAAACTGATTTGAATTCAAGGTTTTCATTCACATCGATTGGTTGCCAAACTACTCGGGGAAAAACAATGGATTCATACAATTTCTAAGGAGATTAGTGCCAAGTGAAACGCAAACAGCCTCGTCTAGGATTTGAACTCTGGTCGCCGATTCCATTTTCTACGACGATAACCGTTGCATTAAGATTGCCTATTGATGTAATTTTTGACATAAAGCCTAACAAGAACCCCTGCTTATGACATTGGAAGTCATTCAAGGTCACCAGAGGTGAAGCAACAAAATTCTCCAGCTCTAAACATTGGAAACAAATGATTTTTATATCAAAATTTGTTTCATTCTTTTTACGAATAATCTATAACAATGAAATTAATTTCTATACAAGTTTTGAACTATTTTTTCGTTAGGTATCGCTTATTCCTGCCTTTTTCCATGGCCAGCTCTATATTGGTTGCTTTTGGTTTGGATATCTAAACAATCTTTTCATAATGTCGAACAATAATAAAAACATTAATGATGTGTATCCAAAAGTTCTGATATACAAAGTTACATCATTTGTTTAGGAATCAGAATATGTTTAGTAGAATCTCCTTTTTCATTTATAAGTAGTGGAATTTTTATATTGCGTTTGATGAGAAGAAATATATTAAAGTAATAATTTTAATTCCGTTGGCATACTTTAAATGACTTTTCCTCGAGAAATGCTTATGTATAAGTAAGTAAAGTTGGCCACCGTAGTTGAGGGCGACCAAGAAGGCTCCCTTTTCAATAGCTACAACACCGAGGTGTAGGGGCAGGTTATACTCCTTTCCCTAGATTGGTCCATTTTACCCTTGATACGTACCTTATAATGCTGAGTGTTAAGAAAGGAGGTATAAAGTATCATTTTTTAAGTCTTCGGTATGACATGACCTGGGATTGAAGCACGGTCTCCCTGGCAATTGACGAATTCTAACCACTAGACTATGTATGACAGTATGTATAAAAAAAATTTAATTAAAAAAAAGTTTACTTTTTTCTGAACCAAATATACCCGGATTTCATATTTTGAAGAGAAACATCATAAAAGCAAAATGGATATTATGATGTATTGTTTATTAAAAACTCTACGGCTTTGAAATTCTTTAACCAAAAATATTAATATGAAGCAATGTAAAAATAAATACCTACTTTATATATATTCATGCAATTTTATTCTTGATCCCAAATTTTTAATGCTGAAGAGTGTGTAAAGAAATAATAATGTTCCACTACAAACAATCAAATTCTGGTACGTTTGGTTTAGAAGACCATTAAGTTTTCTTATAATGTATTATGTCAGGGAAAAAATTGTTTATGGACGATAGACAGATGTTGCATTTCTGAAAAACACATATTCATATTTAAGATAACTTCTCAATTTTATTCAGCTATTTCTTCATTATTCAGGCTTGCCTTTTTTAATAGGGTTTCCGTTTTGATACCGTCATGACGGAAAGAAATAAAATTCCCTTGTCATCTTTAATATGGTAGCTCCAAAGAGGTAAGAAAAACCAAAGCCACAAGGTTCTCGAATACGTCTGTTCTCTTCAATCTTTCAATTCCAACTCTGCAATCTAAGACTAGCCTCTTTCTGGTCATGTGACTTCTTTCTTAGCCAATCAGTCAGCGTGCATTCCACAAAGTTTTTCTAATTATTTGACACAGAGCCTTATCAACTTTGACATATCAGCTATCAATCACCACCTCCACAGGTGTTTGACCTTGGTATTAAACCTCATTATCTCATTACATCGCACGTGCACACATACATGTACACACCTATATATATATATATATATACACTCACATGGAGGTGCGTGTGGCATACAGTTAGGAAATGAATTCGGTAAACTTAGTTCAAATTGAGGATGAGGTGACATGCGTTGCATATCGAGCTAATATCTTTAGGAAAGGCATGAAACCCTCACTTTTCCCCTAGTTGAGAATAAATAGTAGTCTAGAAAGAAAACTCTAAATTCAAACAGCTGAACTTTACTTAAAAATTGGACTTGTATCTTTTCTGTAGCGGATGGATTATATATACATATATTTATATATATGCTTCCATATCCCTGTAGGTTTGAGCTCTCAAAACAAATGTGATACATAAGCGTTTAAAATTCCTTCGTTTACGTTGGTTTCCCCGTGGCTCTGTGGTAGAATCTTGGCTGGGCGTATGAGTCAACCGGGTTTCGATTCCAGCTTCGAGAATCACGCGTGTTCATCCACACTGAAGAGTTGTGATACAACGAAACAGTCTGTCCGTAGATGACTATATATATATTGTCATCCACAGACAGACTGTTTCGTTGTATTACTACTCTTCAGTGTGTCTAGACACGTGAGATGTTTAAAGCTGTAATCGAAACGGGGCTGACTTTACGTCAGTCGGATGTCTTAGCCCTCAGGTATTGTCATCTTAGCGTAAGCGAAGGAATTCTAAAGGTATATATATATATATATATATATATATATACGCTTATCGGCTACCGGAGTGCTCAATTCAAAAGAGCTTTATATTTACGCGTATGTGGCAGCCGGCAATTTTTCACTCGAGTGCTCAACCTACGGGGTACATATATATATACATTTCCACACACACACACACACATATATATGTATATATGCTTAGAGAGTGAATGACCGATCTATACATCTAAGAACATTCTGAACTTTTGGCATTTCTTGTAAAACTTCGAAAGCAGATGTTTATTAAAAATGTAATAGATATCTTTGTAATACACACACACATACACACACACACACACAAACACATATATATATATATATATATATATATATATATATATATATATATATATATATATATATATATATATGGGTAGTATATTATAGTTAAAGAAAAAACTCAGGTTCTTTTTACAGTAAGTCTTTGCATTCTTTAAGAGAATTACATAAATTTTTGTGTTTAGTTCTTCCCTGAATTCTTCTTATATTAAAGTTCCTCAACAGATCTGGGAGATAGTGACCAACTAGGAGAGGAATGCAGGAAAAAAAGAAATAGGAGAGAGGGGTGTTGATTGTTAGCTTCTTCAAAAAGGGTCATCTTCTTTTTTCCTGCCTTCGTCACCACCAACCAGATCTGTTGAAGAAGTTACATGGGAAGAATCAAAGGAACAGCCAAACATAAATATCAATGTCCTTCTCTTGAAGAACAAAATACTTATTGTAAAAAGAACAACAGTTTTATTTTTTTAAACTTAATGACAATATTTTGTTTGTAAAATGTCCTAATGAATAATGTATATATTGTCATCCACAAATAGACTGTTTCGTTGTATCACAACTCTTCATGTGGTTAGAGACACGCGAGATATTTCAAGCAGGGATCGAAACCTAGCTGACTTTACGTCAGTCGGATATCTTACTACAGGATCATCGTCATCTCTGTGTTTGTGAAGGAATCTTTTATGAATACTCTTTTTACATATACGTTATCGGCTACCCGGAATGTTCAATTCATGAGAGGTGCTATTGTGTTTCAGCTTATGTGGTAACCGCAAATTCCCCACTAGAGTGCTCAACTCACGGAAGGGGGGGGATATATATTCTAACGATTGTGTTTTCTATCATCAAGAAGATATATGAAACTATTAGTAATGGAACAAACTTAAAAAGCTGAGGTTTTGGTTTCTTTGTTTAATGGATTATCAACCTTCGTGGGTTATTTAATATCAAACCCCTTCTCGTTGTAGGACAATAGTTGTATTATTTAACCCCTAGCTGGGAATGAGATGGATAAAGAGGTTCATTCCTTTCCCGAGGGTATTAGTCTGAACGTAAACGTAATAACGCGATTGGATTTCGAACACGTTTACAACGATGTCACAGACCAGCGTGTTAACTATTACGCTATGAGGAGTTCCGCATGGAGAAAATGAGATTTAAAATACTTTTGATAGTGCTCTGGTGCGCAGCATTTGAACACTTTTGATCGGTTCAACTTCTTTTAAAGATTTATTTGCTCTCTCTCTCTCTCTCTCTCTCTCTCTCTCTCTCACACACACACACACACACACACACACACACACACACACACACACATATATATATATATATATATATATATATAAGAAAGACAGATTGATGTCGTTCGAAAGTATTTCAGGTTTTATACATCCAAGAATATTTGAAAATTTGAGCTGCTTTTACATTAATTTGGAAGCTGGAAAAGCTTATTTAAAGTATATCACGTTTGTCTGTTATTTCATATATACGTATATATAGTGAGAGACAGAGAGAGACAGACAGAGAGAGAGACAGACAGACAGAGAGAGAGAGAAAGAGAGAGAGACAGAGAGAGAGAGAGACCAAGGGAAACAAAGGGAAACAAAGAGACAAAGACAAAGAGACAACGACAAAGAAAGAAAGAAAGAAAGAAAGAAAGAAAGAAAGAAAGAAGGTGAAATTCGCTCAACACTGAATAATTCTTCAGAATTCCTCCTTTAGAAAAAATTCAAGGATATCCATTG
Organism: Sepioteuthis lessoniana; assembly: GCA_963585895.1. NCBI lineage: Eukaryota > Metazoa > Mollusca > Cephalopoda > Myopsida > Loliginidae > Sepioteuthis > Sepioteuthis lessoniana. The sequence continues at coordinate 72,315,091 of OY757919.1, forward strand.
AAGTGACATAATTACATGCGAGGAATTTTTATTGAAACACATGGTCTTCACAAAAATCGATATGAGAGATAACCACAATTCCATAGCATGCATAAAACCGACACATACGTGTCGCCTTCTGATAGATTATTACCACTGTCGTTCTACGTTTTTTTTTGTTTTTGGTTGTTGTTTTTTTTTTTGCGTTTTGAAAACAAGCAGTATAAAGATATTTGAATGAACATTAGTAATTATTATCTTTAATTTTGAATAGCATTTTTTTTTTCTTTTTTAAATTTCTTTTTTTAATCAGAACTCACATCCTCTTTATCACAGTAGGAAAACAGCACGTATTACAAACCTTAAAGTATCGCTCACGATAAGACACGAAATCATGCTCTCTATTGCCTCGTTGAAGCTTTCTTCTCTTTACCAGTTGCTTTATTATCTAAGCTACAAGAACTAATGCTATTGCAGAAATTCAGATAATACCTGTAAAACCACCTAATACACTTGTCTCCATTTTTTTGGTATCATATTTATCATTATTGTTTGTACACACTTGTAGTCTTAATAGCATTTTACTATTATTTACGGCTTTGCTCGCGAGTTTTACACAACAGCGTTAGCTAATGGTTTTTAACTGGAATCTGAGAGATGGCAAGTCTCCTTAGGTTTCCAGGATTCTTCTGAGTAACCTGGCCGATCTAAGCAATGCTGATGGTTTCTCAATTCTCAATTTCTCAATCATTATGCTACAATTGTTATGCGAGATTTTCACTCCAGCGTTGGCTGGTAGTCGAGAGTCCGAGTGACAGCAAGTCTCCACAGGTCTTCAGGACTCGTTTCAGTATTCTAGCCGTTCTCATCAATGCTGTAATCTGGATAGTCTCAATTCTTCCTCTGAGTTCCTGTCCTTCACGTCTCTTTTTCAAACTTTTGGAAACTGTTCCAAGTGCACCTACTACAATCGGTATCACCGTCACCCTCATGTTCCACAGCTTTTTTTTAGTTTTTTGGTCTTCTATCCAGAATTATTTTATATAATTTGTCAGTCAAAATCCCTCAGAACGTTATGAGTCTCATTTTCTAAGACGGATTCTGATTTGGTAGTATGGTCAAAATTAGATTTCTTGCACAATTCCCAATGGATCCCCCTTCCCAACCAGTCCAACCTGCTCTTGCACTCCTTTTGTGCTAATTCACTGCATTCTATTACTATGAGGTAAATTGTTTCATTAAGTTCTCCACATAATTTACACTTGCTATCCCGTTGCGGCTAATCGATTTTGGCTTTAACATAGTTGGTCCTTATGGCGTTGTTTTGCGTTGTTAATTGAAGAGATTCAGTTTCTCTCTTTTGATTTCCCTTTCTTAGGCATATCCATGTCTTTTCAAGTGCAGTCTCGTTAATATGTCGCATGAAATATCCATATATGCGTCTTTCTTCCCATTTCTGTTTCCTCGCTTTTATTGTTTTTCTCTCAGTATTTATGTTGCTAATGTTGTTATTTACTGCAGTAATTAATCTTTCTTTGCTCTTTTTAACGGAGTATTCGAATTATTTTGTTGATAAATCAACAATGCTGGCGAGTCCTCTTCCTCCTTCTTTTCTTGACACATAGTTTTATGTCATCCTCGGATGTAAATCCTTGTGCATAGTCATTACATTCTTATTATTTGTTCCAATCACTATAATTAGTAGAAATAGTCGAAATAGCAAAAAACAACTAAAATCATGCCGAAGAAAAATTAATAATGATATTGATGGACAATTGCTATGTCATAGCATCGACTAACACTCTTGGCACCCGGCTGTAGTGGATGTTATAGGACTTCTGCGGGAGAATTACTGACAAGCACAGGATAAGAGTTCAATCATCGTTGAGGCAAGGTAGAATACCTACCTAGGGTTGATATTTTGTTGGCTATAGGCGGTAACGTGGTATTTTTGAGACTTTAATCATTTAGTTGGAGTTACAAACTAGAAGAAAAACAGACAAAATAAACGTGTGCGGCGTTTTGTCGCGTGGAAAAACGTGACAACCCCTCTACTGCTACTCAAACTCCTCAGTTCCTCTTGTGCTCTTGCGACAACCTTTCTGTTCTTCCGGGAAAAGTCCACATCATACAAGTGCATAAATCTGTGCGGTTAGGATTTTCCAAATCATAGATAAACACGTTATGGGTCATTAATTGCAGGGGGTTGTTTAATTTGAGAGGTCCTTCAGGACCAGGGTAGTTTTCCCTTTTGTCATCCATTTAAGTATGCTTGCTTCTAGGCATTTATTCAGTTGCTGAGCCAATCTGTCGTGGATGGACATGGATTTTTTTTATCAGAATCCATGTATGATATAATAGCCTGGTGGGTTCTGATTTAGTATTTTTTTGTCTGGCTCTTAGTGAGTCCACGTGTATGTTCGTCTCGGTAATTTCTTAAAGTTCTTGCAATTTTTTTTTTCCATGTAATTCATCCATTCAGCATTTTTGTTATGTTCTTTCTGTTTCCATATTTTTCTACAAAATCTTTGTTTCTTTTGCATCCAATTGTTGATTTGTCCTTGTGCACTTTCCAGCGTCTTGGTAGAATTTTCTTTTCCTATTTTGAAATATCCTGTTTTGTTTGTATTGCTTGACGCTGGCTTGGTACCTTTTGAGACTTCCTTTTTGGCCCAATATCTTTTGATTTATTTTCTCCTGTTCTATTGTCAGACTTATCAGCGGTTGCCTTTTTAAAAATCTTTTTATTCCATTGTGTCCTTGTGTGTTTTGCCGTCTTTGGTAGTTTCGCTTGCCGCATTTTATCTATCACACCTCATTTACCATCCAGGTTTTGTATTTCCGTTCGGGTTTTTTTTTGGGGGGGGGATATTTACTTCATCATTGATGGGGGTGTCCTCGTGATGTAATGGTTAAAGCGCTGGACTGCAGAATCGTGGTAAGCAAGTTCGAACTCCATTCGCGCTATTACGTTCACTTTCGGACAAATACCTTTGGGAAAGGTATGCACCACCTTATCCTTCCAGCAATGGGTTAAATAATACCACAGGTGTTATTCTGAAAGGATTGCTTTAGAATTAAATAACCTTCAAAAGGTGATATGCCATTAAATAAAGAAAACCAAACCAAACCTCTGTCAGACTAGGATTTAAAAATAAGCCGACTGCACCTCGGAAGAGGGGAAACGACTCTCCCACTAAACCTATTAGGGTTCTGTCTATGGATCAAATAGAACTGTACAATCATTTACGAAGGACTATTATTGTTAGTTATTTGAAATCCATGTAGCTGTGTAAGAATGAATTATACCATATAAGAATACTTGGTAAATACAATTACTAATATTAAATAGCAATACTTGAAACCCTTTGGGATTTTGGTGGCGGAATGGCTAAAGTGCGAAACTGCGGACTCGAAGTAAGCTCCAGTCGTGCTATAACGTTCACTTTCGGATTAATACCCACAGAAAAGCTATGAACTCCATTATAACTCCATATATGAGTTAAATAGTATCATTATTGTTGTTCTTCAAGGATGGTTTCAGCATTAAATTATTATATAATAGCCGAGGGATTTCGGTTCATGCCTTTTAGTTTAGTTAGGCTGAGAACCTTTCGGCTCAGCACATGGGTTAGTTAGGTGCAACATTGAGGCAGGTGTTAACGCGGGCGCGCGCGCACGGGCAGATGGAGGCGTCACTCAGATGTCCTAATTGTCCGAGACGAAACGGGGTGACAGGGTGCGGGTGACGTCACGCACCGGAAGCCCGCGGAAGTTTGTGTGAGAATCTGAAGAAAGTCAGAGAGTTGAGAATTAGACGCCAAACGAGAAGGGTCGATTTTTGGAGTTCGCAGGCGCGAGGCGAACTTGCGCCCTATGAGGGGGGGGCGCTCGATTTGGGGGCCAAACGAATAAGACAGCATAGAAGATTGTGTCTCTCCTCCTTACGTCGAAACCTTTAACTCAAAGTTAATAAAAAGGTTTCGTACCTGAACAAGAAGTCGTTACGTGTTTTCGAATTTCGTGATTCCTATGTTCTTTCTATCGTTATGAACATTCGATGTCAGTTTCGCACATGGCCATATTCGTGTATCTGACTACGCAACAAAATAACCTATAAAGGTTAATATGCCATTTTACTATGTGCAAACAAATAATCAATATTTGATAGAATTATTTGTGTTTGAGAGCAATACTTGAAACCTTTTAACTATGCAAACAAATGAGCTCAAACAACTCCTTCAAAGAAAAAGTTACATACAATTAGCTTACAAATCCCCACCTAATACACACATATATATATCGAATTTGGCATTAAATAACCCACAAGAATTGATATGCCATAAAACACCAACCAACCAAGTTGAAGCATTTTAGCTCAAGCAAAAAATCTCGTTAAGATGTTTTTGTTGTATCGCTGTATCATACAAAAAATTGAATCATTATTTATATCTTCATGGTACCTCTTTATTATTTCTATGTTCCAATAATTTTAAAATTGACCAGTCGGCTGGGGTTGTTAAATACACTGACTACTTCTCTGCAGAGGGGTAAGACCCCTTCCCCAACGAGTGTCCTGGATATAACACTAAACAATCTGATGATGAGGCTCCAGTAATGCTGGAGCTCTTGGGAATGCGGAGTACCCCTCTATTGCTATTGCTCCCAGGTCCACTCTGGCCCGGAATGGTAGCACCTGATAGGGTCCTATCTATGGGTTAAATAGAATTAAACTGCATACTTATGCTAAACTGAATTGTTGGTAGTGGAAGTGTTCTTACGCTAAACTGAATTGTTTAATATAGAACTGTTTTGACATTTAACTGCGTGTAAACAAAATATTTACTTATACTAAACTGAATAGTTTGAATTAGAATTGTTTGACTAAACTGAATAACTTGAAATAGAAATGTTTTTTACAATTAAACTGTGTACTCATGCTAAACTAAATTGTTTGAAATAAAACTGACAACTTGCATAAAAATGAATTTAGCGTTAAATAACCAACAAAGGTTGATATGCCATAAAACCCAACCAACCAACTAATAATCTTTAAAAGAATTTACCTGTATATATTTACCCAATAGCTCCGCTACGAACAGGTTGTTACACGAGGTCATTTTTGAGCGGAGTAATGTTGGTTTGAATTCAGAATTTTTCTTTTTCTAAACACAGCTCAGTCGGTTGGGGCTGTAAAATACACCGACTGCGTCTCTTCATAGTGGTAAGACCCCTCCAACGAGTGTCCTGGATATGACATTAAACAATCTGATGATGAGGCTCTAGTAATGTCAGAGCTTTGGGGAATGCAGAGTACCTCTTCATTGCCATCGCTTCCAGGTCCACTTTGGCCTGGAGAGGTAGCACCTAACAGGGTCCTATCTATGGGTCAAGTGGAACTGTTTGACATTGAAACTATGTGAAACAAATGACTTATGCTAAATTGAATTGTTAGAAATAGAACTGTTTGATCATTTAACTGTGTGTAAACAAATGACTGATGTTTAATTGAATTGTTAGTGATACACAGCAATACTTGGAACCCTTTAACTGTATGCAAAAGAATGAGCTTAGGCTCGTTTAAAAACGTTATCAATAAAATGTGTTTACAAATCATACACATTTTATATGTTTATAAATAGGATTTGGCATTAAATAACCTAAAATGGTTCATATGCCATAAGAGCAAACCAAACAAAACCAATTTTCCTAAACTGGTTGCCAAACCAAGGTTAAAGAGCCAAGTCTATTCAACTATTTTACCCATAGCTGAAAGGAGAAATGTTAAATTGAAACTTTTTTGAGAGCATTGGCGCGAAGTGAAACGTAAACAGCCTCGTCTAAGATTTGAAATCAGATCACAGATACCATTTCCTACGATGGTAACCGTTACCTTAAGCACACCTCTATTATTTAAATGTATATAAACCTATGAATTTGATTTATTCAGAAGTCGCTTAAAGGCCCCCGATCGGTTCAACGCCAATGAAGGCACAACACCATTATCATTAATTTGCTAATTGGATTGGAAATTATCTTATTCTTAAAGTAAGAGCGTTTTAACGATTTTGTGCAAGCAGAAATCTTGCTAAAATGTGCCATTTTTCTTGTATTAGAGTAATATACAGACCAAAATTGGAGATCATTTTGATATATATTACCACATATTTTCTCAAATAAATTTATTACCACATATTTTCTCGAATAAATTTATTACCACATTAGACGAATCAGTCGCAAATTTTACTGTTAATTCTAAATATCTGTTCAAATTTATAAACAAATTTTCAAACCAATCAAGTCAAATGTGAACTCAGACCTTACAGTTATCAGCCTTTTACACTGCGTCAATGATTATTGAATTGGAATTTCCTTTCTTATTAATTTTATGCACCTGCCTTAAGATTTTGCTGTCATGTATTACATGATTGAGCCTACTTCTACGCATAAGCAGCATTTCCTGAAAGAAAGCAGGTATTTAAACACCCTCTGGGCTGTTCATTGTTTTTCCTATTCGCATTACTGTATAATAAGCGCTAGTCGTCAATCGGAACGAAAGCTGTCATTCAAAAAACAGCCTTAACTAGATCTGAATTCCAACTGACGAATCACTGGTTTCGTGGCAGTCGGACAACTATAACGTGAAGAGTGATACACACTTGTCAGAAAAAATAATTATAATCTAAGTTTGAAAGACAAGTGTATAAATGGATTTTCTTGGAGGCGTGTCGGCGTAATGGTTAGCGTCTTTAGAAATGGAATCAGCGACACGCAGTTCAAATTCTAGACGAGGCTGTTTGCGTTTCACTTCACGCTAATGCCCTTCGAAAAGGTATGAATCCACTTTTCTACCTTCAGCTATGGATAAATAGTAGAGTAGACTGATTTTTTTAAAAACCTTGGTTGGGCAACCAGACTAGAAGAAGGAAAAGTCTACTTTTACTCCGCTTAAAAATTGACCTTGTGTCACATCTTGAAGGGATTACGTGAATATATGATTTATCATATAAGTTTGCATTTGACCTTGGGTTACATTTTGCAAAGGGGTTGAAAAAAGTGACGAGATTTTTGCAAGCGCTCAGGATTCTTTAGTTCTGGGACGGCAATGAATCTAGAAGAAGGAAAACTCTGAATTAAGACCAGCTGTACTCCGCTTAAAAATTGACCTTATGTCGCATTCTGCTCTTGGCGCCGGGGCTGGGAAATAAATTCTTTTTTTCTAGTAATTGCTAGTGTGTTGAATTAGATACTTAATTGGATGATGCATTATAGAAAGCACAAGAAGAGAAATGAATGAAAGTAATAAGCATACATTTAATTATAATTAATGGACAGTCTACTAAAAAGGAAATCATAAAGTAGTTTACAATATGAACTATGCATAGAAAATACAAATATAGACTGTCTTTGTAACATACCAATGATACGGATATGTGAAACGTACATAGAATGTTCATAACATATGTACATAGAGCATAGGAATCCCGAAACACAAAAAACACTTTCTTAGTTCAGGTACGAAACTTTTTATTACCTTTGAGTTCAAAGGTTCTTCGACATAAGGAGAGAGATACACATTCTTTCTATTCTGGCTTTTCCATCTACCCCCCCCCAACACGTGTGGCGCCCGTAGCGCACAAATTCGTCTGGCTTCAGCGAGCCCCGAAAGTCGACCCTTCCCGTTCGGAGTCTAGTTCTCAACTAACTGATTTTTCAAAATTCCCAAAACCCCCCGAGCGTGCTTTCGGTGCATGACGTCATTCACATCCCCTGGTCCTGGGATTTTTATTTTGACATCTGTGAAATACACATCCTCCCCACGCGCGCGTTAACACCTGCGCTCAAGTTTGCACCTAACTAACACATGTGCTGAGCCGAAAGGTTTTCAGTCTAACTAAACCCAAAGGCAAGATATATAAAACGAAATCCCTCGGTCATTATTTTACATCTTTGCAAGAGTGGGACTAATTTACCTCAAACATGTTAGCAATAAGATGCCGGTCTTGAGAGGATATTTTTTACTCCTCAATTCACAGATGTGGGACAACTCTCTACCATAAGCATCCAAAGTGTGAGCGAGAAATTGTTATTTTTATGTCCTAATACGAGGTTTGTTCAAAAAGTATAGGGACCGAGTCTGTATTTACCATGACAGAAATAAACAAAGAATGAAACATTCATTCACTTCAAAATACGGGGAGTGTTTAAAAAGCTTTGAGATTTAAGTTGTATTTACCAAGAGATAAATAAACAATGAATGAAACGTTAATTTTCTTCAAAAATGAGAATATTATGGAATTCAACATACTTATTTCAGCAAGTTTTCTATTGGTCGAAACATCTCAAAATTCATCTTTTGCTATGATGTGGAGCTGTGCCGTCATATTTCTTTGAATATCCTCCACCTCCCCAAATCTCACTTTTGAGATAAATTTTCCATTTAATAAATACGAAAAACCCGAGTTATGTCCGGTGAATAGGAAGGGTGTCATACTTGCAGTTCTGTGTTTCGCTAAAGAATTTCATTTAACATCTAAACTGCCCTCATAAGTAGTTTAAAAATTGGTACTGACTGCAATCTATATAAATTGGTGACCTAGTCAAGGGCGAACCGAAAGCTCTTTTTTAAATAGCTACTACACCGAGGAGTAGAGGAGGGCACTACTCTTTTCCTTGGATTGCTCTACCTTGCCTTTGATATATGCTTTATAATGCTGAGTTTTAATCAATGGGGTATCAAGTATCATTTTTGAGTATTTGGTGACTCGACTTGGGATTGAACTCCAGTCTCTTGGGCTATTGGTAAACACTCTACTCACAAGCCTAATGGGCTGGTAACCGAACGTAATTACTTTATTATATATTTATTATACCCTGGGTAAAAGGATGAATTCATCCGTCCCCCCATAAGCGATGGGTAAAATCGTAGGACAGAGTTATCTAGCTTTGGTCAGGCAACCAGTCTAGGAGAAAGAAAACCGAATTCAAATCAGCTTTACTCAACTTAAAAAGTGACCTTGTGTCGCATCTTGAAGGGGGTTGGGTAGATATATACTTTTATCATAGGCTTGAATTTTTCAAATTAAATTTAAAACATTTAAAATTTCCTATTCGATGCTTTTTCATCTCATTCCGTAAAACAGACGGACACAGTAGTAAACAACATTTGTGCCGGTGGCTACAAATTTTATGCTTTTTAAAAAATTTCATGCTTCTTTTTTTTATTTTATGCTTCATTTTTAATTTTATGCTTTTTTTTATTTTATGCTTCATTTTTTAAAATTTTATTTCATTTCATACTGGACAGTTAAAAACCTATCAAAATAAAATTTGTTAAAGAGATAGCTCCATATTAGATGTACCAAGTGAGCAAGTGCCATTATTCTAAATTCGGTGGAAAATATATAGTTTTATTTTAGCTGATTTTAAACACTAAAGAAAATAGATTTCAGTTACTCTTGGACTGTTTTTCTGTAAATCCAACTCTTTCTTTTCTTTCCTGTGCGTATGGACAAGGTCTAAAATAACCCAATTCCCGTAGAGCTTATTGTCAAACCTATCCGACTAAATTAGTCTCAGTCGACTAATCATTGAGAAAATGTTTTGCTAGAACAAAAATTGCACCATCACCTCTAGTCGCACCTCGTAAACTGTCAAAAGATCATAGGAAAAAATGGTAAAAAATTGGAGTTGTGATATATATATATATATATATATATATATATATATATATATATATATATATATATATATATATATATATATATATATATATATATATATATATATATATATATATATATATATATATATATGGAGAGGGATAGACATAATACGATATTGGTCAGCTCTGATTGTTATCAAGTAGGTTGGTTGGCTAGTTGTGGAGGTGCCCATGGAGTAATGGTTATCGTCGTAGGAAATGGACACGGCGACACGAGTTCAAATCCTGGACGAGGCTGACTGCATTTCACATAGCACTTGGGAAAGGTATGAATCAATTATTCTCCCTATTATTCTAGTAGGACAGACTAGGTTCTTCAGCCTTGGTGTGGCAACTACTCTAGGAGAAGAAAAACTCTGAATTCAAACCTGTTAAACTCCGCTTAAAAAGTTGACCTTGTGTCATATCCTACCCGAGCAGAGGGGTTGGTAAATAAGGGCTGGTTGGCTGGTTGTGTTTATGACATAACAAACCTTGTGGGTTATCTGATGCCAAATCCTGTTATATATATATATATATATATATATATATATATATATATATATATATATATATATATATATATATATATGCATAATCAGGATTTTTAAAACTAATAATTCTATTTAATAGTGATCATTTTGTTTGTGCACAGTTAAATGGTTTCAAGTATAGCAAATGATTGAATATTTGAACCATATGGAAGCCTAACAGTTACGCCCACTCCAGATTACAGAGGGTCAGAGAGTAATGATGTATATGAAGGTGTACTCCGCATTCCCTAAAACTCAAGGACTGGAGCCTCACCGTCAGAGGTAGTTTAGAGTCATATCTAGGACACACGTATGAGGGTGTGTCTTAACCCTCTGCCGAGGTGCAGTTAATGCCCCAGACGACTGGACTATCGAGTTGATATTCATCATCACAGTAAAACTTTATCCCATTATCATTTTTTGTACTAAATTAGGAGTGGACAGTTGACAGAAGGCAGTCATAGCTGATCCAAGAATTATTACAAATGAATGACAATGAAATTAAAAGATATATATATATAATATATATATATATATATATATATATATATATAGAGAGAGAGAGAGAGAGAGAGAGAGAGACAGGCAGACAGACGCTTCGTGTAACGGTTATCTTGGTAGGAAATAGAATCGTCAATCCGAGTTCAAATTCTGGACAAGGCTGTTTGCGTTTCACTTTATGCTAATGCCCTTAGGAAAGACATGATTACTATCTTTCCTTCTTCCAGCTATAGGTAAATAGTAGGGCAGACAGGGTTCTTTAGCTTTGGCTAAGCAATCACTCTAAGAGGTGGAAAACTCAACTGACACATCCTGCCTGTGGCAGAAGAGTTGGGTATATATATATATATATATATATATATTATATTATATATATATTATATTATATATATATATACGTGGTGCTTTCAATAAGTTTCCAGATTTTTTCGTACAGGCATTTAAAATTGTCGTAGACTCTTGAAAATTTAGTATGTTATTGCTATACATCTTATGAGATGATTGAACAATCTGTATGATTTCAGGTTCTAGTGAACAGCTACAACAGCAACAGGATACACCCTACTAAAGCCTGATTGTCACAGCTGGTGAATTTCAAAAATGCAATCTGGACGTGAGGACACTTGAGAAGAACGATATGCAATAAAATTCTGTTTTAAACTTGGAAAAAATGCCACAGAAACGCATGGAATGCTTCAGACTGCTTTTCGACCATCGAGCATCAGTTTTTGAGTGGCATAAGAGATTCAAGGAAGGCAGGGAGTCTGTGAGGGATGATGAGAGGTGTGGGAGGAGTAAGGAAGTCAATAGACCAGAGTTGATTGGCCAAAGGGTTAGGATTACTATGTTGAGGTTTTAAGGGAGTTCAGGAAGAGATTCTGTCGGAAGAGGCCAGCACTCTTCAAATCGGATCAGTGGCATTTCCACCGCGATAATGCACCAGTCCACAACTCCATCCTTGTCACAGACTATTTGACCAAGATGGGCATCAAGACAGTTCCTTACCCTCCCTATAGTCCAGAGTTTGCTCCCTATGACTTTTGGTTATTCCCTAAGCTCACAGGCTGTCGTTATGAGACAATTGAGGAGATGAAAGAGGCTGTGACGAAGGTCATTGACATGCTCACACAAGAGGACTTCCATGGGGCCTTCCAGAAGTTTTTGGAACGGTAAAACAAGTGCATTGCAGCCGGAGGAGATTACTTCAAAGGGGACTAGAGTTTCATGTGTGTACTATCAATAAAAGTGCCCATACGAAAAAATTCTGGAAACTTATTTAATGATCCTCGTATATATATATATATATATATATATATATATATATATATATATATATATATATATGTGTGTGTGTGTGTGTGTGTGTGTGTGTGTGTGTGAGAGAGAGAGACAGAGACAGAGAGAGAGAGAGAGAGAGAGAGAGAGAGAGAGTGTGTGTGTGTGTGTGTGTGGAGGAAGAATATAATAAAGTTATTCAAAGGGAAGTATTTAGTATTGAAATTAAAACATGAAACGTAAATAACCTGGATGTAACATGCAACCTTGACAAAGGAGAGTGTCAACCAATTAGAAAGATCAATAATGTACCAATTTATATTAACGCTTCATCCAATCACCTTTCAACTGTGTTTAAGCAAATCTTGACGTTAGTCAATCATAGATTGTCTGTGAACCCAAGTAATAACAGAGCTGTTGAACAGGCTAAGCCAGAATATGAAACTAGCTTATAAAAATGGTTATAATGAGACTAAATTTGTTTTCAATGAAAATAATACCAACAAAAAAAATCAAAAAGATAGAAATATAATTTGGTTTAACAGTCCCATTTAACAAAGTAGTAAAAATGAAAGTGGATGAAAGTTTCTAAATTTGATCGATAAATATTTTCTTTAAACAATGTACATTGAAAATAATATAAAAGTTAATTTTAACTGCGAGGAGAATATGTGCTTAATTATGGTCGTAAACATAAAAAACATAATCATAAACACAGAAAAATCATTGAAAAAACATAAGATAAACAATGATGTTTTTATTGATTGACTGATATTTTTTGGCATAACAGCCCTTGTGAGTTGATGTGCCAAATCCTGTTTATATATATATATATGTATATATATATATATATGTGTGTGTGTGTGTGTGTGTGTGTGTTTTGCTGATTGATTTGGCGTATTAAACTTAGTGGGTTATTTAATATAAAAAACTGTTTATATACATATATATATATGTGTGTGTGTGTGTGTGAGTGTGTGTGTGTGTGTGTGTGTGTGTGTGTGTGTGTGTGTGTGTGTGTGTGAGTGATTTGTTAGTGAATAGATTTTAGGTGACTTTATTTTAAAATGAATCGTTAGAAATAATTTGTTTGGTCACAGTAAAACGGTTTCAAGTATTGCTATCTAACACTAATAATTCTATTTAATATTAATCCTTTGTTTGTACACGGTTAAATGGTTTCAAATATTGATATTTATCATAAGTAATTCTCTTTATCAAGTATTCCTATCTAATATAAATAATTTGCACACAGCTGGATAGTTTCAAATAACTAATAATTATTATACTTAGTAAGTGATTGATCGATAAAATGAAACGCAGTTTCTTCCACGCAGCGGTCGTGTCGATACTGCTATATGGATGCACTACATGGACGCTAACTAAACGGATGGAGAAAAAGCTTGAAGGTAACTACACAAGAATGCTGCAAGTGATATCGAACAAGTCCTGGAGGCAACACCACACAAAGCAGCAGCTGTACAGCCACCGACCACCCATCACGAAAATTATCCAAGTTAGACGAACTAGACATGCAGGACACTACTGGAGAAGTAGGGACGAGTTCAAAAGTGATGTACTCTTGTGTACCCCTTCATATGGTCGAACAAAAGCAGGGCGACCAGCTCGAACCTACATACGGCAGCTCTGTGTAGATACGGGATGTAGCCCTGCAGACCTGCCGGAAGCGATGGATGATAGGGAGGGGTGGCAAGAAAGGGTCAGGGATATCCGTGCTGATGGCATGACATGATGATAATGAAATGATTGAATAGTACTATTTGACCCTTATAGTAGCCACGAATGCAGGTCAAAGTGAACCTGGGAGTAATGGCAATGAATGAGTATTCCACATTTCTCAAAGCTCTAGGACTGTAGCCTTACCATCAGATGCAGTTTAGTGTGATAGGAGCGGTCGGGGTGTTCTACTGCCTAAACCGACTGGGTGGAATGGTCAATGAATAAAATTGTCGAATAAAGAACTAGTATCCATTGGAGGCTAAATGTTTGACTAATAATATGGCTTAAGAGATGTACTCTTATGGATCCCCACACATGGCCGCGCAAAAGCAGGGCGACCAGCTCGAACGTACATTCAGCAGCTATGTGAAGATACAGGATGTTGTCCTGAAGACCTACCTAGGGCGATGAACGATAGGGAGGAGTGGCGAGAGAGGGTCAGGGATATCCGTGCTACCAGCACGATATGATGATGATGATGACAAGCCATTGTAAAGAATAATAAGGAGCCCAATACTATCATATAGGATTTGCCGAACGATCGTGGAAAGATAGAATCAGTGCAAAATAAATAGATCAATGTTATGAAATTAATAGCATGCTGTTTAAATATATTTGGGAGCATAAAGCAAAAAAGACGAACAACCTGAAGTCAAATGATCGATATAATAAAAATTTGTGAAACTAAATCTTTAAAATCCTCCCCTATTTCTTTGTTAAAACTGTATTTAGAAAAAGAAACAAGTAAGCTCTTTTAGCTTCAATTGTCAGCTGTGTTGTAGAATGTTTGGGGTCACGGGGTCAAAGAAGCTTTCAGAAAAAAACGAACGAAAAGACCTTAAAAGACTTTTACCCTGCAATGATAAAGAATTATTTTTCGGCCAATCAAAGGGCCGGAAAATACTTTTCAGAGGCGGCTCAAACGGAGCCAATTTTGCTCATCAGAAACCCATAAATACAATGAGTAAGAAAAACTAATTCATTTGCATACAAACCGGTACCAAGTATATACTCACACTGGTCCGGCAGAATTTTGGACAAGAGTCCAAGTGAGGCGTGTGACAGCTAGTCAACTAAGTCAGTAGTAATTTGGACATACATGCTTACTGGCCTTTGGCCATGCAAAGTGTAGTGTCTGCCACAGGTGTTCCCACTCAGAACGAAACAAAGAATAGAAGTTCATGCAAACCCAAGAAGAAACTCTTCTTCACTAGTAGCAAGCTGTGCCAGTTGACAGAGAGCAAAACGTGCCAGCTAAAGAAGACAAAGAACTCTTCGGCTCCAGGACGCCACAAAATTTTACTTACTCAAAATATCTCTTTATTTTATCTCTTTTTCAACATCATCTACTCTGAACTACACTGGGAATTTAACCTTAAAAATACCTATTCACCAAGTCTTCCTCAACAGTAAGTCAACAAAGAACTCTTCTGCTGTGCTTGAATTGTAATTAGGCGCTCAACGAAAATATTCAATCAAGCCTACATATCTCTTTTTTATTTAAGTTTTCTCTTTTTCTACCTTTTATGCAATATTGACTGTTCTGTTTCATATTTTGCATTATAGCTAATTTTTCACTTTGTAATTATAAATATATAGATAAACGAATTTCTAGTCTGTTTGCGTGCCTAAAACCACTGTTATTCCGCACTATAATTGTGTGTATATTTTCTATATTTTGCACTAATATATAATTTGTTTTTGATATTAAAGTGAGTTTATTTTTGTCTTAAGTGATACGAAGAATGTAAATTGTACTTGGAAGGAAAACAGAGCATCGTCTGTTGTTGATAAACACCTGCTTTATAATTTGGATCCAGATTAAATCACGTGACCAAAACAAATTCACCACGGAACTTAAATCTTGTATCATTAATATTAGAGTATTCTAAAAACTCAGTAACCTTCAGACTACAGTCGGGGTTAAAAGTAGATCACTTGACGGTCAAAAACAAACTTAAAGTCGTAAGAGAAAACGTAGAATTCAATAAATCAGAAAACGCAATCGTCAGAAGTAGTAAAGATCACAATATTGAAATATACAATGAAATATATAATATGTTGTGCTTTTTATTTTATAGAAAACATATGAAACTATTAAGTGTGGAATAAACGAAAAGTGAGATTTAAATTCTTTTTTAGTTTTCCTACTACTCTGCTGACCGGAAGTGCTCGGTCTATGACCGGATTAAAAGGATTTTATAAATACGAGTGAATGAGATAGAAAAGAGGAAGAGAGGGGTAAGCTGAGAATTAAAAATGTGTCGTTATTTGTTGTTGAAAGACTTCGACGATTAATTCAAATGAAAAATATTTTTCATGAAATTTTTCCTTTTTTTAATTTTTATCCTTTAGTTTACATTTAGAATCATATATAAAAATATGTAACTCCTATACTGGTAAAAAGTTTTAAATATTTTCCTGATTTTTTTATTTTTATTCATTTAGATGAAGAAAAAAATTAAAAAGTAAATAAAATTACTTTTTAATTTTTTTTCTTTTTTGTCTCTAATGAATTTTTATCTTGTACTATTAGTGTTCAGTTTGAGAAAACATTTTCAGTTGATATTTTTTAAAAGCCAGTGAAGTTTTAATTTAAATTTTTATTTACTTTTAAAAATCTAACGATAAAAGAATCTAGTAATTCACGTATTATTATCATTTTATTTTAGAAATTTTTTTAACAATTAGGATATTATAAACACGAAAATTCTGAGCAGTTTGAAAGGTTATTATAATTTAATTTTTCTAAAGAATTTTTTAAACAATTTAAATTCAGTTCTTAATTGCTTACAGGGATAAAAAAATGTATTCGTTTAGTTTATTTCCTTTTTACCCAATGAAAATGTAACAAAAAGAAATTAAGAATAACAATTGTGTCCTTATTTTTAGGTGGAAAATTTCGGGTATTAATTCAAATAAAAAGTATTCTTTTTATTTAATAAATAGTTTATTTTTCTTTTTTTTTTTTTTTTTTTTTTTTTTTTTTTTTTTAAGAAACGTTTTTGAGTTACACTGATTAAAAATTGATATTTTGTTTTAAGAAATAGGAAAAATGTTTTCCTTCAATTTTTTTTATATCTTTTCTCTTTCAAAATGTAACATTATAGGTTGGTACAATAAAAAGAAACTAAGTAATAAAAATATGACCTCAAAATAAAAAGCTAAGAATAAAAAATGTTAAATTTTCCGTATTACAATCTCTTTTTAAGTTTATATTTGAAATATTATTTTTAAAAACCACCCCTTAGTTTGAATCATTTTCATAATTTTATTTTACAAATAATACAATTTTCAAAAAAGAATTAAATTCAAATTTCGCCAATGAAATCTTCATCATATTTAAACATTGCGGGTCTTAAGAACTGAAGCGTTGTTTTTTGTACTTGCGAATAAAAAATTGTGAAAAGTTCCACAAATCAACTGATTTTTAATTATTGAATTATATTATTTAATCAATAAAAATCAAAAACGAAATTATGTACTTTTCTTTATTATAAACATATTAAAGAGTATGCTCAATGACATCTCTTTTCTGGGTTATATGTCCACATATATATAACAAAACAAACGCAATTCTTTATATACACACACACACACGCACACATATATATATATAGATGGAGAAATGGTAGATTTTGGTGAATCTGACAAGATGATGAAAATAAGTGGAAAAGTGGATAAATCAACACTTACAGTAGGTAATATTTCGTTCTTGATTAGCAGAAGAACTTCATCAGACTAAACATTTTCAACATTTTTAGCAATCGAGGAAATAGATAAACTAATGGAGAATGTAAAGTTGGCGACCGTAGTTGAGAGCAACCCGAATGCTCCCTTTTCAATAGCTACTACGCCGAGGTGTAAGGGAGGGCGCTACTCCTTTCCCTGGATTGCTTCACTTTACCCTTGATCGTTACCTTATAATGCTGAGTGTTAAGCAAGGCGGCATTAAGTACCATCTTTAAAGTCTTTGGTATGACTCGACCCGGCATGGAACCCCAGCCTCCCAAACTATTGGAAAAAGGTCTAAAGATAAGATAGATAAGGGAAGAACAAGAAGGTTTGGGTGATGGTGGTAGGAGTTAATTTGGTTTTGACTGTGATCTCGTAACTAGGTGGCACCAAGTGTATCTGGTTTCATCAGTGATTTGACCAGATAGAGGCGGATTAATTTTAATGAGAAAGAGGGAAATGTGTATGGGAGAGGGATTTTTAGAGAAAAAAGAAAGAGTAATTTCCAAAATAAACCACATAAAGTAACGTCCCGGGGTCTATCAGATTTTACCCTGCTTAGCAGACATTATTTAACATGAAAACAATATCAAAATTGAGAATGGATAAAAGAAAAAAAAAGGAAAGCGGGGAAAGGAAGGAAGAGAGAAGGGAAACGTTTTTAGCAAAAACTAAGATATTTTATTCTCAACACTACCATACTATGAACGATTTTTCATAAATTTCTTTTTTCTTTTGTCTTTTTTCTTCTTTTTCCTTCCTTTTAAATACTCCAGTACAGTGAACGTCTTTGATGAAACGGGATACCCATGAACCTTTGCTCCCTTTATTTCCTCTTTCTTTTTTCTCTAAATGAACTTCTTCTCCTTTTATTTTCCTCTTTCTCACTAAAATGAATCCACTTCTCTCTGGTCAAACCGCTGAGAGAGTGTGGGGGGTAATGTTACTGTCTATTTTATACTTTGCACTACAACGTACGAAAGGGAGGTAGTGGAATGATTATTAACACTGAAAATGGAATCGGCAAGCCGAGTTCAAATTCCAGTCAAAGCAGTTTGCATTCACTTAGTACTTAAGCCCTTGAGAAAAGCATAAATCCATTCCTTGCTCCAGTTACGAGTAAAATAGGCTCCAGTTACGAGTAAATTAGGCTGTCTATCTACGATGTTAGACAACCAGTCTAGGAGAAGAACAGCTCTGAATTCAAACCTTGGAGAAGGAAAGTAAAAATATTTCTCTCATCGTGGTACTTAGTTGACTGTAAAAGACATAAAACGTTTTCGGAAAGAAAGTTGCATTTTTCCTCAGCTCAATAAGGCCAAGAAAAAATATCACAAAGTTATATACACCCTATCTGCTTTTGGTTTGGTTTCTTTGTTTAATGGCATATCAACCTTTGTAGGTTATTTAATGCCAAATCCATTCTCCTAGAAGAACACTAGTGGTACTATTTAACCCATAGCTGGGATGATAAGGGGGTTCATACCTTTCCCAAAGGTATTTGCCACCCTATCTGAAGTTATTAAACAAATCACATAAACTTAAATAATTCAAATTTGCTTTGAAAAAATTGTCAAATTTTAAACAATCAATTTAGATCACAAAAAGCCTTATTTAAAGTTTTAGGTAGTATCAATATATTTTATTGAAGTTATTTGATGTATTCTAAAAAAAACTGCTGTCTTAAGTTAAACAAAACAAAATAATTGCATTTTACTTCAATAAAAGAGTATTAAATTCATCAAAATTAATCAACACCTATAATGGAACAAATAACAGACACATCTTTCATTTTAATATTGAGACCCTTTTTTTAATAACAGCCAGTAATCTATAATTCATTGATTAAGGAGGTGCGCGTGGTGTAATGGTTATCTTCGTAAGAAATGAACACGGTGACACGAGTTCAAATCCTGGACGAGACTGATTGCATTTCACATAGCACTAATACCCTTGGGAAAGGTATGAATCCAATTATTCTCTCTCCAGCTATGGGTAAATAGTAGGACAGACTAGTTCTTCAGCCTTGGTGAAGCAACTAGTCTAGGAGAAGGAAAACTCTGAATTCAAACCTGTTAAACTCCGCTTAAAAAAATCGACCTTGTGTCATATCCTGCCCGAGCAGAGGGGTTGGCTAAATAGAATAATTCATTGATTAAGTTAATTTTTTTTACCTCAGCAGGTTCAATCTCCAACACGGTAATTTCAATTGCTTCTCGTTGGTTTGCTTTGCTGCTATATTGTTCGCTATCTTCATAAGATTTCGTCTTCTCAGCTGAACATAGATTTTTGATCGGATTTAAATCAGAACTTGATGGCGACTATTCCATTATCTTCTCTCCAGTCAATGAATTCACGAGTAAGATACATAAGAAGGGTTATTGTCGTGCATAAATACTCACTCCACTTTGAAACTGCGAGACTGTGACTTGTATTATGCAAAGATAGTCTTCCTCATAAAATGGCAATGGTTCAGTTTAACTCCTTCATCAATTTTGATCCAATAATAATTTGGTTGACAATTCCAGCTCATATCATTACACTACCACCTCCTTGTTGCCTTCTTTTAGCCACAAGCGCGTCTGAATTGGATTAAATCTATCCATATTTACCCAACCCCTCCGCTCAGGCAGGATATGACACAAGGTCAGTTTTTGAGCGGAGTTTAACAGGTTTGAATTCAGAGTTTTCCTTCTCCTAGACTAGTTGCCTCACCAAAGCTGAAGAACCTAGTCTGCCCTACTATTTACCCATAGCTGGAGGGTGAATAATTGGATTCATACCTTTCCCAAGGGTATTAGTGCTATGTGAAATGCAATCAGTCTCGTCCAGGATTTGAAATCGTGTCGCCGTGTCCATTTCCAACGATGATTACCATTACACCACGGGCACTATCCTTTGGCCTATCCATCAAAACCATCAAATATCATTCGAGATTCATCCATGAAAATTACTTTAGAAAAGTCAATTTTCATGTCTTTCTTGGACCAATTTTGACGTTTTGAAATATTTGCTGTAGTGAGAAGAAATTGCCAAGGAGATATTTTTTACAGATCCCATTTCAGAAAGTATTATATACCTTTTATCCTTCTTGACACTTTCAATTTCAGCCTTTTCAAAGATCTGAGTGCTGGTCAAAAGTTGTTGTTTCACAAATACTAACTTTAGTTTATGTTCATCCCTATTAAAATTTTCAACGGCCTTCTTTATTGTTCGATGATCTCTGAAAAATTCCTTGGATCTCTCCAAAGTGGATATTTCTTCACTCAATAACTTTGTTTTGTTTTTTTTGTTTTTTTGTTTTTCAACAGTTATTAAATAATTTCCTTTACCCATCTATCGATATATATTATGGACAAAAAGAAAAAATAATTCTATTAGCTTTCAAAGATCTTAAGTTAATATTAGTTAAATCTGCGCAATAACTTCAGTCAGTTTATTTTCATAAATTCCAAATATCTTAAAACTATCGAAAAAATGGTAGAAGATTTAGTTAAGTATTTTACTAAGAGTAAAAATAGACGAGTTTAAATTTGACGAATATTGGTTCAGAGGTTTTTGAGTTATTGAGGCTTATTTAATTTGTATGATAACTTCAAACAGGCTGTGGATAAAACCATGTCATTGTGAGTCTCAAAATGCTGCAACTTGCAGAAAATTAACATTACCTTAATTAGAGTCGTTTTGCCGACGGCTTTGAATATGGAAGAAAGCCATTAGTGGACAAATGAAATAATGAGTTGAATCAGAGATTAAATCTTTGTAGTGCTAATGATAACGATCACAAGAAACTGCATTCATATCCAACTGTCAGATGATCTTCTGACATAGTTTTTAATAGCTTGATGTTTCTTCGGTGTCATTTCTTGATTTTTTTTATTATATTTCTCGGGTATCATTTATCTGAAAGGTATGGTTCAAGAGTAATAAGACTGATTCCTTTTTAATTTTTCAGGTTGGTAACCCTAATTGAAAAAAAGCTGATCATTGTAAACTCATGACCAATCATTCTCACCATCAAATGTGTAGCCAAGTCGGCTGGGGCTGTAGATTACACCGACTGCATGTTTGCGGAGAAGTAAAGCCCCTCCCACCGAATATCCTGGATATGACATTAAACAATCTAATGGTGAGGCTTTTGGAAATGCAGAATACCCCTTCATCGCCATTGCTCCCAGAGTGTTAGCACCTGATAGGGTCCTATCTATGGATCAAATAGAACTGTTTGACATTTAAACTGTGTGCAAACAAATTACTTATGCTATATTGAATTGTTAAAAAATAGAACTGTTTGATTATTTAACTGTGTGTAAACAAATGACTGATGTTTAACCGAATTGTTAGTGATACATAGCAATACTTGAAACCATTTAACTGTGTGCAAATGAATGAGTTATGTTGGATAGAATAATTTATGTTAAATAGTAACACGTGTATCCACTTCACTGAATGCAAAAAAAATGGTTGATATTGAAAAGAATTATTTGTGTTTGATAGCAATACTTGAAACAATTTAATTGTGCTCAAAACTGAGCGCAGGATTGTTTAAAATATTATCAACAAAATGTGATTACAAATCATATATATTAAATATATATGATGAATATAGCATTAGATATCCTACAATGGTTGATATGCAATGAAACCCAACCCAACCAAACCAAACCAAACCATCAAAAGTCAATCACATCAGATGAATCCTCACTTCTATCACATTTTCTTCAGTTCGTGAAAGGCCCCGTCATTGCGGCTTAAAATACATTAACTATATCCGCCGAAGATGAGTAAGACCACCCAAAATAAAAATATCCTGGGTATAATACTAAATAGGATTTGGAGGAGATCTGGGGACTGTTGATTACCTCTTCATTTTCATTATTCTTACGTCCACTCTGGCCTGGTGTGTTGGTACCTGTTAGGGTCCTATCTATGGGTCAAATAGATCTGTCTAAAGAACATTCGTACTCGATAGGACAGTTTACAAAAAAAAGTTTATTAAGAAACCGCAGCACAAAAAATGTAAATATGAACATAAAATGAACAAAATTCCTTAACTTCTAGGAATAAAACAACCGGGTTGACATGGCATTAATTTTTTAAGGTTGATTTCAGAAGATTGTAAAAAATAAATATGCTCAAGATAGTATAACAAACAAATCAGTTCATGAAATGTCCTTTCGACCAGAACAGGGTCTATCACCAACAATCTTTCGGTTATCCAAAAATGTCTTGTAATCCCTAAAAACCTGCACTGGGGGATAGAACTAGACCTCCATAAACCTGTGTCAATTTCTCTGTTGCTTTTTTCGTGAAGTTTGACGTAGAATTTAATTCTGTTCCAATTTCGTGACACACTTAACCATACACACTGGTAATAATTCTAGATTAATCAGCTGAATGTGAATAATAAGAAGCAAACATAAACTGAATATTTCCAAACGTGCTCAAAGTCAGCATTGATCAGCAGATTTTCGATCAGTGATACTAACCTGAAACATTAAAAAAAAAATCAGTCTCACTTATTTCTAGACTGATCCTGTATGTTGGACTCAGACATTTTCATTCTAATCTTCTTCCTGGATACAAAATATTCAGAATTTCCGAGGAGAGATGATATTTTCCCTTTCTTGTTTGCTTTCTTTCATTTTTTCTTTCTTTCTTTCTTTCTTTTTTCTTCTTTTTTTTTTTGCTACCGGTCCAATCTTGCTGTTTTACGCTGACGTCTATAATTATACGAATTTACTCGCGTAGGTTTTCTGTTTTTCTTACCGACAGATAATGAAGAAAGCTTCCAAGCAGATTCTAATGGACAGACAGTTTACAATCCACGACAATAAAAGCATTTCTAAACATTCTATTCACCATTGCTTAAACTGACTTCAAGTAAATGAATTGAGTTGTATGATGATTATTACTTAGCATTATATATATATATATATATATATATATATATATATATATATATATGGCCGACCCACTGGCATAGTGATTAGAGTGTTCACCAGTAACCCGGGAGACTGGGTATCAATCTCAGGTCGAGGCATACCAAAGACTCAGAGAATAGAACTTGATGTCTCCTTGCTTAACGCTCAGCATTATAAGATACATATCAAGGGTAAGTGGAGTAATCCAGGGATAGGTGTAATGTCCTCCTCTACACCACGGTGTAGCTATTGAAAAGACAGCCTTCGGGTTACCCTTGACTATGGTTGACCAACTATATATATACATATATATATATATATATATATATATATACTTACTGTACCCGTGGCAATTCCACCGTGCACATATATAATAATTGCTTGAATTTAATCTGTAAATAACATTCTGAGATAAATCGTTCATTTATTTATTGATTGATTGATTTTAACGGTATGTCAACCTGTCTAGAGCTATTTTATGCCTTAAGTTTTGGGCATCGCGTTCATTGTACGTTTATTTTTATATCATTTTTTGTAGTCATATCTTAGGAATTTTGCTTCTTTCTTTTTGCATATGATCCTATCGATTACTAATAATTTCTAAAAAGATCTATTTGACCTAATAGATGGGAACTAACAGGTAGTATCACATCGGGTCAAAGTGGGCCTTGAAGTAATGACAATAAAGGGGTACTTCACACTCTTCAGAGCTCTAGATATAGAACCTCACCATCAGTAACTAATAATAATCGTTAGTAAACAATTATAGCTTCAAGTTACAATTCTTAGTACAAAGGAATTACTGTTATATGGCATCAAATATTCCCATCAGATAAGAATGATTTTTAAACAGATCTCTTTGATCCATGGATGGGACCCTAACAAGTACTATCACACCAGAACAGAGTGGACCAGGGAGTAATGGCAATAAAGGTGTGATCCACACACCTCAGAGCTCCACAACTGGAGTCTTACCATCAAATGCAGTTGAGTATAATATTCAAGACACCCCTTTTGGGGAGATATTACCCGTCTTCAGAGGACGCAGCAAATATATATTTAAGCCCTATCGACAGGGCAAGATAAATTGCTCTCCATTTCAAAACTTTGAAATTGAATAACATACCGTATACTTAACAAAAATGAAATCAAATATAAGAAAGATAAAATTAAATATAACCTTGCAATAAACAAAAACTGGAATAGAAAAAAACTGAAGGCACGGTTTTGTGAAATAAGTAGCTTAATTTTATAGGTAAATATACTGGGTGCTTCAGAAAAAAATTATAACACCTATATCATATACTATCAGGAGGCGCTCGTGGTGTAATGGTTATGTCGTAGGAAATTGACTCGGTGATCGGAGTGCAAATTCTGAACGAGGTTGTTTGCATTTTCCCATACCGTTAATAAACTCGAGAAAAATATAAATCTCACTATTCTCTCTCTAATTATGGGGAAATAGTAACATAGACTGGGATCTTTTAATCTTGGTATGAAAACCGGTCTAGAAGGAGGAAAACGCTGAATTCAAACCTAAAAATTAACCTGAAGTCGCATCCTACTCTTGCGGAGGGATTGAATAAATATATATATATGATATAATTTCAAATAGTTTCTACATGTTCACCATCCCTGTCAACACATTTTTAAAATCTCCTGCAGATGATCTTTTAAAAAATATTAATACTTCTATGGAAGTAATTTATATTTATTGTGGACTTTTTGTCCTCATCTTGGTAGTTTTTGTGAGCATTGTCAGAAGATCGCGGTTTCAAATCCTACACCTG
Organism: Sepioteuthis lessoniana; assembly: GCA_963585895.1. Classification (NCBI taxonomy): domain Eukaryota; kingdom Metazoa; phylum Mollusca; class Cephalopoda; order Myopsida; family Loliginidae; genus Sepioteuthis; species Sepioteuthis lessoniana. Next base: position 72,340,271 of record OY757919.1, read on the forward strand.
GAACCGTAGAGACTCAACGCCTCTATCCGCTGCGCCACGGGCCCTGAAGCCGACCAGAGGTTTACTTGGTCAAAAACGTGGTGCGATAGACAACAACTATGGAAGGCAGTAATTACTGGGGATACGGTTACAAGACTCAGCATTCTTATCCGAGGTCGCGGTAAATCACCTGAAGAAGGCCAGAGGTGAAATTTGGCCGAAACGCAGTGAAAGAAGAAACAACACAAAAAAACTACCAAGATGAGGACAAAAAGTCCGCAATAAATAAAAATTAATTCTCAGATTAAGAAGCCTCATCTCAAAATGATTCCAATTAAAGACAATTCTATGGAAGTATCTTTGTTAGAAAAGCAGAACGGGTAATACAAAAGACGATCTGGAGAAGAGTCCAAAAATGTGTTCACAGGAAAGGTGAACAAGTGGAAACTTTAAAATCATAATATCATAAAGGAACTCCCATAGAAATGTTAAGATTTTTTTAAAATTCTGTATTTATCTTTATCTTTTTTAGAGAAGAGTTGCTTTTTAGGTGGGTGATTCGATTTTCCCGTTTGCCGATTTGTGAGAAGGTCAAGGTTGATAGCAACCCTATTGCAGCTGATAATAATTATTTAAAAAAATATTAACAAAGCAATTGGTTAAAAAAAAAAGAAAGAAAAAAACGGAAAGAAAACAGGTCATTAGATTGAAATTGAATAATAAAACATAGTTATTCATCTTTCATTTTATTGATTTATTGTACAGACATATAATTGAAGTTCAGTTTTCATCGACAAATTCATAATTACGTAAGAAGACTGACGGCATTGGAAAAGAGATCCAAAAATTCTGATCACAGCTTCAAGTCGATAAAGGTTATAGTACTGCAATAACCAAAGCTACGAGAGATCGATAATTATCATGAAGAAATATCGATTCTGAGAGAATCACAAATGGTTGATGCTTTCAAGAGACGTTTTGATGCTCTACAGACAAAAAATCTTAAGTTCAGCAAGCACTTTAGTAGATTGTAAAAGCAATATATCAATAACAACTTCTCTTTTTTCTTGTTTGTTTGTTTTAGGGGGGATTGTTTTTTAAATTTTGGGTTTGTTTTCGAGTCTTTTCCTCAAATACTTCTATATTGAAAAACGGAGAATCGATTCATCTATTTCAGAATTGCTTACACAAGACATAACAAATTCAATTAGTTATGATTCGAAAAAATATAAATAAACTAGACCACCCATGAACTCAATGGTTTGCTGTTATAACAAGAATCCATGATGATATTAATGCTTCTGTTTAGGAAGGAGTAAAGGATTCTTATTAGCATTTCATATTTATCTCCCTTATAACGAAAATATACATGCTCAGCGCAAATGAAAATCTCACAAAATTATCACCCAGGTACAATTTTTAGCAGAAATAAAAATCTCACTATTTTTGTCATTTTTGCTCGAATACGATTACACACACACACACTCAGAGAGAGAGAGAGAGAGAGAGAGAGAGAGAGAGAGAGAGAGAGAGAGAGAGAGAGAGAGAGAGAGAGAGAGAGAGAGATTATTATTATTATTCCTTGTGAGTTTTTAACATCTACGTTAGCTGAGAGACACCAAGTCTCCTCAAGTCTCCAGAACTCTTCCCAGTATTTTGACCCTATTATTATTATTAGCAGTAGTAGTAGTACTACTAGTTGTAGTAGTGGTAGAAATGATTACTAAAAGTGTATAAGAACTTTTTTAAAAAATAGATTCGATCTAAAAATTAAAATACAAATTGCAATCTAAAATACTAGTGTTCAATCTAAAATAAAATGTTTACTATTTTGAATATTGTCCATGACTGAGTATTACGAACAATGACCTGTATAATCGTCATATATATATATATATATATATATATGTGTGTGTGTGTGTGTGTGTGTGTGTATGTGTGTGTGTGTTCTTCGTTTGTGAGTTTAATATTTTTAAAAACTAGTTCTAAATAGATAATAAATTGCTCGTAAGATGACCTGGACATGACTAAGAAAAGGAAACCTCACGAGAGAGGCTGAATCTCTATTAATAGCGGCACAAAATAATGCAATTAGGATTAATTATATCAAAGCAAAAATTGATAATATGCCACAGAATAGAAAGTGCCGGTTATGTGGTGATTGAGATGAAACAATTTACCACATAATGACCGAATGCTGCAAATCAGTACAAAAGGAATACAAGTGTAAGTATGCATGGGTAGAAAAGGTGATTCACAGGGAAGAGTGCTAGAGATTAAAATTTGACTATGCCCACCAATGGTATATGCGCAAACAGGAATCTGTCCGAGTAAATAAGATCTTGCCAAAGAACTGAAAAAGCTATTTAACATCAAGGAGATGGTGATACCAATTGTAAATGGTGCCATTTAAACGGTCCTCAAAATCCTGGGAAAAAGAGTTGGAGAAGTAGAGATTAGGGGAAGAATCGAAACCATCTAGACTCCAGCAAAGTTAAGACCATCTTGAATACTTAGAAGTGTTTTGGAAGCCTGAGGAGACTGTCACTCAGACTTCAGTGAAAAACAACCAGGGCTAGTTTGAAAAACTTACACTGAATAAAAATAATCGTCATCATCATGACACGCCATCAACACAAATATCCCTGACCCTCTCTCGCCACCCCTCCCTATCATCCATTGTTTCCGGCCGGTCAGCAGGGTTCAATCCCATATCGGCACAGAGCTGCTGTATGTAGATTCGGGCTGGTAGTCCTGTTTTGCTTGTCCATGTGAAGGAGTCCACAGGAGTACGTCACTTATGAGCTCGTTCCTACTTCTCCAGCAGTGCCCTGCATGTCTGGTTCGTTTAACTTGGATAGTTTTCGTGATGGGTGGTAGGTGGCCGTACAGCTGCTGCTTTGTGGGGTGCTGTCGCCAGGACTTGTTCAATATTGCTCGCAGCATTCTTGTGTAGTTCCCGTCAAGCTTTTTCTCCATGCGTTTAGTTAGCGTCCATGTAGTGCATCCATATAGCAGTATCGATACGCCCGCTGCATGGAAAAAACTGCGTTTTATTTTATCGGTCAGGTCTGACTTCCGTATGACCGAAAACCTATCGATGGCTTTCCATGATTTTGCTAGTCGCGTGTTGATATCTGTCTCGGTTGATGAGACACTGCTTCCTAGTTAGGTGAACTTGTCTACTAGTTTCAGAGAGCAACCGTTTAGTATGGAGATGTCGCCGGTTTGATTAAAGCACATATATTCCGTCTTGTGTGCATTTACGTGAAGGTCTATGCTTGTAGCAGCTCGTTCCAGACTATGCAGCAGGGTTTCGGCTTGGGCGGGTGCATTTGCCTGAAGCGCCATGTCATCGGCGTAGTCGGCATCGGTAATTGTTTTTGCAGGGCACCTTCTGATTCTTTCCTTTGTCAGCTTGAAACCGTTTTCTTTGATTTTATCATTAGATGTTCTAAGCACGTAGTCTAGACAGATGTTAAAGAGGTATGTGGCTAGAGTGTCTCCTTGCAGTACACCTGCTACAGTGTCGAAGTAGTCTGTGTCTCCATCCGGGGGACGGACTTTTACTTTAGTGCTTCTATATAGCATCATTATGGCTGCGACGGTTTCTTTTGGTAGGCTGTAAGCGAGTAGAATTTGCTCCATCTTTCCTCTGGGAATGGAGTCAAAGGCCTTGGTAAAGTCTACAAATAATATTGTTACCAGTAGGTTTTTTGCTCGTACACCTTTAAGAATTCGACGGATAGTCAAAATTTGCGACGTCGTGGATCTATTTCTCCGGGAGCCGTTTTGGCTCTTCCTAAGTATGTTGTCAATTTTGGGTTCTATGCGGTTGCGTAGTAGAGCATTGTATATCTTGGCCTCTACGGATGTAAGGGTTATGCCTCGGCAGTTTTTGGCTAATCTGAGGTCGCCTTTTTTAGGGAAAACGAAACAACAATTTTAATCGATTTTTTAAAATTTAATTATTCATGGCAATTAATTCATTCTTAGTTCAAATACCTCAATGGATATGACCTGTTTGAATAACTGCATTAAAAATTAATTATGTTATGAAATATTAAATGAAAATATGGATTAAAATTGAATATATATATATATATAAATGGTTGGTTGGTTGGGTTTTATGGCATATCAACCTTTGTAGGTTATTTAACGCCAAATCCATTTTTATGTAAATAATCAGTTCTATTTAAAACAATTCAGTTTAGCATGAGTACACAGTTAAATTGTCAAAAACATTTCTATTTCAAACTATTCAAACAGTTATATATAACAATTCAGTTTAGTGTAAGTACAGTTTCAATGTCAAAAACAGTTCAATTTCAAACAATTCACTTTAGCATAAGCCTGCAGTTTAAATGTAAGTACAGTTTAATTGTGAAAAACAATTCTATTTCTAGCTAAGCTGTTTAGTCAAGCAGTTCTAATTCAGCTAATTTAGTTTAGTATAAGTACAGATGTTGTTTACACACAGTTAAATGTCCAAACAGTTCTATGTTAAACAATTTAGTTTTGTGTAAATATAGTTTCAATGTCAAAAAACATTTCTATTTCAAACAATTCAGTTTGATATAAGCACGCAGTTTAAATGTAAGTACGGTTTAATTGTCAAAACATTTCTATTTCAAGCTATTCAGTTTAGTCAAACAATTCAGTTTAGCATAAGTATGCAGTTAGTTCTATTTAACCCATAGATAGAGCCCTATCTGGTGCTACCACGCCGGGCCTGATTGGACTTAGGAGCAATGGCAATGAAGGGGTGTTCCGTTCCGTATTCCCCAAGGCCCCAGCATTACTGGGACTTCTCCATCAGATTGTTTAGTGTCATTTTCAGGACACTCGTTAGGGGGGGGTCTTACCTCTCTGCAGAGGTGCAGTCGATATATTCTACAGCCCCAGCCGACTGCTCAATATATACAGAGAGAGATCTATATACATACATATATACATATATATATACATATATTTGTGTGTGTGTGTGTGTGTGTGTGTGTGTGTGTGTGTGTGTGTGTGTGTGTGTGTGTGTGTGTGTGTGTGTGTGTGTGTGATTGACTCTGTTGTCGTTTTCTGCGTGTCAAGATTCACGAGTTCAGTTCATTTTTGTTTCATTATTCCTGTATCTTGTATGAGACACCAATTTTGTCTTTGACTTACACACGAACCCACAATGGATATATTAAGATGACTTAACAGACATTGCTTTGGATTTTTTTAATAAATTCTCTTCCCTTCAAGACCCTTAATGCAGTCCCTTTCAAACCAGGCAATGTCATTATGGCAATCAAATCTTCATTATTTATTTATCTTGTGATCAAGTATTGAATCAAAGGCCTGCCTGCACTTCGTATACATCCATACAAATGACCAAGCATTAAATTTTTTTGCTTTCCTATTATCCCTCTTTCTCATGACAAGATCAGTTCGTCTAAGTTGTGACTAGATCATGAAAGATTGAGTTCATCTAATATTGCTTTTCGAGAAGAGATCATAATTAAAGGTTTTGTCGTGATATTTATATCTATATATGAACCGAAGGCAACGTTTATGGAAAGTATAATTTGATTTATATGATTTGTGATATCTCTATGGGAGCCATGATTCTGATTCATAAAAAGAACAGCTTGATATGCGACCATTTTAGTTTTATGCAACATTCCCTTTTTATTCTACGAGTAATGACGATGTCTTCCGAAGACATCGATTGCTTGTGAGATTTTCTTTAAAATTCTTTCGTGAAGAGATGCTGCGTTCGGATTAACTTTTAACCAAATAAGGGAATGATTTCACTAATTTGGTTAAAAGTTAATTTAAGGATTTCAAGGTTATTTCCATTCAATGTATATATATATATATATATGTGTGTGTGTGTGTGTGTGTGTGTGCCCGTCCAATAAAAGATGAGTTAGGAATGATTCTATTTGAGAATATTTAAGATGATTCTTATACATATTTACCAACCCCTCCGCTCAGGCAGGATATGACACAAGGTCAATTTTTAAGCGGAGTTTAACAGGTTTGAATTCAGAGTTTTCCTTCTCCTAGACTAGTTGCCTCACCTAGGCTGAAGATCCCAGTCTGCCCTATTTACTCATGGCTGGAGGGAGAATAATTGGATTCATACCTTTTCCAAGGGTATTAGTGCTTGGTGAAATGCAATCAGTCTTGTCCAGGATTTGAACTCGTGTCGCCGTGTCCATTCCCTAAGACGATAACCATTACACCACGGGCACCCCCAAAGATGATTAAGTTGATTCTTATAAATCTTCAATAATGCTTAATGTTTGATAATTGATATCTACAAATATTTTACAGATCAAATTTCCATATAATTGAAAGAAAAACTCATCAAATCGTCATTTGGCTATTATAACTTTATTTCAGCTGGATCCTCTATAAAAAAAGATCTACATTGTGTGATGGCTATTAGAATAAACTGGTCTCATTTATAGAGGATCCTGCTGAAATAAATTTATAATAGCCTAATGACAGTGTGTTGAGTTTTTCAATTATTGGCTTAGTGGGTAGAGTGTTCACCAATGGTCCAGGAGAACTGGGTTCAATCCCGGGTCGCATTCATACCAAAGACTTTAAAGGTGTTACTTGATACCTCCTTGATTAACACTTAGAAATATAAGGTTCGTATCAAGGCTAAAGGTGAGCAATCCAGGGAAAGGAGTAACGCCCTCTCCTACACCTCGATGTTGTAGCTATTGAAAAGGGAGCCTGCTGGTTATCCTCGACTACAGTCGACAACTTTACTTACTTATATATATATATATATATATACATATATTTATGGTACAAAATTTTATGATGCTAATAAAGAGGCCGAAGGTTTTATTCATGATGAAAATCCCAAGTTAAAAGATGGAAGGTTAGCTTACCAGTTTCGTTGCTCGCCCAGCAGAGCTAAATCGAGGAAATTATACAATTAAAAACAAGAAATATATTGAGTGAGAAAGAAAAGAAATATATTGGATGAAAAAATGTTATATTGGAGACAACATCGAAATGATATTAAGTCCTAGCAGACATTCTCTCTGTAATCAGAGAGAATGTCTGCTGGTCAAAATATAAATCGTCTCAAATATTTTTTGGTGAAATGAAGAGTGTGACTTACTCAATTTAAAGAAGGGGTGTCCTCGTGGTGTAATGGTTAAAGCGATGGACTGCAGTATCGTAGTACGCGAGTTCGTACTCCAGTCGCGCTATTACGTTCACTTTCGGGCAAATACCCTTGGGAAAGGTATGAACCCCCTTATCCTCCCAGCTATGGGTTAAATAGTACCACTACTGTTCTTCTACGAGAATGGCTTTGGCATTAAATAACCTAAAAAGGGTTGATATGCCATTAAACAAAGAAACCAAACCAAACTAATCAATTTAAAGAACAAGTCAACAGTAAATTTCTTTGCGCAATCACAATTAATAATTAATTAGGTATTCTACAATTGATGACCCTTATGTATTATTAAGAATATTAGTCGGGCTGAAATTAAAATTCCGTATTTTCGCAGGAACATGCAGTTTAATTCTGGCATTCAGCCTTTGATTGATTCTTCATATGTAGTGTAAACCGCAATTTCTTTTAAACAAATAAATGACAGAATTATTATGATGATTGGTTGGTTTATGGCATATCAACCATTGTAGGTTGTTTAATACCAAATTTGTTTTTGCATATATTAGACCTTATATTTCTAAACGAATAATTTAGCGATAAGATTTTAAACGGACAAGAGCTCATTTGTTTGCTCACAATTGAATGGTTACAAGTATTGCTATTTAACACTAACAATTCAATTTAACATCAGTCATTTGTTTGCACACAATTAAATGGTTATTGTTCGTAATTTTGGGGGGGGTATGTCATATCAAACATTGTAGGTTGTTTGATGCCAAATCTTTTTTTAGACATATATATTAAATACATATGGTTTGTAAACATTTTACGAATGACATTTTTCAACAAACTCATTTTTCTTCAGTTAAAATGGTTTCCAGTATTTCTATCTAATACAAATTATTCCATTTACTTTTAATCATTTGTTTGCACACAGTTAAATGGTTTCAAGAAGAGCTATGTAACAGTAACAATTTAATATTATTCATTTGCTTGCACACTTTTAATAAAATATGTATGATATGTAAGAGATTAACATATAAAGAGGAGAGTGAGCTTATCAGTTTGCCTACATTTAAATGGTTTCAAGTATTGTTGTTATTTATAATCTCTTCTCGATTAATGCTGGTAACTATGGTGTCTGTGTCACTCTCCATACTTTCTATAATATAGGTTCTTTTTAGAGGTTTTGTCGATCCCTGGGCATTGCACTGTTTATTGATTCTTATAGGTAGCATTGATCTTGATGTTGAGGAGGATTGTATGGAATTTGGTCGAGGACAGTTTGAAGGCGCTTCCTAGTCTTTCATTGTTCACTTAGGTGTTTATCTGTACTTTCGAAACTTGGCCAATGGGAGCTTGTGGCTTGTGTTTAAGTTGTTCCGGTGTTTTGGGAGACAAGTCTTTAGTCTGTCTTTGACGGTTTTGGGTGGACGGATTGGTGACTTATATAAGAACTGTTTTGTTGAAGAAGATTTTGCACTTTTAGGAGTAGTAGTTCGCGTTAGAGTGGTCGATGCTATGTGTGTTTTTTGCTTGGATTACCTCATTGGATTTCTCTTTATTCTTAACTTATTGAGTTGGTGCTTGGTAAAATTCGGCCAAGTATAGTTTTTTTAGGTGATCCTGAAACTTTGGCCAAGCATTCGATTCCAACTGGATCAATTTCTCCATGAGAGCTCTATATTTGTTATCTTGATTGATTTCATCCGCCCCCCGAGCAACAGAGACACAGCTATTTTCTTCCATGTAGGACTCTACTATTTTTCTTGCTTCCAGGAAGGACATATTCTTTTTTTGTTTCACCTTAAGTATTTCTTTCTATTTTTTTTTGTAAAGATGGCAAGATCTTGCGTAAACCGGATGATATTGTCGACAGTTTGCTATGGTGTCCATATTTTTGGCACTTGAAGCACCTCAGGGGTGTTGGAACGTATTGCTTAACCCTCTCAAGACGATAGCCGATCTTCACCTCTTTGGGAGAATTGAACTGGTTAAATGTCAGGATATAAGTTGGTTTGGATTCGTTCTTCACCTTTTCTAATGTAGATTCTTCTTATGTTTATCACTCTTTGTTTTCCTTGTGCCGCTGCAATCTCCCCTTCTGTAGCCAACGTCAACTCTCTACTCCTGACAACTCATTTGGAAGTGTTTAGTCTTTCATTGTAGTATGAAAAGTTTTCATTTTTACTATGTTTTCTGCCTGCCTCCGGTTATCCACCACGACAAGCAAGTTACCGTTACTGGTTGAAATTACTTTTGTTACGAGGAAAGGGGAGAATTCAGCTTGGCAAACGCCCTCCAAAGATTCAATGACAATGAATCTGGAGAAATCTGGTGACCCATTCTCCGAGTCTGATTCTGATAGTTTTCGTTTTGTTTATTTGTTTGAAAACGCCATTAGTATTTTTCGCTGGTCCTGTGCTTAACCAAACACCACGGAGTCCAACTAGTATTAGGAATATACCAAGGGAGAAACTCATTAGCCTTGTTTAAGACGGGGATACACGACCAGTATACTCGAGCGGGGAATAGGTTTCGAGCCGTTGCCAATTTCAAGTTTTCTACAAGGGTCAAATTCCCATTCTCTCAACGCAATTGACCCTCAGCCACCGCCTTTTTGTCCCTAAAAGAGCTGTGAATTTACTGCTAGTGCAGATTGAAAAGTACAGTCGAGATAAAGCATATAGGTTCTAGGGCATGACACAACCAGCCGACTGATCAGATCTGGCCAGTCCGACCGCTCGTCTAGCCCACTAAGGGCCAAAGTGGTGTCTTGCAAGTAACTTGACCACTCGGTTGCCAGGCCAAGTACAGCTCAATCACCAGGATCTCATCCTTAAGCATCACGAATAGCCACCCACGACCAACAGGTGGCCTTTTTGGGGAGAGTCTTATACCTCTGTAGAGTTACATTCGGCATTCTACCGCCCCAGCCGACAGGGCAGTATTATGATAGGGAGGAAAGAATGTCTTTACGGAAGGATATCAGAATTGGTTTTGTGTTGAAAGCAACACGCACGTTAGCTGAAAAATAACACTTTTGTATAGCTTGAGAGATTTGTTTAGCCTATCTACCACTAACTCCAACCAGCCTCGAGTGACACAGGTAAAAAGAGTATCTTTGTACCGATGCATGTTTGATTATATCAAAATCAATCATTTTCTTATTAATAACAGTTTGCACAGTCTGCTAAGGAAATCCATTGTTACAAATATATATACATATATATATATATATATAGAGAGAGAGAGAGAGAGTGAGAGAGAGAAAGAGAGAGAGAGAGAGATGATTAATTGATTGATTTTAATAACATGTCCGCCCGTCCAGGCTTATTCTACGCCGAGAGGTTAGAGAATTACGTTCATTGTACATTTGTACTTACATTTTTATGTTGTTGTTTCTAAAAGATGAGTACAAAAAAAAACGTAAATTACTCATCTACATGGGGTTAGTCTCAGTGTATTTTAAGGCCTACCGACAAGGCGGAAAGGGGGACGCGCGAGCGGGAGAGAGAGAGAGAGAGAGAGAGAGAGAGAGAGATTCTGTTAAATCATCAGTCTTCGGTCATTTTGTGATGTAGTAACAGTGACCCTTATCGTTATCTACGTGTACAATCCAGAGTTGAGGCTCAAGAAAGATATATAGTGTATTTATATAGAGTGTAACCGAGCCATTGGCCTAATGAGTAGAGTGTCCGGGAGACCGGGGTTCAATTCCAGGTCGAGTCATACCAAAGACTCAAAAAATGGGACTTGATGCCGCCTTGCTTAACACTAAGCATTATAAAGGTACGGATCAAGGGTAAAATAGAGCAATCCAGGGAAAGGAGTAGCGTCCTTCCCTACACTTCGGTGTAGTAGCGATTGAAAAGGGTGCCTTCGGGTCACCCTCGAATAAGGTCGGCAATTTTTTTATATAGAGTCTGTAGTGTTGTTGATATACCCCTTACTCGGGAATCTGCACGTATTTATCAGTATGTGTAATCAATTACAGTAATCTAGCAATATTACACAGAAACATATCAGTTTTTTTCAATTTTTCGATAATATATATATATATATATATATATATATATATATATATATATATATATATATATATATTATCGAAAAATTGTGTGTGTGTGTGTGTGTGTGTGTGTGGCATGTATTCCAAAGAAGCAAGGTTCGTATTGCTGACCCTAGAAAATCATTCAGTACAAAATCAAAATACCTCTATTCATTTATTTTAACGTATTATTTATTTCAGTAGTATCATACAACACTTTAAAGAGACTCGATGAATTTATACATATTGTAAGGATCACCTGAAACTTGTAAGCAGAAATTTGTCTTTGAAAATCTGTATCTCTGATTCAATTTGCAGTTATCCCTTACAACGATAAAATGATATGACATTTCCCGATAAAATATAGAGTGAATTTATGAGCTAACTTCAGTCGGGGAATACTCAGAGCGTACTTCATCAGTGTCATCAGCAACTGGCAATGATTTAGAAAAAGAGAAAGAGTTATCAATAAGCAACGCGTCTTTCGACATTTCTTGACCGCAGTAAATATTTTCTTGACCGCAGTAAATATTTCATTTTTTTTTTATTTGAATTCATTAATTAATATCACAGATCTTGAATGATGACATTAACCTAAATAATTTGGTAAGGCAATTAGAAATGATTATAATTCTGTGGTATAAGCTTTTTCAAATATGTTAATTTTCTTTTTAAAAGATACGTGCGAATTTTAATAATCGTAAACACAAACATTTCTTATTTATATGTTTGACAACATACGAGAGTTTGAGGTTTTTTAAAAGGTCAATCAAGTAGTTAGTAACCGACAGAGGATAAGTCTTTTTCATTGTTCCAGTAACCTGGTTTGATCATGAAGGCGCTACTCGAGTAATGTTTTTTGGGTAAAAATACTCGGGTGGGGCCCATCCCTCTCCGGGTTTACCACTAGTTCGAATTCAATATTTTTTCTCCGAGACCTTCTCCTTTCTTTCTTTTTCCTTAATACAAAAAGCGTCGCTCTAAAATTTGACACCGAGTATCTATGTTATCTTCCTCGGGCGAAAACCGTTACTCCACTAGCTCCTCCAATAGAACAAGTTTACAGCTTAAATTTTGGTGTGAGCGAGACCATTCCCTTCCGTTTGGGGTTGTTTGCGATTTCTGGAACCACAGGACCTTTTCTTTCACCGACTTAAAAAAGAATACCTCTCCACGTCTTCCAGATTTGAGACGGGTCAAAAGGGAGGCTGAAGCACTAATAAAGTGCATGGTATTTTTCTTGGACCACGTGTCTGACGTTTTTCCTTTGCTGTGAATTCTTCGTCATCTCTTCACTTCGTCTGCTGTTTCTAGCAACTAATATCCAGATGATCCTAAACTATACATTAGTTCGAATAGATTTTGGAAGGTTAATGAGTTACAAACCATAAAAACTGGTCATGCTTGAATAAATACAATCAATGCAGAGTTGTTGATTACGCAGCGTCTGGAGCACGTTTCTAGTTTGGCAGGATTTCATCAATATGATATTTCATGTTGCTATCGTAGTTAAATAATTCGTGAGAAGGTGGGAGCTCAGAACTGCTGTTAATTGTCAGCAAGACTGAAGAGGCAACGTTAGGCAAGACAAACTCCGAAGAACTGTTTTAATCAATAGTAGAGATAGATAGACGCGTCAATGTCTAAAAATGGATACCTCTCCAGTTTTTTGGTGTATTCTGTAGCAGTCAGCAGCACGTGGCTTTCTCTTGTTTTTTTTTTTATATATTTATTTATTTATTCTTTTGAAAGCGGAACCTGAATATCGATCGTTAGCCCATGTCTTGTATCGATTTTTTTTTGAGATCGCATTTTAAAAGTACACACTCCGACAATCTCAGTTACAATTTAGCATAACAACATTCCTGGATTATTTTCACTCGATGCGTTCATTATTTTTATAAAGCTTGACTTTAAATTATTTTCCGTTAAAGAAAAAAATGGGCCAAGTTCATTTTTGTTTGTAAACAAGTACTTTTTGTTGTCGTTGTTTTCTTCCGAAATTGTTGTTCTCAGACGGCTATTTCTATTGTTATGCAATGGGGGCCTGTTATGATGTAATAAGACAAACAGCAGGAGTTTTGTAAGTGCCAGTTTGATTAAATATATGACAAGGTTAGCTGCTTGAATCTTATCATTCTAAACAGGTATATTTATTGGAATATTGCTAGCTCTTGCTCCTGGACAGGACTCAAAAGCCGTTAATAGTTATTCTTGTACGAGTGACGAAATACACATTTATATTTATTGATTGACTGATTTTAACGGATTGTCAACCCGTCGGGAGTTATTTTATGCCTGGAAATTAGGAAATATCATTCATCGTACGTTTATATTTACATTTTTTGTGTTGTTGTTTCTTAAAATTTTTTTTTGTTCTTTTTCTTCACTCAGTCCAATAGAATTCGAATACGTTTTAAACAGATCTATTTGACCCATAAATGGGACCCAAATAGGTACTACCACTCGGGGTCAGAGTGGAGCTGAGAGTAATGATAATAAAATGGCATTCACACTCTACTAATCTCTAATTCCAATAACCTTATAAGTCCATTTGACGACTACTCTTAAATTCGCTAGACCGGTATATATATATATATATATATATATATATATATATATATATATATATAGTACTACTTATAAGTATTTGAACAAATAGAAAAGCTGGTTGGCTGGTTGGTTGGCTGGTTGGTTGGTTGGTTGGTTTTTACGATATTTCAATTCTTTTTGGGTTATTTAACGTTGGAGCTAGTGTTTTTTTTTTCTTTTTGCAAGCAAAGATATGGTTTAAAGCAATTACGGAGAAATATTTGTAAACAATTCTATTTGTAAACAACTATATTTGTAAACAATTATAGCTTCAAGTAACCCTTTTTATAACAAATAATTTGCACAGTTATATGGTTTCAAGTATTTCTATTTGAAATTTGATTTAAATATAATTATATGGCTTCAAGTAACTATTCTTATTTAATAATAATAATAATAATAATAATAATATTGAACATGAAAGTAACGATTGTTCCAATTGTGATTGGTGCGTTAGGCACAGTAACTAAAGGATTATTAAAGGGCATGGAGGACTTGGAAGTTAGCGGACAGGTAGAGACTATCCAAACGACAGCATTGCTGAGGACGGCCAGAATACTGAGACGAGTCCTGGAGACTTGAGGAGACTTGCTGTCACTCAAACTACAGTGAAAAACTATCAGCTAACACTGATGTGAAAAACTCTAGAGGAGTAATAATAATATTGAAAAAGCTGTGAAATATGAGGGTTGACGATAATACCAATTGCAGTCGGTGCTCTTGGAACGATCCCAAAAGACTTGGAAAAAAGACAAAATGAATTGGAAATCAAAAGATGAACCGAGACCATCAAGACCACAACATTGCTAAGATCGACTGGAATACTGAAAAAGTCCAAGAGACCAGAGGAGACTTGGTGTCTCTCAGAATCCAATGAAAGACTACCAGCTCACGTTGGTATGGAAAACTCGTAAGAAGTAAATTATTACAATTATTTTACTTATATATGAAGAAGTGTATCATAGTAAAAGAATTATTAAGAAGTATATGAGAGTAGAATATGTTAAAGTTCATAATGATAGTAAAAATATAATATATGATATTAGTTGAAAATGTATATTGAAAATATAAGATAAAGATATATAATATAAAAATATAATTATTGTAAATAATACATATAAAATATATTTACTAATAGTAAAAATAATAGTAAAGATATGTATTAAAAAATATATAATAATAATGATAATAATAATTATTATTATCATTATTACAATTATTATTATTATAAATTTTGTGACCCGCTCTAAAGGTCTCTGACAATGAGGGAACCTGGTCACATCCGAATGCGGAGCGCAGATAATAAACAACCTCTGGGTCTGGTGTAGCCACCATATGCTACCCATGAAAAACATAATTAATCCAAACGTAATTCAACGTGGAACCCAGACAACGCATCTGGGTGTCATGATCGGCAGCTGCTCCTCTGGTAGCCAACATGGGGATCCAGCGAATGTTGGATGTTCTTTTTCCTGGTACATAAACATCGACATAAGCATCCTCTCATATCAGAAACTTCAACGAAGAAAATTGACTTGAGAAGACAACAAACTCGCACTTTATTGCTATTTTGGGAGCAACTATACAAGAAGTGGATATAGAAAATGAATGATAGAAATCTGGAACGAATGCAATTGATTTAAGACAACAAGCCAAAGACTTGCTGACCAAGCTAGATTGATAATAAAGAAACGCTGGTTTTCTTGAAGTATTAGAAATACACCAACAAATATACAGAGAAACGTGCAAACAAGACGTGAATACAAGAACTAAATCGTATCGAAAAACAAGAATATCTTATTCAAACTGAACCGCACAAGAGTAGCAATCTAAACACCACACACCCAAACACAGAAAAAATACAAAAATACATAAATAGTCTTAAACTGTACAAGATATCTGATGAAATCATTAAATTTATTATAAAAACTATGAAAAACTGGAAAGTGGAACTGACAGCAGGAGGAAAAACCTTAGCTAAGGTCAAAATTCATAGAGTTGTCATCCAAAGAGATGAGCTATCACCATTACTATTTGTGATTGCAATGATGCCACTCAATCAGATTCTTAGGGAAATGCACAAGTGGATACAAACTTACTAAATTGCAGGAAAAGTTCAATCACCAAATGTACATGGACGATATCAAACTGTTTGCCAAAAATGAAAAAGGATAGGAAATCCTAATTCAGGCAGAGGGAATGTACAGTCAACTCATAGGGATGGAATTTAGTATAGAAAAATGTGCCATGCTAATAATGAGAAGCAGGAAATGACACATAGCAAAAGGAATAGAACTACCAAATCAAAAGAAGATCAGAATGCTCGGAGAAAAGGAAAATTACAAATACTTGGGAATATTGAAAGCAGATGCCATCAAACAAGGGAAAACGAAGGAAAAAAATATTTTTAAGTGTATCTTAGGAGGACGATAAAACTACTCGAAACCAAACTATATAGCAGAAATCTCACCAAAAATGAAAAACATGGGCTGTCCTTTTTGTCAGATATTCAGGACCATTTCTGAAGTGGACAAGAGAAGAACTTCAACAAATAGACCAGTGAACGCGAAAACTAATGACGATGTATGAGGCTTTACATCCCAAAGATGATGCAGACAGACTATTTATGTCGAGAAAAGAATGAGGAAGAATACTTACCAGCATTCAACATAGCGTCGATGCGTCGATACAAAAACTAGAAGAATACATTAAAAATGCAGAGGAAAAACTGATTATAGTTACTAGAAACAGTACAGACAACACAAGCATCAACAGAAGAAAAATAATCAAAAATCAAAAATAGGAAGAAAAACAACTCTATGGACATTTCAATCGTCAAACAAGTGAAATCTCACTCGAGAAAACTTGGACATAGCTAAAAATGGGAAACCTTAAGAGAGAAACTGAATCTCTTCCGATAGCAGTACAGAACAATGCCATTAGGACTATGTCAAAGCAGAAATAGACAAACACAACAAAATGTCAGATGTAGGTTATTTAGTGACAGAGATGAAATAATCATATTATAAGCGAATGCAGTAAGCTAGCACAAAAAGAGTATAACACTAGACATGACTGGGTGAGCAAGGTTATCCACTTGGAATTGTGCAAGAATCTAAAATTTGATCATACCAACAAATGGTATATGCACAACCCAGAATCCGACCAGTGAGACGCACAAACTCCTCTGGGATTTTGAGATACAAACGGATCACCTGATCTCGACCAGACGACCAGATCTAATATTAATCAACAAAAAAGAGAACTTACCGAATTGTGGACACTGTTTATTTGTTCTTTTTTGGGGGGGAGGTAGTTCTCTGGCAAGATCATGGTATTTGTCCTTTCGATCTCTTTCTTTATCTCTCTGTGTCCCACCGAAACGGCAAAATCCACTAAATGGCAAGTTCCTTTTTTTTCTTTAATTGACTAAAAATATAGTCTTCTGTACGGGATTTGATTATCCGTTTGTATATCAAAATCCTAGAGAATCTCTTGTTTTATATTTTATATTTCAATTTATATTCTATCATTATTATTATTCTCAGAAGAGTCCTAGAGACCTAAGAAAACTAGCTGTCACTCAGATTCCAATCAGAGACAACCAGTTAAAAATGGTGGGAAAAACTTGCATGAGTGAAATAATGATAGAAATAATCATTTTCTCACTTCGTAATTTTCTCAATTCATCATGTTATTCATCATTTCTTTACAAGGCCATGACAAGTTCTTTCATTCATCTTTTGTTGACAGTTATAATGAATAACCTTATTGCTTAAATAGTTTTCATAAATATTTAAGCCAGAATTTTCTGTCGAATAAAACTAAAAGACATGTGATATCTCATCTTGCAGTTGCATTTCAAATTCTTTCAATTCTTTAAAAATGCTTCAATCCTGCTAGTCACCACGTGACGTTAACAGAAAACTTATTGAAACCAAACTCAGCTGCAGAAATCTAATCAAATAAATAAATACATGGATTGTATCCCTTGTAAGTTACTCTGGACCATTCTTAAATTGGATAAATGTGTGACTCAGAAATATGGACAATAAAACAAGGAAATTGATGACTATGTACAAGGCTTTATACTCCAAGAGATGACATCGATAGGTTCTATGGGACAAGAAAAGAAGGAGAAAGAAAACTCACAACTACGTGGATGGAGCCATTCAAGGACTCGAAGATATGAATTAGAACAAAGAGAAATTGATTACAAGAGATTACAAGAGATTATCTTGAATACGTAAAGCAAAGGCATCCACTTGGAACCAGAAGATTATTTAGTGTATGTAAACCCGACGCACAAGCAGGATGTGGCACTAGGTCAATTTTTAAGCGGAGTTCAGCAGGTTTGAAATCAGAGCTTTCCTTGCTCTACCCAGATTAAAGTGCCCAATATGACCAACTATTTACCCATAGATAGAGGAAGAATAATTGGATTCATACTTTTCCCAAGAGTATTAATACTATGTGAAATGCAGTCTTATCCAGAATTTGAATTTGGTTCGCCACATCCATTTACTACGACTATAACCATTACACTACCAGCTCCTCTTATATGATTATTTCGTGTAGAGTCAAATTTGAACAACTATGCGAAATATTTTAAGCATAAAATTGAGAATAATAAGGTGGAATATATATATATATATATATATATATATATATATATATATATATATATATATCGAAGAACTTTACATATCAATTAATTGAGTTATATCTTTTTCTTATCACTTCCTTTGGCTTGGATATTTTTTACTGGATACAAATCTTTGCGAAAGCGTCCAATCTTTTTCTAACAAGCAATAAAAAAAAAGTCATCAACGAAACAACTTAAAAACGACCTAAAATGCTATATCGATTCGATTTTTCAAGCCATTTTGATTCCCCAGAAATTCCCGATTTGTGAACCGTTTTCTAAAACAGGATATGAAATGATCATTTATTGTGTAGGAAAGCTTTCGGTAGCCAGCGAATAGAGGAAATCAAGTAAACAATAAAAGCCACCTTAATTGAAAAGCCAGAGATTAATATAGTTTCTTAAACTAATGTAGCAAAAGAGGTTCTATAGAAATTATTAATATATAGACATTTCCGCTGTTTAAGGAACACCAAGTGGCAGACATTATACGGTGAAAGAAAATTTGTTAGCCACAAGTAATACTATTCTTTAATCTCACCCATGACGATCGATCAACACTAAAAATTAACACAATCGTTTTATTTAGTTCAAAATGCACAAGTTCACCTGTAAAAGCAGAAAAATACACAAATACACACATAAAAATAGAGGCGTAATCCTTTATATCTTTCCTAGATAACAAATCAGACGCACATATCCCAACTTTCAAAGAGGAGTTTCTGTGGCGTAATTTTACGGCTTCAAAATAAGTGAGTTCGAACTCCAGCTGCGCTCACTTTCGGGCTAACACTCTTGGGAAAGGTATGAACTCTCTTATTCCTCCCATCTATCGGTTATTGTGTTAAGTCTCCGGAAAAGGGCGTTAAATAAGTTAGACAAACACGTTTTAAGAGAGAATAATAAAGGTTATATATTACAGTAAAACAAGTAATACAATGTTGCTACCAACTCCCTGAGTTGATTACAGTCAAATATTATATCCTTATTGAAAGAGTCCATCGTGTATCGAATATAGGGATGATACCACAACAAACAGTAACACTGCTGCTCTTCTAAAAATAATGTATTTGGCATTATATAACCCAGGAAAGTTAATTAGCCATTAAAGAAAGAAACTAAACGAAACCAAACATGCATACATAACTCCTCTTTTCTGGACTTCAGGGTAAAATTAGTGTGTTCTGTCATCGTCCTTTGTCAAGTTTTTGTTATTGAGCAGAACGCGGTAAAATATACATGGTGTGCCTGATCCACGTAGTGCAATTGTTAGTGATGAAGACTAGTAGACCACAGCTTGTGAGTTTCTCAATGAGTACCTCATATTTGTCTTGTGCCAAACTCACTTAAGCTTAGTAAATGACTACAATACAATATATTTCGCTTAGGCCTTGCAAACTATTGTCATTGAGCTTGTTTATTATTGGGCGCTCAACGATTTTGACCTTGTGCATTTATAGGGTGTCTCAATATACATGGGACCGAAGTGACTGCTAATAACTCTACGAATATAAATGTTGTGTTCTTTTTTGTTTCAGATTTGAAAATAGTAAACTATAAGAATCCTCGATCAAAATGCCTTGGACTAGAGAAGAAAAATATTTTGCGTTACTTACTTGGAGACAAAAATCATTCAAAACTGTCTTGAAATAGATGCACCCCATTAATATGATAATGGTTTATTACTGAGACAAGAAACTCAAAAAAATGATTGCAGGTCCTGGAAGCTGATATAATAACAATCAAAAAATCATTCATTTGATGTCGCTAGCTCAAAGGATGCATTTTTTACCGGACTTGTTCCAAATGACCACCATTGTGCTTGTCTCAGTAATAAATCATTATCATATGAATGAGTAGTAGCTTTTTTGAGATATGATATACATAATGTATATGATTTAATCTAAACAATATTCTTTAATTTCGAATCATTTATTTACTCAGCACATAACTATACTAGCTATATTATAAAAGTGTCCTGTCGGCAGACCTTAGAATACGTTGCCTGTATCTCCTGTTGAGCAGTAAGAACCCTCTCCCTCTAAAAAAGACTGGTGCCCTGATATGACACTCAACTGCATCAGATATCCAGGTTCCAGAACTGGACCTCTAGGGAGTGTTTAGTACCACTTCATGACCATTACTCCCAGATCAACTATGATCTGTTAGGGTCCTATGTATACGTCAAATTATTCGTATTCAATAGGATCGTGTGCAAAAAAAAATCTCTTAAGAAAAAAAAACACACACACACACACACACAAAAACGTAAATATGAACGTACCATGTATGCGATTTCCTAACATCTTGGCATGAAATATAACTAGATGGATAGACATGCCGTTAAAAATCAATTTATCAATATATTATAAAAGTTTTCCACCGAAAAATTGCTTGCAGATAAAAAAAATTTTAAATTAAATAAAAGATTGAACCTAATCGATTTTTTACACTTAAAAGTAAACTTTCGGATTTAGGTTGTACTTAAATTGTATTTATGTGAATATTTATTTTCTTAAATCTGGGTGTAGTGGTTAACATGCAGGACTGTAACATTGTAGTAAGCGAGTTCGAACTCCAGTCATGCTATTACGTTCATTTTCGGATTAATGCCCTTTGGAAAGGTATGAACCTCTTTATCCTCCCTTGTTATATGTTAAATACGACAACAACTGTTCTCCTACTTTGGCATTAAATAACCCACGAGGGTTGATATTCGATCAAACAAAGAAACAAAAACTGAACCGAGATTTACAGAATGCAAATTTAAAATAGATGACAAAATTACACTCATGTGATTCTGGGAATTAATTTCAATAACCATTATTCAAGTTCTTTTTTTTAAGCAAATTCAGATCATTGCTTTGATTATTATGTTAATTGCAAGAATTAGCTTATTGATGTTTGTTTGTTTAATGGCATATCAACTCTTTTTAGGTTATTTAATGCCAAAGCCATTCTCATAGAAGAACAGTAGTGGTAGCATTTAACCCATAGCTGGGAGGATAAGGGGGCTCATACCTTTCCCAAGGGTATTTGCCCGAATAGCGCGACTGGAGTACGAACTCGCGTACTACAACTCCGCAGTCCATCGCTTTAACCATTACACCACGAGGACACCCCCTTAGCTTATTGATTTTT
The DNA here is from genome assembly GCA_963585895.1 of Sepioteuthis lessoniana. Classification (NCBI taxonomy): domain Eukaryota; kingdom Metazoa; phylum Mollusca; class Cephalopoda; order Myopsida; family Loliginidae; genus Sepioteuthis; species Sepioteuthis lessoniana. Next base: position 72,361,808 of record OY757919.1, read on the forward strand.
AATGTGGTCAAATTTAAACTGTTTCAATAAACAATAACAAAAGTCACAATATATAAGTCACAACATAAAAGAAGAAATTCTTTCATGCTAAACTTATTTAAGAGCAGGATAGAGTTTTACTGTAAACAATATTTTCTGTTTTTGTTTCTTTGTTTTTTGTGTTATTTTGTTTTTACCTTCTTTTTTTTAACATAATTCATAAAAAACGGTAATTAACATTTACCTTAATATTACAAAAATCATTTTATAATGGTCTTTCTGCTTTTGAACTCAAAGAAGTTTGATATGAAATGACTGGTGTTTCTCACATAATATATATATATATATATATATATATATATATATATAGGTGTGTGTGTGTGTGTGTGTGTGTGTGTGTGTGTGTGTGTGTGTGTGTGTGTGTGTGTATTTGATAACAGTCCAGAGACAATCCATGTCGAGTCATACCAAAGACTCAAAAAATGGTATTTGATACCTCCTTACTTAACCCTCGGCATTATAACGTACAGGTCAAGGGTAAGTGTAGCAATCGAGCGAAAGGAGTAGCACCTTCCCCTAGACCTAGTTGTTGTAACCATTGAAAAGGGAGCCTTCAGATCGCCCAACTTATATATATATATATATATATTAATATTGATGATGGAGTTTCCTATATTTATCTATACATATTGATAAAGAGTTCTCAATAGCATTGATAGAGAGTAAATATTCAAGTTATGATTGTATAGTCAGTCAGCAGTGTTTGGCAACAATCATTTTCTTGTCTATGTCTTCATTGAGCTGATTAATGCATAGGCGAGAAATTGACAGTTGTCAAGCACGGTTGACTCTGTATCTATGCTATCCTCGTACACACACACACACACACACACACACACACACATATATATATATATATATATATATATATATATATAGTAGAGTGTAATAATTGATGATAATAAATTGTATATAAGAAAAGTATTCAGTGCTTTTATAGCAGAGTATGTTTAAAAACTAAAATTTCAAAATTATAATCCCATTTAACTCTTTTCATTACTTTACGTTTCTCGACACTATCATTATTAGACGGGAAAAAAACTGCTGTTTCTGTCACTATCTTTTTTTTGTGTTTCAGAGTTCAAGATCTACGTAAGTTTTGTCGCCAAAACAACTTCTTCTTCTGCCTCGAGCAAGTTTCGGAAAAACCTGCTATATAACTTGGCAATGGTAACGATTTTCCTTATGGATTAGCTAAATCCAATTGAAAAATAGCTACATTTGCCAAGTTTTGCATATTTTATCGTAAAGATCTTTTTATATCTTTTATAACAAAAAAAAAAAAAAAAAAAGAAACAGGTTATGAAAAATATAAGACTGTAAATCTGTTGCTGTTATTGTTGTTGTTGTTTTTGAAAATTATTCTCAGCCGCGAAAAGGTTGTTATAAAGCTTGATCTTCTCTTGAACTGGCAATGTAAGCCTTATCCAATGTAAACCACCCACCAAAAATGGTAATTTTTTCTCAGAATTAATATGATTATATTTACCAAAATAGTTAATAACTTATTTCACAAACGCACTTAGCGCAATGGTTATCATCGAGTCCTAGACGAGGCTGTTTACGTTTCATTTGCCCTTAGCAAAGGCATGAATCCATCTGTTCTCCCCCAGCTATGAGTAAATTGTAAGACACACTGGTTTCTTTAGCTCTGGCTAGAAGAATGAATCTTAACTCCGCTATAAATTTAACTTGTGTCGTATCTTGTCCATATGGGAGGGGTTGGGAAAATGCATACAATGTACAAGATGAAAAGAAGCTAGTTTTCCATAAAAAAATATCGAATCTTCAGTTTTTCCAGCATTTTATTTTTCGATATATATTTTTATTGATTCACTCACTTTTAAAATAGAAATAAAAACTGACAAAAGTTTATCTCGAAACGTTATTCATAGTTTACATCCCTGAAATTATTAAGCATACATTCTGCGGAATTTTCACAGGTACAGACAGTCATTTCAATAGTATTTAATTGCTATCAAAGTACGAACAATTCTTTTTTTTTTTTCATTTTTTTAACTTAGTAATTAGCAAAATTAGTTTTATACTCAAACAAAGATTCGGCATGGTAGATATAGATTGAGAAGTTCCTCTTGTTACAAAAGCGATCGATAAGAAAGCTTTTAGCTGATGACATTCAATTTTATTAGCTTTGTTAGTTTGGGTCAATCTCAAAATATTTGAATGAGCGTCTTTCTTCTTAATTGGATGGCGTAAACATCAGGGATTGCGTTTAATAACCTCCATTGAAGCTACATGTAGTACGAAAAAAAAAAACCCACATCAATTCTGCCTTTTGAAGAAGCCATGCCATCGGAAAACCAGCTCAAGTCAAAAGAGAAAATTCACCAGTCAGATCCAATTATAATTCAAGAATCCATAATGTCATTTTTTTTATCGATTTTAAATCAAGACAAGAATATCATAAGATGATTATCTGAATAGACTAAAAGTTTTTACTTATCTTAGATCTGTTAAGTATTTTCTCTATCATTACCATCTCTTTATATTCAAAAGTTTATCTTTACCTATATGGAGGCACCTGCAGAGTAACGGCTATCGTAATAGGAAATGAGCCATGTGAACCGAGTTCAAATCCTCGATGAGGTTGTTTTCGTTTCATTTTACTCTAATATCCTTGGAAAAGGCATGAATCCATCTCATCGTCCCCAAGTTATGGGTTAATAGTAGAGCAGACTGAACTCTTTAGCATTTGCTTAGGAAACCCAAGATCTGAACTCCAGTCGCAGTGTTGATTTCCTTAGATAATAAATGGTAAGCGACGTACCTCCACATATTTTCTTTCATTTAGAGTGTTCACCAATGTTCCGGGAGACACTATTTACCAACCCCTCCGCTCGGGCAGGATATGACACAAGGTCAATTTTTAAGCGGAGTTTAACAGGTTTGAATTCAGAGTTTTCCTTCTCCTAGACTAGTTGCCTCACCAAGGCTGAAGAACCTAGTCTGTCCTACTATTTACCCATAGCTGGAGGGAGAATAATTGGATTCATACCTTTCCCAAGGGTATTAGTGCTATGTGAAATGCAATCAGTCTCGTCCAGGATTTGAACTCGTGTCGCCGTGTCCGTTTCCTAAGACGATAACGACTACACCACGGGCACCTCCAATGTTCCGGGAGACCGGCGTTCAATCATAGTTTGAGTCATACCAAAGACTCAAAAATGGTAATTGATACCTCCTTGCTTAACGCTCAACATTATAAGGTAAGGATCAATGGTAAGTGGAACAATCCAGAGAAAAGAGTAGCGCCCTTCCTTAAAACTCGGTGTAGTAGCTATTTAAAAAGGAGCCTTCAGGTCGTCTTCGATTACGGTCGCCAACTTTACTTTACTTTACGTATTACACGCTTTTTAAACGCAATATACTAGGGCTGTCAATCTACGACAGCGTGGAACAGCACAAATAGGAAATAATGAAATATAAGTTCTCGGTAACAGTCGTATTCGCATCCCCCTTTGCCTTTAGAATGGTTGTTTACCACTTCTGTGCCAAACTGAGTTTTCTTTCTTCCATACTTGTTTCCTAACCTAGGCTAAAGAATTCACTCGTAATAGTCTAGTTTGCTAATCATTATGCCCAGGGGAGGGTTATATAAAACTAACCTCAATGGGGAAAATGATATGCATTTTTTTTACAAAGAATTCTATGAGAAACCATACTTTACCCTGCAAGGGGACATGAAATACAAGTAAAAGATTTGGGTAAATCTCCAGCGACAACGCAACCCATTATCATTTTCTTTCTTTCTGTCTTTTTCTTTTTTTTTTTTTCCTCTTTCCTTCAAACGATCAAAATGTCTGCGTCTTATTGAGGCGTGTTATCTTGTTGGCGGCATGTGCAAAACGATAACTCGTCACTTATTGCGTGCAACATAAATCTTATAATCAAATCCAACCTTTCTTTCTTTTTTCTTTCTTTCTTTCTTTCTTTCGTTCTTTCGTTCTTCTTCTTAAGCTCGAAGTGAGTGAATGAATGAGTGACTGTCTGTCTCCGCAGATTTTAGTTAAATCCAAGTTACTATCCTCACAGAAACGCAAATCATTTTGTTACACTCCTTGTATAAACATTTATATACACTCAAACCAAAATCACTCAGTAATGTACATTGAATTTACACCGTTTTACACAAACACATACTCAACCCTATACATTTTCTGCTGTAATATTAGTCACTTGGCAATACTTTACTCACAGACAACAGTCTTTAACTGGTGAAAATATTGTCATACGTTAGCTTCAGTCAAGCCTTTATTTCTTAGTGTTGTATCAGCTTTATCGTTTTCCGAAGATGAATGAATTTCTTATATAAATCTTACAAATGTATGAGAGACGGATTTAATGAGAAATTTACCCAGTCTCCATTTCCCAACAAGACATCAATATTAAATTCGCACCATAAATTTTGTTAAACAGGAAATGTACCTAACCAAAGGAGCTTAGGTTGGTTATCTTTGCTAACTGCTAAAGTTATCAATGATGCCTCCGATCGTTTAACTCATTCAAAGATACAAGGGGGTGTCCTCGTGGTGTAATGGTTAAAGCGATGGACTGCAGAATCGTAGTACGCGAGTTCGTACTCCAGTCGCGCTATTACGTTCACTTTCAGGCAAATACCCTTAGGAAAGGTATGAACCCCCTTAGCCTCCCAGCTATGGGTTAAATAGTACCACTACTGTTCTTCTCGGAGAATAGATTTGGCATTAAATAACCTACAAAGGTTGATATGCCATTAAACAAAGAAACCAAACCATCAAAGAGAAAATCTCTTGCAAGACTATCTTTGCGAATAAAGCTCTTTATAGCGACTATTTTCAGAGCTACAAAGGGGTTTACTCGCTCAAATGCAAGCTTATTCCTTTGTAAGACAACTTGCACACCCAATATGTATATACGCTCCCTCATGGGGGTTGAGCACTCTGGCGAAGGACTTAATGACCGCCACTCGCATAATGCAAAGCTCTTCGAATGAATTGAGCACTCTGGTATCCAGTAAGGGAAAAAATGTAAATAAACGAAAGCTACTACATAATGCCTTATAATTCCCAAGCTGACGTGGTTCGCTTGATGGCTGAGTTGTATGATACTAAATTTGACGTAAATCTGGGCTGGTTTCGACCCCAGATTCAAACGTCCTACGTGTCTATCCACACTGAAGTGTTGTGATACAACGAAACTGGCTGTGGATGACAATATATATATATATGAATATCTCTGTGTGTGTGTGTGTGTGTGTAATAATTAACACTAGATCTGGTCTTTTTTCCTTGACAGTAGGTCTGGTCTTCTGATTGGGATTGTATCTCAAAAGCTCATAAATTTTTTTTGCGTCTCATTTTCTTAGACGGACTTTGGTTTTATCTATACTATTCGGCAGTATAGTAAAATTCTAATTTTTTTCCACAATTCCCAGTGGTTCATATTTCTTACCCAGTCATGCCTACTCTTTTATTCCTTTTGCCCCTGTTTACTGCATTCGCTTATTATATAATTAACCATCTCATCTAAGACTCCACATAACTTTCACTTACTATTCAGTTGCACATTGATATAATTTCTCCTTATTTTGTGTTGCTATTGATATGGACGCTTACGAAGCGGCTGGAGAGGAGGCTGGACGGAAATTATACAAGAATGTTGAGAGCAGTATTAAACAAGTCCTGGCGACAACACCCCACGAGACCCCAACTATACGGACACTTGCCCCCCATCACAAAAACTATACAAGTTCGACGAACCAGACACGCATGACACTGCTGGAGAAGCAAGGACGAGCTCATAAGCGATGTACTCCTGTGGACCCCCACACATGGATGTGCAAGAGTGGGACGACCAGCACGAACTTACATACAGCAGCTATGTGAGGACACGGGATGTAACCCTGAAGACCTGCCGCAGGCGATGAATGATAGGGAGAAATGGCGAGAGACGGTCAGGGATATCCGCGCAGACGGCGCGACATGATGATGATGATTGATAGAGATTCGATTTCTTTCTTTATGTTTCTCCTCCGTAACTATATCCAGGTCATCTTGTGTATAATATCACCAGTTTTCTGTTTGAAGTATCATCATCATCATCATCATCATATCGTGCTGGTAGCACGGATATCCCTGACCCTCTCTCGCCACTCCTCCCTATCGTTCATCGCCCTAGGTAGGTCTTCAGGACATTTTCTTCCTATCATTATTTTCTAGACTTTGATGCTTTAATGTTTGTTTTTATGTTGAGATTGCTGTTATTGGCCGCTGTAATTAATCTTTCTTTGCTTTTTTTTTGTGTATTCCTAGAATCCTTGGATTGTTACATCTACGCAATCTTCTATACTGGCTCCTTTTTCATTAGCTACAACACCGAGGTGTAGAGGAAACGCTACTCTTTTCCCTGGATTGCTTTACTTTACTCCTGATAACCTTATAATGCTGAGTGTTAAACAAGGAGGTATCAAATACCATTTTTGGAGTCTTTGGTATGACTCAACGCGGGATTGAACGTCGGGCTTCCAGGCCATGGGCAAACACTCCACCCATTAGATCAAAAGGCCGGTTTAAACACATCATCATCATCATGTCACGCCGCCAGCACGGATCTCTCTGACCTTCTCTAGCCACTCTTCTCTTTCATCTATCGCTCCCGGTAGCTCTTCAAGGCTACATTCTGTATCGGCACAGAGCTGTTGTATGCAGGTTCTAGCTAGTCGTCCTGCCTTTACTCGTCCATGAGAAGGGGTCCACATGAGTATATCACTTATGAGTTCGTCCTTACTTCTCCATCAGTGTCCCGCATGTCTGGTTCATCTGACTTACATAGTTTTCGTGATAAGTGGTAAGTGGCCGTAGAGCTGCTGCTTTGTGGGGTGCTGTCTCCAGGACTTGTTTAATATTGCTCGCAGCATTCTTGTATCGACACGATCGCTGCTTGGAAAAAACTGCGTTTTATTTTATCGGCCAGGTCTGACTTCCATATGACCAATAGCCTCTCGAGACCTGTCCATGCCTTTGCTAGTCGCGTGTTGATGTCTGTCTCGGGTGATGAGACACTGCTTCCTTGGTAGGTGAACTTGTACACTAGTTTCAGAGAGCAACCGTTTAGTGTGGAGATATCGACTGTTTGATTAAAGCACATATATTCCGTCTTGTGTGCATTGACGTGGAGGCCTATATGTCACCAGCTGCTCGTTTTAGCAGTGTTTCGGCTTGGTGGTGTGTATTTGCCAGAAGCGCTATGTCATCGGCGTAGTCTGCGTCCGTAATTGTATGTGCGAGGTACCTTCTTCTTCTTTCCTTTGTCAACTTGAAACCGTTATCTTTCATTTTATCAATAGACGTTCTAAGCACGTAGCCTAGACAGAGGATAAAGAGGTATGGGCTAATGTGTCTCTTTCCAGCACACCTGCTACAATGTTGAAGTAGTCTTTGTCTCCATCTGAGGAGCGGACTTTTACTTTCGTGTTTCTATATAGCATCATTATGGCTGCGGCGGTTTCTTTAGGTAGGCGAGTAGTATTTGCTCCATCTTCCCTCTATGTATGGAGTCAAAGGCCTTGGCGAAGTCGACAAATAATATTGTTGCCTGTAGGTTTTTTGCACGTACACCTTCAAGAATTCGACGGATAGTCAAATTTTGCAACGTCGTGGATCGATTTCTCCGAAAGCCATTTTGGTTCTTCCAAAGTATCTTCTCAATTTTGGGTTCTATGCTGTTGCGTAGTAGAACATTGTATATCTTTGCCGCTATGGATGTAAAAGTTATACCTTGGTAGTTCTTGGCTAATCCGAGGTTGCTCTTCTTAGGGAAGGAGAGGACTCATCTCTTTGTCCATCTGTCTATTGTGTTTTGATTATATTCGGCATTACAGTGTCGGAGCAGTATGTCGTCGAATTCCCTGGTCTTCCATACTTCTGGGGATATTTCATCAAGCCCTGCTGTTTTTCTATTTTTTTAACACATAATTACTTCTAAAAAGATTGGCTTTGGCATTAGATATTCCGGCAAGTGTTTAAATGCCATAAAACTAACCACAGCACCCTAAAGATAAACAAATGAATGCATTATTGCTTATAGGTTAAAAATAAATTTTCTATGCATATTTTCTAACTGATGACGCATTGATTACATCTGTCATTTTCCCACACTTAGGAGAAAATAATTTTAAAACGAGCGGTCAGATTTATCCACTGATTTTAATCTCACATGTTACAGCCTAAGAATAGATATGTTAAGATTTTGTTATTCAAATCTTCCAAGTGAGGAGGATCTACCTGGCAAGAAAATCAGTGTTTAAAATACTGACTTTTACTTCAACATCTAGGACATGTTTGATTTGGTTTGGTTTCATGCCATATCAACCGAAGATGAGTTCATAATTATAATAATCAAGAGACAGGCTACAACTTAATCTTGTTCTTTACTAAACTTTGCTTTGTCAAGCACACAGGTTGCTTGCAATATCAGTTAAGTGGTTACCCATTTACTGAGTACTGAGCGGTTTCATTATTGCTTAACTTCGGTGATATGATGGGAACCGGCGATTTCAGTATAACTTGTTATTTTCAAAGTCTGGCTTAGTCTAACACACGGCTTAGCTAAGCAACTACCAAATGAATATTTTTGATGTTCTTTTGTATTGTTAGACATTTGCTGAAGTTATCAACAGATTCTTGAATAACAAATGAAGACAAAAACGTTATTTTTATGTCCCAGCACGATTCAAATGTTAATGTTGCATGATTTGATGAAGTAATATCAAGTCATGATGCATTGCGTTTTAGAATCCTTCTATTTTCTCTGCAAGTCCTATTTCAATAATGAAAGTTTAAATGCTGTGAGGTATAGAGAATAGCAATTTGACTGAGAGAAAATACTCGTTCTTTATATCTGCTGTTATTTACCAAGGTTTGCTTAGTTTGACACACAGGTCTTAGGCTGCTCACAATACCTGCACTTAATAAGTGGCCACCCATCTAAGAAGTGCAAACTCATTTCTGATTAACTTCCAACATGCCTATAATAATTGTTACTTACTTAGCTTTCCTTGGTCTGGCACAATGGCTTCACGTTGCTTACAATACATGCTCTTATTAAGTGGTCACCCATATAAATACTTAGCAAGCTCATCACTGCTTAACTTCTGTGTTCAAGTGGGAACCTGTTTTATAAACACGACTTGACTATAAGTCAAAGTGCCATAATCATGTCGCAAACGAAACAAAAAAAGTCACAACGAAAGATAAAAAACATTATTATATGATGGTTCATAATTGAAATGAAAGCTTCGATTTGATATAAACATATTAGTTCAGTCTTACATTGATCATTGTTACTATTTCCTCAGCTTAGCTTAATGTAGCTTAGCTATTTATTTACTAGGATGAGCTTTGTTTAGCACGGCCAGAAAGATAGGGCATCCAGTGAGAATCGAACTCACTGACAATGGCTGCTGGCCTTCATAGCAAATTCTTACACTACACAAGGTGGCATTTGCGTTGAGGAGGTGAGTAAAATTATCACCTTAGTTCCAGGGGGTGTTGCCCTAGACAGCACTTGTCCCGATTGTCCAAAAATGGTAAGGGTTAGATTTATTGCCTGGCGCCTGAAACGCTCCTGAAATGAGTGCCGACAGAACTAAGCAGTTTTTTCCCTACTTCGGAAATGTTTCGCTTTCCTGCGTGTTACCTCAACACTAAATCATCATGGAGAACCAAGTCAATACCTACACTACACAAGGTTCCCCACACTGGCGTCTGGTCGCTCATCCTACTTGCTGTTAATAAGCGATCACCCAGCTACCTACTGAGCATGTTCATCGCTGATTTACTTCGGGGATTTAGCGGTAACCCGTACTTTGAGCGTTATTTCATTGTATGTCGGACGACAATTGACTGTTGTTCAATTTTTCCATCCGAGCTGTAAATGGAAAGAAAATGATTACAGTCCAACAAAAATTTTACTGCAGTTTGTAAGATAACATCAATGTCTTTCAGCACGATCAGAGATTCTCGTATTTACAATATCAACAAAAATTTAGATAATTCCTATGAAGGAGATCAACGTTCTTTCGATTTCTTATCATGATATCAGACAGAAAGAACATGGCCGATAATATATTCTTCCATGATTTCCATAAATTTTACCGGAAAATGTCACCGGAATTTCTCCTTGTCAATTCTCATGCTTCACCAATAAGTTTTCCTTTTCCATTGTCAATTATATCTGGCACTCAAGGAATCTCCTCTTCTATCCACCACAGTAAGCAGAAAGTTCTTCTGTTATTCAAATACTACCTCTATTCCTTGAAATTGGTTGTTGTTGTTTTTTTTTAATACTTTGCAAACGAGATAGATAGGAATTGTCAGTTGTCAGGAATCATTGCAAGTGTAACTGACTAAATAGGTTTATTCTAATTTATAGAAGTGCTACATTATTTTTGTTTATTTATTTATTTATTTATTTTACCAGTAAGTCACTTTTCTGTAAAATTCTCAATTATTGTGACACTGAAAATTCCAAAAACAATTTGCGGAATTTTAAAGTTTCAAATCATTAAATAAACTATGAAAAAATAAAAAATAATGCTTGTTGGTTGGTTAATTGATTAGTTTGACGGCATGTCAACCCTTGTTGGGTTATTTAATGCCGAAGTCAGTCTTTTTTCAAGCAATATATGATTTCAAATACCTCATAATAATTACTATTTGTTAACAATTATAGCTTCAAGAAATCATTCTTAATACAAATAATTAGCTCAGTTATCTGGTTTCAAGTAAATTTCCTTATTGACAACAACTAGGAAACAAAAATGGGAAGGAAAACAACTCTATAGCCGTTTTAAGCGTCTAATAAACACCATCTCACACCAGAAAACCTGGACCTGGCTAAGAAAAGGAAATCTTAAGAGAGAAACGGAATCCCTCCTAATAGCAGCACAGGACAATGCCATAAGAACGAATCATATCAAAGCGAGATTAGATGAGACACAACAAAACAGTAAATGTAGGCTATGCGGTGACAAAGACGAAATCACATAATAAGCGAATGCAGCAAATTAGCACAGAAGGAGTACAAGGCGAGACACGACTGGGTCGGCAAGGTGATCCACTGGGAAATGTGCAGGAAATTTCAATTCGACCATACAAACAAATGGTATATGCACAACCCGGCGCCTGTCCTAGAAAATGACTCGCATAAACTCCTATGGGACTTTAACATACAAACGGATCACCTAATCCCGGCCAGAAGACCAGACCTCATAATAATCAACAAAAGAAAGAGAATCTGCAAAATTGTCGACTTTGCTGTCCCTACGGACCACAGAATAAATCTGAAGTAAAGTGAAAAGAAGGATAAGTACCTCGACCTTGCTAGAGAATTTAAAAAAAACTCTGGAACATGAAAGTAACGATTGTGCCAATTGGGATTGGTACGTTAGGCACAGTAACTAAAGGATTATTAAAGGGCCTGGAGGACTTAGAAGTTGGCGGACGGGTAGAGACTATCCAAACGACAGCATTGCTGAGGACGGCCAAAATACTGAGACGAGTCCTGGAGACTTGAGGAGACTTGCTGTTACTCAAAATCCAGTGAAAAACCATCAGCTAACACTGATGTGAAAAACTCTAGAGGAGTAATAATAATAACACCAACTGTAGGTGGTGTGCTTGGAACGGCCCTCAATTTTTGGAAAAAAGATTGAAGGAATTGGAAATCAGAGGACGAATCGAGACCATCCAGACAACAGCATTGTTGAGATCGACCAGAATACTGAGAATAGTCCAGGAGACCTGATGAGACATTCTGTCACTCAAACTCTAGGACTCCCCGGAAAGAGCCCTGCAGGAATCTCATTAAAGGGATAAAAACCTGGTCTTCCCCCACCTTGTAAAATTCTCAGAACTATTCTTAAAATGGACGAGGGGAGAATTCAAAAAATAGACTAGAGGAAAAGAAAGCTAATGAGGATGCATAAGGTCTTACATCCCAGTTGGTTTGGTTGGTTTCTTTGTTTAATGGCATATCAACCCTTTTTAGGTTATTTAATGCCAAAGCCATTCTCCTAGAAGAACAGTAGTGGTACTATTTAACCCATAGCTGGGAGGATAAGGGGGTTCATACATTTCCCAAGGGTATTTGCCCGAAAGTGAATGTAATAGCGCGACTCGAGTACGAACTCGCGTACTACGATTCCGCAGTCCATCGCTTTAACCATTACACCACGAGGACACCCCCTTTACATCCCAGAGATGACATAGATAGGCTATATGTGTCAAGAAAAGGAGGAGGAAGAGGGCTCGGATAGCATGGATACATCAATACGATGACTCGATGACCACCAAAAAAAGAAAAAAAAACGAAGAACAAAAATAACTAAGAAACAGAAGTGGGAGGAAAAACAATTGTATAGATATTTCGAGCGACAAACTGATGAAATCTCACTCGAAAAGTCCTGGACATGGTTACGAAAGGGAAACCTTAAAAAAGAAGCTGAGTCTCTTCTAATAGCTGCACAGAACAACTCCATATGGATCAACTATGTTGAAGCAAAAATAGATAAGACGTAACAGAATAGCAAGTGTACATTATGTGGTGATAGAGACGAAACGATTAATCATATAATAAACGAATGCAACAAGTTAGCGCGAAAACAGTATGTGACAAGACACGATTGGGTGGAGAAGGTTATCCATTGGGAATTGTGCAAGAAATTGAAATTTGACCATACAAACAAATATATGCACAAACCAGAATTCGTCTTAGAGAATAAAACACACAAACTTCTGTGGAATTTTCAGATACAAACGGACCACTTCATTCAGGCCAGAAGACTAAACTTTGTAATAATCAACAAAAAAGAGAACCTGCCGAATAGTGAACTGCATTCGCCGTTATGGCGGACCACGGGTATGAAAATTCAAGAAAATGAAAAGACAGATAAGTACTTGGGCCTTGCTAGAGAACTAAAAAAAGCTATGGAACATATGTTATAAATTGACCTTCGACTGAGCTGTCAATCAAGAGATGCACCTGTGTAAATAAGCGGAAGAAGAGCGGAAGCAGGTGTGCGTTATGAAAGACAGGTGCCAGCAACCGTCGAGTGCAGGCGGAGACAGAAATGTTAGAGTGAGGACCAGCTTGCAGATTGAGGGCTACGGCCCTCAGCGACCCCCGGTTGAGCAACTCAAGCCAAGATGCGGAAGAAGTGCTGCAATGGTCAAGAGAAGAACTTGGATCAATATAGCAGTCTGTCCCTGTCTCCACTCATCCCTCACACACAACAGACATCAACCCTTTCGAGAATAAAGTGTAAGAGTTATATATTTTTGTAAAGAAGTGTGTTCGTTCGTTTATTAAAGTCGTCATTATCGTTGATTATGTTTCCAGCTTACATTAAGGTGACGGTGATATCAATTATAACTGGAGTGCTCGGAACAATCCCCAAAGGCTAGGTAAACGGACTGGAAGATTTATCATATTTACCCAACCCCTCCACTCGGGCAGGATATGACACAAGGTCAATTTTTAAGCGGAGTTTAACAGGTTTGAATTCAGAGTTTTCCTTCTAGACTAGTTGCCTCACCAAGGCTGAAGAACCTAGTCTGCCCTACTATTTACCCATAGTTGGAGGGAGAATAATTGGATTCATTGGTATTAGTGCTATGTGAAATGCAATCAGTCCAGGATTTGAACTCGTGTCGCCATGTCCAATTCCTGCGACGATAACCATTACACCGCGCGCACCTCCTCAATATCCACGACATCCCTGGAAGATTTATAAATCAGAGGATATGCGGAGACAACAGCATTGTTTAGATCGCCCAGAATAATGAGAAGAATCCTGGAGACTTGAGGAGACTTGCTGTCACTCAGACTCCAGTAAAAGATCATCAGCTAATGCTGGTGTGAAAAACTCGCATAATAATAGCAATAATAATAATGATTTGTTTGCACCGTTATATGGTTTCTAGTATTCCTATCTAATACTAATAATTTTTGGACAATTATATGAATTTTTTTGCACCGTTATATGGTTTCTAGTATTCCAATATATTACTAATAATTTGTGGATAATTATATGGTTTCAAATATTTCAAGTAGTTTCAAGTATGCATTAACCGACTCTTCCGCATGGGCAGGATGTGACACAAAGTTACTTTTTAAGCGAAGTTTAAAAGGTTTGAATTCAGATTTTTCCTTCTCCTAAATTGGTTGCCTAAGGCTGAATAATCCAGTCTATCCTACAATTCACTCATAGCTGGAGGGAGAATAATTGGATTCATACCATCCTAAGGGTATTAGTGCTCTGTGAAATGCAATCAGCCTCGCCCAGGATTTGAACTCATGTTGTGACTATTTCCTACGATTATTATACTATGGGCACCTGGTTTCATGTAACGAATAATAATAACAATGCTTTAAAAAAATATTCTTTTGACTATTCAGAATACTAATAATACTTGACAGTTTATTATTAATAATAATAATTTACTTGCACAGTTATAGGGTACGAAGTATTCCTGCCTAATGCTAATAATTTACACACAGTTATATGGTTTTAATTATTACTATTTAACACTGATAATTTTCAGACAGATCGGTTTGACCTATAGATGGGCCCCTTAACAGGTACTACCACTCCGGGTCAGAGTGGGCCATTCCATTTTAATCAGAGCTCCAGAACTGTCGACTCACTACCGGGTCCAGTGTAGGGTCATATCCACGACATCCCTTTTTTAGTGTGGTTTTATCCCTTCGCAGGGGATACAACAGGCGTATTCTAAGCCCCTCCGACAGGGCTAAACATTCATAGAATAATCTAATAAAAAACAGTTCGATTCTTTCCAAATTAAATGCCTGTAATTGCTGACATCCAAAACTAGCATTTAACTAGTATTGTTCATAACGTTTTAGTGTAATACTCAAATGCACATATATACGTAGAATTGTGTTTGCTCGGGTATTCGTGGTGCAATGGTTACTGTTCTGGGAAATGGACACGGCGAGCCGAGTTCAAATCCTGGATGAGACTTTGAATTTCACATAACGCGAATACTCTTGGTAAATGTATGAATCCAATTATTCTCTCTTCAGCTATGGCTAAATAGTACAGCAGACAGGGCTCTTTGACCTTGATATGACAACCGGCCTAGGAGAAGAAAAACTAAATTCAAACCTGTTAAAATCCGCTTTAAAAATCAACCTTGGGTCACATCCTATCCGTGCTGAGGGGAGTATTCACCAATGGCCCGAGAGACTTAGGTTCAATCGCAGGTCGATTCATACCAAAGACTTATAAAATGGTACTTGATATCTACTTGCTTAGCACCCAGCAATATAAGATACGTATCAAGGGTAAAGTGGAGCAATCCAGGGAAATGAGTAGCGCCTTCCCCTACACTTCGGTGTAGTAGCTATTGAAAATGGAGCCTTCTGGTCGCCCTCGACTACAGTCGCCAACTTTTATGTGTTTACAAGTAACTAAACCTATTCTAGTAACTATTCTAAATACAAACAATTTTTACATAATTATATAGTGTAAAGTATTCCTATCTAATATTAATAATTTGTACATAAATGTATTCCTTCAAGAAACTATTCCTACTTTACTTTTTTTTACTTACATTATTGCCAAACATGTTATCAGTCTGTAGTTGCTTGAAATGGTTCAAGTTCTCTTTTTTTTTTCGGTGGGGTGGGATCTTTCTGGATCACAGTAAATTCCCTTTTTGTTATCAATTCCGAAATTTTTGCTTCTCGTTAACATTCACTTATTATTATTTGCTGAGCTAATCTGTGATGGAAGGATGGAAATTTTTGAACAAGACTCCATGGATCTCATCGTGCTGCTTTTCTATTTGCTATTTTTGTGAATGTTACTTTTAGTGAATACAGATGTTTTTCAGCCTACAGGCCTTCTTCAGTTTCTTGTAATTCAATTTTCCTGTCGTTTAACTATTCAGCCTTTCTGTTGTGCAGTTTCTTTTCCCATAGTTTGCTCTGGAAAAGTTTTGTTTCATTTACATCCGGTTGCTCAATTTTCTTCCTGCTTTCTCCATTGACTTTTTAGTAGAATTATCTTTCTTTATTTTGTTATATCCTGTTTTGCTTGTATTGTTGGATCATGTTCCGATATCTTTTGAGTCTCTCTTCCTTTGCAATTATTTTTGGCTTATTTATTCCAGTTGTATTGTCTGTCTTCTCTACCACTGTTATATTTTATCAGTTGTTTCATTCCATTGTCTTTGAGTGTTTTCCTTTCCTTAGTGTGTTTGCATATCCACGTAGATATTTTTTTCTTCAAATCTCATTTTCAATCCAACTTTTGTTTCTCTTTTTCTTTTTGGATTTTCTTTTGGGGTATACTAATTTTATCACAGACTACCTTTGCTCCCGCTTAAATTAGATTGTTCAGTTCAGTGATGTTGTTCCGTGGGGTATTTTGTAATAATCTATTCACCCTTTCAGTTTTTAATTTGACTTTTCCTAGGCTTGTTTCTTTAACTCTCTTCTCTTCAGTCATTTTTCTTTATTATTTCTACAATGTTTCTTTCCAGTTGGTTTAAAATTACAGTAGCGGTGATGGTGATTATGGGTTTCGTTAGGTTTTAGTGTTCAACGTTTTTGTGTTAACTCATTTAGGGAGTTCTTCTTGAACATTTCCTTCATGACTTATTTGTCAATATATTTCCAGTGTTTCAAAATCATTAAACTATTCTTTCTTTATTATTATTATTGCTTGGTCAGCAAGTTTTGGGCTTGTATTAAACTCCCAAAGTTCAATCATTCTTTTTCCTTTAAGCTCTTTCTTCTTCCCGTCCTGGAATCAATGCTGGGAGTTATCAACTGACATTTCCATCTGTTGGTTTGTCACGATCTGTTACATATTCTGAACAGTTACCAAATAACTGCCAGTCTAGAATATACTGACTGCATCTCTGTAGAGAGGTAAGACCCCCACCTTTCAACGAGTGTCCTGGATATGACACTATCTAATGGAGAGACTCCAGTACTTGAGCTTTGGGGAATGTGGAATACCCCTTCATTGCAATTGCCCCCAGGTCCACTCTGACATGGAGTAGTAGTACCTGATTGGGTCCTAACTATGGGTCAAATAGAACTGTTTGACACTTAAACTGTGGGAAAACAAATGATTCATGCTGAATTGTTAGAAATAGAACTGTTTGACTAGTTAACTGTGTGTAAATAAATGATTAATATCTAATTGAATTATAATTCAATTAGATATTAATTCAATTAGATATTGCTATGTATCACTAATAATTATTGGTGATACATAGCAATACTTGGAACCATTTAACTGTATGCAAACACATAAAAAATAATAAATAGAATTTATTCATTTTAGATAGAAATACTTGAAACCATTTAACTATGTGCAAAAAAAAAATGAGCTCAGCTTCGTTTACAATTGTTATCATACATACAAATGTGTTTATATATTTAAAATATATGTATTGACAGGATTTGGCATTAAATAACTTACAAGTGTTAATGTGCTATAAAACACAACCAGACCAAACCAAATGGCTGCCACGGCGCTGAGTTTTAAGTTTTAAGAAAAGAAAATAATTTGAGAACCGAGAACCACGAAAATAAGTAGCATAAAGAATAAACAATCATAAAAACTAGAAAAAGAAAACGGAAAGAAATTATCAATATAGATACTTCAAATGACAAACTAAAGAAATTGCACATGACATGACCTAGTCATGGCTACGAAGGGGGAACATAAAGGGAGAAACTGAATCTCTGTTAATAGCAGCACAAAATAATGCCATAAAGACTAGTAAGTCAAAGTAAAAATCCTTAATACGCAGGAGAATAGAAAGTTTAGTCTTTGTAATGATAGAAATGAAACAGTTTGTCACATTAGTAAATGTAGCAAACTGGCCAAAAAGAATTGCAAGAGTAAATATGACTGAGTAAAAAAGGTAATCAGCTTGTTCGTCACGGTCTGTCGAATATTCTCAACAGATTCGAATATTCAAATGTTTTTGTTTTCTGTGGGGAAGAAAAAAATAGTCACAAAACCTCCGACCAGGAGAAAGCACTGTCGGCAGGGCATGGAATATGCCGACTGTATCCTGTGCAGTAAAACACCTGACCCGCCAAAATAAAGTGGTATCCTCGGTATGACACTAAATTGTATCTGATGGCGTGACTCCATTTCTGGAGTTCTGGGAAGAGCAGACTCCGCGTTTATTGCGATTACTCCCTGGTCCACTCTGACTGGGAGTGGTAGTACCTGTTAGGATCCTATCTATAGGTCAAATAGATCTATTTGAATATTATTCGTATTCGATAGGACCTTGTGCAAGAAAAAAAATCTTAAGAAATAACAGCTCAAAATGTAAATATAAACATACAATGAACGCGATTTCCTAACTTCTTGGTATAAAAGAACCCTAGACAGGTTGATATGCCGTTAAATCAATCAATCAATCAATCAATCAATCAAACCATAGAAGTTAGGTGCTTGTGATACCATAGAAATACTTTCTGAACGAAAAATTATTTCAGAGAAATTAATGAGACTGCGTTTTGCTTGTTTGCTTTGTTTGTTGTTGTTTTTGCTTTTTGTTTTTATTTGGGGGGGTTGTTCTTTGAGCTTGTTTTTTTTGGAGGGGGAGGAACTCCATTTTAGACGAACTATTTGCTTTATATGGCGGAAATTATTTTCTATTCGTACTTAATCTGATCTTCTACGTGTCATCAGATGTTTTTCCGATTTTCTGAATTCTGATTATTTGCCATCACGTTGATTTTTTTTTTTCATTTCACGTTTCACACTTTTCCCTCCTCTTGAATCTCATCATACATCCACTTACCCACACGTATCCGTTTTTTTTTGTTTTTGTTTGTTTTTGGCTAACTGGCGAGATATCTTTTCGATACGAGACATGTTTAGAAAGTAATAAAACAATTTTTTTCAGGCTGGCAACACTGATAGAAAATCAACAGATCAATGTCGACTATGATTGTGTATGAGAAATTTTCATTTAATGTTTGCCTCTCTTAAGCTCGAATTACTACCAGTGTGTTTGGTTAAGATTGTCACGAAACTGGAAGAGGATTAAATCCTGTGTCAAACTTCACGAAAAAAAAGCGACAGAAACAATAAATGTTTCTGTCGCTTTTTTTTTTTTTTTTGAGATCCAGTTCTATCTCGGGTGTAGGTTTTTAGGTAGCACAAGATATTTTTGGATGACCGAAAGCTTGTGGAAAATGGACCTCGCTTTGGTCGATGAGACAGTTTCTCAAATGTGTCTCGGGAGTGAAACACTAGAATATCGAGCAGCTTTCTGTGATCAAATTCTGTATAAATTTGATCATAATCGTCATCAAATCGCGCAAATAGCACAGAGTTTCCCGACTGTCTCTCCATCCGTCCCTATCGTCCATCACTCCCAGGAGGTCTTCCAAACTACATCCTGTATCGGCACAGTGCTGATGTAAATAAGTTCTTGCTGGTCGGCTAACACTGGCACATCCATGCGTTGGGGTCCATCGAAGAACATCAATTATGAGTTCATCCTCGCTTCTTCAGCAGAGTCCTACATGCCTCATTCGTCTTAACTGGATCGTTTTTGAGATGGGAGGTAAGTGGCCGTTCAGCCGTTGTTTCGTGGTGTGTTGATTCTAGGTTTTCTTCAAAATATCTCTTGTGTAGTTCCCATTTATCTTTTTTCTATGCGTTTCGTTATCATCTGTGTGATGATACAACAGAAACAAGTTGACACCGACATATGGATATCACGTTCTATTCCGGTCATAGAATTTTCACTGGTACGAGGCACCAAAGATTTTTATTATGTTTGTATTTCAATAAATTCGCCACAATCCGATTAGTGTTAATATTAAACATAAGTAGTCGATCCATTTTATGTTTACCTCTCAAAATTCCCATTCAACTGTGTAACCATGAATTATTACGAACATGTTTGGTTTAGTGTGTCAAGAAAATGAAACATAAGAATATCAAGCAGCGTTCTGGAATCAAATTCTGAGACAAAATTTTGAACAAAACGACAAAAACAAGTTAAAACAGGTTATTCTGTGACACAGACTTCAAGGAGGTACAAGTCATTTTTGGATGACCGAGATTCAGTGTAAGATGAACTCCGTTGTAATCGTCCGGTTACTTTACAAACTGAAGAAAATGCGACAAAAGCATTGCCATCAGATCTAATCTGCGTTTGACGGTGAAAATGATTGGTGAGGAATTAACCATTTTTACCAAAGACATAGACTTG
This sequence comes from Sepioteuthis lessoniana, assembly GCA_963585895.1. Classification (NCBI taxonomy): domain Eukaryota; kingdom Metazoa; phylum Mollusca; class Cephalopoda; order Myopsida; family Loliginidae; genus Sepioteuthis; species Sepioteuthis lessoniana. The sequence goes on from OY757919.1 coordinate 72,382,135, forward strand.
AGAAAAATCTACGCAAAATTGGTTCCAGTGAACTTCACTATCTGTGAACGAGTTTTTGACAAAAATATTTCAGTGGTATCACAACGCATTTTTCAAGTGATCTTAGTCCTGTTCCCTAAAATCAAAACCAAGCCTCGAAACAGTCATACAGAGAGTGAGGAGAATATGCAACAGAACCTACTGAAAGCAGTGTCAGTAAAAGACTTCCAGAACTGTTTTCAAATATGGAAACATCTGGTGTGTGGCCTTCCAGAGGAAAAGGTTTGAAGATCAAGTTTATTTGTAATTAAGTAAATAATAAAAGTTGTTTTTTCGTTTTTGTTTTTTTGCGGGAGGCGAGGGATCTTTTTTTTTTTTGTTTTTTGTTTTTGTTTTTGTTGTTGTTGTTGTTGTTGTTGTGGTTGTTGTTGCTTGTTGCTTGTTTTGTTTTGTTTTGTTTTTATTTATCAGTCGTAATATTTTCTTGAAAAAAGGGTTAAGATAAAATAGAGTGAGGAGTTAATACCTACAATTACATCAGTAGCGAATCTATAAATCAATTTTAAGAACAAATAGAAAAAAGAAACTGACTAGAGTTTATATCTCTTCGATATTACGAATTCATTTTTTAATATGGCCACCATTTAGTGTCGCCCTGTTGTTGAGGCTTGGACGATGTTGACTGCATCCTCTGCAGATGCTATACGGGTATACTGGGTATGATACTAAATTGCATCTGATGGTGAGTCACCTCTTCATTACCATTACTCCCTGTTCTACTCAGTCTCGGGGTGGTGGTACAAGTTGGGAGCCGTATATTTGTTAATTAGATTTATTTGAAAATTGTTTGTATTAGATAGGAATACTTGATACCATAAGAAGAGATACTTAAAGCTATTATAGTTTACTAAGTAATATTATTATTAGTTACTTGAAACCATATAACTGTGCGCAATTTATTTGGGTTGAATAAGAATACTTGATCATATAGCTGTATGCAAAGAAATTATTACAGATAAATAAAAAAAAAAAGTGCATTTTTTATGCAATAGAAGATTGAAAATATAGTTATGATTGAAATCAAACATTTAGAAAGAAATTAAATGATTAGTTGATATACCGTTAAACAAATAATTTAATTGGTTTGGTTTGGTTTTATGGCTCATCAACCATTGTAGGTTATGTAATGCCAAATCCATTTTTAAACATATGAACAGTTCTATTTCAAACAATTCAATTTATAATAAGTAGAGTTTTTGCTTACACATAATTAAATGTCAAAAACAGTTCTATTTCAAACAATTCAGTTTAGCATGAGTACATCGTTTAGTTCTATTTGACCCATAAATAGGATCCTATCAGGTGTGGAGGTGCCCGTGGTGTAATGGTTATCGTCAAAGGAAATGAACACAGCGACACGAGTTCAAATCCTGGACGAGGCTGATTGCATTTCACATAACACAAATACCCTTGGGAAGGGTATGAATCCAATTATTCCCCCTCTAGCTATGGGTAAATAGTAGGACAGACTGGGTGAGGCAACTAGTCTAGGAGAAGGAAAGCTCTGAATTCAAACCTGTTAAAACTCCGCTTAAAAAAATTGACCTTGTGTTATATCCTGCCCGATGGTAAATAGGATCAGGTGTTACCACTCCGGGCCAGACTGGACTTGGGAGCGATAGCAGTAAAGGGGTGCTTCGCATTCCCAAACGTTTCAGCATTACTAAAACCTCACCATACTTGTCAAGAGAAGCAGTCGACTGGGCAACACAAACAATTTAAATTGAAACAACTTCTTAGTGTTACTAATTTTTTTTTTTTTTTTCAGATTTACGTTAAAGTAATAAATCATCAGCGTAGTCGGCATCAGTAATAGTTTCTGTGGGACATCGTATGCTTTTTAGTTTGAAACCATTTTCTTTTACTAGTTCTATTGACTTTTACTAGTTCTATTGACCTTTTAGCTTGTAATCTAGGCACATTATGAATAAAAATATTGCCAATGTATCTCCTTACAAAACTCCAGACAATGTCAAATATATCTGTATCATCAACGGGTGAGAGAACCATATTTACCAACCCCTCCGCTCGGGCAGGATATGACACAAGGTCAATTTTTAAACGGAGTTTAACAGGTTTGAATTCAGAGTTTTCCTTCTAGACTAGTTGCCTCACCAAGGCTGAAGTACCTAGTTTGCCCTACTATTTACCCATAGCTGGAGGGAGAATAATTGGATTCATACCTTTCCCAAGGGTATTAGTGCTATGTGAAATGCAATCAGTCTCGTCCAGGATTTTGAACTCGTGTCGCCGTGTCCATTTCCTACGACGATAACCATTACACTACGGGCACCTCCAACGGGTGAGAGAACCATTACTTTCGTTTTTTTGTAGACCAATAAAGTAAAGTTGGCGACCTTAGTCGAGGGTGACCTGAAGGCTCCCTTTTCAATAGCTACTACATCGAGGTGTAGGGGAGGGCTCTACTCCATTCCCTGGATTTCTCCACTTTACCCTTGATACGTAACTTATAATGCTGAGTGTTAAGCAAAAAGGTATCAAGTACCATTTTTAAAGTCTTTGGTATGACAAGACCAGGAGTTGAACCATGTGCGAACACTCTACCCACTAAACCAAAGAGCCGATTCTGTAGACTAATACTCGATACTTTTTGATTCTCATATTCACAGGACTTGTACAGAGAATTAAACTCACTATCATTAGCTTTCGAAATCTGCAGTACTTGGAACAGATGTGATTTTTTTCGACCAAAAACAATTTTCTTTCATTATCGCCCTGTTGAAGTTAGATCATATTGCCGTATTTTCTTTTTCTATGAGAAATGGAAAATATCTATGAACCATCTGCCATGAAATTTAATTGCTGCTGATGATCCCACCATGACAAGCTTCTACGATTCACTTCGATTTTCTTGAATAACTGATCCGCTTTTTCTGGATCAGTAGCGAGCACAGGATTTAAAAAACACATTGGTGAAAGGTTATCTCAGTGAAATGCGATGCTTTTAATCCTAAAACCTAAAATTACTACAACACGCATGCAAAAGTCTTACGAAATCACAAAATTGAAATATTTGCGAGGAAATAATAGTTCTTATTCTGATTTTTTTAGTTTTTTTTTAAAGATTGTGAGTGCAAAATGCAAACCATGTGTGAAGATATGCAGCAAAGTTCTCAGCCAAACCAAGAAGGGATTTAAAAACATTGAATTATTTTGGAAGGATTGAAGGAACTTGAAAAATGATGTACTAAGTGAGTCAATTGGTTGACTGATTCATTTTAACGTTTTGTCAACCCGTCCGGGTTTATTCTATGCCTAGAGGTTGGGGAATTGCGTTCATTGTGCATTTATATTTAAATTTTTTGTGGTAGACGGTTTTTTAAGATTTTTTGATACAGTTATATATCAAATATTCCAACATAATAAACATAATTTGCACACAGCTTTATGGTTTGAAGTATTCCTATCTAAAACTAATAATTATATGGTTTCAAGTAATTATTTCTATTTTATAATTGACATTTGTTTGTACACAATTATACGGCTTCAAGTAACTAATAATGATAATAATAATACTTAGTAAACAATTATAGCTTCAAAAACAATTACGGTCGCGGACTACGCCGATGACATAGTGCTTCTGGCAAATACACACCACCAAGCCGATACTCCGCTACATAGTCTGGAACGAGCAGCTGGTGGCATAGGCCTCCATGTCAATACACACAAGACGGAATATATATGCTTCAATCAAAAAGGCGACATCTCCACACTAAACGGTAGCTCTCTGAAACTAGTCAAGTTCACCTACCAAGGAAGCAGTGTCTCATCAACCAAGAAAGACATCAACACGCGACCTGCAAAGGCGTGGACAGCTCTCGATAGGCTATCGGTCATATGGAAGTCAGACCTGACCGATAAAATAAAACGCAGTCGTATCGATACTGCTGTATGGATGCACTACATGGACGCTAACTAAACCTATGGAGAAAAAGCTTGACGGCAACTACACAAGAATGTTGCAAGCAATATTGAACAAGTCCCGGAGACAGCGCCCCACAAAGCAGCAGCTGTACGGACACTTACCACCAATCACGAAAACCATTCAAGTTAGACGAACCAGACATGCAGGACACAGCTGGAGAAGTAGGGATGAACTCATAAGTGACGGACTCCTGTGGACCCCTTCACATGGACGAGCAAAGGCAGAACGACCAGCTAGAACCTACATACAACAGCTCTGTACCGATACATGATGTAGCCTTGAAGACCTGCTGGAAGCGATAGACGATAGAGAAGGATGGCGGGAAAGAGTCAAGGATATTCGTGCTGATGGCGCGAAATGATGATGATGATAGCTTCAAGTAACTATTCATGATACAAATTACTTAAAGTTATATGGCATCAAATATTTATTCAATACGAATAATTCTTTAAGAGATCTATTTGACCTATTGATGAGACCTTAAGAAGTATTATCACTTCTGTGTCAGAGTGGACCGAAGACTAATAACAATGAAGACGTCCTTCACTCGCCCAAGACCTCATCCACGGACGCAGTTTAGTGTCATACCTAAGACTCCTCCTTAAAATGGCTTCACTGCTCTGTAGAGTATACAGTCAGTGAATTCTAAGTCTTGTCAACTTGGCTCTTTTTATACTAATTACCTTATGTGTGTATTTACTCAGCCCCACCGCCACAAATTAAGATTTTTCCTTCTCCTTGACTGATTTACCTTACCATGATTTAAAAAAAAAACACCGTCTTTCTTACTATTTAGACATAGCAGGAAAAACAGTTTGATTCATGCCTTTTCCAAGGCATGAATACAAAATTTTCTAAGTACTTAGTATTCCATTCTTCATGAGAAAAAGATGTTTTATTTGCAAGAAAGTAGCGATTTTCTTTGGCGATCTCTAAGGGTAAAATAGCTCTTTAGCCTTGTTTGGTAACCAGTATAGAAGAAGAATTGTAAATTTAAAAACAGAATTCAGAGTTCCTCAGATAGTCTGAATTTGTTTTCAATTTCGTTCTGGTAAATCCTGCGATAATTCTGCGCTAAGCCGAATCAGTCTTCGTATTTCTCTTGGACAACCAAAACGGCATGAAAAGAGCAAACTAACTACATATACAACTGCTAGTCTTCCATGAAACTTTGCCGGGGCCTGCATCCAGATCAAGGTACAGATCCATCATTTCAGGAGATTAACTAGTGGTTGTAGAATACCATGCCGGCTACATCTCTGCTCAGAAGTAAGACCCCAACAAATGCCTATTTTTAGGGTTAATTAAAGGTACATGCTAGCTATGAAAAAAAGGTTTTTACCTTTATTTTATTTATCTATCTTGTTTCTAATTAAATTGAGGGGGATATCTAAAATCACAACAGCTGAGATAATTAACAGATTTATTAGGAGTAAATGAAGAATATATATGGGAATAATCATTTGATTTACGATCTTAGATTATTTAGAAAATCCTATCTGCTACGGAATTCCTGACACCTGCTCAAATTAGGATGGGTTGACCTACAGAGAAGCCCTACTCCTGTTTCTTAATGCTTCTAACACCAACTGTTTTGATCCCCTCTACTCTCGCCTGAGAATTTGTTGTTTTTTTCCCATATGATCAGTGATTCCACATTTGCTGTTCTGCAACTTCAAGTATAGCATGTAAAAAGTCATCTGACGAGACGGAGAGTATAGTAATATTCTCTGTCGAAATAAATTCATTATGACAACTTAACCAGGTTTGAGGTTCCATCTAATCCCCCCCCCACATATATATATATATATATATATATATATATATATATATATATATAAGGGTTGATAGGCCATGAAACCCAACCACTCAAATAATCAACTGGAGATTAACAACTGCTATCACGCTCATAGTATCATAGATCAATATGGATACATACTCATGATAATATTCAAAACTTGAAAATATACTCTAGAAGAATTTATAGATGTTAGCAGATAATTTGGGTCACAATTATATCAAGATAATTTGGGAATTCCATGAGTTTAAGAATTTATTTCGTCTGACAGCCTCGAATTTATAATCTGATACCAGAAAATAATTTATAAGATTGGATATTTTTATCAACCTTAAAGATTAATAAAAATCATTTGACGATTTATGAGGGAAATAGATAGGCTGAAGATTTGATATTTTTAATTATATCACTCATAATTTGCACAGTATTTGATAGAGAAATAAGGCTTCTAGTCTTATAAAAACAAATTTCAAACCAAATTTGATTATCAAACAAATAACAAATTTATCTTCAAAATTAAGAGAGTAGATTGATAAATTTTTTTTTCGAAAGTATAAAACAAGTTTTAGCACAGATAAAATCATAAATGTAGTATCAAAATGGAGTAAGAGGGTTGATTAATAAATAATTGAATACACAGCTTAATTGTCAAAAACATTTCTATATCAAGCTATTCAGTTTATTCAAACAGTTCTAATTCAGCCAGCTCAGTTTAGTACAAGTATAGATTTTGTTTACACACAGTTAAATGTCAAAATAATTCTTTATTAAACAATTCAGTCTAGCGTAAGTAGAGTTTCAATGTAAAAAACAGTTCCATTTCAAACAATTCAGTTTAGCGTAAGTACACTGTTTAATTGTCAAAAACATTTCTATTTCTAGCTATTCAGTTTATTCAAACAGTTCTAATTCAAACAATTCAGTTTAGCATAAGTATGCAGTTTAGTTCTATTTAACCCATAGATAGGGCCCTATCAGGTGCTACCATTCTAGGCCAGAATGGACCTGGGAACAATGGCAATGAAGGGGTGCTCCGCATTCCCCAAAGCTCCAGCATCACTGGAACCTAACCATCAGATTATTTAGTGTCATATATCAGGACACTCGTTGGGTGAGGGTCTTCCACATCTGAAGAGAAGCAATCGGTGTATTCTACACCCCCAGCCGACTGGGCAATACACAAATTCAATGTCAAAACAGTTTCAGATAATTCAGTTTAGCACAAGTACACAGTTTAGATGTCAAAACATTTCTATCTTAAACAATTCACGCAGTTTAAATGCAAAAAAACAGTAAACTCAAGAAACCACGGTTTAGTTTTATTTAACCCATAGATAGGCCCCTTATTAGGTGCTACCAGGGTGGACCTGGGATCGATGGCAATAAAGGAGTATCCGCATTCCCAAATGCTCCAGTATTACTGGAACCTCACCATCCAATTTTTTGTGTCATATCCCGGACACACGTTGGAGTGGGGGGTCTTACCACTCTGCAGAGAAGCAGTCAATGTATTCTACAGCCCCAGCCGACTGGGCAAAATAAATGTTTGATTATAATCATATTTATCAAATACAAACAATATGCAGTTATATGATTTCAAGTATTTTAAAACCAGAACCTATCTTAGAAAAAGAGACGCATAAAATTCTCTAGGACTTTGGGAAACAAATAAACCATCCAATACCGGTCTGAAGACTAAACCTATTGTAAATTGAGTTGAAGAAAAGAAGATTTTGCTGTCTCAGAGGATCACAGACTGAAAATAAAAGAAAGAGAAAAGATAGACAAGTACTTAGATCTTGCCAGAGAGATGGAAAAGCTGTGAAACATGAAAGTAATACCAATTGTATTCAACGCGTTAGAATTAGTCTCCGATGGCTTGGAAGAGAGACTGAAGGAATTGAAAAACAGAAGAGAATCGAGACTATACAGACCACAGCATTTTTAAGATGGGATAGAATACTCAGGAGAATCCTGGAGACCTGAGAAGAATTGCTGTCACTCAGACTCCAGTGAACGAAGTGCGAAATAACTCACAAGGAGTGATAATAATTGTAATTATTAGTTTGTACACAGTTACATGGTATCAAATTTTCTTATCTAATATTAATACAGCCCAGTTGGCTGTGGCTGTAGAATACACAGACTGCTTCTCGGCAAAGGGGTGTAACCCCCACCCTACCTCAGTGAGTTTCTTGGATATGACATTAAACAATCTGACGGTGAGGCTTCAGTAATGCCGGAGCTTTTAGGAATGCGGAGTACCCCTTCATTAACATCGCTCTCAAATCCACTCTGGCCTGGAGTGGTAGCACCTGATAGAGTCCTATCTATGGGACAAATAGTACCGTTTTTACATTTAAACGGAGTACAAGCAAATGACTCATGCTAAAATGAATTGTTAGAAATAGAACTGTTTGGTCATTAAATGAATGACTGATGTTCAATTGAATTGTTAGAAATACATAGCAATAATTGGAACTATTTAACTTGGCTTAAGTTTTCAAATCATATATATCTAATATATATGTAAAAACCGGATTTGGCATTTCATAACCTACAATGGTTGATATGCCATAAAACCAAATCAACCCAAACCATCACAAAAAGTAATAATTTCCCAACAGATGTATGGTAGAAAGTATTCATAGCTAATACAAATAATTTTAAAACAAGTCTATTTGACCCATAGATAGTTATTATAACCAATACTACTAAACTGGATCTGAGAAAACCTGCGAGTAATGACAACGAAGGCTGGACTTTGCACTATCCAGAGCTCCGAAACAGGACCCTCACTACCAAATGCTGTTTTCTATCATTAAGAACACTTCTTTTTGTGGAATGGGGCCTTAGCCCCCTTCAAAGAATACAATCAACATCTAAATCTAGCTACAGGGTGGGAGTTTATTGTTTTATTATTTAATGGCATATCAACCTTCTTGGGTTATTTAATGCCAAATCCCTCCTTCTAGAAGAAAGGTAGTGGTACTATTAAACTTATAGCCGGGAGGATAAGGAGGTTCAAACTTTCCCAAGGGTATTTGTCCGAAAGTGAACAGTAGGATGGGAATAATCATGACAAATGCATGGTATTACACAACAAACTGAAATCAATTTAATTATCTTCTAAGCTTAACTAAGTTGAGGCACAAGGTTGGAAGGCCCTCAATGAGAATCGAACTCACTAACACTGGTCTGCTAATCTAGCTTAGTAACCATTATACCATGTGAAGTGCCCAACGAATTTACATAAAGCATGTATGAGTGTACCCTAATGAATAAAAGTTCCAAAATGTCTAATCTTCACTATTAACAACGTCACCTTATAAAAGACTTTATCAGTCAAGCTAAGAATACAGAATTAATCCTTTCGTTCACAACAAACAATATTCAGGAACCCCAATTCAGCTCACTAACAAAATCCAAATTGTCGGTACTTAACACTGACTAAAATTTAGAACATTAAATATATATCTGTATATCGATGAGGTAGGCCATCTTATTTCGTTTTCTATACAACATTCACTTCATTGCTCATAGCAAATAGAAATACATTTACGATACCAACAAAACGCAACTACTTTTCTCTTGACATAATCATGAGAATAAGAACATTTTCGAAAGGTAACCGATTTCTTTATCCCAGCTATGGGCGAAATAGTACCATTGCTGTTCTTCTACAAGGATGACTTTGGCATTAAATAATCCACATATGCTGATATACCATTAAGCAAAGAAACCTAAAACCGATTTCTTTATGGCTTGACGTTTCCTTGTTAAGGAAAATGGTGACATAACATACATTTCTTTGTCATTTCTTTGTCAATGCTCACTTCATAGAAGTTTTCTCTTACACAGAAATGAAATTTAGAGCGTAGGTAATGGTTTATTAAAGATATATATATATATATATATATATATATATATATATATATAATTAATATCAAGAAGATATCAATAGTTATAATCCATTATATCTATTGAATCTTCTTGAAATTAATGATATTTTTTGCTCTGCATGTGAATTTTTTATATATATTTTTAAATAAATATCAATTAGCCATGCATTGAACACTCCATTTGGATTATATATTAAGTATATTCGTAGACTTACATGATATGGTATATATATATATATATATATATATATATATATATATATATATATTAAAATTAAGAGGTTCGTAAATGAATTTGAATGTGGTATTTTAGGGTTTTATCTCTATCTCTCTCTCTCTCTCTATATATATATATATATATATATATATATATATAGAGAGAGAGAGAGAGAGAGAGAGAGAAAGAGAAAGAAATAAACCCTTAAAGTATCACATTAATAAATAAATAAATATATATATATATATATATATATATATATTATGTTTGCTATATTAATAAATAATGAGTTTAGTATCAGTCATAGAGCATAAATGTCTAAATTAGGATAGTGTATGCATAGTGGACGGTGTTTGGTGACCGTCAGTTTCTCGCCTTTGGGATGGTCAAACCAAGTCTAAGTCTGATGATCGCATAGGCGAGAAAATGACAGTCATCAAGCACCTTTTCCATGTCTACACTATCCCAACCTATATATATATATATATATATCGGCTTTTTTCCTATATATTTCAAGACTCATACCTCCTCCTAGTTTTATCAGTACTTGATAGGATATAATATTAAAATGAGCTGTGGTCGGTGAGAGATCCGTTTTATTACTCTGACCACCCTCTTATGGGTGCAATATTGCTAGTCTGTCATTCTTCGATCGCTACTTCCATGAAAGGTGTTTTTAAATAGTTTGGTTTGCTTTCTTTGTTTAATGGCATATCAACCATCAAGGATTATTTAATGTCAAAACCATTTTGGTAGAAGAACAGTGGTACTAATTTAACCCAAAGTTGCTTACTGCGATGATCCAGTTCTGCACACATTAGCCACTAAGCTACAAGTGCCCACCTCGGAGTTCTTAGAGTGAATCTTAGTAAAAGTAAATGAATTAAAATAAACTACATATCTTATTAGACCTTTTATGCTTGAGTTACCCCCAAACATTCATATATATATATATATATCTTCACTCATCCCTCATCGAATCTCGAATCAATCTTTCTATAAATTTACTTCTTCCAATCACCATATCATCGTAATCTTTGGAGGAATAATTCTCAATTTTGCCTTTCCTAGAGTGAATCTTGGTAAAAAAAAAAAAAAAAAATGAATAAATAAATAAAAATAAGCAACAATGTTTGTTTACTTGTTAGTTGATTTTTTCCTGTGGGGGCGAGTTCTGTTGTTTTTGGGTTTTTTTTTTGTTTTTGTTTTTTCGTTGGTCTGTTTAATGTCATAGATTATTTCAATATTTCAAATACTCAACGAAAAGGAAGTCAGTTGACTGAAGCTATTCCCGCTACGGTATGACATCATTCTCAGCCAATAATGACATATTTTCTCTGGAAACGCCATATCGGTCTGATTTGCCAATCATCTATCGCTGGGAAAGATGTGGTGCTATTTTTAGAACACGACTATCTCGCAAAAATAGAATCAGTCCACAGGCTCATACTTGTAAAGGATTCACCGATATATTTAATCTGCACGACTATTGAATCATGTAAAATAAATGTCCCTTACATTCAAGTTCCACGAAGGAATTTAATTTTACTTGCTTAGCCAGGCACACAGGCTGCAGATTGTTTACTGTACCTGCTGTTTCAAAGTGGTCGCCGATATAAGTCCTGATCAGATTCATCATTGCTTAACGTCTCACGGCTGAGACTGTTATTCCTCTCGAAAGATGAGTGACTGATTAATTTTTACGGCATTTCAATCTGTCTAGGATTATTTTATGCCGACAGGTTAAGGAATCGCGTTCATTGTACGTTTATATTTACATTGTTTGTGTTGTTGTTTTTGAAGAGGATTTTTTTTCACACGGTCCTATCAAATATGAATATTTTTTATACGGATCTATTTGAGCCATAGATTGGAGTTCTACCGTTCCTGGTCAGAGTGGATCTGAGAGTAATGGCAATGAAGGAGTGCTCCACACTATCTAGATCTCCAGAACTGGACCCTCACTATCAGATGCGGTTTAGTACCATACCCAGAACTCACCTTTTTTTAGGTGGTGGTGGTGGTGGTGGTGGTGGTGGTGGTGGGCTTTATTCTAAACTCCATCAACAGGGCGACTCATATGAGATAAATCTTTGTTGAAATAGACCAAAGATTTAAAAGTAGAATTTAAGCTTCACCGTCTTTGTTTCTTTAATTTATCAGGTTCACTTTTTTTATTGTACCTTGCAATTCAATTCTTAATGTTCGGCTGTGTGTTGATTCTAAGAAGATCTAACAATGCGATTTGTATATGCTGATAAAGTTTAAGGAAATTACTGTTAGTAGATCTTGGCAGAGTGCTATTGGAGATGTTCGAAAGATAACTATAAATATGGTGTTGGCGTAGTAATACACGTTCTAATCGACAAGAGTAAAATTGATGTTGAACCAAAACATAATACTCTTCCTTTCTGTTTTTTGGATCTAGTTTTGCATTTATCAAATAAGCAGTATTTACACATTTACATAGCATATAACAGATCAAAATTTCAGAGTGTGAAAAGTTAAAATCAAGAATAATAGTAAATAACATTTTAGGGAATCTATATCAATAACTGAGAAATGTTTGTTTGTCTGTCTTCTCCAACCGATACATCTGTCTGTAGATCTCCCAAAATATGATATAAAAGTGTTCCTTACGGGAAAAAGGGATCCATAATGGTAATAAATAATAATCAGCTTATTGCAGCAAGACCTGACGAATTTATATTTCCAAAGTTCGAAGCAAACGAACAACAAAAAAGAATTATCTTTCACCTTAATTTAATTATCTAATATCAAACTTTGTTGGCTTAATAATGCCAAATCCATTTTCAAACAAATAATCAGTTCTATTTCAAATAATTTAGTTTAGCATGAGTACACAGTTTAATTGTCAAAAGCATTTATATTTCAAGTTATTCGGTTAAGTCAGACAGTTCTAATACAGCTAATTTAGTTTAGTATACGTATAGATTTTCTTTACACACGGTTAAATGTCAAAATAGTTCTATATTAAACAATTCAGTTTAGCGTAAGTACAGTTTCAATGTCAAAAACAGTTATATTTCAAACAATTCAATTTAGCAAAAGTATGCAGTTTAGTTCTATTCAACTCATAGATAGGGCCCTATCAGATGCTACCATTCTGGGTCAGAGTGCACCTGGGAACAATGGCAATGAAGGGGTACTCCGCATTCCCCAAAGCTCCAGCATTAGTGGAACCTCACCATCAGATTGTTTAGTGTCATAAATAGGACACTCGTTGGGGGGGGAGGGTTTTACCCACCTACAGAGAAGCAGTTGGTTTATTCTCCAGTCCCAGCTGACAGGGCCACGTAGCGTAATGGCTAAAGTTCTGGACCGCGAGATCAGAGTATACGAGTTTGAAATCTAGTCGCGCTAGTACGTTCACTTTCCGACAAATACTCTAGGGAAAGATGTTAACCCCCTCATACCCTCTGCTAAGGGTTAAATGATACTACTACTGTCCTACGACGAGGGTGGTTTTAGCATTTAATAACCCATGAAGGTTGATATGCAATAAAAACAAAGGAACCAGACCTAAACCAGTAACCTTCAATGGGTCAAAGGTATCGGTTTGAAAATTATTCGTATGAGACAAGAATACTCGATACCATATAACTGTGTACAAGTAATTTGTATTCCATAGGAACACTTGATACCAAATAGTAGTACCTGTTAAGCTACTATCTCTGATACAATTCTGTTCAAAGTAAATGTTTAGAATGATTGTTGGCGACATTTAACTATTAAAACATTTATATAACAACTAAGCATGATTTTAGCTGTTTAGAATGTTTGAGAACTGCATTAGCACATTGCTTCTTAAAACATTTGTATTACAACTAAGTATGAAGAGTTTACCTTTTTGAAATAATTGTGAACTTTATTAATACATTAATATTGCAACTAAGTAAGAAGTGTTCACCTGTTGAAAATTATGTTGAAATTTATTATTGCATTGACTTTTAAAACATTGATATTGCAAGAAAGTATGAAGTGTTTACTTGTTTAAAAACCTTATTAATAAATTGGCACTTAAAATATTGATATTGAAACAAAGTAAGAAGTTTTTACTTGTGTAAAATGATTGTAAACTTTATGAATAAATTGGTTCTTAAAGCATTGATATTGCCACTGAAGAGTTTACCTGTTTAAAATGACTAATAGGAGTAGTTACTTAAAACCATTTGATTGCTTAAAAAAAGAAGACTGGCTTCGCCATTATATAACCGATCAAGAGGCAATCGATTAGTGTAATAGATTGGAAATGAATTGGAAATGAAGTCAGCGACCCGAGTTTAAATATTATACCAGGTTGTTGACATTTCACATGCAAATCCCTTTTGGAAAAGTATGAATCCAACGATTCTCCTTCTAACGTTCTCATATGGAATCCTACACATAGTCATACCTGTGTTGGCTGACCAGTAAAGACAGAAGCCAATTATGTCTTCATGGTGTAATGGTTAAAGCGATGGATTTCGGAATCGTAGTATGCGAGTTCAAACTCCAGTCACGCTATTACGTTCACTTTCAGGCAAATACCCTTGGGGAAGGTATGAACCCCCTTATCCTCCCAGCTATGGGTTAAATAGCACCACTACTGTTCTTCTAGGAGAATGGCTTTGGCATTAAATGACCTACAAAGGTTGATATGCCATTAAAACCAAAGAAAGAAATAACTGAACGATGATTTGTGGGGGGGGTCTGCATTCTCATGAAACGTCTTTTTTTTTTCCTTTTAATCATTCAAATTCTTGATATAACAGAGATAACTATGAAATTAGAATATTCTAGCGTAAATCCATATCCTACAGAATTATCCTTCACAAACGAATTTAACTGAAAATTGCTTTATTCTCCAAGGAAATCTTCAGAATATTGGTTTAATAAAAATCTAACTACAGTGTGTCGTTTTTGCTGTGTTGCAGTTTTCTACATAAATCAATTTTATATATATTATATCAGAAGAAATTGCGTTAAAAAATACATGTAGTCGGTGTAAAGAAAAAACAAGTGTCCATTTGAATAATTGAACTTAAGATGAAGTATCTATCTAATAATTGCGTTAAACACAAAACAACTCTCATGGATCATTAAATAAAGATATTGATTATAATCGATCATTAATTATAATGATTATATATATATATATATATATATATATATATAAATATTTGAGTCTCCATTTAATTGTACTATATATATATATATATATATATATATATATATATATATATATGTATATATATATATATATATATATATATATATATATATATATATATATATATATATACTAGCATAAGTACATATATACGCACGCAAAGGAATATATAATTTATTTATTCATTTATCTATATATAGATACATATATATCAACAAGTCATGCTAACACCTAGCCCATTCTCTCTCTCTCTCTCTCACTCTCTCTCTCTCTCTCTCTCTCTCTCTCTCTCTCTCTCCATCAGTCCACTTATTCATTGCTCTTGTCAGGTCCTTTAGACGGCATCCAGTGCCTGTACAGAACTGATTTCTGTTTTTACTGGTGGCCAACACAGGTATGACTATGTGTAGGATTCCATAGGAGAACGTTACTTATGTGTTCGTCTTCACACAATGATTCTGATTTGAATAAAGGATTTATACCAGGACTTATCGCTGCGACCACTAATAAGATAGTTGGTTGGTTGATTTATGGTTGGTTTTATGGCCTATCAACCTTTGTCGGTTATTTAAAGCCAAATCCATTTTTATGCGAATAGTCAGTTCTATTTCAAACAATTCAGTTTAGCATGAGTACACAAAAACATTTCAACCTATTCGGTTTATGCAAACAGTTCTCATTCAGTTAATTCAGTTTAGTATAAGTACAGATTTTGTTTACACACAGTTAAATGTCAAAACAGTTCTATATTAAACAAATCAGTTTAGCGTAAGTAGAGGTTCCATGTCAAAAACAGTTCTTTTTCAAACCATTTATTTTAGCATAAGTAAGCCGTTTAAATGTAAGTACACAGCTTAATTATAAAAATCATTTCTATTTCAAGCTATTCAGTTTAGTAATAGTTATAATTACAACAATTCAGGTTAGCATAAGTATGTAGTTTCAATTTAACCCATAGATAGGTCCCTATCAGGTGCTACCATTCAGGGCTAGAGTGGACCCGGGAACAATGGCAATGAAGGGGTGCTCCGCATTCCCCAAAGCCCCAGCATTACTGGAACCTCACCATCAGATTGTTTTGTGTCATATCAAGGACACTCGTTTGGGGGTCTTAACCATCTGAAGAGAAGTAGCCGGTGTATACTACAGCCCCAGCTGACTGGGCAACTGCACTGAGAGATTTGTATATATATATATATATATATATATATATATATATATATATATATAAGACAGATAGATAGATAAATAGATAGATAGATAGATAGAGAGAGAGAGAGAGAGAGAGAGAGAGAGAGAGAGATCAATTAGAATTCTAGAAAAATATAGTAATATATAGATGATAAATATAATAAGATAAAAACACGGTTACCAAGAATCCTTGAACTTCCAACAGTGAATTTAGAATGAAATAGCTATATGAAGATTTCCACAGAAATGTTTAACACCTCTTAAAAGAACGCAATATTATTCAATAATATGTTCACTGGAGCCAACTCAGCATAGATAAAATCCTGGTTTTGTTGCAATCATTATTTATTTGGAACCCGTAAAGGCTGTCGAGTAATTCGCTGTCACGCAAAAGAAGAATAACGATAAAAGAAAACTGTTTATATATCTTTAGGAAAAAAAAAGTAAAAAGTGAACTGCATTGTAATCGTGCTTTGCATAAATAATGTTGCTTTTAACGAAAGTCATAACATATAATAGTCATTTTTTCAAAAGTATGGTGCATTCAGTTAGAATCGAACTTACTTTCAAGAGTCTTCTAATTTAGTTCTCTAACCAGACACCCAATCATAAAATACAATATACCATACTTGGTAGGTACATAACAGCTAACTTTTCAGTTCCATTTAGCATCAATATTTTATTTTACTGAGTCCAAAAGCATAGTTGATTAATTCACTGATTCCTTTATTTAATGGCATATCAACCTTTTTGGGTTATTCAATGTCAAAATCATCCTCGGGAAGGACAATAGTGGTACTATTTAACCCATAGCTAGAGGGATAAGGGACTACATATCTTTCTCAAGGGTAATATTCCTAAATTGAATGTAATAGAGTGACTATGATTCGAACTCGCTTACTGCGATGTCACAGTTCAGCACATTTGCCCCCCCCCATCATAGTATGTGGCACTCAGTGGGAATTTAATTCACTAATGATAGTCTACTAGCCCAGCTGACTAACCGTTATGCTACGTAAGCTTAACTTACATTTGGCACAAGGCCAGATATATGGGGCTCACGTACTCATTAATAATGGTCTTCTAACCTAGCTTAGGTTTGGCACAAAGCTACAAGTATTGGGCACCGAGTGAGGTTCGAAGTTACGAGTGATTGATTTGCGAGACTGACTTGTTTATCATAACACGACCATGACGTGGCATTGTCTAATTAGTATTTTGAAACTCATTTTAAGTAGTCGTTTTTTTCTCAATTTTTTCGGTTATAGAGAGATCACGGGTTATACTTTTAAATTACAAATTGTCTGGATAATATTTATTCTGACTTTCCACTTGATACAAAATTTGGCACAAGTTCAATTTTAGCGAGGAAATTTACAAAAAAATAAAAGCAAAAAAAAAGCAACAACAACAAACAAACAAACAAAAACAAAAAAAAAACATCTGACTATCCAGCCTTTTTAAATGGAATTATATAGCTTAACCAGCCCCTTCAAGCTTGATAAGTTAGAGATTTTTCGGTTACAAATAAAATATATTTCTTCTTTCAAATTCCATCAAAAGAACTGGTGATTTATTTAAATAAGTTTAAAAAGGAACCAAGAATCCTTAAAGTCGGGGAGATTCGCGTTGTCTAAGGGTTAGCGAGCTGTGCAACTATACCATTGTTACTGAGTTTGATTCTCACTAAGCGCCTCATACTACTAGCACTGTGTCAAGTTTTAGTAAAAGGAGCCACGCATGGTGTAATGATCCGCAAGCTAGACTAACAGACTAGAGTTAGTGAGTTCGATTTTTATTAGGTGCCCTATACCGTCATTTTCCAAGCCAAGCTTTGCAAATGGCTACGATACAACAATGTATTATATTTTATGATTGAGCGCGCTCTTAGCGTAACGGTTATCGTCGAAAAAATGGCTTTGAGACTCGAGTTCAGATACTGCACGAGGTTTCACTTCACCCAAAGGCTCTTGGGAAAGGCATGAATCCATCTATTTTCATCCCAGCTATGGATAAATATTTGGGCAGACTGGGTTTTTAGCCTTTGTTTGGCAACCAGTAATGGAGAAGGAAAACTGCCTTTAAGCTAGCTTTTTTCCTGCCCAGAGCAGAGGGTTTTGGTATATACATGCAGGTGTATTTATATATTTGAATTTTTGTCTGTAACAATCAAGCGAGATGAATTCTACTATATAACAAAAACACCATGTGTATATGTATACTCATTTTTTGTATGTAACACTTAAAAATCGTTAATTTGAATGTTGCCTTATTAATCTATGTATCTATTTGCAAATGATTAAAGTCAAAACCCGCGGATCACTATTACTCTAGTAAGTTATAAACAATATTTCTCGAGAAGAGTCCACCTATAGAACATAAATACTATACGACTGGTAAACATGTCGGGTTCCCGTTGTAACAGTAATTCATGGTGATAAAAATACTTATACTAAGGAAGGATGAAGGATTCTAATTAGTATCTCATAGTTTTCTTTATCATATCAAGAAGTTGTTTTTTTTAAATGATCTTTATCATTAAGGGTTTTCGGACTATTGCCTTCATCTTTATTGTTATTTCCACGACGTTTTTGAATGATGTTCAGTACGAACATTGACCCCATAAAATCACATTATTCAGTCTCGAAGTCGATTATTAAATACTTAAGTATAGAATAGAATACTTAAGTGCCTTGCTCTGACAAAAATCCCTGAATGCTGTGCCGTTTTTCCTGGGTTAAATTTATTATATATATATATATATATATATATATATATATATATTAAATTTATTATATATATATATATATATATATTAATATTATATATATATATATATATATATATAATATATATATATATATATATAATAGATTTAACCCAGGAAAAACGGGACAGCATTCAGGGATTTTTGTCAGAGCAAGGCACTTAAGTATTTTATTTATAATCCTCTTAGAAACTGAATAATATGATAATGTATATATATATATATATATATATATATATATATGTATATATATATATATACTCTCTCACACACATACACACACACATATATATATATATATATATATATATATATATATATATATATACTCACAAATACGATGAGAGTTTTAGTAATATATAGATCTAATTTGAGTGGGGGGTAAATTTATGAACGCTAAACCATAGAAAGGACGCCTGGCAAGCTATATTAGCAGGTCATTGTTACCGAGTTCGATTCTCACTGGATGCCCCAATACTTCTAGTTTTTTAACCTAAGTAAAAAGATAACAACACTCACCCATGAAAACACGGCGTTTTATGATGTAATTTCTATTAGATATAAAGCTTTTTGAAAATGTCGAAAAAACGGTTAACAAGAAAATGGGCAGACTCTTCTATTGAAGTACCTAAGCAACAAATGGGATAACCCAGATATTTTCTTGATTAATTAAGCAATGAAAGAGTCCTGATATAAAAACACTCATCTGAACAACTTCAACATTCATAGGTAAAAAGATCATTATTTACTACAATCGAAATTTATTATTATGTGATCGGAAAAATAATTTACGGCGTAAGGTTTGTTGTTTTTTTTTCATGGAAATTATTCATCCAATCAGTAATTAAATGCCAATCTTTTACATGCTTATCGA
>OY757919.1:72402241-72931852 GCA_963585895.1 Sepioteuthis lessoniana
CCAAACGGGCAAGTATGGCACAAGGCCTTTTTTTATGGTGGGTCCGGGTGCAGGGCCGTAGCCCACACGCATCCGGCAGTTTCCAAAAATGTCCTCGGCCCCGTCGGCATTCCCCTTATCAGGGGCGCCTCAGGCGCCGGGCGATAAACCCAACCCTCCGAAGGAGGTAAAAGCCTGGGGGGAAGGCCCCCTGAGACCGAAGGATAAAAAAAAACTTCTCGCTGGCCAAAAGGCCGAGAAGCGATCCCGAATTAATTTAAGATATGGTATCGGTATGTCCGCTTCTTTTATTTTTTCCGCAGACAAATGTGTTTCTGTTATACAAATTATTTTACATTTGTTCTAATTCTAATCCAAATACTTTGTTTCTCAATGAATTAGCATCTGTATACAATATTTTCAACTTTCTCTGTTTTTCTATAACTTATTTAAATCTACGTTTACGTTGATAGATTTTCCGCAATTATTCTGATTTTCGGTTGGATTGTTTTTAGCATGTTCCTTATTTCTTATCTCCTTTTTTTTTTTTAAATGCAACTTCTCTTTCTTTTCTTGTCAAGTCTATATTAAGTTTTTCTCATTTTCGAATTCCCTTCCAAATTTATAGTTCTGAAGAATCTAACGTCTTCTTCATGTCTTAGTGTCACCATTATTAGTCTATTTCAATTATTTTTCCCCAGAAGTATTGCCCTTATAATATCCATTTTTTATATTTCCTTTTCTTCATTAAATAAAGAATACTTTCATTAGGTTTTCTTCTTCCATATTAGATATTATTATATTGTTTGAACGGTTTTTCTGTTCTCTTATATTTGTCTTTTCTTCAATCCACTTTCAGATGTTTTTCCGCCATCTTGTTCTCCATTTCCTTTTGTCCCTTCCTTGTGATAGCTTCCCAGCTTTTATCAATTTCTTCCTTTTGTTAAAAAAAAAAAAGAAGCTGTTTCTTAATGTCTTGTCAATTTTTTTTCAAGTGTAAAATCTATAATTTCTTTTCTTCGTCTTTAATTTTTTTACTCCACAATTTACTTCCTTTTCATTAATCATCAGTTTTTCTTTTATTTCATTATCTTTTTTTTTATTATTCTCAAAAATAAAACAATTTGAATATTTCCAATCGTGTATTTTATCACAAATTGCTTTTATGAGTCCTTCCAGACCCATTTAGGATGCCGCCATCTTTCACATAATTTACTATTTATCAATTGTGTTTCAGTTCTTTGTCCTTCTTCACACCGATAAAACGTCAGCACTTTTTTAAAAACTTACTGCTATTTTTTTAATAGATAGATACAAATATAATCTTGCCTTCATAGCTAAAAGAACTTTTCGTGCGAAAATACTTCAATACATCGCTTCGAGGCCACCAAATGGGCCCCCGGCTCCAGCCGGGCCACCACCAGTTGGATGAAGGAGCAATGACGAGCATAGCATTAGACTTCCGGGTCTCTGGAAACTATGACCAGCAAGGTCACCTGGTATACATGCCGGGAGACTTTACAAAGGCTAATATAGTTCACATTGCACCTTGTGATCATCTGACCAGCAGCGGTTACAACCTCTCCCAACCCCGACTATATAATGACCTTGTGTGAAGTCTGTCCGATGGGAGCCAAGAAAAATATCGAAAATTCGTTAATACGATTGTAATTGCCCTTAGGTAATATACGTGCTACTATGAGCACATTGAAATTGCTTATGTAAATATGAAAGGTTAGATAAAGGTTTCAAAAAAAGAAAATACAAAAACTTGCTCTTACTTTTTACTGTTGTTCTGAATTTGATTTTTCTGTAATTATTTTGAGTGTTAAATTTTAATAATTCTGAATTCTTTAGATTTTATTGATTAAAGATAAAAGTTGCAATCCCCTTTACAATCAAATGCTGCAGTAAATATGAACACGATTCCTTAACCCCGAAGCATGAAAAACCCTAAACGGGTTGACATGCCACTAAAATCAATCAATCAACTATTATATCATAATTTTCTTAAGTTCTCTGATTTACACCGTTAAAAAAATTTTAAATAATTCAATTTTTATAAAACTTGTCAATTCAAAAGATTTGCAGATTTAAGTTGTTGAGAATTTTTTTTTTTTTTTTTTTATCAATTTCTTTTAAAAATTCTTTTATAGCAAAGAAAGCAAGTTTTGGGGGAAAAAATTGCAGGAATTTCGTGGATTAAAAAGAATTGTCTTATCTAATGCTATTGCCATCATTATAAATTTAGTGGCTTTTAAATTCGATAGAGTTTTGGCTTCTTTTTTTTTTTTTTTTTTTTTTGTACTTAGAATGTCTGTGTTTCTTTTCTTCTTTTTTGGTATAGTTTTTTACGTGTAAATGAAGAATTTTTTAAAAATAAGAATAAAAACAAAAAGAACAGAGACGAGGAAAAGAAAAAGAAACTAAACTGTTTAACCTATAAAATAATGGGGAGGGGAACTGTGCCGACAAATTTAATTGGGTGTTTGCGTGGTCCTCCACTACATAGTTGTAAGTTTGATGAGTGGGACGGGTCGTCGTCTTACCACTAGGTCTCGACACACCTCGGCCAGCCGTGTCCCCCGCTACTCGGATCGGGTGTGACCAGGTTCCAGTGGCAATTGGTTGAGGGTGCTTGACGCCGATATCGGGGAGACCCAGCATTCGCGTCTCACGGCTGAGACCGGCACTCCTTGAGTCCCAAGGGCCGTCTCCCTAGGCTCTAACCCTCTCCGGAAGGTCTAGATTTATCGCCTGGCGCCCTTTCTAAAGGGAATGCCGACAAGACTCAAGGTATTTTTGGAACCGCCCACGTGTGTGGGCTCTGGTTGTGCGCCTGGTTCCTACAATAAAAAAAAAAAAAGGCAATGTGCCGTACTCGCGCGTACGTAGGGTGCTCAACAAATTCCAGGACGAGTCGCCTCGGTAAAAAGATATGCTAAGACCCGAAATCGTCCATGACATGAGGTCATCACTGAAGAAAGTCCCAAACAAGTAGATTTTATTTTATTTTTAGGATTGTGATATCTTATCCTAAAAGCTCCATATATACAATTCTAATTTTTTCTTTCTTAATTATTCATTATGGTTCGATTTTTCTTTTGATGTTTTTCTTTTTTTTTAATTTACATAAATTTATATTTCCTGGATATTTTCATTCAAATGTTTTGAATAAATTGTATAATCTGGGGTATAACTTTATGAGAGCTGCGTTTCCGAGCTCGGGTGTCATTACGTACAAGCAACTGCAGAGTGAATATATTCTAACGAATAAATAAAACTAAATGGATAAATGTCATTGTATGGACGTTTATCTTTTCTTTCCTTCCGTTGTTTCAGTGTTAGTATGTCACGCATCTACTCATTCTAATATTGGTCCTTGGTGAATGCAGACTAGACGAAAACTCTTTCCTAGAACCGAGTATACCGATAATAGTAACGCATTTGAAGTAGGCTTTAAGTCACTTTTACTCTAAAACGCTGTTATTGACATTAACGGAAATGAAATTTTTAAAAATTTCTCTCGCTCATTTTATATATATATATATATATATATATATATATATCCAGTCGGCGTCCGAAGACAATGGGTGCAGATTATTCATGAATAGAATATGTGAGGAATTTCATATAAATCTATAGGAGTACTCGATGTATGGCTATTGTTATATATTCTTTTTCAGTTTTATATAATAAAACTCGCATACACAGCGTATATAATGTAACATGAAGAAAACTCAAACCTGGTTAAATTGTCATTATAAATTTATTTCGGCGAACAATACTATAATCTTCGTCTCTTCAAATGACTTACACGCTTAATTTGAGGGGGAAAACAGTAGATATGGATTACAGTGTATATATATATATATATATATATATATATATATATATATATATATATATATATATATATATTCAGGCGAAAAGGAAAAGAAATTAAAACAATAAAGTATTAAAAGAATTAAGAAACCAGAAAAAGAATGTTCTTGTAAAATGACTCATCCCAATAAAATCATGTTAGGTTTTTCATCGTAGGTAGGATTTTTGCATTATTTAAGCTTGCAAATTATCTTTTTATTTTTCTGTCAACTGCTGGAGAAGCAGAGATGAACTCATAAGAGATGTACTCTTATGGATCCCCACACATGGCCGCGCAAAAGCAGGACGACCAGCTCGAACGTACATTCAGCAGCTATGTGAGGATACAGGTTGTTGTCCTGAAGACCTACCGATAGGGAGGAGTGGCGAGAGAGGGTCAGGGATATCCGTGCTGCCAGCACGATATGATGATGATGATGACTGCTTTTACACGTGTTAAATCCCTAACTAAATTGGCCCATCATCCTCCTAAGAAAAAAATATTTCGGCGCTTATCAGGTGCCTTTAATTTTATGTATTGCCTACGTCTATTTTGCTTACGTGGTGGGAGTTATAACTAACCCAAAAATAGTCGAAGAGGACTAACTACCCTAAAAATTCAAAAAATCCTAAATACGAAGTAATTTCTAAAATTCAAAAAATCTCCTTCCCTACATAAATCCCTTGTAATATTATACTATTAATTACTAAAAATAAATGTTTTTTCTAATAAAATTCACCCAAAATCAATATCACAGTTTGTTTATTTTTTATTTTTTTTATTTTTTAGTAAAACCCTCAGTAATCCTCAATCAAGATATTTTAGATTTACCCCAATGTCTACATTTAAACACCAGTTCGTTACGTGCGTTAAGCATCTGGGGTACTTCAAATTAATTATACTAATTTTTTCTTCGATATACAACTTACATCTGCTATTGAAGGTATTTGCAATTGAAGACTGCCAGACTATTTTCCACTTTATTTGTGGGCTTAGCCCCTGATTCTTACAGTTCCAAAAATATTTAGATAGAGCGGTTTGGTTCCTAAGTTGCAGATTGGAGAAAGAATATGTGTGGTTATACAGTTCTTGTTTCCAATTCCCCGCGGAATTGCCTATATAAACTCTTTCCCGTATCATTATTATGTTCCATGGGGGAAATGCACGCTTGGTATACAACGTCCGCTCAAGGGGCATTTTTTTTTTTTTTTACAATTAGAGAGCACTCTATCTGTCCACTCACTATTCCTATTTAATTCGTCTAATAATCTCCTATTGTGGTTATTTTAGATACTATGCATATTGTTTGTACAAGATTAACTAATTTTTACGGTGTTTCTATTCAAAATTTTACTTAATGGGTTGTCCCTATTAAAATGCCTACCCAGGTGGTTTCGAAAGTATTAAAAAAATAACATTTATTTCAGTAATTAATAGTATAACATTCCGGGGTATTTATGTGGGGAAGAGGAATTTTGGAATCTTAGAAATTAGTACGTACTAATTTTTAGAGTGGTTAATCCCCTTTTACCATTTTTTGGGTTAATACTAGCGTAACTCCCAAGTAAACAAAATAGACCTCGGCAGTACGTAAAATCAAATGTCCCTGATGGATGCAAAAAGTTTTGTTTTGGGGGGGGGTTGTTTTTTTTAAGGAGGATGATTGCCGAATTAAGTTAGGGGTTTAACACATGTAAAAGGAGTAAACGCAAAGATAAATAGATAATAATTTAGTTTGCAAACTTACTTTATTCAAAAATTCCTCTTGCTACGAAAAATCTAACATGTGTTCAAATTAGGGTGGGTCAATTTTCAGGAACACCTTTTTTCTGGGTTCTTAATTCTTTTTATACTTTATTGTTTTAACTCTTTTTCCTTTGTGTGTGTGTGTGTGTGTGTGTGTGTGTGTGTGTGTGTGTGTGTGTGTGTGTGTGTGTGATAGAAATATATGAAAAGCTGAATAAATCAAACACTCCGATTCAGATGCATGATATTTCGTTAAGTGTTTGATTTATCCAACTTTTCACATATTTCTATCATATTGTCAGATTCACTACAATCTATCATTTCAACACACACACACACACACACATACACACACACACACACATATATATATATATATATATATATATATATATATATATATACACTGTAGTCCATATTTGCTGTTTTTCACCCTCAAATTAAACATCTAAGCCATTTGAAGAGCCGGAGACTATAATATTCTTCACCGAAATAAATTTATAATGACAATTTAACCAGGTTCGAGTTTTCTTCCAGTTACTTTATATATATATATATATATATATATAGAGAGAGAGAGAGATAGATATTCTGTCAGTATCCAAAGACCTTTGGTGTGGAATATTCTTATGTAGAATATATGAGGAATTTCATATAAATTAATAGGAGCGCACGATGTATGGCTATTATTATATATGCCTTTCAGGATGTATATAAGAAAACTCGTACAGACCGTATATAGTGTTATATTATATATATATATTTGACTACCTACATTGGAATCATAGAATAAGTGTGTGTATATATATATATATATATATATATATATATATATATATATATATAGTTTAGGAAATCAAATTGGTATTTTTGAAGTGAGTTATATATTTGAATCATTTTTTTTTTGTTTATATCCGTGTCTTATTGCTATTCAGCCGATTTTCCCGGTGCTTGGACCTTTTGCAAAAAGATTTGTTGCTTTAATGATTCATGCTCTTATCACCATCAAAAAGCAAGAGGAGGAAAAAAAATCGATGTTTACGTTTTCAGGAGACCTCAGAGGTCTTTTCAAGCTAGATTGCACTTAGACAATTAACCTGTTCCTTATTCTCATTGAGCAACTTCTTCGCAAGGAAAACGCACAGCAACTGCATGCAAGCACTAAAAATGCGTCATTATTTGTTCAATATGTTTTGACCTTTTTGGTTTTTTTTGTTGGTTTATTGTTGTTTTTTGTTGGTTTATTGTTGTTTTTTGTTGTTTTCTTTTTTTCAATCAGCACCTTTTAAGCGACTGTCTCGTAAGTGTAAAATGAAATTAGGAAAACCTACAGTTGTACTTTTCTATATAAGACATTTGGACTCGTTGAGACAGCTGTCGATGATAATATTGATGCTTCTATCAAGGGAGAAGTGAAGGATTATAATTTGCATTTCATTGTTGTCCGTGGTATATCAAGAATTGGGATGATTAAACAGTAACATTCAATGTGAATAACGATCTCTCAAAATTACAATTCAGTTGCAAACTGGACTGAAAATTGCTTTATTCTCAGTGAATTTTAAGTATATTGTGTCATTAAAAATCTCGCTTAGATATGTCGTTTTTTCTGGATGAAGGTTGCGTAAAAATATGAGAATTTTCGAGAGAGAGAATAAATAGACTGAACAAGATAGATAGATAAATAGATTTTTAATGGTATTCAATGCGAACCCAGATCCTTGTACATTGTTATTGTCTAAGTCAGAAAAGTTTAAATGCATTGCTCTAATAAAAATTCCGCTACAAAGTTCTGTTTTCGCTGAGTCACGGTTACATGCAGACATAAAACTTTTAGTACTATACTAGATCGAAAGAATACATAGTTTTGTTTAGTTTTAAGTTAATCTGTTTGGTGTACGCGAAAATTAACAGTGTCCTTTTTTCTTTTGGTTGGTTGGTTGTGTTTAACGTCATATGAACTCTGGTAGGTTATTTAATGCCAAATCCTTTTTATACGTATATATTCAGTATAAATGATTTTTAAACAAATAGATGGGAGCAATTTTAAAGGAATCTGGGCTCATTTGTTTGCACTCTGTTAAATGGTTTCAAGTATTGCTATCGAACGTTAATTGTTTTATTTGCTCACAGTTAAATGGTTTCAAGTATTGCTATGTAATAATAATAATTCCATTTAACATTAATCCTTTATGTGCACATAGTTAAATGGTTTCAAGTATAGGAAATAATTAGTCTTATTTGACTACCATTGGCCTAATGAGTAGAGTGTTCACCAATGGGCCGGGAGACCGGGGTTCGATCCCAGGTCGAGTCATACCAAAGACTCAACAAATGGTACTTGATGCCACCTTGCTTAACACTCAGAATTATAAGGTAAATATCAAGGGTAAAGAGGAGCAATCCAGAGAATGGAGTAGCAGTCTCTCCTACACATCGGTGTAGTAGCTATTGAAAAGGGAGCCTTCGGATCACCCTCGACTAAGGTCGCCAACTTCACTTACTTTATATAGGACCCTAACCTGAGTCATGGTAGTGAAGGGGTAGCCTACTTTTCCTAGAGTTCCAGGTCTCGAACTTCACCATAAGACGGTATCATTGGTAGCGGGGGACCTTACTCCTCTACAGAGATACAATCAGCGTAATCTACAGCCCTGGCCGGCTTGGCTGTCTTTCTTATTCTTTTCTTATAAATAAAAACTAAATACCCGATTTAAAAAAAAAAACGATTGAAAACCCTGGGGAAACTTTTGCACACACTTGATAGAAAAGTATGAAAAGAATTTCTCAGACATTATTCTTTATTGCTCATACCATAACTGGATATTAAATTCAATGCTTTGACAATATTTAAAACATCGCTTCCGTTGACCTTCAGGGAATATTCAATAAAACATTATTTCTCAGAAGTTGATAGTATATCGGAAAAAAGATGTTGAATTCAATATCTTTTAAAAGAGGTTGGTTAGGTTGGATTGGGTTTTATGGCATATCAACCATTTTAGGTTATTTAACGCCAAATCCTCTTTATCATAATGTCGTGCTGCCAGCACGGATCTCCCTGACCCTCTCGCGCCACTCGTCTCTATCGTCCATTGCTCCCGAGTGGTCTTCAAGGCTACATCCTGTATCGGCACGAAGATGTATATAGGTTCTTGCTGGTCGTCCTGCCTTTGCTCGTCCATATTATGGGGTCCACGGGAGTATGTCACTTATGATTTGTAAACACATTTTTTTAGATAACATTTTTAAACAAGTTTGAGCTCATGTTTTTGGACACAGTTAAATGGTTTCAAGCATTTCTATCGAACACGAATAGTTCTATTTACTATGAATCATTTGTCTGCCCATAATTAAATGGTTTCAAGTATTGCTATGTAACAGTAACAATTTAACATCTGTCACTTGTTTGCACACATTTAAAAGGATAAACATATATGATTTGTAACTGAATAGTTTTTAAGTAATTTCATTGTTAAATGAGTCAGAACTAATTTGTTTGCACACTCGTATTCCTATTGTTTCTACACGGTTAAATGGTTTCAATTATTGCTATCTTACACTATTCAATATTAATTGTTTGCAGACAGTGAAGTGGTTACAAGTATTGAAATTTAACACTGATTATTTGTAACATATTGACCTTCGACCCAGCCGTCAATCAAGAAACAGGTGCATCCGGTCGAAGATATCAAGATATAACCTTGACCGTGGACGGTTTGAATTCCGTGTGATTGCGACGCCCACGGGAAGCAGGTGGATGTCAAACAATTATATAACCCGGTGCCACAGACAGTTCAAGTTAGTTGGAGTCAGTTAGTCTAAGTTGCTGTTCGAGGCAGTGAGAACCGGCTCCCAGCAGAGGGCTTGGGCCCTCAGGACCCCCGGTTGAGCAGCCTAGCAGAATAAGAAAGAAGTGCTGCTATAGTCGGAGGAACTTGGGGTCAATATGTTGCAGTCTGTTCAGTCTCCAACTCGCCTCTCACACAACCCTTTCAAATAAAGTGTGAGAGGTATATTTTTCTAAAGAAGTGTGTTCGTCATTATTGTTGATTATGTTTCCGTATGTATACGTATAGTTGTGTCACGGCTATACAACATATTCTATTCAGCACAGGCTCACAGATAAGGAGTTCAAGTATTACTACTTGACACTAATACTTCTTTTCGACTTTACTCATTCGTTTGCACACATTTAAATAGTTCTGAGTATTGTTATGTATCCAGAACAATTCAATTAGACATCAATCATTTGTTTACACACAGTTAAATGGTCAAAGAATTCCTTTTCTAGCAATTCGATTTAATCCAAGTCATATGTTTGCACATAGTTTAAATATCAAACAGTTCTATTTGACCAATAGATAGGACTCTGTCAGGTGCTACCACTCCAGGTCAGAGTCCACCTTGGAGCAATTGCAATGAAGGGGTACTCTATATTCCTCAAAGCTAATCGGATTCTTTAGTGTCATATCAGGGCACCCGTTGCAAGAGATGTCTTACCCCTCTGCTAGACTGGTCTGTAGCAAATGATTGAAAGTCATATCAGGACACTCGTTGCAGGAGGTGACTTAAAAGGACTCAAAAGAATATACTTATATCCTTAATTAAATTGCTGTAGTATAAACAGCTAAAATAGAGATTTAAAAAATCTAAATCTGTGCTTATAAATCGGCTTCATGTTGGTATTTTTATCTGAGTCACATCCGCGCAAAAGCGACAAGGCCTAATATGTTATTTTACTTAATTTAAAAAACAAAATCATCTCAGAAATTCAAATATGTTTGTGGATTTTTTCACGTTAACTGATTGATTGACTTTAACGGCATATCAATTCTTCTCGGGTTATTTTCTGCAAAGACGTTATAGAATCATGTTCATTCGACTTTGTTAACATTTTTGTATAGTTGTTTCCTAATGTTTTTTTTCTTTTGCCCACAGTCCTATCGAATGTGAATAATTTTTAAACAGATTTATTTAAACTATAGGGGGGTCCCCTAACAGGTACTACCACTCCGGGTCAGAGAGGACCTGAAAATAATGGCAAGGAAGTGGTATTCCACATTTCCCATATCTCCAGAACTAGAGCCTCATTTCTGTATGCATATCATACCTGGAAACCTTTTTTTTTTTATAGGGGGTAGTCTTACTCCTTTGTTGGAAATATAGTCAGCGTATTCTAAACCCCGCAAACCGGGCAATTTTTCGTTGGTCATGACTAATAAATAAATAAAACATCATCATCAAGTCACACAGCTAGCACGGATTTCCTTGACTCCCTCTTGTAATTCATCCCTATTATCCATCGCTCTCAGCAGGTCTTCTAGACAACATCCTGTGTCCGTATAGAGTTATTGTAGGTAAGTTCTTGTGGGTCGGCCAACACTGGTACGTCCATATGAAAAGGTCCATTGGAGAATGCCCCTTATGAGTTCGTCCTTACTTTTCCAGCAGTTTCCAGCATGCCTTGTTCATCTTATTTGGATGGTTTCAGAGATGGGAGGTATATTGTCGTACAACTGTTATTTCGTAGAATATTGCTTCCAGGATTTATTCAATGTTAAATAAAACATAAAACAAATTAATGATTTATTTTACAGTAATGTGTCATCTAGGTTTGACGGCTGGGCGTCCAAATGCTTTCAGTTAGCGTGTAAACTGAAAGAAATAGGAAAAGTAGCAATTTGAATTACGAATGAACTCTGATTGGTTGGCTAAGAGAGGTTACGTGATCAGAAAGAAGAATAATCAGTCAGTTTTTAGTTGAATTAATTGGGGTTTCTGAGAATGACAGATGCAATGAGACTTTTTTTTTTTTTTTTGATCGTCTTAACTTTTAAAAACCCTTTGAGGGGCTTCAATAAAAATTTATTAGATGCTAAGATTTTTCTTTTCCTAATGAATGACGGTTGGAAACGCACTGAAAAGGCCCACCTGATCAAATTAAAACATCAAACATGGGGAACCAAACAATAAAGTCGGGTTTGTTAACTTCTTTCATCACTCTGACAGGAATGATGATCGATGGCTTTTAAGTCCAGTCCGGGAGCAAGAGCCAGCAAGACACCCTCCACCATTTTAAATGATTATAGTAATGCATTTGAAATTGGTTCGTATCAAATGTACTCGAAATTATCCGTTATAAAAACTTATTAGAAAACATTTACAGTTGGAATTAAAGCAACATTTTCCAGGAAAAAAAAAGTTTGCCCAATTTCCTTTTCCATCGGTTAAAATCAATGAGAAAATACTTATTAAATATGAAACAGGCTGTTCATTCAAGTTATCCAATGTTTGGTTGGTAGTGTAATGTGTGTATATATATATATATATATATATATATATACTAGCAACCAAAGAAAATTTTTCGTTGTGATTATATATATATATATATATATATATATATATATAGCACAACGAAAAATATTTAAAAAAAAAAAAAAGAACATTAGTATCATTTCCAGATCACCTCGCCACAGGGATGCTTATACGTAATGACACTCGAGCCAAATAAAATAGCTGCCATACACCGAAGTAGGAAATTTATTAAAAACATTTGAATGAAAAATTCTGAATCACAAGAAAACATTTTGATCGATACATTCTTCAGCCTTCTTTAAATGTAAGATTCACGTCAAAAAGTAAAAATATTATTGTTCTGGTCTTTGGCAGTGAAATTTATTAGGCAGAAGTACACAAAGTTCAATCCGTTGTGGTTCCTCGTTCTCAACAGAAAGAGACCCAAAATTAATTTCTGTGAAAATATCTGAGATAATTCCTTACCAAAAAAAAATTCTTGTAAGTGCAATTTCGTTTTGTGCTACGGAAGAAACAGACCTGAACACTGAGGTGCATACTAGACCCGAAGAATGCTGTAGAATGTACGGGTCGGAATGTCACACTAACCACAAAAATAAGGTGTTTGATTATTTGAATAATTCTCTGGGTGTCAATGTCGCTTCTCAAAACTATAGATAACACCTCAACAGTAGAATATATTTTAGGCTGCAAATCAAAGCGATTCCACTGCATGACCATTATACACGAGTCAACGTGTCATTAAAAAAGCCATCAATATGCTTTTTGTTATATTATGCAATTAGCTTGTGCATTTATAACGTGGATATGTTCCCGTACTGTAAAGGAGGCGCTCGAAGTGAAACAGTAATCGTCGTGGGAAATGTAGTTGGCTACTCGAGTTCAAATCCTAAAAGCGATTGTTTCTCAAGCCACATAGTTTGGGAAAAGTATGAATCCAAGTGTTCTTCCTCCTCAGCTAGGGTTAAATAGTAGGACAGAGTACGCTCTTTAACCTTGGTCCAGAAGAAGGAAAACTCTGAACTCAAACCAGTTGAAACCTGCTTAAAAATGACTTTGTGTTTTATCCTGCTCAAAGTGGAAGGTTTGGATGAATATATACATGTATACACTAAAATGTTCATTGTTTTCAATTGAAAATATGTTTTATTACAAAGTATACTGACAGCAAGTAGAATTACAACACCCTGAATATGTGTTTCAATTTAATCAATATCAATATATAGGTAATATAAGCGGGCTACAGTAAGTGATCAAACGCACAGATAAATCAATATATGCACGGGTTCCAAAATGGGAACGTACCTACAGTACACAGACACCATATTAATGCGCTCTATGTCGGTAATAAAAAAAAAAAGACCTGTATTCTTGCATGCACTCAGATTGTGCACTGGTATTAGTATACTAGGTCACAAAATAATAGAAGACTTGGAATCTACTATTCCTGATAATGTACATACTGTACCAAGAGCCAAGTTGGCGTCGACCTTCAGAGTGTAGCTATTTTCTGCTTGTGTACTAGCAGTGTTGGGAAGGTAGCGTGACTGAAGCTGTATTTACCAAAACGGAAATGGACAATGAATAATACGTTAATTTTCCGCTCGAACCGCGGAGTTTAGAATATATCCCCGGCAGAGGAGTAAGAATCCCCCCCCGCCAAACAAAAAAGGGGTGTGCTGAATATGGTACTAAGCTGCACCGAATAGTGAGGTTTCTGTTCTGAAGATCTGGGGTGTGTGGAACATTCCTTCATTGTCATTACTCCCAGGTCCACAATAATCATGAGTGATAATGACCATTAGGGTCAAATAGCTCTGTATGATATTATTCGTATTCTATGCACGCATTCTGTACAAAAAACTCTTTGGGAACATCAGCACAAAACATGTCAGCCGGCATTAAATGACCCTTTGAGGTTGATATGCCGTAAAACAAAAAACAAAACATGTCAATATAAAAGTTCAAGGAAAACTATTCCTTTATCTTTAGGCATAAAATAAACCTAGAGAGGTTGATATGTCGTCAAAAATCAATCACTTAACATTAATCTTCAAAATAACATCTTGGTATTCAACACGCTTATTCCAGCTAGTTTTCAATTTTTCGAACCACCTCTGAAATATTTATTCTCGATTTAATATAAATGTTAAATTGAAATAATTTAACTGTGTACAAACAAATGATTAAAATCAAAATTATTAGCGTTAACAATACTTAAAACCATTTAAATGTGTGAAACAAGTGATTGATATCAAATAAATTTATTAGTAATAGTTAAATGTTTTCAAGTATTCGTATCTATGTGCCAACAAATAAGTTCTAATAACTCGTTTTAAAATAAAGTTACCGACAAACCTTTCAAATCGTGTGTGTGCGCTCGCTCGTGCGTGTGCGTGTGTGTGTGTTTAACAGAATTTGGCATTAAATAACCCACAAAGTTTGATGTCATAAAATACCGCCAAACCAAAGATTCAGTCTTAATGCATAAATTGTTAGATTTATAGTAAACTGTTCACAGTGAATTTTCAATTAATTATGATACATTTCCATTGTGCTGTCACCGAGAAATGTGTTTCCTTCAGTTTTGGAAATCGTTAAAAGCTCCATCTTGTCAAAAATTTAAAAATCTTTTGATAAAATCACTGGGGTGGTGTTCCCGAGGCGTAATGGTAAAAGTACCGAACTGCATGCACGAAGTAAGCGTGTTCGAGCTCCAGTCACGCCATTGTATTCAATTTCAGACTAATACCCTTTGGAATTGTATGAACTCCCTCATTCTCCCCACCCCAGCTATGGGTTAAATAGTACCGCTACTGTTCTTCTACAAGGATGGATTTGGCATTAAATAACCTACGAAGGTTGATATGCCATTAAACAAAGAAACCAAACCAATTACAATCAATTAAAAGCTCCTAACGAAATATGAACTTTTTAACAGCAATTATGTCCATAAATTTTCCCAGATTATCAATAAATACGTTTCTTTGGTGGCGAATATTTTTATGCAAATACCAAATTTTCACTTTTTCACTCATACACTTTATTGTGACTATCATGAGAGGTTGAATGTTTATTATTGATAATCTGGTCGTCATATGATTTGTAGATTTTATCAAGAGAGACGCCCCGAAAGTAATGCCTCTAGTTTATTGCACAGAAACTAAAACTAATATCGAAAACATAACACCATTGGAGAGAGCAAGATGTCAACAATAAAATAGTATTTTCTTTCCTTTTAATAACATTTTAGTCAATGAGGAACAATAGCCAGCATGCCATCCTGGTGAGAGGATCACTCCGAAAGTAATGCCTTCTATTTTATTATGTAATCAAGGGTTCATCAAACTTTCCACGTCATGTAACCAAATTTAATTTCCGTCAAATAAATTAAACATTAAATTACAAAACATAACTAATTTGCCAGTGTTAATACAATTTACATTAGAAAATTATCAGTAAACTATAAATGCAAACGTACCTTTTTAATTCTTGAATTATGTTTTAATGGAAGCAATGGGTTTGGTAGGCACTGAGGAGATCACGAATATTAGATTGTAGGTTTGATTTCTTTATTTAAATGCATATCAACCTTTGTGGGTTATTTAATATCAAAATCGTTCTTGTAGAAGAACAGCGGTGATACTATTTAACCTATACATGAGGGGATAAGAGGATTCATACCTTTTCCAAGAGGATTATTCCGAAAGTGAACCTAATAGCGCGACTGGAGCTCGGAGCTGCAAATCACCACGGTCTATGTTCTTAGTGCTTCTCTGTTTGCTAAGTAAATAATGCACCCTTATACGGACTTGGAAAAGCTAGCAACATGGTCTCAACAGTAGAAGAATTCTTGGAATATTTTGCAAGAGTTTCCAATATCTAACGACTGGTCTACATGATCCAACAATTTCTGTTCTTCAATAACAAAAGGATTTATAAACGTAAACTAGTAAATTCACTTGCTGTAGACTCCTATGCTTTTATTCACCCAGTCAAAAATTTATTCCCTCTCAGAGATCTATATGGACCACTTAGAGAAGCTTTGATGTATATGTGTTTACCAATACCTCTGCACGGGTAGGATGTGACACAAAGCCAATTTTTAAGCGGAGTTTAACAGGTGTAAATTCAGTTTTCCTTCTTCTAAACTGGTTGCCATTAAAACGTTAAAGAACCCAGTCTGTCTTACTATTTACCCATAGCTGGAAAGATAATAGTTATTCATACATTTCTCAAGGGTATCAGCACTATGTGAAATGCAAAGAGTCTCGCCCAGGATTTGAACTCAAGTCACCGTGTCTATTTCCAACGATGATAATAGTTATACCACGAGCACTTACAAACTGCTGTAAACCCATGTAATAGTTGAGGAACTGAATCTTTCCTAATACAATCATAACTAAGGTGAACAGGTTTATATCATGAGAACGAATGACACCGTTATATTCCAAGTTATAATGGAAGTTCGACTAGATGATGATATACAAAATGCAGACAGGCCAAGACGCTGTTGAGATTTTCTCTCAAATCACTTAAATGGAAAAAAGAAATGGAAGCTTATCTGTAATAATACAATTACTACTAATAAAACGTGTAATGGTATTCATAAATTCATAAATTCCATTCTCTGAAATGCATTCCCGCCAAAATGTTATAAAGGAGAATAGAATCATATAAAATGCACAGAAATTTGGTTTGGTTGATTTTGGTTTTATGGCATATCAACCATTGTAGGTTATTCAATGCCAAATCCATTTTTATACATTTAAACAGTTCTATTTCAAACAATTCAGTTTAGCATTTGAATAGTTTTTTTGTTTACAAACAGTTTAATGGAATAAGTTTTATTTCAAACAATTCAGTTTAGTTCTATTTGACCCATAGATAGGATCCTTATCAGGTCTTACCACTCCGGGTCAAAGTGGACCTGGGAGCGATGGCAGTAAAGAAGTACTACGCATTTCCCAAAGCTCCGGCATTACTGGAGCCTCACCATCAGATTGTTTAGTGCCATATCCAGAACACTTGTTGGGGGAGGGTCTTACCCCTCTGCAGAGATGCAATCGGTGTATTCTGCAGCCCCCAACCGACTGAGTCATTAAAATCCAGAGCATAGAGGATCCCCGTGGTCTAGAGGTTTACATGCCAGACTGTGACATCGTTGTAAGGGAGTTCGATCTCTTCCTGATTAAAAAATCTTGGAAAAGGTATGAATCTCTTTATATCCAAAGCTATAGGTTAAATAGTATCACTACTGCTCTTCTACAGGGATGGTTTTGGTATTAAACAACCCACGAAGGTTGATGTGCCATTAAATAAAGAAACGTAACCGAAACCGTTTTAAGCTGTTAAAGATATCCAGTGTGACTCCGTGTGGACATCATATACAGGATTGATTTTCCTGACAAAACAAGAACTAAACAGATGAGTCTTTGAAAAAGTCCGTTATATATATATATATATATATATATATATATATATATATATATATATATATATATATATAATGCAATTAGAAGAAAATTATAAATTCATTTCGGCGAAGAATATCACTATACTCTTCGTCTCATCAGATCACGTCACACGTTTAATTTGTGGTTGAAAAAACAGCAAATATGGATTACAGCCTATATATATATATATATATATATATATATATATACTATTATATATATATATATATATATATATAAAGGAAGAAAAAACATATATACATTTTAATTTTCAGGCGAAAGTAAAGGTGGTTAAGTATTAGAAAAATTAAGAAACCAAGAAAAGAGTGTTCCTGTAAATTAAACCATCCTAATTTGAACATATGCTAGATTTTCGTAGCAGGTGGAATTTTATGAATAATATAAGCTTGTAAACTAAACAATTATCTCCATATATTTTTCTGTTTACACCTTTTACATATGTTAAATCCATCAGCTAACCAGGTGCCTTTTAATCAACCCAAAAATAGTCAAAGGGGATTAACTACTCCAGAAATTAAAAAAAATCCAATTGTGAATTAATATCAAAAGTTCTAAGAATCTCCTTCTCTACATAAATCCCCCGCTGTATAATACTATTAATTACTGAAATGAATTTATTATTTCCAATAAAAATCATTAAAAATCAATATCCTTGTTTTTATCAAGAGTATGAACCTCGGTGGCCCCAAGTCAGGATAATTAAATTTATTTTTATGTCTACATTTGAAAAAGTCAATTAGTTGAGTTGAGTCCTGCCTCGGGAGAAGACGGTTGGCTTTCGCTTGCTCGCGGAGGCCTTGGGCAGGTGCCGCACGAGATGGAGGACAAATGAAAAAGCCAGAATAGAAAGAATGTGTATCTCTCTCCTTATGTCGAAGAACCTTTAAACTCAAAGAACCTTTAAACTCAAAGGTAATAAAAAGTTTCGTACCTGAACTAAAAAGTCGTAAGTGTTTTTCGTGTTTCGAGATTCCTATGTTCTATGTATATGTATATATATGAAAATTATATGTCCATTTCGCATATCCGTATCATGGATATGGTACAATATAAATGTCGTTTGTCCCAACCTTCTTCCTCATGATCCAGTAAGTTAAACCTAGGTAGATTGGTCTGACTTTGTAGGCTTTACTACTTTAAATTCGCTCGACTTAGTGCATTGAGCACTTTTTACATTTAGTTTAGTTGATTCTGTCGGTGTTTTTTCTTTTGACTCGGCATCGCAGCACTATTTGATCATTTTCAAATAGTACGGGTGCTGTGAGTCATCTTTTTTTTTTTTGAATTTTTTCCCAGATATCAGTTTGTATAATTTTTGTTTGCAAATTGTATCATTTGGTCTTTTTTTTTACACTTTCATAATGTTATTGGTTAATTGTGTGTGTGTGTGTGTGTGTGTGTGTGTGTGTGTGTGTGTGTGTGTGTGTGTGTGTGTGTGTGAAATCACTTCGTCTGTTTGTAATTTAATTATTTGGAAAACAAGACAGTACAATTTTTTCAATGATGAGATACCTCGGGATTTTCCCGGCAAGGAAACTGAAATTGATTTCGATTTGATTCAGCAACCGGGTGCCGAATTTTGGGTACTTTTTTAATATCTTAACATAGACAACTGAATTTCTCACCCTTGTCTTTCACTCTTTTGAAACAAAATCAAGACTTAAACAAGTAGAACATTGATGTTGCATTACTACAAAGATGACGAATCAGGTGAAAGAGAACCGTAAGAATCAAATAACGTTCTCATATTCTTTTTATAAATAAATATTAATTTGTGAGAAAAGGAATGAAAGGACTATAAATGACTGTATGATTATTAAGATTTTCCCTTTTCATATTTTATCTTAAGTAAAAAAAAAAAAAAAAAAAATTGATGGGAATTAGATGAATCTTTTTTGAAAAACTGCTAATATTGAAAATTGTTTGTATTTCATTTTCTTAATAATTGCATTATTTTATTAATGATAGCATAATTGTTTCTTGATAGAAATTGTTTTATTTTCTAGATAATTGCAAAAATTTCCAATCGATTTTCGTTTTCGGCAATCAAATGAAACAAGTAAATAAAATAAGTAGATGAATAAATTCCTCTTTTAGGAAAAACATTTATAGAAACATATTTTTTTTATTAAACTGTTATATGCGATGTTGTACCCTCCGATCGGGTAACGCCAAGTAGTCCTTCAGTATATATATATATATATATATATAATATATATATATATATATATATAATATATATTGTGGTGGAGATTGTACCTCTGTGTGTATAGCACTCTTCTCCAATATTTCTCCAAATTATTCATTCCAGTATAGTATATTGTTTTGGTGACAGTAAAATACAAATGTGTTATCATAGCCTTGATATTACTCGAATTATTATTCTTCGTCATATATGCAAAACCTAAACTAATCTATTAAGCTCTTGATTTCCCTCTATATCTTACTGATGAAATTCAATTGAAAGAAATCATCATTTGCAGATGATGCAGCAAAAAAAGAAGGACAATTCTATTGTCCAGAAAATATCTAACACCCGATGTTTTATTGTAACTATAAAAAAAAGTAAGGTTCGCCTTAAGATGGAATACTGTTCTTATATATGAGTAAGTTCCTCTCCGCTTATTTTGTCTGATTTGGATTGGATGTAGAACTGGTAGTATAGCCTTCTAGGGAAGATCGTTTCTCTTCAGTTCAGCCGCATTTCCATTGCCGGATTTACTGATTTATTGACTGATCGATTCTAACGGTATGTCAACCACTTTAGGGCTATTTTATACTTGGATGCTACGTAATTGAATTCCTTGGATGTTCATGATTATATCTTTATGTCGTTTTTTCTTAAGAGTTATTTGTTTTGTTTTTCATTTTTTTTTTTTTTTTTTTTTTTTTTTTCAAGCAGTCCTATTGAATAGGAATAATTGTTTTGCACACAGTTGTATTGAACATGAATGATCGTTTTGCACACAATCCTATTGGAGGCGAATAATTGTTTTGCACACAATCCTATTGAATACGACTAATTTAGAGATCTGTTGATTCATAAATGAGACCCTAACAAGTACTCCCATTCCGAGTATCAGTTAACTAAGAAATAATGGCATTGAAAGGGTACTCAACTATCTCCCCGATCTTCAGAAATGCAGCCTCACCATTAAGTGCAGTTTAGTGTCGTACCCAATACACCCCTTTTAGGAGTTCTACACGTATGCAGGGGATACAGTCCGCGTACTCGAAGCTCAGTCTCACTACCGGAGGATTGCCATATTGTCTCTTTTCGATCGCTCCTGTTATGGAAAACGCTATTTTGTTATCCTTTGCCAATAGTTGCCAACTGATCTTACTCATGTTGGCTTCGTGAATAAAATAAGTAAAATTTTTTTTTTAAATAAACAAGGACTATTCTTGAAATTTATTTCTAACTTAAAAAATAAAATGGCCTTCTTATGTGTTCAATTATTTTCAGAAAGTGATTATCTTAGCTCACATATACATAAAAGACAACTCAAAGATGTGGCAATGTGTAACTTATATATATATATATATTGAGAGAGAGATAGAGTATATATATATATTGAGAGAGAGATAAAGTATACTTTATTTACTTTTTCCTCGGTGGAAAAAAACAACTATATATATATATATATATATATATATATATATATATATATATATATATGTTGGTCAACATAATGTTTTTGATATATCATAATAACAATGAAATTGCAAAATTATTTTTAGATTGTTGTCATTTTCGACGTTACGTGTTCCCTAGTTGTAAAAATGATGCAACAACTTCTCTAAAAGTTGTTTCTAAAGAGGGGAGATACTTGACAAAATATTTGATAGCAAAATGAAAACTTGGGTTAGAAATCATTTTATGTCCTTATCTCAGTTACATACGGATAAAATGGTAAATTCAATATTCTTCTAACATGTGTAAATCGATTTTTAAAGCTGGATTCTAATAGAATGATGAATCTTAGTTGTTATACTCGACGACTCGTGTATCGGTTGGCTTCCAGTCTTAAGAGGGCTCCGTGATGATGATGACGTTTCTATTAAGGATTTCATCGTTGTCTTCTTAATATCAAGAATTTTGATAGCTTAAAAAATATTCAGTTTCAAATTATAATGGAAATTGCTTTATTCTTTAAGTTAGATCATTTCAAGTAAAAAATATCAATTCAGTTCGCCGTTTTTTTCGAGATATATATATATAGGGCAGACAGGGTTCTCTAGCCTTCATAGGGCGACCGTTCTTGAAGGAAAAATTAATTCGAAACTTCAGGATTTTGTCCAGGAGAATCTGTGGCATAATGGAGCATCATTCTTCTGTTATGAACATATCCAAAAACTATCGCTGCTTCAATATAAGAATTCACCACTATAAAAAAATCAACTGTATAGATAGTCCAACAGTTTGCGTTTTTAACTGAACTGTTGAACACTTATACGTCGATATCGACGGGAGAGTCCAACGTGTGTGTGTGTGTGTGAAAACAAAGTATTGAGAGGATGAGTTTATCTCTAATATTCTGACAACGAAAAACTTTTCAGCAGAATATTCGACTAAAAATAAACTTATCCTATGAATTCCTTGTTTTTTCATATATTTACCTATCATCGGATTCATTTCCATTTTCTCTGATATATATATATATATATATATATATATATATATATATTCTTTCTACATTTCTCTCTCACTCTCTCTCTCCATTTCATTTTCAATTTTTTCTCTCCTACCCCACCTCACTCGATCCCTATGTCAATTTCTCCCTCCCTCTCTTTCTCCATTTTTCTCACCCCAGTCTCTCCTATCTTACCTTCCTCCCATTCCTCTCTCTTTCCTTATTTATCTCTATTTCTCTTTCTTGTATCATACCTCTGTCTCTTCCTCTCTTTCACTCTCTCTCTCTCTCTCTCTCTCTCTCTTTCTTTCTCTATCTACCTACCTATCAATCTATCTATCTATCTCTCACTCTTTCTCACTTTCTTCCGCAATTCCTCTGTCTCTGATTCTCTCCATCCCTTTTCCTCTCTCTCACTTTCACAGACAGACACACACGCACGCGCGGTCCATTTTTTTCTCTTTTCATCTCCTCTCTTTTCCTCTAGTTCCACAATTACCTACCTTCTTCTCCCTCTCGCTACTCCTCCCTCAATCCATCTTCAAGTCCCCGCCTCTCTCTCTATTTAGTTAATTATATTTCTATGAGGCTTCCCAAGACTCATCTGCGAATCGAGGAAAAGATTTTTATGAAAACATAAACTGATGCTTTTTTTTTTCGTTGTTTTTTGTCTTAAATTCAAGAACAAATAAACAAACTACTGCCGGGAATAAAAAGAAAAGGAACGATGCATAAGCCAAAGAAAATTGGTTGCGTTGAAGGAAATTACAATTTTTTTAGTCAGAATATTTTCATTTATCGGAAATAGAGAGAAAAAGAGACGAATATTGTCTGTCTTGGGAAAATTGCTCAAAGCACACGGACATACTTACATACTTACGCTTACATCGATGTATTTGTACTTATAAATATATATGTATAAAGACACACAGACACACACACACACACATATATATATATATATATATATATATATATATATATATATATATATATATATATATATTATCTAACAGATATAAGATAAAGAAATAACTGTAGTTTGTCTTCAGAACCAAGTTAGCTTCAATTCCATGTTTATGTATATTGTCATATTTACCAACCCCTCCGCTCGGGCAGGATATGACACAAGATCAATTTTTAAGCGGGGTTTAACAGGTTTGAATTCAGAGTTGTCCTTCTCCTAGAGTAGTTGCCTTACCAAGGCTGAATAAACCAGTCTGTCCTACTATTTACCCATAGCTGGAGGGAGAATAATTGGATTCATACCTTTCCCAAGGGTATTAGTGCTATGTGAAATGCAATCAGTCTTGCCCAGGATTTGAACTCGTGTCACCGTGTTCATTTCCTAAGACGATAACCATTACACCACGGGCACTACCGATATATTTATATATATATGATGACTTGGCGTTACTGGCGAATACGCCTAATCAAGCAGAGACACTACTGCATAGTCTGGAACGAGCCGCAGCTGGCACTGACCTCCATGTCAATGCACACAAAACTGAATATATGTGTTACAACCAAACGGGCAACATTGCCACACTAGACGGGGCCTCTCTGAAACTAGTAGACAAATTCACCTACCTTGGAAGTAGCGTCTCATCAACCGAAAAAGACATCGAAACACGACTTACGAAGGCATGGACGGCTATCGATAGGCTCTCGATCATATGGAAATCAGACCTGACCGATAAAATGAAACGCAGTTTCTTCCAGGCAGCGGTTGTGTCGATACTGCTATATGGATGCACTACATGGACGCTAACTAAACGGCTGGAGAAGAAACTAGACGGAAATTACTCAAGAATGTTGAGAGCAGTATTGAACAAGTCCTGGCGACAACACCCCACGAGACACCAACTATACGGACACTTGCCCCCCATCACGAAAACTATACAAGTTAGACGAACCAGACACGCGGGACACTGCTAGAGAAGCAAGGACGAGCTCATAAGTGATGTACTCCTATGGACCCTCACATATGGCCGTGCAAAAGCAGGTCGACCAGCTCGAACTTACATACAGCAACTATGTGAGGACACAGGATGTAACCCTGAAGACCTGCCGGAGGCGATGAATGATAGGGAGAGGTGGCGAGAGAGGGTCAGGGATATCCGTGCTGGCGGCACGACATGATGATGATGATGATGATGATGATATATATATATATATATGTAATTTTTTTTATGTATATTGTAATGCATAAGTTAGGACAACCAAAATAGATAAACTCTAATATATACACCTTGATTAATCGCTAAGTTCTAGGAATGAAAATAGTAAAATTTAAAGTCGTTTGATTAACGTTATCACAACACATAGGACTAGCTCGGAAAGAAAAATATCAAATGAGATCCTGTCGATATTTTCAATTAATTGATTTTAAAGGTACGTCAACCTGGCTGGCTTATTTTATGCGTAGTGGTCAGGTAATTGAGTACTTTTATGTTAATATTTTATGCTTAGTTTCTAAAGAGCTTTTGCGCACGGTTATATGATATCAAGTATTCCTATCTAATACAAATAATTTGCACAGAGTTTTATGAATGATATCAAGTATTCCTATCTAATATAAATAATTTGCACACAATTGTATGATATCAAGTATTCCTATCTAATACAAATAAGTTGGACAAGGTTATATGATATCAGACATTCTTATCCCATACGAATAATTTCCAAACATATCTATTTGACCTATAGGTAGGACCTTAATAGGTACTACCATTTCGGATCAGAGTGGACTTGGGAGTAATGGCATTGAAAGTGTATTCCATACCCCAGAACTTCAGAATATTAGCCGCACCACCTTATGCAGTTTAGTGTCATACCTAGTACATATTTTTGAATAGTTCTTAAACCTCTGCTAGGGATATAAT
The DNA here is from genome assembly GCA_963585895.1 of Sepioteuthis lessoniana. NCBI lineage: Eukaryota > Metazoa > Mollusca > Cephalopoda > Myopsida > Loliginidae > Sepioteuthis > Sepioteuthis lessoniana. The sequence continues at coordinate 72,427,146 of OY757919.1, forward strand.
CTGTATTTTTTAAAACCCGCTGACGAGGTTATATAGTTTTGAGAAACAGATTGTTTTTTAGATAAGCCAGATCAGAACAGAATCCAACTCTGTGGAGCCCCCGCTACTCAACAGAAACAAGGGATATAACAATAAAAATCTGAAAAAAAAATGTGAGAATAACTCCATTAAAAAAAATCTGTGTTGAGTTATAACGTAGATTAAATCTATTATCGTTTATCTCTTCCGACAGCACTTGCAGTTTAAGGTAATCATTTTAGATTATTTTCGCTTTCATTCTCTTATTAAAGAAAGGGACCAGAGCTTCGCCATCTTATTCCTTGCTGATAAATCCAATACTTCGAACGTCGCCAGAAAGAAATATTGTCTTTCCTCTCCAGAAACAGAGCTATCGTAATTATTTGACTTTTTCTCGTATTTCCCTTAGCGTCTCATCAACCGAAAAAGACATCAACACACGACTGACGAAGGCATGGACGGCTATCGATAGGCTCTCGATCATATGGAAATCGGACCTAACGGATAAAATGAAACGCAGTTTCTTCCAGGCAGCGGTTGTGTCGATACTACTATATGGATGCACCAGTTGGACGCTAACGAAACAGCTGGAGAGGAAACTAGACGGAAATTACAGAAGAATGTTGAGAGCAGTATTAAACAAGTCCTGGCGACAACACCCCACGAGACTTCAACTATACGGACACTTGCCCCCCATCACGAAAACTATACAAGTTAGACGAACCAGACACGCGGGACACTGCTGGAGAAGCAAGGACGAGCTCATAAGCGATGTACTCCTGTGGACCCTCACTTATGGATGTGCAAAAGTAGGACGACCAGCACGAACTTACATACAGCAACTATGTGAGGACACAGGATGTAACCCTGAAAACCTGCCGGAGGCGATGAATGATAGGGAGAAATGGCGAGAGAGGGTCAGGGATATCCGCGCTGGCGGCGTGACATGATGATGATGATGATGATGATCTCTTTTAGCACATGTTAGCCTTAATTTCGCTTCACTTTCTTAACTGTTCTCTTACAAGAACGTAATTTTTTTTTCTTCACTTCCTAGCATTGTTTATTACTTGAATAACAGTCTTTTATCAAAGTAGTGTCAGCTACTCGGTATTTATTTAGCCCACGGCTCCTTAAGTCAATATTAGGCTTCCAACGTCTGCCAAAGTTTCTCTTATGTGTTGTTCCACACATGCATTTGTATTTTGTTCTTTTTCTGATTTACACTTTCCTGGCTGTTCATAAACCCATTGATGAACCCCTACTTTACTTCAGTTTTAATTGTCGAAAGGTGTTAAGCTCACTATCAGAAACAATGCATGTGTTTTCCTAAAACGAACGCATGTCACCGCGGACAACGTATAATCTGTTTGATACCGTTTTGCTTTACGCTCCGAGAAAAGTGATCAGAACAAAAGTTTCTTTTCTTATGGCAATGCTTATTGTGACATTATTAGTAGTCTGAAAAGTCGTCGAAGAACTTAAACGAAAGAGTTAGTGGAATGAAGTATTAATCAACGGGACGAAAATGTGATTAGGTTGTCACATCCTGAGGTGGATGAAATGGACCAGCACACATTCTTCCGTTTTGTTCTCACGTTTATGATTTTATTAAATCAGGCCGGCCTTTTGCAGCTCTTCCACCGTCTCCCATTGTAAGGAGGGAAGTTTTTGCATTTTATAAATGCTATATCGAGCTCCCTCCACATGCACTCGCGTGCACACACTAGAGTGAGGTGGGCGATTCTATGAAGTATTCAAATTTCAGATGTCTGCTGCATTCGTTCATCTGAAAACCAACTACTAAAAAATCTTTCTAATCGCATTTCAAATCAAGGTCAACTTTTAAATTCTTACCGTCAAAACACTTATCCCAGCACCACTCGAGCTGACAGCACAGCAAGTGAGTGACTGATGGTGGGAGAATAGCAGTATTAAACCTGAAGAAGGCAAGAGAATGTTTGCCTTGAAACGTTGTATGAACCACAAAAACAGGGAAGAGATAAATTACCCAAACAACTCTATGAAAAATATATTGCATGCACTTTATTTTGCTGTTTCAGGCCTTATAGAAGTTTCTTTAAGCAAACTGGCACAAAAAGAATATGAGTAAGTATGACTGGGTAAGAAGCGTGATCTATATGGAATTATGCAAGATACTAAAATTCTACCGTGTTGACAAATGGTTTATGCACAAAAAAGAATCCGTCCGAGAAAATTTCTCTGGAAGAATCTTGACCAGAAGACCAGACTGGGAGAACTGGATATCAGAGGAAGAATCGAATCCATCCAGACCACAACACTTTCAAGATCAACGAGAATACTTTGAAGAGGCCTAGAGACCAAAGAAGACTTGCTATTATTCAAACTTGTGAAAAACCATCAGCAAAAACTGGGGTAAAAACTCGCGAGGAGTAAAATAAACAACGCCGTAAGAAACTATTATATCAAAGCAAGAATAGATAAGACGCAACAAAATAGCAGATACAAGTTTTGTGATGGTAGATGAAACGATTAATCACATGATAAGCGAATACAACATATTGGTACAAAAATAGTATCAGACTAGACACGACTGGGCGGCGAAGGTGATCCACTTGGAATTGTGCAAGAAATTCAAATTTGACCATACGAACAAATGGTATATGCACAACATGTAATCCGTCCTGGCGAATAAGACGCACAAAATTCTACAGGATTTTGATATATAAACGGATCTTCTAATCTCGGCCAGACGACCAGACCTGGTGATAGTCAACAAAAAAATAAGAGAATATGCTGAATAGGGGAATTTGCCTTTCCGGCTTATCATTGGGTAAAACTGAAATTACGCGAAAAGAGGGATAAATACCTTACTTGAGAACTAAAAAACTATGGAGCATGAAAGTGACGGTGATATCAATTGTAGTTGGTGCTCTTCGTACAGTCAGCAAAGGATTGGTTCAAGGATTTGGGAACTTGCAAATAAGAGGACGAGTGGATACCATCCAATATACAACATTATTAAAATCGGCCAGAATACTGTGAAGAGTCCTGGAGACGTGAGAAGACTTGCTGTCAGTCAAACTCAGGTGAGAAATCATCGGCTAACGCTGATGTGAAAAACTTGAAAAGGAGTAAATAATAATAATAATAATAATGATAAATGAAAGCTTTACTCTCAATACTTTTTTATCACCTCATATGAGGAATAGAACGTACGTTTCATAGATCTTGGTTATAAACATTTTTACCGGACCGAAAACTTTACATCACCCGTTCGTAAGTCGGAAAAATAGATAAATATTCTGCATGAAAGATTTGCAATAGCCAATGATGGCCATTTGGACAAACAGCAACATTTTATGGAAGGTGAATTGGAGGAAAATAGACACTACGAAAATTTTACGCCCCAAAAGATATTTGTCAGTCTGCTCACATAGAATATATTGAACAAATATGGATATTTTAGATCCGGCAAATCACCTTTACATTCCGAATGCAGACTGATGGGATTTTCCAGGAGACAACATAGCAGATCTGGTCAATTTTACGTTTGAAAGTGTGAAAAGTTTATAATTTACTAATAGCAAGTATATCAAAATTTAAATTTTATAATTAATAGTGTTGAACTAGTGAATATATATATATATATATATATATATATATATAAAGATTATTGTGAACTTTGCTGTTCCGGCTGATCACAGGGTACAATTGAAATAACGCGAAAAGAGAGATCAATACCTAGACTATGCTAGAGAACTAAAAAAAAAACTATGGGTCATGAAAGTGACGGTAATACCAGTTGTAATTGGTGCTCTTCCTACAGTCAGCAAAGGATTGGTTCAAGGACTGGAGGACTTGTAAATAAGATGACAAGTGGAGACATTCTACATGACAGTATTTCTAAGATCAGCCAGAGTACTGAGAAGAGTCCTAGTGACTTGAGGAGACTTTCTGTCACTCAAACTCCAGTCAAGGACCATCAGCTAACACTAGTGTGAAAAACTTGAAAAGGAGTACAATAATAATTATGATATCAAATGGTATATGCTCAAACTAGAATCTGTCCATAAAAATGAGACATAAAATTCTCTGGGATTTTGAGATACAAACGTATTACCTAATTCCGGCCAGAACACTATACCTTGTGCTAATAAATATATAAAAAAAGAATCAAATTTGCCGTCCCTTTGATTTTGCCGTTCCGGCGGACCACAGAATGAAAATAAAAGAAAACGAAAAGATGGACAATATTTTAACCTTGCCTGGGAACAAAAACGCTGTGAAACATGAGGGTCACGATGGCACCAATTGTAGTTAGTGCGCTTGGAATGGTCTTCGAAGGCTTGGAAAGGGGGTTAGAACAATTGGACAATCGATTCCATCCAGACTACAGTATTGTTGAGATCGGCCAGAATACTGACAAGAGTCCCGGAGACCTGAAGTGACTTGCTGTTACTCAGGCTTCAGTAAAAGCTATCCAGCTTACTCTAGTGTGAAAAACTCACTCGGAATTCCAAAAATGATAATAAAATAGGAGACTTGCTGTCCCTTAAGCTCAGGTGAAAGACCATGAGTTAAGGCAGGTGTGAAAAACCTTTTAAAGTTTTACATCTATCCACCACAGATTAGCCCAGCAATTACATAAATGCTTACAAGAAGCAAGAAAAAGTACTGAAAAAGCTGCGGAACATCAATTGTTGTTGGTGTGTATGAAACGGTTTTCAGAAGCTTAGAAAAGAGACAGAAAGAATTAAAGATCAATGAAAAAATTGAAACCCTACAGAAAACAGTATCTTTAAGATTAGTTAGAATAGTATAAAGAGTCCTGGAGAGCTGAAGAAACTTGTTCTCACTCAAGCTACAGTGAAAACCTACCAGTTAGGACCTGTGTGAATAATTCGCAAACAGTAAAATAATATTAAAAAAGGAAGGAAAAAAATCCTATAATTATAAAACTAATTAGCTCAAAGAAACATTCTCTGCTAAACAAATAAAAATTATTCGCCACAGTGTATGAATGTATAAAATGTAAATGTCGTAATTACATTTACCTCAATTTCAAAGAGATAACTATGAAAACGAGTGATTGGATTTATGTCGTACGTGTTAATCAAAAACCGTTGAAATTATAGGCTGTAAGATAAAAACCAAACTTTTTTGTTCAGTTGATGATTTTAACGAGAAGCAAACAAGTTTAAATCAAAGTGTACATTTATTCTAAATTATACCTTTTGCTTCAGCAATAAGAAAAAACTTTTCCTTCTTTGCATTTATTACTTTGGCGACTGTCCAAATTGATAAGAAAATAAAATAAGATATTTGTATGATGTTTATATAAAATAAATTCGTCTGATCTCAAATAATTCAGGAAATCACATCTCGCCAGCTAGATTAATTTTCCCGCTTCCACATAAGAGATGCCATCTTTATAAAAAAAAAACAAAAAAAAACTGTCTACTTGTGAGACCAATTTTACCTTTGTGTGAGAAGCAAAATGTAACTCAAGGCAAGGTTTTATTGCCGATATTAATTTGTATTACCACATGGTGTGAAGCATAACACGAGATTGTTATATATATATATATACATATATATATATATATATATATGTGTGTGTGTGTGTGTGTGTGTGTTAGATATTGACTTGAAGACCCCTTTAACATTGTTTGATGCAGCTGCAGAAGTCGGACACCGGGAACAGAAATAACAAGAAATGCACCTCGTACCTAAAGTAAACAGGACGCGGGTATTCTCGGCTGAAATGCCACGTAAATTACAAGAGTGGCATACTAAAAGGAAACGTGATCAGGTACATTGTATAGGTGACATGCTGGAGGTATGATCACGATAATTTGCGTGGTGGCATACAAGAGGGAGGCGTGTCCATGTGCAACGTGTAAGTGGCAGGCTAGAGGAAGTGTGACAACGAGAATTTGCGCGGGCAGCCGAAATATTATATAACCAGAATGATTTCGACCCGGACAGAAAAAAGAAGAAAGCAGTTCACTGAAGATTTGTAGTTTGGACCCTGTGCGTGCAGTTCAGCCGTCAACGAACCTATGTACTCTACCCATCCATACATTTTAGGTAATAAAAGGGGAAAAAAGTGGCAGATTATATTTTTATAAATCAGTGTTGTCGTCTTTCTCGGCTATACAATTTATATATCTTGAAAAGATATCCAGGGTTGGCCGGAAAAAAAGGCAATTTTTTTGTAAATTGAATTACCATATCTATGGTAATTCAATTTGTAACATAGGTCCAACGTGTTGTGCTGTAAAGAAAGAAGTCCGCAGAAAAAGAAATACTCAAACTCGGAGGTAAGGGAAGAAAATATAGCAGTCGTTTATTATTCAGTTTGCTATGATCGCTGCAACTCGAAAAGTTCATTTTAGTTACGTCCGCCTTCTCCCTTCCTCTTGGTGGTGACGGGGTGTGGGTGAGAGCTGGCTATTGACACACGCCTGTCATAGAAGACTGGGTAGAACGGGTCGGGGCCTCGGAACCTTTGACTCGCCTGTTTTGAAAGCTACCTTCAACTCTGCCAAAATCTCGTTTCTTGTTTTCTTATATAGAGATTTTGGAGAACAAATCGAAGATCCCCGAATGTTCGATGTCACCAGTGAAACACGTGATAGCTCATCTGTGATTATTTTAAAATCACGTCTAACTTTGCAGGTCATTCTGCCTGCACGCGCTAGTCTCGTGACACCTTCACTGATTGACGACAGCGCCCGTCCGTAATATTACAAATTTACAATATAATTCTTTTACTTAAAAAAGAAAATGTACAGCATTTTTTTTTTATTCTGATATAAAGTGACAAAAATGAAATAAAGAGGACAAAGACAATTATAACAAGGAGACAATATGTATATGGGGTCTGAATACTGTCGATGTACCTTTTTAGTTTAGGATCTGTGCATATATTATAAAATGTACATTTTTTAATGAGACCTAAAAAGTTCGTAACAGTTGTTCAGTGTTTACGTAAGTCGGATTTTCTGTTAATGGTAATTTAATTTATAATATATAATTCCTCTATTTAAATTATATAATTTCTTTGCCATGCGGTTATAATTACGTAGATGACTGTGTCATCTGTAAAAGTACAGATGTGACTACAAGACACGTCAGGTTAAGTAGTCGCGCGTTTACCATGACTAGTGTGATGGCAAATTGACTAAAATCCCAAAACGGGACTTTATTTTTGCACGTGTGAAGACAGGGCGGGTTGGCACTTGATCCCTTATAGAATAAGTCCTCGTTCAGAGTTTCTTTCTCAGGCATATAAGAACTGGCATATTACGTGAGGGATTAATTTAGGGCTAGACTGACCGCTGCTGGCAAGGGGTTCCAAATTTCACACTATACACACACCCACCAAGGCCACTAAACTTCCTCCCCTAGACAATGGAAGATATGGACCGCTAGGTTGAGACGTAATAATATTAATTATAGTAGTCGGCAATTTCTGTTTCCCGTGTGATATTTTAAAGGAATTAATAGGACAATTTTAAGCAAGATAACATAAGGCGAATAGAAGCTGAAAAAGAAACATGAAGTAACAAATTCGTAGAAGACAATGCAAATAACAACTTCGACCACGTGGGAACATTAAAATACATGAATCTTTTACTACACTTATATACACCTTCAAAGTGTCAAATATATAATAAATGAACAGTCCATGAACATAAATGTCTTTCTCCTTTTCTTTTCTTTCGTTTTCCTTCAAATTGAGAGAGAGAGAGAGAGTGGTATATAAAATTGGGTATAAGGAGAAATAGTCCCAAAGTTACTTATCTTATTTTTCGACAGGGTTCCACTGGAGAATCTTTCTTCTTTTACGGGCTAATAGACTTTATGCTATTTTTAACACTGGCTTGAAGAAAATGGCTTCTTCGTGTCTCGCAGATATTTTTTTCGTCTTCTTCACCCGGAGTACTTGGCTTTTGGTTCTGTCTCCTACGAACCATGTCCAAAAACTAACTTTCTGACTATCTATTTCTGCTGACGGGAAGGAGTCCCCTCTTCCGTTTTAGGGTCCCAGCCAATCATTTGGCTTCTCTCTCCTTCCCTCTGGTGTCCGGCGACCTGAGTGAGGTTACCAACTACCAACATCTGTTGGTATCCCCTCTGTGACCTACATTCTTTCTTAACGGTCACTCTCTGACGGCTTGCAACTGTTAATTCAAACACGGGGAATAGTATTAATCTTATTTCTATCGTCTCAGTGGGACACCACGTGACACTAGTTAATTTGGCAATGTTTGGGCTCGAAGTGGACCAATGGCTCTCCATTACTTACTCATGAATATCCAACATATAGCTGGCCATGTAAAAATTCATCAACCGCACCATTTATGAAGGCAAAAACAATTTGTATTTCATACTAAAGTTTAAGCCCATTTGGCTAGAAATAGTATATTTTGTGATTTTATGTCCTCAAATGAACTTGGAAATCAACATTGCATAATCTATGTTGGAGTCTGGAGGTCGAGTTAATATTTGTGCAAAAAGTCAGGTCCCTTGGACTTTCTGTTTGTTCGGGATTCTTGGATACATACGCTCGCACACATTGATATAGTTGTATAGAAAATTTGTCCATAAAGTACCTAGACGTTTTAATACACATGTAGACTCCAAATAATTTCTTAACACTCTTTTCTAAAAAGGAAGTTGTTGTCTAACAGGTGACCCACTTTTTACGATTCTTGCTCTTTAAGTTTGGCCAGCTAATAAAAAGCTAGCAAAATATACTATTAAATAATACAACGCAAATATATATTTTTAAGTATGAAAAATTATTTTTAAAGCAATTTCATAACACCATCATGAAACTCTTAGGGCCATTTTGTGGGACGTCATATTGCAGGAATATCTTGTTTTCTGCTCCAAGACAACCATTTTTTTTTTACTACTTTCATCGCAATCCATGAAGTATAAAAATTGTTTTAAGTATATAAAAGATATTTTAATAACAATTTAATCATATCATCATGACCATTTGGGACCATACAAAATGTTTGTAAGTTCGGCTCTATACTTCTGGCTTTTTGCCAAACTAAACCATATAAATAACCATGGCCGAAATCTAGACGGCTTCCATTGAATATAGAGTGATATGTGCAACGAAACGGAACTACTTATGACAAAATTCAATCAAATAATTCATTCTTCTTTGCTTTATTGGCTGAGAAATAGATTCCATAGATTAGTTTTAAAACTGTCCTATCGGTTAAAACAGAATACACCGAAAGCACCTCTGCTGAGGGGTCAAACCTGTTAGCCGTGGGTGGTGACTCGTGATGCCTGGGGATGGAATTCTGGCGTCTGAACGGTCCGTGACTCGAGTACTAAGAGGTCACGTGAACAGCAACACTCCGATCTGATCAATTGATCTGGTCATATCGAGCCCGAGCCCCTATATGATTTAAATCCTGACCGTATTCTTCAAATTGCTCTTATGGTGAGCACCTAACCCTTTTTGACACGAAGATTATTTACTATGCTTTTTTACTTGTGCGGCACAAGGCTGCATGAATGGAGTACCGAATGAGGCTCGAACTCACCGGTGAAGGCTTGCTAGTCTAGACTGCTTACCATTAACCCCCCACCTCCGAGGCGCCCATGATTTACAAAGCTTTTTGCTTAGAAGTAATACGAGTTCTTATGAATAGGACACCCAATGAGACTCGAACACACTCTTGAAGGTTTGCTAGTCTATCTCGCTCACTATTACACAAACTGATACGCCTTTTTGACTTATAAATGCAAAAATGAGGCTATTGAGGATCAAACGCGTCGAGAGAAACAGTTAATGATTCTTTTTTTTTACCAGTTTATTTATTACACATGAAATCACGTGTATTAACGCAAATAAAATCATGGGTAATGATATACATAAAATCATCTATAATAAAAAAAAAACCCTTAGATTTGCCATTAAGGGTTGATTGCCATTCATCATCATCATCATTATGTCGTGCTGGTAGCACGGATATCCCTGACCCTCTCTCCCCACTTTTCCCTATCGTTCATCGCCTCAGGCAGGTCTTCTGGACTACATCCCGTATCCTCACATAGTTGCTGAATATATGTTCGTGCTGGTCGTCCTACTTTTGCTCGGCCATATGTGGGGGTCCATAAGAGTACATCACTTATGAGTTCGTCCCTGCTTCTCCAGCAGTGTCCTGCATGTCTGGTTCGTCTAACTTGAATAGTTTTCGTGATAGGAGGCAGATAGCCGTACAGTTGGTGTCTTGTGGGGTGTTGCCGCCAAGACTTGTTCAAGATTGCTCGCAGCATTTTTGTGTAATTGCCGTCTAGCTTCTTCTCCAGCCGTTTTGTTAGAGTCCATGTAGTGCGTCCATATAGCAGTATCGATGCGACCGCTGCCTGGCAGAAACTGCGTTTCATTTTATCGGTTAGGTCTGATCTCCATATAATCGATAGCCTACTGATAGCTGTCCATGCCTTCTGTTAGCCTCGTGTCGATGACCTTTTCGGTTGATCCGACGCTGCTTCCTCGGTAAGTGAATTTGTCTACTAGTTTAAGAGGGGTTCCGTCCAACCTAAATTGTCGCCCACTTGGCTGAGGCCGTAAAATACACTGACTGCATATATGAAGAAGAGTAAGACTCTTCCGCAACGAGTGTTCTGGATATGACATTAAACCATCTGATGGTGAGGCTCTAGTCCTGGAGATTTAGGGAATGTGGAGTATCCCTTCATTGCCATTGCTCCCAGTGTAATATAATTGCGGAGGGATTTCGTTTTGTATATCTTGCCTTTAGTTAGGATGAGAACCTTTCGGCTCAATTCATGGGTTAGTTAGGTGCAAACATAACGCAGGTGTTCACGCGCGCGCGGAGAGGATGTGTTATTTGGAGATGTCAAAATAAAAATCTCAGAGAAGAATTGAGACCAGGGGATGTGAGTGACGTCACGCACCGGAAGCATGGGCTGAGGATTTGGGGATTTGAGAAAAAGTCAGGGAGTTGAGTTCCTGCCTCCGAACAAGAGAGTCGACATTCAGAGCTAGGCGAGGCCAGACGAATTTGTGCGCTACAGACGCCGCACGTTGGTTGGGTTGAGAACTGACGATGTAAAAGCAGTCAGCATAGAAAGATTGTGTCTCTCTCTCCTCAAGTCGAAAAACCGTTAAACTCAAAAACGTGAATAAAAGTTTCGTACCTGAACCAATTTCGTGTTTTCGGATTCCTATATATGTTTGTGAACATTTTATGAACATTATGTCTATTTCACATATCCGTATCATAGGTATGTTACACTAGGTCTCCTCTGACTCGGAGAGGTAGTTGTTTGTTTGTGTTTTATGGCATATCAACCTTTGTAGATTAGTTAACGCCAAATCCATTTTTATACACATAAACAGTTCTATTTCAAACAATTCAGTTTAGTATGAGTACACAGTTTAATTGTCAAAAACATTTCTATTTCAAGTTATTCAGTTTAGTCAAACAGTTCTAATTCAAATAATTTAGTTTAGTATAAGTATATAAGTATAGTTTTGTTTTCACACAGTTAAATGTCAAAACAGTTCTATTTCAAACAATTCAGTTTTGAATAAGTACGCAGTTTAAATATCAAAACGGTTCTATTTCAAGTAATTCAGTTTAGCATAAGTACGCAATTTAGTTCAATTTGACCCATAGATAGGACACTATCAAGGGCTACTACTTCGGGTCAGAGTGGACCTGGGAGCGATAGTAATGAAGGGGTACTTCGTATTCCCCCAAGCTTCAGCGTTACTTGAACCTCACCATCAGATTTTTTAGTATCCTATCCTGGACACTCGTTGGGTGGGGGTTTTACTCCTCTGCAGAGGTGCAGTCGGTGTATTCTACAGCCCCAGCCGACTGAGCAGCCGAGTGGTAGTACTTGATAGGGTCTCATCTATGGGTCAAATAGAGCTGTTTGACATTTAAACTATGTGTAAACAAATTACTGATGATTAATTGAATTGTTTGTGAAACATAATAATACTAGGAACCATTTAATTGTGTGCAAGCAAATGGGTAATGTTGAATAGAAATATTAATGTTGAATAGCAATACCTGAAATCTTTTAACTGTATGTAAAATAGAATTATTAATATTAAATAGCGATAGTTGGAAAGCATTTGAATGTATGTAACTGAATGAATAGTATTAAATAGAATAATTAATGTTAAATAGCAATATTTGTAACAACTTCATTGTGTGCAAGCAAATTATTAATATCGAATAGAATTATTCGTGTAACATAGAAATATTAGAAACTATTTAACTGTGTGCAAACAAATGAGCTCTGGTTCGTTTAAAAATGTTATCAACAAATTTCGTTTACAAATCATATATGTTTAATATATATTTATGTATAAACAGGATTTTGTATTAAATAATCTAAAAGGGTTGATGTGCCATAAAAACTAACAAGCCAACCAAAATTGTCTACTAATTTGCCAAACTGTCTTGATAGTTTTTATATAATGATTGATATATTGTGTAACTATTGCAGATATTTTGATGCACTTTCAAGTAAAGAAGTGTTGTATGAAGCCATTCTCTCAAAATTCAAGCACCATCAGAAGTAAATACGCTTCCTACAAAAAAACTATGTTTCATCTACATGTAAAATTTAAAAAGAAAGCTTTTTTTTTTTTCAGAAATTCATCATGGTATGGATGAAGCACAAAGAAAAAAAAAGAAATTTACTAGTTAAATTTTATTGGTCAAAACGATTTACAGTATATAAATAAGTAGTTTGGGGATTTATCTATACAAATATAAAAAGTATGTTTCGTCATTACAGTCAGCAAAAACAAAGACGCCCCTGAGTACACAGCCAAAAATAGGAGCAAGACAAAAACAAACATTGATACGAAGTAAACGAACAGACGAGAATTTTGTGGTAGGCCGAAATAGTTGTACAAACATTAAGAACAAACAGAGATTTTTCTCAAGTTTTTGTAGTCAGAATGAGTGATTTCTGGCGTAGACATATCAAAAGAATATAGCGACTGTTACCCAGTCGTACTAATTGCATAACACCGATATAAATGGGTGGGTAGTATTTAAAAATAAAGAGTAAAGTTATAATAATGATGTTTTAATTAAGTATGAATTATACAACTGCAAGACGCAGGTGTAATAAAATGTCATTTGATAATAGAATCTAAAGAAAAATATTTTAAAACAACCAAATGATGCCAATACTAATCACTTTCTTTTTTTTTTTACTAAATATTAGATTTCGACTGTTTTTGATTACACAGTTTTAAAATTGAAAATAAAGGAAGATTCAGTCTCTTGTTTATGATTACACTTTGATTTAAAATGACTAAGAACAGAAAATAAAGGTTCAGTCCTCTTAAGACTCGGGTAATATCTCAATTTTATTTGCTTTGTTTTTTTGGGTTTTTTTAAGTGTAGTGGTCTTATATGTATCTAACAACTCCTCCGCACGAGCAAGATGTGACACAAGGTCAGTTTTTATTCAGAGTTTGAAATAGAAGTTTTCCTTCTCCTAGACTGGTTGCTATACCAAGGTTAAAGAGTCCAGTCTGCTCTACTATTTACCCATAGTTGTAGGGGAAATAGTTGGATTCATACTTTTTCCAAGTATATTACCGCAGTGTGAAATCCTCATCCAGGATTTGAACTCGGTTCGTCGTCTCCATTTCCTTCGACAGTAATCATGAACGACTCCATTGTAGAGCTTTTATATGCCATTAAATACAGTGAATAAAACATGGACAGCTCAGCAGTGAAGAAAAGTAGTTCTTACTGTACAATGATTCTTGCTGCAAATTTTGCATTTATCATTGATTTTGCATAATGCATGAGTCTTCTTTTAAAATATTCGCAGCCAGATAATGGATTTCGCTTCAAGATTCTGTCTAAGTTATTCTGCTGAGACTCGGTAACTCGTGACCTTTTGTGTTCAGCACGTATAATCCTTACCTGATTGTCACAATTTCTATGAAATGCACAAGCTTTGACAACAATGGCTTTGTAAAGGTCTCTTATCTTTTTGTGTGGGGTGGGGGGTAAGGTAATCTTCGGAGAGACAATCACACGCTCTTGGTGTAACGGTTATCGTCGAGAGAGTTCAAATCCTTAAGGGGATTGTTTGAATTTCACACGAAGCGAATACCTTTAGGAAATGAATGTACCCAACTATTCTCCACGCACTTATGAATTAATAGGTCAAACTTGGCTCTTTAACCTTGGTATGGCGACCTGTTTAGGAGAAGGAAAAATCTTTAATAGAACCTGTTTAGTGTCACATCCTATTCGTGGAGGAAGGGTTGGGTAAATACATTCACACAAGCCCACACCTAGTGTAACGGTTACTATCATAGGAAATGAAATTGATGTCCCAAGTTCAAGTCGAGTTTGCGTTTCATTTCGTGTTAATGCACTCGGAAAAAGCATGAATCCATTTGTTTTAAGATACAACCATCCACTTAGAATTAAATAGTTAGGCACACTGGGTTCACAAGCCTTGGTTTAATAACTGGTTAAGGAGTAACATTTTGGCTGGAAGAAAAATTTAAACCAGCTTTACTCCACTTAAACATTGACCTTATATCACATCCTGCCTGTGTCGAAAGGAATGGGTGAATGCATGTGTACTGCAAATTGTTCATTTTGTTGTTTTCTATTGAAATTTTTGGTACATTTCATTGCCAAAAAAAACTAACAGAAAATAAGATTGCAACACCCTGAATATGTGTTTCAAGTTAATACATATGAATGTGTTGTTAATAGGATATAATGTATAGGTTAGTAAGTAAAGTAAAGTTGGCGACCTTACTCGAGGGTGACCCGAAGGCTCCCTTTTCAATAGCTACTACACCGAGGTGTAAGGGGGGGCGCTACTCCATTCCCTGGATTGCTCCACTTTACGCTTGATCCTTACTTAATAATGCTAAATGTTAAGCAAGGCAGCATCAAGTACTATTTTTGAGTATTTGGTATGACTCGATCTGGGATTAAACCTCGGTCTCCCGGACCATTGGCGAACACTCCACTCATTTGGCCAACGGCCCGGTAATGTATTGGTAATATGATATAATGTATTGGTAGAGTGTTCGCCAATGGCCCGGGAGACCTGGGTTCAATCCCAGGTCGAGTCATACCAAAGACTTTAAAAATGGAACTTGATACCACCTTGCTTAACACTCAGCATTATAAGGTACGGTTCAAGGGTAAAGTGGAGCAATCCAGGGAATGGAGTAGCGCCCTCCCCTACACCTTGGTGTAGTAGCTATCGAAAAGGGAGCCTTCGGGTCACCCTCGACTATGGTCGCTAACTTAACTTACAGTAAGTCGTCAAACATACACATCAATCAATATATTCATACGTTCTGTCACATTGTAATTTTGACGGAGAGTTTGGATAGGTGCACACATACACGTACATAAACTTTGGTATCATAGTAGTATAGATGAAATTTCCAAAAAATGAACCTATTCAACAAAGCTGCACACATCAGGATATTTCTAAGTGCTCTCCTTTAAGTAAAATGACGATGCGCTATCTAACGAGCGACGTACAATTCACGACTCTTGCTCTCTAGTAAGAGCCAAAATCTTGAAGGTTTACATCCATATGGTAAAAGCAAAATAAACTATGCAACTATACAAAACTATGCATTCTGAATTTACTTGTATATAAAATATCTGTCTTTACTCACACACACACACATATCGTAGTTACTTTTATTGACATGATTCTAAGTCATATATATAGGCTTCTTCTAACGTAAACGGCTAACATCCCTGTATTCCTCCACGAAACCAAAATACTCTTTTGCCATACCATCGTTCTGCTGTCATAAGCCTTCAGAGTTACGATAGCACGAATTGTCATCAGAGTTCACTCCCCTAGATCTGTTGTGGCTTGAATTCAGTTTTTCCTTTTCCTAAGAAAATCCATTATATCCTGCGGTATTTGTGATTACTGGTTATCTTTCCTCGGTTTGTCACTGAAGAATAATCACAAACACTTTGAGAGTGGTATTCGTACTGAACAAGCATTTGCAACTTAAATCCCCTGATGAACAGATGTTTCTTTTCTTTCTCTCTCTCTTTTATAAAAATCAAGAGAGAGTAATCATCAGTGGACATGGAGCAATTATATATATATATATATATATATATATATATATATATATATATTTAATCGTACCTAATAGAGGGGATAATATTTTTGCTAAAAGTTTTATGGTTGTTATCCCCTCTTTTAGGTACGATTAGCAATTACCACGTCAAGAACTCCGGTGTTTTACTCGACAAAATAAACAAATAAACATATGTGGTGCATTCAATTCAGTCTTTTTTGTACAGGCATTTAGAATTGTCGTAAACTCTTTAAAATTCAGTATGTTATTGCTATACATCTGATGAGATGACTGACCAATTTTTATGATTTCAGGTTCAAATGAACAGCTACAGTAGCAATTGGAATACACCCTACTAAAGCCTGATTGTCACAGCTGGTGAATTTCAAAAATGCAATCAGGACGTGAAGACACTTTAGAAGAACGATATACAATAAAATTCTGTTTTAAACTTGGAGAAAATGACACAGAAATGTATGGAATGCTTCAGACTGCTTTTCGACCATCTTGCATGAATCGAGCATCAGTTTTTGAGTGGCATAAGAGATTCAAGGAAGCCAGGAAGTCTGTGAGGGATGATGAGAGGTGTGGGAGGAGTAACGAAGTCAATACACCAGATTGGCCAAAGGGTTAGGGTTAGGGTTACTATGTTGAGGTTTTAAGGGAGTTCAGGAAGAGATTCCTAGGTAAGAGGCCAGCACTCTTCAAATCAGATCAGTGGCATTTCCAGCAGGACAATGCACCAGTCCACAACTCCATCCTTGTCACAGACTATTTAACCATGATGGGCATCAAGACAGTTCCTCACCCTCCCTATAGTCCAGACCTTGCTCCCTGTGACTTTTGGTTATTCCCTAAGCTCAGAGGCTGTCGTTATGAGACAACTGAGGAGATAAAAGAGGCTGTGACGAAGGTCATTGACACGCTCACACAAGAAGACTTCCATGGGGCCTTCCAGAAGTTGTTGGAACGGTACAACAAGTGCATTGCAGCTGGAAGAGATTACTTCGAAGGGGACTAGAGTTTCATGTATGTACTATCAATAAAAGTACCCATACAAAAAAAGTCTGGAAACTTATCTAATGATCCTCGTATATATATATATATATATATATAGAGAGAGAGAGGGGGGGAGTAATGAATAAAAGTGATAAAACAAATAGAAATATTTATTTTGCATTATTAATTTTTTGATTGTTTTCAACTAGTTCCGACCTAAATTCATTGTCAAGAGAAAAAAATTGGGAAAAACGTTTTTAGAACGTTTTTAAAATGACTTCTAAAATAGTTGATATTCTATTTTTTAAAAAAAGCGAAGAAAAATGAACTGGTAACGAAGCATCTCCATTCGTTCAATGAAAATTACTTTTTGGCTTGGTTTAGTTTCGTTGATATGCCATAAAACTCAACCCTTCTAGGTTATTTAATGCCAAATCCATTTTTATACATATAAACGGTTCTATTTCAAATATTTCAGTTTAGCATAAGTATATTTTTTATTTACACACAGAAATAAAAACAGTTCTATTTCAAACAATTCAGTTTCTCGTAAGTACATTGTTAACTTCTATTTGACCCATTGATAGGTCCCTATCAGGTGCTACCACTCCGAGCCAGAGTGGACCTGAGAACGAGGCAATAAAAGGGTACTCCGCATTCCCCAAAGCTCCAGCATTACGGGAGCCCCGCCATCAGACTGTTTATTGTCATATCCAGGACACTTGACGGGGGGAGTCTTACCCCTGTGCAGAGATGCAGTCGGTGTATTCTACAGCCTCAGCCGACTGCATCAGACTTTTTGATATCTAAGTCTCTTCAAGTGACCATTATATAATCCCTGCTATCGTAGAAACTTGGTACAGAGCTATCCATTTGGAAAATATTTATTAGCCATAGGCGGGGTATGTTTCAAATTAGCTGTAATAGTTTTGGTCAGATGTCTAACTGTGTGTGTGTCTGTCTGTATGTCTGTCTGCGTATGTGTGTGAGAGTGTACGTGTATGTTTGAGTGTGTGTGTTTGTGTTCTTGAAGTTTTTGTGTGCACTATAGTTCTTCACTATACAAAAACTTCAGGCACAGATATTAGTTTATATTGATTTGCGTTCTGCGGGAACGAAGACTCCACCACATAATTACCATCCAGTAGCAAATTGGACTAAAAATGGCCTCATCTTTTCAGAGTTATTTCCAATGTATTGCTTAAATTTCAATTTCGCAACTATGTGGTGTTTTTGCTGGGTTATATATATATATACTACAACAGTGACTGGTTGTCATTATCTCACTTGGCGGGTTTGTGACAGACTAAATGCCATATAGTTTGGAGAGTGCTCATTATATGTGATGAAGCTATTATATAATGTAATAATAAATAAATATATATAAGTTTTTATATATATTTAATAGCATGGAAGCTTATCTGCGACCACAGGTTTCATGCCGTCTTTACACGGCAATCATCCGGCAGAAAATGCATACACACACACACACACACACACACACGTGTGTGTGTATGTGTCGATAGGTATATTGAGAATTGTAATAATATATGCGTTAAATATATGCATACATTAAAATTAGTTTTATCATTGTTGTGATTTGTAGCAAATGGGAAAGCGAAGTATGAATTATCTTAATGTTTGAGCACACTAGGTTTTTTAACCTCGGTACGTCTACCGGTCTAGGAGAAGGTAAACTCCAAATCCAAACTACAGGTCTCAGATTGCTTATGCTACTTGCATGATCGGTCACCCATCTAAGTAATAAGCAGATTCACAGTTTCTTAATTTCGGTGCTCTAACGGAAGTTGATGCTTTAAACGTGATTTTACTGTCAGTCAAAACAATTAAGTATATCTTAAATTTAACTGAGGGCAATAAATAAAGGAAACCTAAATAGGATCTAACCCTCTATTCAGTAATAACTGATCTACAAGTCTAACTTGTTAACTATTACACCAAGATGAAACGAATCTTCTTGGTTTCTTTCAGCTAATAATTAAATAGTAAGAAAATTATCGCCTGCGGTTTTATTCAATTTTTCTTACCTTCTACCTTTTGTTACCGCTGACTGACAAACGAGAACGATGCATTCATTAACAAAGTCAGATAAAGTAGCTTTAATACAATAAATAGATGCCTGAAAATCCCCCTAGGGAAGTGGCTAATGTTGTGGACCGTGACATTGAAGTCAGGGAGTTCAAATTCCAGTTATTCTATTACGTTTTTGGAAAAATACCCTGGGGAAAGGCATGAACCCTTTTATCCCTGCAGCTATGGGTTGAATGGTATGACTACTGTTCTACAGAGATGGATTTGGCGTTAAATAACCCTTAAACAACGAAACAAAACAAAACCAAACCAAGAAATAGATGTATCTGTATACTTCTAAATTTACGTGTGCAAAGCCGCCAATTTTGACAGTAAAATAATCTAAGTATTGTTAAGTGAGGATAAATCAGGTTTCAATTATCAAGTCTTGTTTGCTATTCTGGTTATGGCTTCACAATCATTATCGTATAGTAGTTCGTTTCCGCTACCAGAACATTCTTGGCTTTCATAAAAGAAAACGTTCCCTTCAGATGTGACTGCGTTTCGATTGTTCCTTGTAACGTCAGAATGTCACATTGCTTACCATTTGGAGACTTTTAAATAGCCATTTACTTTACATAACTAAAAATATTACTTAAAATTATATTGATATCTAATACATATGGAACATTAGCAATAGCGAACAATATAAGATTGTAAGCCACTCACTACAAAACGAAAGCATATATTTGCGAACAGTTTTTAATAATGGAAGCCATAAAAACAAACTCATGCTGTTCAATTAACGTTTAATATGAAATAATTACCAAAAATAAAATGTAACAATTACTAATTATACGAAGTATGCTCCAAAATTAAAAAAAAATCACTTGTCTAATTTCACGAAAACTACAACAGATACAGAAACCAAAATAACACCGTTTCATAGAGTAAATATTGACCAAACCTTTTCGCCACCAGCAGGATGTGGCACAAGGTCAATTTTTAAGTGAAGCAAAACTGATCTTATTTCAGAGTTCTCCTTCTCCTATGCCGGGAGCATTATCAACGGAATAGAAAAAAAAAACAATCTATCTTTCTATTTACCGATAGCTGGAAAAAAAAAGAAAATATGGATTCATGCCTTTCCTTGGGCCTTTAGTGCAAAATGAAACGCAGACTCGTCCAGGATTTGAAATCGAATTGTCGATTCGATTTCCAATCACTATAACCGTTACGCTAAGTGCACCGTTTTTAGCTCTAAAACACTAATTTTCGACATCATCATCGTCATCATCATCATCATCGTCATCATCACCAGCAATGAACAAGACCCAGCACGCCAGGCTCGTAAGAGGTGCGTTCCGAAAGTAATACCTCATGATTTATTTTGTTGGCCCTCAAATGTTACTGGTATGGCAGTAGAGGTTAGACTTTCTCGTCATACTTTTTTTCTTATTCCAGAGTATCTGATGGAAAGTCTGGTGAAAAGATATCCGACATCAAAGCCATTGAATTCCTCAGTGCGTAAAAAGTTGCTTCCATTGATATTCATCGACGTTTGCTGACATTAGATATGAGCATAGTAAGGCGATAGATGAGGTGTTTCAGCATTATCAACAGCGATGTGAGAAGCCACGTTCAACACAACTATCAACTTGAGGAATGAAAATTGCCGTAATCAATACGTGTGCGCTAACTGGGCCGATGAAAGATGGACTACGTGGACGACATTTTCCAGACAACGACGCTATTATCATTGATGAGAAAATGTGTGATTTGCAGACTCTTGTTCAGTGGCGGCAGAAATGCATAAGTATCGTCGATTTTCTAGCTGAAAACTTTTTCCATTCACCGATCTTCACAACATGTGTTGTATTTTCTGTTGAAATGAATCGGAGGTATTACTTTTAAGATAAACCTTGTATTAAAGACTGGATAAAATCGTTTTTTTTAAATAAATTATGTATGCATCAAAGGCAACAAAATTTTTAATTTTAATTCCTACGATGAGTATTGATTTCATGTTACTTCAATAACGGAGATATGAAACCTACAAATTACAAACACTTTAATCCAATTCAAACAGGAAAGCATATATGGAACTCAGCATAAAACAATATCAAAACCAAGGTGTTATCAAAAAGTATCGAGACTGAAGTTTTATTTATTTAAAATTACCAAAAAAAGTGCATGAACAGGTCATTGAGTTAGTGATTGATTTTAACGGCATGTCAGCCTGTCTTGGTCTATTTTATTCCAATAGGTTAGGGAATTGCGTATAGTCTACGTTTATATTAACATTTTTGCGTAGTTATTGTTGTATAGTGACTCGTACCACGTGACTTCCGGTATCGCGGAGGTATAAAAGACGTCGTATTTCTTAGGCACCAGTGCTCTGAAAGATCTCGGTCAGTAGTAAGACCAACTTCGGACGTAACACCCACAGCGCGAGACTTATAATTTCAATGTGTATCTCTTCCATACCACGATACAACAGTTCTAAAGTATTTTAAAACTCAGTTACATGATATCAAATTTTCCAATCAAACACAAATAATTTGTAAACAGATCTACTAGACCCGTAGATGAGACTCTAACGAGTACAACCATTCCAGGCCAGATTGGAGCCGGGAGCAATAGCAATGAAGGAGAGATTCTTTACTTCCCAGAACTCCAAAAATGGAGCCTCACCACAAGATGCAGTTTGGTGTCACGCCCCGGATATATCTTTTTTATGAGGAAGTCTTAATCCTCTGCAGGGATATAATCAACGTATTCTCAGCCACGCTGATAAGGCGGTGTTCACTTCTGAGCAACAAATGATAAAGTGATCGTGATAAGAAGTCTAGACAACAAGACAAGTCAGTGCCAATTTGATAAGATATTAAAAAACCAGTCTCCATATCTTTTTAACTACAGATTTGGGCAAAACACATGATCGTGTAAGCGCAGCACCTTCCATGCTCAATATAGCAAGCATCATGCTACTCCTTTTTTCCAAAACTGAAAATTCATCCCAAGAGTAAGAGATTTGAGCACGTGGAAGACATTTTAAAAAATACGACTGCCCAATTTTTCACTTTGGTTAAAAGATGAATTCAGAGGTGCTTCGACTAATGGAAAACTCACTGGAATAAGTGTATTGAGTACCAAGTGAAGCATTTTGAAGAAAATTAATGTATCATTCAGTATTTTATTCAGTATTTCTGTTTTGGTAAGTATGGCTTCAACTTCGGTACTCTTTTAGCAGATAAGGGTGGCATTAATTGATGTACTACTGAGACAAAGAAACCAAACCATCTTTTAACACGCTTCGCATATGCTGGATGTTCATAAATAATTCTGCATACGAGAGTGGGCTGAAAAGTTCATATGATGATGTCATATCAGTAATTGATTACTTTTTTACCAATGGGATCTAAGAATTACAACACCAATGGAAGAATAGTGTGGATAGCATAACGACATGAGGGGCTATGTTGAAAAATAAACTTCATTTGGTCACACCGAAGCGAGTACTTTGGTCAGCCAATGAACTTTTCAGCCGACCCTCGTTTCTGCCAAAAATGGAAAAACAAGAAGTATTGTATACAAAGTGACTTACAAAAGACTTGACAGAATTATTCTTTACGACTAAGAATGCTTTTAGTCGTGTATTTATGTTCTTTTCATATTTCTATATACATAGAATCTTGCTAAAGTATATTTGAAAATTATTTCATTAAAAACTTATGTCTTATCATTTTTTTTCCTGGGCATCACCAGGTAACTATGCTAGTTTTCGTTTTTCCAACTGTGATAATCATCATGAATTTCTCATTAATTCAAACAGAAAAACAATGCATTTGACAAAAACTTTAAAGTTTTCTCATCACAATTCCCTGAAACATCGTTTTCTAGAAAAATGATTATTGATTGATTGATTGATTTTTAACAGTATGTCAATTTGTCTAGGCTTAATTTATGCCAAGAAGTTACAGAATCCTACTCACTGTTCATATTTACAATTTTCTGTAATTGTTTCCCACGAGTTTTTGGAGTTTTAGAGCACAATCGAATACGAATAATTTTTAAATAGAGCTATTTGAAACATAGATGAGACTCTAGCTCTGTGTCAGTGTGAGCCTTAGCCCAGACGGCTGGGGCTGTAGAATACACCACACCGACTGCTTCTCTGCGGAGAGATAAGACTTCCCCAACGTGTGTCCTGGATATGGCACTAAACAATCTGATGGAGAGGTTCCAGTAATGCAGGAGCTTTGGGGAATGTGGAGTACCCCTTTATTGCTATCGCTCCCAGGTCCACTCTGGCCCGGAGTGGTAGCACCTGATAGGGTCTTATCTATGGGTCAAATAGAACTAAACTATGTACTTATGCTAAACAGAATTACTTGAAAAAGAACTATTTTTGACATTGAAACTTTGTACTTACGCTAAACTGAACTATTTGAAATAGAACTGCCTGAACTTTTGCTCAACTGAATTGCTTGAAATAGGACAGTTTTTGACATTGAAATTGTATACCTTTGCTAAACTGAATTTTTTTAAATAGAACTATTTTGACATTTAACCATTTATAAACAAAAACTAAATTTATACTAAACTGAATTGTTTGAGATTTAATTCGACGTTAAATGACCCGAAAAGGGTTGATACGCCGTAAAAAAAAACAACCAAACAACCAACCAGAGTGAGCCTGGGAGTAATGGCAATAAAGAAGTATTCTACACTTCCCACATCTCCAGATATGAAGCTTCATCTGCAGATTCGGCTAGGTGTTACACTCAGGACACACCTTTTGGAGGGGGCTTACCCCCCTGCAGGGGGGACACAGTCAACGTATTCTAAACCTCTTCGATAGGACATAATGTATATAAAGTATCACCCATAAATAAGTACGCGCCTAACAATTCTTTTATACAAAGTCAATTTTCTTCTCAACCAAAACTAACAGGATCTTATCATTTCTAGTGGAAACAAGTCAAAATGGATATCATTAGGTCGTATTTATTATCAAATTCTATAGCATTGAAACCCTGACAACCAAAATAAAACTGCATAAGATGTGTGCTTATTTTTTGGACTGCAATATATTTATATTTTTGTTCACATACAGATATCCTGAAGGTCATTATTTCCTTAGAATAATTCAAGTAATAAACCTCTTCGTGTAGTCCCCGTGGCCTGTACTGTGACATCGTAGTAAGCGAGTTCGAACCTCAGTCATGCTATTACGTTCACTTTCGGTCAAATAAACTTAGGAAAATTATTTACTCCTTTATACCCCCAGTTATGGGTTAAATAATACCGCTACTGACCTACAATGTGGCTTTGGCATTAAATAACATAAAAAGTTGATATGCCATTAAAAAAGATAGAAACCTACAATAAGCCATATATTTTTCAGCATTGAATTTATTCATTCATGTATCTCCATCACTTCTCTAGGGTTTTAACAATGTCAAAAATAAATACTTTTGAGTTCCATTATAATTTTCAATGGTAACAGAAAGCCTATTTTATGCGAACTGAAATAGCAACGCATCTGTGCTGCAAAAATATCTAATAAAGGCAGGTTATGCACCGAGATTAATTTCTCCTATTCAACAACAAAGGCTAAAAGCACCGGTTCTCGTTAGATCACCAAAATTAAGCAGCAATGAAAATGTTCAGTTCTTAAGCTCAGTGATCATCTAGAAATAGAAGGTACTGTAAGCAACCACAGATTTCTGTGTAAAGATTAGTAAATAACTACAACAAAGAAAGACTCCCTTACAATGTCAAACTCATTGAGTCGACTGATTTCATTTTTCCTGCTTTTGGTCGTTGGACCAACTCGGCACTACCACATTCGTAATCAATATCCTTTTTTTTTGTTTTAATTTCTTCATTGTTGAAAGAATATTAATCACGATTCACTGATCTTCTAGCCAGTATTCATGTTATTTTGTGCCCTGATTGTGACACTAAACTGCATCTGATGGTGAGACACCAGTCCTGGAGTTTGGGTAATATGAAGTAGTACTCCTTCATTACATTACTCTCAAGTTCACTATGACCCGGAGTAGTTGTACCTTTTAGGGTGCATTAGAGTGTTCGTCAATGGTCCGGGAGACCGGGGTTCAATCCCAGGTCGCGTCATCCAAAGACTTTTAAAATGGTACTTGATACCTCCTTGCTTAACACTCAGCAATATAAGGTATGTATCAAGGGTAAAGTGGAGCAATCCTGGGAAAGGAGTAGCGCCATCCCCTACACTATGGTGTCGTAGCAATTAAAAAGGGAGCCTTCTGGTCACTCTCGACTACAGTCACTAACAACTATAGGCTAAATAAAACTGTTCAATTATTTACTAAGAATTTGCATACAGCTGTAAGGTTTCAAATTACTAATGATAATAATTCTTAGTAATTTGAATCCATGCAGCTGTGTGCAAATTGTTTCTGTTAGATAGGAATACTTGATAAATAGAATTACTGGTGTTAAATTATACTTGAAACACTCTGTTTGCACTTCGTTAAATGGTTTCAAGTATTACTATCAAACATTAATGATTCTAATTAATATAACTCATTTAAATGTGTGCAAATAAATGAGCTCAAACTCGTTTAAAAATAAAGTTACCAGCAAACTACTCGCTTACAAATTAAAATATATATATATATATATATATATATATATATATATATATATATATATATATATATATATAAATTTGTCATTAAATAATGCACAAGAGTTGATATGACATAAAATACCAACCAACAAACCAACTTTATTCTGCATTATACCTCAGGGTAGAAACAAAGAACTTAGCTTCAAGGAGTCGTCCCCCTGTCTAAATAGAATAGGGCCAGGTTGATTGACTGACTCATGATACGTCCCTAAAAAGAGAATGCCGACAGATCTAAGCTATGCCGAAGATTCTCTAGTTTAAAAACGACCTTGTGTAGAAGCTGCTTATATCGGGAAGATGAGGTAAATAACTTCTTATGTTCCCAAGTAAATGTAACATTAACATAGAAATTTCTTATACTAAATATAACGACTATCACAGGACCGTCTTGGATATGTTATGGTACCTACCTACATGGTAATGGACTATTCCTCCTCGGTATATACCGACTCTACTTAACACTCGGGAGATAAACTCCAAACTGCCTGACAGTAACGGAAAGACAATCCTAATTGTTGTATAACACCTGTATTCTGTATATTTGCTCTGTTATAGTAATATATTTGTTTTAACTTACTTCTTTTGTCTGTGTGTCTTCATTTTGACCCCTAAACACCACAACAATATGCCCAAAACATTTAAGCTTAAATTTAATGCTGAAGGTCTAATTCATCTAAAAAGCAAATAAAATCAGTATTCTCTGGTTGTGAGACCAAGCACTTTGGGGGGAAAATAAATCAGAAACGACTCAATCTACCTGCAAACTCCTCGGCTAATGAGCAAATCTTGATTAATCTTGATATGTGAATCTCTTTAATCGCTGGGGAAGAGAGACAAGGCGAGCACATTAGAGCCACCCCTGGCTATCAAAGGTGCGTAGGACATTTTAGCTTAGAATTGATCAGGAAAGTCTAATTTATCCAGAAAATAAATAAAATTGTCATTTGCGGCAGCACGCCCCAACTCGTAAAGGGGTTGAGACTTTGTGTGGAAAAAAGAAATTAGACCGGACTCATTCAAGCAGAAAGCAAATAAAATAAATTCTGTTTCACAAAATGTGTTTTTATAACGCCAGGTTCATTTTACAACTTTAACTTAGTTGAGTTCGATAGATGCTTTCTACTAATACATGGATTAGTATCTAAGGTAATTGTTAGGACGATCTAACGGTCAAGGGAGCTAAACCCATTTCTTTTTCAGACGGAGTTACCTACTCCCTTTTGACCCCTACTGTTTTGAGTTCTCGTGTAAATATACGAGAACGGAACGAGATTAGGTGTAGCAGCGAGAACGAAGGATGACTTTAAAATCCGGGGATCAAATGTGGAATTAATTTACCTTTTCCCGAGGGATCTGAGACACACAGCTCAACCCATATTGATAAATGTATTGGGTACCATCCAATATGTGTTTGTCCTTGTAAATAAATGTTCTAGTCAAGTCAACTGTGAGTACTCTATTCATTTTCCACTACTATGTCTGTCTGTCATCGATGTGTTACACACACACACACACACCATATTCGTCTAAGGGATAGATCTTCTGTAAGACACATTATTAGTTATGGTGTTTCGACACCCGCAGATGTAACAGTAATCTTCATCGAAAAATGGTATTGGTTGGTTGCAATTAAATAGTTCTAAGTAATTAATAATAATCGTTTGTAAGCAATTATAACTTCAAGAAGCCATTCTTAATACAAATAATATACACACAAATATATGGCTTCAAGTATTCCAATCGGACGCTAATGATATATTCACAATTATATGGTTTCAAGTAACAAATGTCTGATTAATATTGTAATTATCTACATGGAATGGATGGTAACGTGGAATAAGTTAAGGGGCTAATAACCCTTTTTTTGCCCAAAGACCGAGATCACTGATAGCCAGTTCTTGCTTGAATCAATAACTGCCAAGTAAGAGGACCTATTTCTATCTAATACAAATAATTTGTGCACAGTTTCAAGTATTCATATCTAGTAGTAATCATTTTCATACAGTTATAAATTTTCAGGTAATCCTGTGTCAAGCTAATAAGTTAAACACAAATCATTGGTTTAAAGGATTTCAAGCCATAAGATTTCAAGTAACCGATAATAATCAATATATATAATTTTAGCGCAAATAAATATTCATAATGTTAATAATTTGTATACATGTTTCAAGTATTCCTATCTAATACTAATAATTATCAAATGGATCTATTTCATCAATAAATGGAATTCTAACAATTGCTACCATCCTAGTTCAGTGGGAACTTGGGAGTAAAGTCAATGAAGAAGTGACAATGACGCAACTGCCTAGCTGCCCTGCTCCGTACACCTCTCGTATTGAATATATTTTTTGCACCGTGATGTCGAATCCCACATTGTATTCTGCAGAGGCATAGCCCAGGAGTCAGCGGTGTCACAAGGACAAAGAAAAATAAATGACGAACACAAACTTTGAAAGAGAGGGTTGTGACACTCCAGGAGCTTTCTCCGATACTACTCTGTTTCCCCCAAACACACCCACTTTAGTGTGCGGCGTGAGCTCAACTGTCTACTGCTGCTATTTCTGATCACCCCAACGAAACTGCTTCCTGGCTCCCGCGTCCAACTCGTATCTCAAGTCATGTAACATGGACAAATACATAAATATGCGAAATGTAAATGGGACGTTCATTACATATATAACATAGAACATAGGAATCTCGAAACTCGAAAAACACTTGACGACTTCTCAGTTCAGGTACGAAACCTTTTATTACCTTTGAGTTAAAGGTTTCGACATAAGGAAGAAAGATACACAATCTTTCTATTCCAGCCTTTTCATCTGCCCTCCCCCCATCTCGTGCGGCACCCGCCACAAAGGTCTCCGCGAGCAAGCTAAAACCAACCATCTTCCCCCGAGGCAGGTCTCATCTCAACTCTCCCGGTGTCTAGTCTCAACTAACAGACTTTTTCAAAATCTCCCAAAATCCACCGCGCGCTTCCAGTGCGTGACGTCATTCGCACTGTGTAACCCCGTTTCCCATCTCAGGCTATTGTGACATCTCTGAGTGACACGTCCGCTCTGCGCGTGCGCGTGAACACCTGTTTTAATGTTGCACCTAACTAACCCATGTGCTGAGCCGAAAGGTTCTCAGCCTAACTTAACCCAAAGGCATAAACCGAAATCCCTTGGCCATTATATTACAGTCAGCGCAAACTCCCTCCACAACTAATCTCACCTGTATACATACAGGGGAAAATCTTGCTTACTTCCGGACACAGACCACTTATAAGGCCGAACATTAAAATATTTCCAAACTGGATGTCTCCAGGACACTCTAAAAAGATGACAATAAAATTTAACTCTTTCAAGTTACGGTCTCAGCAGTCTTCTCAATCTCATCTGGCCATCTCCACTTAGGAAATTCATTCACTTCACCCAATCTTTCCCAACCAGCATCTACACATAAAATATTCCGTACACATATATACACGTACATGAAACCAAATGATCATGCTTGTAACTACAATTTTTTCTACTAGGGCACCTAAAAGTGCATAGTGTTACATACCTCCAGGCGCCTCTGGTGGTGTAATGGTTAGCAAGCTCGACTAGCAAACCTACACGAGTGAGTTTGAGTCTCATTGGGTGCCCCTTTCATATGGCCTTGTGCCACATCTAAGCAAAAAGCTTAGTAAATTTCCATAGTGTTACACACCTCCGCTCAGATATGCCTACCCTTACATCGACACATATACACCTAGGCCTATATATATATATATATATAGTCATCCACAGACAGATCTGTTTCGTTCTATCAGAACTAATATATATATATATATATATATATATATATATATATATATATATATATATTGGTTGATTCGCAAGTATACACATATATACATGCACACACATACATACGCATACATATATATATATATATATAGTCATCCACAGACAGATCTGTTTCGTTCCATATATTGGTTGATTCGCAAGTATACACGTATATACATACACACACATACATACGCATATATATATATATATATATATAGTCATCCACAGACATCTGTTTCGTTCTATCATAACTATATATATATATATATATATATATATATATATATATATATTGGTTGATTCGCAAGTATACACGTATATACATACACACACACACATACATACGCATACATCTTACCATATGTACAAACACATCTACAGTCCATAGTAGCACATGACTCTACGGTTTACAGAACTCCAGAACTGGACCCTCACTGCCAAATGCAGTTTAGTTTTATATCCAAGATAGAACGATAAAGAGAGAATACATCTTTCACCTTTGTCTAAGGACGACGTTTCGCAATCATTAACTCGTGATTAATATGTGATAGATAATCACAGGTAATATGTGATAGATAATCACAGGTATATTTGAATTCCAATCAACTAATAATTTGTAAACAACTATATATTCAAGTAACTATTCCTAATACAAATAATATGCACACAATCCAGTATTCCTATCTAATCCTAGTAATTTGTTAAAAAATGATATGGTTTCAAGTAACTATTCTTATTTAATAATAATAATCATTTGTCTGCAGTTATGTTTCCAAGTATTTCTATCTAATACGAATAATTTTCAAACAGCTACATTTGAATAGTGCATAGGACTCTAACAGATACTATCACTTCGGCTCAGAGGGGATCGTGGAGCAATGGCAACAAAGGGCTGTCTATGGAGCCTCACCACCGGATGCGATTTCATGTCCTACACAGAACACTCGAAAAATTGCGCTTGTATTTTTCAATAGTATTTCGTAAGTATATAGGATACCACATTATCACCCGTATGACTTTATATATAGATAAAATATTCTTATTTTTGTTTACATTCAAATATATTTAATAGTCGTAAAAAACGTACGGATATATTTAATTTTTTATGATTCTTTTAAAAAATGAAATAAATAACATAGAATAGATTTTTTGCTTTAATTTTTTTTTTATATAATTCTGTCATTTTCAAGTCTTTATGTAAAAAAAAAAGGACTTTTTTCTTAATTCAATTCATTCTTTCTCTTTCTCACTTCTTCGTCTTTCTCCCTCCCCCTCCTCTTTTACTCTCATCTATGCTCAGAACATCAAAATTTAACAATTTCTCTTCCTTTTTGTAAACCCTCTTCCTCCTCCGCGGACAACTCCCAGAATTTCAACACCTAGTAATTATATGTAACTTTACATCCATCCTGCATCTTTTTAACGTTTCAATTTGTTTTACCTCGCATAACTTTAAACTCACTAAATCACTCCTTCTTTAACTCTCTTTAAATTATTCACGCACTCGATGGATCTTTCTCTTTTTTTCTTTCTTTCAGTCATACATA
The DNA here is from genome assembly GCA_963585895.1 of Sepioteuthis lessoniana. Classification (NCBI taxonomy): domain Eukaryota; kingdom Metazoa; phylum Mollusca; class Cephalopoda; order Myopsida; family Loliginidae; genus Sepioteuthis; species Sepioteuthis lessoniana. Next base: position 72,458,361 of record OY757919.1, read on the forward strand.
CACTCACTCTTTCTTTTGCTAACTCACATTTCAAACAAGAGGTCCAGTTTCTGTACTCCGGTTTTAAACTGTTCTTCATTGTTATCCACCTGCGTTAACATATTTTATATAGACCAATCCATCCTAACTTTTAAGTTATGAAAAGAATCAGACCAGATAGACAGTTATACAACCATATACGGGAATTATCTAACTAGTTTATATTGCCTCTAAGGATGTTAATACTTTCATTGAATGTAATGCTTCATATTCGCTACAATCCAGTGGGTTATTTTTTCAACATATGTCTCATAATGCGATTTTCAACCGAATGTTTCGCTCCAAAAAAGTAATGCATTCTACATTCGATGAAACCTAATGGTATAAACAATTGTATATATTTTCCTTCTTTTATTTATTTATTTATCTATTTATTTTTGTTCTGAAGGGATAGATTTGGCAAGTGACCAGGAAATTCACCCGACTTCAATTCCACAGCCCCCCTACTGTCGGAAGGGCTTAAAATACGTTGACTGTATCACCCGTAGATGAGTAAAACTCCCCACTAAAAAGGGTCTCCTGGGAATGACACTAAACTGCATCTGATGATGAACTCTGGGAGTATGGAATACGCCTTCATTACCATCAGAGCCTGGTCTACTCTGACTCGAAGTGGTAGTACCTTTAAGAGTCTCATCTATAAATCGAATAGGTCTGTTTGAAAATTATTAGTATGGGATAAGTATATATGAAAATACATAAACGCGTGCAAACAAATGATTATTATTGAAAAGAAATAAGTACTTGAAACCATATAATTCTGTATAGATTATTTGTATTGGATGAGAATACTTAATATCATATATCATATATAGTGTGTAAAAACGCTTTGGGAACAACTACATAATGTAAATATGAGGGTACCATGAACGAGTTTCTCTAACCTCTAGACATAATGTAACTCTAGATAGATTGACATGCCGTTAAAATGGAGGAATCAATCATTTGGAGCCATCATGAAGAAAGATGTCGAAAGAACAGTAACATTTTCGGTAAAATTTAATTAGGGATTAATTAAAAGGCGAATAAGAAATGTTTTTCAAGCCGCATTTATTTGTGAAACTATTTCAGATTTTGTGAAGGCTTCTTGTGAACAATTGATTAGAAGTATTGATCGCTCGTTGATTTGATGTTACTTACTAAACTTAGTCTAGTTGAGGCACGATTTCTGAAGTATGGGTTACTTACTAGTAATGGTTGCTTAGTCTAGACCGTTAACCATTACCCCACGTGAACCACCCGTGAGGATTATATATCGGTTTCAAAAAAAGCGGTTCTATGGACACCCTTATTTACTAACCTTAGCTTAGTCTGGTAGAGATATAATATTGCTTATGAAAAAAGTTAAATCTGAATTTTTTCTAAACCAACAATGTCAGAATTTTATTATTTGTAATGGAACATCATACAATTAAAATGGATATTATTACATATTAATTATTACCAAACCCGAGAGAATATGTAGGAGCCAATAAAAATATGAAGATAATGAGACAAAACCTTACTTCTATCTGGATGGTGAATGTAAGTATTACATTCCATTATATATATATATATATATATATATATATATATATATATATATAACCACAGACATTTTATCTGCGGAATGTGTACCTACTTTGGGTTGCAGAGTTTTAATGGTGTAGATCTTGTTAAAACGTAAAACTTAAATATATCCGATTTGATAGTATTATATTTCACTTGAAATTGTTAGGGGTGAACTTATATTTATATATATATATATATATATATATATATATATATATATATGCTGGGTGATTGAGAAGTAACTCTCGATTTTGAAATTCTTATCATTCCTTTCTTGTAAAAAGTTATAGTTTAGAAATAGATTATAAGAATTTCAAAATCAGAAATGACTTTTCATTCACCCGGAACATATGCACGCACACACAAATATACAGAGAGGGAGGGAGGTAGGGAAGGAGAGGGAAGGAGGGATGAGGTATTTGAAGGAAAATTATAGCAGTAAATAAAAATTGGGCAACTCAAGTCGACTATTTTTAAGGCTAGCTTAATGTATATATATATATATATATATATATATATATATATATATATATTCTTCATTTTTTAATATATTACATATATATATACACACACACCTCCTTATATATGCATATGTATTATATAAGTATACATATATTTTATATTTTCCTTATTCTTTAAAATATATATGTGTGTCTGTCTGTCTGTCTTGTCACGAGTAGTATTCATTTTCGTGAAATAGAATTTGATTAAGCAATACTTCTAGTGAAACTTGTCGATTTATTTTGTCTTCTTTTTCTTAAACTGTCGGATTTACCCTAAACCTTACCAATATATATATATATATATATATATATATATATATATATATATATATATATATATATATATATATATATAAGTATTATTTTTTGTCGATATTTTACACTTTTACGAACATTTTTTAATGCTAGATTAAAAATCCATTAACTATAGATGAATTAAGCTTTTTATCGAAAGTTTTTCTACTGTTACAATAGCTCCGGGAGCTAACTGTTATAAATTCGACACAACATTCCACTCAGGTGTTATTTCCTGAAAGAAAGAAAGAAAGAAAGAAAGAAAGAAAGAATCCTATCACTTTTTTTATTGACAAATAACAATAGCAGAACTGATATTTTCGTTTTCCTCACACAATGGTGGAACTGGTACTTCCGGTTTCTTAAAACTCAAGAACTTAATTACAATAACAATTAGATTAACACTCACTCGTTCTTCTGTCTTCTTATATTATTCTTCTTTCTCTTTATATGTATTTAAACGAATTTCTTTTTTCTTTTTGTAAAGGTTAAAAACTGATAAAACATGTTACAAAGCTGTGTCCAAAATTATAAAGATAGAAGCTACATTTCCCAAGACAGAAATTTAGTATAAATAAAATATTAATTTTCTTTAAAAGATACTCCTCTTAGTATTCAATACACTTATTCTAGCGAAGTTTCCATCGCTCAAAAGATTTCTGAAACTCTTTTGATACGGTATGAAACTGCATAGTTTTCTTTTAATGTCCTCACGTCCTCAAATATCTTACCGTTCAAATGAAGTTTCAGTATCAGAAAGAAAGAAAGGTCGTATTATACTAGTTGTAGTGAGTATATAGGTACTTGCACATTCCTGCATTTCTCTAAAAACAGCTGATGAGAACGTATTGAGAATTAGCACTGACTCATAAAGATAAAGTCTAGATTTCTTGACAATCCCACTTTATCATAAAAATTAATCCGCAGTGCAAGCATCTTCATTCAAATTTTGAATTTTAATATCAAAAACTCTAAAGCTTCAAACTTGATACGACTTGATCATATATCCAATACTAATCAGAAGTATTTGAACAAAATGGTTATTAGTTTCAAGAGTTAAAAACAGTAAAAAAAAATTACACAAGAAGGACCAAATTTCAATCAACGACATATGCATTTAGACAAATCTTATCCATGAGATGAATTTTCAATTTAAGCAACAAAAAAATAACAGGAAGTTCGGTTTGGTGAGCATGGAGGTGTTACACTTATAGAATCCTGCTTTTTACCGACGAATTAGCACTAACCCATCTAGAGGTCTGGATGTTAAGACATTACCACTTTATCATATAAGTTGTTCATCTATGCACATGTCATGTTTTTGTTGCCTAAACGTATATCTGTTTTTGCTTGTTTGTTTGTTTATTTGTTTGTTCAGTTAGTTCTTCGTATATTTTCTATAGTACATCATTTATTATGTAAGTAACATCTAACCAATGGCAATAATAAATAACAATGAATGACTACACGTCTATCAATAAAATATAATGTTTCCAGAATTTTAAAACTCCACGAAAAACATTTTTTATTCAAAAAGATTGATATATGTTTCATTTACTTACCATAACGAAGGCAAATTGGATAACGGAAATCTTCCAGAGAAACATATTTTTTCTGAAAAATAAAATTTCATAAAAATCTTTAATATTTTCGAAATGCATAATGTATGTTTTGGGTCATTCCATAATATTTTCCTCTGCATGGCTTGGAAAAAATTATACCATAAATTTAAATAGTCTAATATAATTTGTTGAATGAATATTTCATGAAACTAAAATATCCATTGATTGAATAAAAAATGTTTTGCGTATAACCTGTCATTAGTTTATTTACTGCTGAATTAAAAACAAAATAAAGGAATATCCTCTAAGTGCGCTAAATTCTATGCATGTTTCCTAGCCCCTGCTTACATCAAAAGAGGCTACATCGTGTTTAATAGTTGAGATATTTAATCGACCCCCGCTATCTACAGTTAGAATATGAAGCAAGGTAGGATTAATGCGAGGTGTCTTGCAGTAAGCATACCTCTCTAGGGGAAATTTAAACGATTGTTCACTTCCTTCGATATTCCCCTTCAGAAACGCCTCAGATGCCGGGCAATCAACCCAGCCTTTACCCCTTTTAAGATATTACACTGCCTGTCAAAGGTCAGATATGTAAGTTCGTGAATTTCAAAAACAGCATGCACCTATGTCTTAAGGTAAACAAAAAAAAAAACAGCGGAAATACCACGTGAATTGCGTGAGTGGGTTACCAGAATGAAGAATAACAACGAGGTACATGAGTAGTTGGTTGGTTGGGTCTTATGGCATATTAACCTTTGTAAGTTATTTAATGCCAAATACATTTTTATACAAACAATAAGTTCTATTTCAAACAATTCAGTTTAGCATGAATGCACAGTTTAATTGTCAAAAACATCTCTATTTCAAGCTATTTAGTTTAGTCAAATGGTTCTAATTCAAACAATTCAGTTTAGTATAAGTATATTTTTTGTCCACACACAGTTAAATGTCAAAAGAGTTCTATTTCAAACAATTCAGTTTAGCATATGTACGCAGTTTGAATGTCAAAACAGGACTAATTCGAGCAATTTAGTTTAGCATAACTACGCTGTTTAAATGTTAAACAGTTTTATTTCAAGTAATTCAGTTTAGCATAAGTACGCAGTTTAGTTCTATTTGACACATAGATAGGACCCTATCAAGTGCTACCACTCCAGATCAGAGAGGACCTGGTAGCGATGGCAATGAAGAGGTACTCTACTTTCCCGAAAGCTTTAACATTACTGGAACCTTACCCTCAGATTGTTTAGTGTCATATCCAGGACACTTGTTGGGGGTTCGTACCCACCTCCAGGAGTGCAGTCGGTGTATTCTACAACCCCAGCCGACTGGGCAAAGGTGCGTGGGTATCCAAAAAATATGTAACGACGGAAATTTTCGTCCTCGGAACAGTGGGCAGAGAGCAGTAGGCAAAGAGCAGAGACTAGTCGTCAGGCCGTTCTAGGATCTGGCCAGGGGAGGGGGTCGATAGAGAAAAATCAAAATGTACAAGACTCGTTAATGTCGAAAGCGAATATGATCTCAGAAGAAAATAGGAGAACCTAACGGAAGCGTCTGTAATGAATTGACCTGTACCTGCTTCATGGGGATAGAGCAAAGAAGTAAGGCTCTCTGAATATTTCGTATCTCAACCTGGTGTAAATCTTAGCGGTTCCCTGTCTATCCTGACTCTCTCTTCACATAATTAATTTCGCCCCGATTTCGTTATAAAAAAGAGAGATTATATTTTTTTACCAGAGAAAGGAGTAGTACCCTTGTTGTATCGTATACTACGCGTATACAAATATACACGGGAACATTATCAACTGATAATGACGACTTCAATAACGACGAACACACTTCTTTATAAAAATATAAATCTCTCACACTTTATTTTCAAAAGGTGATATTTGTTGTGTGTGAGAAATGAGTGGAGACAAGGACGGACTGCCATATTAACCCAAGTTCTTCCTTGACCGTAGCAGCACTTCTTTCGCATCTTGGCGTGGGTTGCTCAATAGGTAGTCACAAAGGGCCCAAAGCCCTCAATCTGCAGCTGGTTCTCACTTCGGCACCCTGTCTTCAACTGACTCGAACCGCCCGGGCACCTGGTTATATTATTTTCGCCGCCCACCTGGTTCCGCTGTTCTTCCGCTTATTTACACAGGTGCATCTCTTGATTGACGGCTCGGTCGAGGATCAATATATAACACTCTCCCATACACCTTAGTGTAGTAACTAATGAAAAGGGGGCTTTGGGGTCGCCCTCGACTATGGTCGAAAACTTCTCTTACTTTTTACTTTTTATATTTTTATTGATAACTGATACCCTTTTCTTCTCTCGCTATACAACAAAGAGAGAAACAAATTCTATTTAGTAGGAAAACTCCACCACCAAGGTCCGGGCATTTATTTATCTAGTGTTGAGTTAGCCTTTGTTCAATGTTGTCATCTGCATGTTGTTCCACAGTTGATTGTTAATTGACCAATGTAGCGAAGTGATCATTCCACCAGGCAAGAAACTCGTGCTTCTTAGTGATTATAATTTTGTAATCGAGAGCTAGTCGTTGTTCACTCTTAAACCCAACACAGCTCTAATCCTTTGGCAAAAACCTTTGGGTTATTAGAGTCTGAAAGTGTCTTGAGTTCATCCGCTTTTGTCAACCAGCGTTTATTTTTCAGTTCTCTACATCTCTGTCGGAGAAATTGACAGCATGTTCTATATCTTACCTCAGTAGACTTGATTTTCTTGCTGAGCATGTTATTCTTGACTAGATTCCGGTAGTTAATAAGCTCTAATATTGGATAAGTTTCCGTCGAACCATTTTTTGTGCTTCCAAACTGCAGTGTCAAGTTTCTCTTTAGATACCTTGCACACGATTGATTTAGAATCAAACAGACTCGAAAGGAGTACTGCCATAATATTAGAGGAACCCCAAAAATACAACATCGACATTACTGCTCTAAGTAAGGTCAGATTCACTGAAAGTGGCAGCATCAGAGAAGAGACGGACAACACCTTTTAACTAGAATAGGAAAACTTCAACAGAGAGATATGAATTTGGTGTGGCTTTTGCGGTCAGGAATGGTCTTCTGTCAAGTATGTCTAACGATTCCAAACCACTTAGTGAGAGACTTATGCTGAAGTTTTCATTAGTTGACAGTAAATATTGTACCTTGATTGCTGTCTATGCCTCGACTATGACCAGTAACCCAGGAAAAATTAGTAGTTTTTACGATCAGCTCGACCAAATGCTTCGTGCTATCCCGATTGCAGACAAAATCGTCTTCTTTGGAGATTTTAACAGTCAAGTTGGGTAATCACATTATACCAGTGCGAAGGTTCTTGGTAAGTTTGGAACGGAGAAAGCTAATACTAATGGCTATCCATCGGCACAGAATACCAGCTGGTCATTACCAACACCTATTTCAAACACAAGCAAATCCGCAAGAACTCACGGATGTACCCAAGATCCAAACTCTGACACCTCATCGACTACATCATCACGTGACAGCTTGATCTTCCGGACTTTCTGAACAAAAGAGCGATAAGATGAACCAGCTGCAGTACTGTCATGTGATGTTCATCTACAACCACACTAGAAGCGAAGCGGAGAAATAAGGAAAGACAAAATGCCAATCAGTAAGCTTACAACCAACACGATCAAGATCAACGGAGTCAGGTATTTTATGGAGGACTCACTAAACGACAGACTAGCTGAAATTCTAGCAGGTAATTTTAGAAGAAAAGTGGAACGCTTTCAAATCAACATACATAAATATATGAAGAGAGAGAGAGAGAGAGAGAGAGAGAGAGAGAGAGAGAAATGAGAATTTTAGTAATATATTGATGAGATATCCTAAACTATGGACAGCGAAACAAAAATAGTTTGCATGCATTGATTGAATAATACTTGGTTTGAAATTTTGAGTACGTCACCAAATATAAGTGGCACTTTTTAAAAAAGGCCTAAGAGTACAATTGAAAAGTTGGAACGATGACAAGTAAGATGAGGAGAGCAGTTCGAATTAACCTTGAGTAAGATAACGATAATTCTTGGTATCATAAATTAAGACAGAAAAGCAATTATAAAGCATCTCACTAATTATGAATTTTATTTTATCGTTTCAACTTGGTTAATGAAATATCAAAAGTATTCGAATTGTGACTATTGCAAAATATTCTCTTATCAATATTGTTAAAATTCAGTTGAAGATGAGGCTATCAGCCATTATTATTGATAATTCTAATGTGTATTATTGTTGAATAATAGATTCTGCGAATCTATTATTAGGCAAATGGTGTAGATTAGTCTAAAACTGCAGGGACACCGTCGGGACAAATAAGTATAATTGACTTGTTATGACTCCGAGGTCGTTTGAGAACGTGGCTTTCATTGGACGAGAAGGTCATGTGACCAAATGATCTTAGGAAGTTTAGAAGTCGAATTTAACATATTTTCAATCAGAAAGAATCGCAATATGAAAGTAGTCAAGAAGTTCGACTCTGTGCCACTGTCTCCCCGTAGTCGAAATAGGTGAAATGAAAGGGTTGTTAATAAATGAATAGATAAATTATGTGCACTTAGAAATGTGGTCTCGTGTTGTTGATTTTACCGATGTGGACGGGACGAAAGAAACGGCAGCACGAGAGAGACAGTGACAGCCGTAACACGAAGCGACAGCGGGAGGAGATGGGCGTCGAGCGTAGAAGTAAAGTAAGTAAAGTTAGCGACCATAGTCGAGGGTGACCCGAAGGCTCCCTTTTCGATAGCTACTACACCAAGGTGTAGGGGAGAGCGCTACTCCATTCCCAGGATTGCTCCACTTTACCCTTGAACCGTACCTTATAATGCTGAGTGTTAAGCAAGGTGGTATCAAGTACCATTTTTAAAGTCTTTGGTATGACTCGACCTGGGATTGAACCCAGGTCTCCCGGGCCGAAATAGAAGAGCGTAATATTATCCTTCACCCTATCGAGTGATTTCTTTTAAGATATTCTATTAATATTACTACTGTGTAAAATAATAACATTAAATAATCAAAGACGGAATGTGGAAATTTAATCAAGTGGGCTTTTGTACTGATGATTTGAAAGTCTGTCTTCGTATACTTGTCGTATCTGGCTACCATAGCACACCGCCACAATTATTTGTGTGTGAGGAACACAATTCGGACACTTTGTCGCAAAGGAAATGTATTATGGTTTAAAATTTCCTCATGCTGAACCATGAAAAACAATTCACAACGAATTAACAACATATTTATTGCCTGAGCAAACTTATCAGAATGAATACAGAAATAACATGAAATACTAGACGAATGCCTTATTGCGAAAAGTCCATTCATGCAGTTGAAGAGTCCTTTGGTATAAGTTGAGTGTCCATAATAGAACGAATGTTGTTGAGTGAAGACTTACGTCAAAGTATAGTACTGTGGGTGATACGACACGTGGTTTGTTGGGACGAAAGCCCCACTATCGAGAGATCCATACATTTGTACGTGCTTCTTGTCGAGGCAGGACCGAAGAGTGAGAGAAAGAAAGCGTTTGATTTTGCTGCCCTGTTTTATATGCTACTTTAGTCACGCCGCTTAGCGACCGCTAGAAATACTATTTGGAAGATTACAGATGTAATCTCTACAAGAGTATTCAGTGGCTTAGTATTATTTGGATTTATGTCATATAATGTTCTCGTAGTTTAGATGGTAAAGTAGCTAGCGAACTATGCCATCCGGGGATAAGAAGACGTGAATACGATTCCCCCTGGAAGCTTATTTGTTCTTGTTTCTGATATGCGCAGTTCCTTGTTGTCGTACAAATTATAAACCCGGGTGAGTTGCGATAAAAATAGAATTAGATAAAGGAAAAATGAGTCAAAATTAATGAATACAACGACGATGATTTTAAATGCTCACCAATTTCAAATTGATTCTCTATAACATAGTCAAGGTACGAAACGGTGGGGGTTAGAATGTTCTGACTGTACCTTCCCCAACTTAGGAGTAAGACCTCCCAAACAAAGGGTTGTCATGGGTATTACACTAGACTTCATCTGTTGGCAAGGCTCCAGTTCTGGAACTCTGGTGAGTGTAGAGTACTCCTTAAAAGCTATTACTCCCAGGTCCACTCATACCCGGAGTGATAGTATTTATTAAGGTCCCATCTATAGTTCATATAGATCTGTGTGAAAATATCTAATATTAGATAAGCATATTCAATACCAAATGACAGTAAATTGTTTTAAGAATATTTGCTTGAAGTTAAAATTGTTTACTTAGGATTATTATTAGTTACTCGTAACCCTATAACTTTGTTCAGATGATTATTAAATAAGTACTTAAAACCATACAGTGTGCGGAAGAAAAATTAAGAATATTCTTCTATTATACACGACTCTATTATAAAACAAGATTAATTTTAATTTTAAAAAATAAACAGCAAAATAAGAAGCTCAACACAAAACAATAAATTTACTCAATATGACATTTTTTTCAGTTATTGTATCAAGACACATTCGAAACTATTTGCATGTCTTTAAAATAATTCAGACATTTTATTCCATTCCTCCTTCATAACAAACTAATATTTGGAAGGGAAGTTGCATTTGTTTTGCTTTCTAAAACGCCTCAAAGAGCATAATCAATGGGGTTAAGGTCTAGACTTGATGAAGGCCTTAAAGAAACTCCAATTATTCCGGAAAATTTTTTTGGCTTGGTTTCGGCATTAAGAAAATCATAAATTCTTTGTCTTTGTTTCTTTTCTTGCTCACTCATATTGGGCTGAATTTTAATGAAAAAGTATTTGAATAATAGAGATAATCATGAAAATTTTCAAAAATTTGACTAATCAGACTAAAAAACCTTTTTGAAAATTATTTAATATTTTGCTTCCGCACCCTGTATAATTGTGTATACATTATTAGTATTACGCTTGAAACCATACAACTGTATCCATGTTTTTGTATTAGAAAGGAAAACTTCATTGGCTGGTTGCTTGGATTTTATGGCATATAACGTAGGTCATTTAACGCTAAATCTATTTTTATGCAAATAGTCAGTTCTATTAACAACAGTTCGCTTTAGCATGAGTACACAGTTTAATTGTCAAAAACATTTCTATTTAAAGCTATTCAGTTTATTAAAACAGTTCTATATTAAACAATTCAGTTTAGTATAAGTACAGATTTTGTTTACACACAGTTAATTATCAAAACAGTTCTATGTTAAACAATTCAGTTTAGTATAAGTACAGTCTCAATGTCGAAAACAGTTATATTTCAAGCAATTCAGTTTACCATAAGTACACAGTTTAATTGTCAAAAACATTTCTATTTCAAGCTATTCAGTTTAGTCAAACAGTTCTAATTCAAACAATTCAGTTTAGCATAAGTATGCAGTTTAGTTCTATTTAACCCATAGATAGAGCCCTATCAGGTGCTACCATTCCAAGCCAGAGTGGACCTGGGACCAATGGCAATGAAGGGGTGCACCACATTCCCCAAGGCCCCAGCATCACTGGAACCTCACCATCAGATTGTTTAGTGTCATATCTAGGACACTCATTGGGGTGAGTCTTACCCCTCGGCAGAAGTGCAGTCGGTGTATTCTACAGTCCCAGCCGACTGAGCAAGGAAAACCTGATATCTTATAACTGTATGCAAAAACTATTAAACAAATAAACAAAAAATATTAATAGAAACGTACAATGAACGCAGTTAGGCATAAAATAAACTTGACATGTCATTAAAATCAATCTTTTTTTGTTTCTCATAACATTTATCAATGTCATGAACAGTTTTTGTTAATGGATTAATTTGAAGCTTAAAAATATGCTAATGTACATACTTTAGGAAAGAGTTTTGTTTTGAACTCTTGGCTATTTTGTCTTCAGATACTCTCTACTTGAACTCACAAAATTCACAAACAAAAAACAAGTACAAAAAAAAAACCATTCAAACTTCGCTTCAAGGTGCAGACATTTTTGTTTTTAACGCTTTTCCATCAGCCATGAAATGAAAGGTTGTCAATGGTTTCAATATTGTAAATTGTTGCTATATTAGTAGTATATGACATGATTTATGATTTATTAGAAGTATATGACTTGATCTCCCTGAGCCTGAAATATCAAGTTTGCAACGTTAAGTCATCATCATCATCATCATCATGTCGTGCCACAGGCACAGATATCCCAGACCCTCTCTCGCCACTACTCCCTATCGTTCATCGCTTCTGGCAGGTCTTCAAGGCTACATCCCGTATCCTCACATAGCTGCTGTATGTATGTTCGAGCTGGTCGTCCTGCTTTTGCTCGGCCATATGTGGGGGTCCATAGGAGTACATCACTTATGAGCTCGTCCCTGCTTCTCCAGCAGTGTCCCACAGGTCTGGTTCGTCTAACTTGTATAGTTTTCGTGATGGGAGGCATGTGGCCGTATAGTTGGTGCCTTGTTGGGTGTTGCTACCAGGACTTGTTCAATATTGCTCACAACATTCTTGTGTAATTGCCGTCTAGCTTCTTCTCCCGCCGTTTAGTTAGCGTCCAAGTAGTGCATCCATACTGCAGTATCGTTAAGTAAAACGGTGCTAAGACCGAAATATCGGACCTACCGGTTAAAAATGTTTGTTACGAGCGTAGCATGACTTTAGCAAATCATGCTCGACGAGTTCATTAAAAAATGTATCTTAATATTGTATCAGATTTTTCCGGGTAATTGTGATAAAAGGTTTATGCTGAAATGAATAAAACAACCAAATAGAAAAACAAATAACAGGAGGTTGAGTTGACAGATGTTATCTTTTATGTATCCTTTTGATAATAAGAAATAATTTACAAATTATATTTTGTGTATAATTTTCTTTTTACTAGTACCGTGTACGTAAGTATTTTTAGTATTCTTTTTTTAATTCCTTACTTATGTGTCAGTCCTAAATTCCATTAAGGATAAAATTTAGTTATCACTGTGAAATTTAGGACTGATATTTTTGGTTCGGCGTCCAGAGAATCTAAGGGTCTGTCTATCCTGTTCCACTACTGGACTGCAACTGAATAGAAAGAAGATAGCTGGTATTTAGACCCACTAGATTTTGGCGGCAAAATAGGTAAAAGTTATTTTTTAAATAATGACACACGTAGGTCTTTTTCTAATTTTAGATTTAATGAAACACTTGGATTAGGGACTATCAAAAACTAATATTATTTGTTTTTTTAAACTAGCGCGCTAAGTATCACATCACAACATATGCTTCTTCAACAGATATATGATTCTCATTCCAGTTTTTTGCAAAACAATCGCTCTATTGTCCAACCAATTTTCACAATATCTTTTGTGCATGTCAACTCAAGTAGATATGAAGGATGTTTCTATCATGCCTGAAACAAAGCCCTGATAATGTTATATAAAAATTACTTTATATAGTTCATACATGATTGAATATATTGACCCATTTAAACAATTAAGTTCAAAGTATTTTAACGGCACTTTCGGGCTAATTACTACATTTTCTGTGCATTTTCTAGATAATTAAATAGCAAAAATTAATGAGTATACATCTTTTAAATCACGTATTTTCTGTCCATTTAGGATTTTATATTAGTCAACGCTCTCCAATCTATCTTGTGATATGCCGATACATTTGGACCAGGAGGTGCATTTAACGTAACAGTTATATATATATATATATATATATACTTATTATGATATACCGATATATTTGCATAAGAAGGTCCACTTAATATAACGATTATCGTCATAGGAAATTAAATAGGCTAGCTGAATTCAAATCCTGGACGAGGCTGTTTGCCTTTCACTTCCTGTTAAAGGCATGAATCCATCGGTTATCTTCTAGATATGAATGAATAGCAGGACAGACTATGATCTTTAACCTTGCTAGGGTGACCAGTCGAGAAGAAGAAAATTCTGAATTCAATCCTCTGTACAAGAGGATTGAAATCAGAATTTTCTGCTTAAAAAACTGACTTTGTGTCACCACATCCTGCTTGTGTCGGAGGGGTTAGGTAAATACTCTTACGGGTCCCAATGGCTTGGAACCCATGTAAACCTATCCGCTCGAATTAGCTAGGAAGAATTAATTGATACGAAATATCTCCTAAACGTGGACAGAGAAATTAGAATATTTTATTGGCGTAGATAGAATAGAGGGTTCTATTCGAAGTTTCTGGAAGATTACCAAATACGATAGAAGGAGACCGTAGAGTGCAACGAAAGGAACATTGTTACTATGATAAGGATCATGATGTTCCCAGTTCATAATAGTGTCGTGGGTATGACACTAAATTGCATCAGATGGTAAGGCTCCAGTCCTTAAGCTTTGGGAAATCCTGAGTACACTATCATTGCCATTACTCCCAGATCAACTTTCGTTGATTATTTTATGCTGGAAGCATCCTTGTAGAGGAACAGCAGTGATACTATTTAAGTGGTTTGGTTATTTGGGTTTTATAGCGTATATCTTTATAGGTTATTCAATGTCAAATCCATTTTTATGAAAATAGTCAGTTCTATTTAAAAACAATTTAGTTTAGCATGTGTACACAGTTTAATTGTCAAAAACATTTCTATCTAAAGCTATTTAGTTTATTTAAACAGTTCAAATTCAGCTAATTCAGTTTAGTATTAGTACATATTTTGTTTACACGCAGTTAAATGTCAAAACAGTTCTATATTAAACAATTCAGTTTAGTGTAAGTATAGTTTCAATGTCAAAACAGTTCCATTTCAAACAATTCAGTTTAGCATAAGCACGCAGTTTAAATGTAAGTACACAGTTTAATTGTCAAAAACATTTCTATTTCAAGCTATTCAGTTTAGTCAAGCAGTTCTAATTCAAACAATTTAGTTTAGCATAAGAATGCAGTTAGTTCTGTTTGACCCATAGATAGGATCTTATCAGGTGCTACCACTCCAGGCCAGAGTGGACCTGGGAGCGAAGGCAATAAAGGGGTACGCCGCATTCCCCAAAGCTCCAGCATTACTGGAACCTCACCATCAGATTCTTTAGTGTCCTATTTAGGACACTCATTGGAGGATCTTATCCCTCTGCAAAGGTGTAGTCGGTGTATTCTATAGCCCCAGTTGACTGGGCAAGATACTATTTAACTCATAGCAAGGAGATAAGGGATTTCATACCTTTCCCAAGTCAATTAGTCCGAAAGTGAACATAATAGCGCGACTGAAGTTCGAACTCACTTATTACGATGTCACAGTCCAGCGAGTTAGCCACTACGCTAAATAAATCTCTTTAAAAATAATTCGCATTTGACTTTTTAAAATTCTCTTGAAAAATTGCAACACAAAAAATGTAAATATGAACTTACAATGAGCGTGATTCCCTAACCACTTAGAATAAAATATCACTTGACAGGTTGACACGCCGCTAAAATTAATCAATCAAAACTAACTCCGCCAGAAAAAAAAAAGCCGTAATGTGCAACGACTGAAATGTTGTTATTAATAAAAAGGACCAAAATGTGAACACTAATTTGAGTTCTTCAGTTTATAATAATGAAAATTCTTCATCCTGGACATTCAAAAATTCCCATAGCAAACGATTTCAATGCAGTTAACAAAAAAACAAAAAATTAAAAAAACGTGATGAAAATTTATAAGAAAACGATATTTAATATGTGATCTTCACATCCGTTTTCTAATTAATAGAAAAAAGTTTCCAAAAGTAAAGTTTCATAAAAGTTTCGAATGACAATACCTCTTTGAAAAGGTGACGATGACGATTGTACAACTCTAAAAAGATCCTCGCGTTCACGGATAACCGTAAGTCTGGCCGAGCGAGTCGGGCGGACGAAAAACCGGACACAACTTCGTGTCTAGGGCTACACTGACTAAATAAAATGGACGCTTTTGATTTTACTTACTATAGAACCAAACAGAAGCTACTGGCGGCTGAGGTGTCGGAAGCAGTTGTGTGCAAATATGCTAAGCAAACGAAAAGCGTCACCAATCTGTTTCTGACCGCCCCGACTCCATCATCATCACCACTACCCCCAGCACACACACCATATCTAAAATGGTCAATCAGAAATGTGGTGTAACAGGGGTAAGGGGGCAAAAATTATGGTGTGGGCGACTGAGTCGACCAGGTGTTTTCGTTTCATTTGTACCTCTTGTCCAGGTTCGTCGTTTGCTTAAGGGTTGGGTGAAGTTGGCGAAAAAAAAATCAAGTTTCAGGTACGAAGCTTCTTATGAAGTCTCAGGAAAGAGCGCTCACTGCTACAGTTGTGCTGAGAAAACCAGACGTGAAATATACAGCTCAATCCACACTTGTCAATGTAAGTACAACTTTTTCCTTTTTTTTTTTTTTTTTTTTTTTTTTTTGGTGGGAGAGTATCTACATACTTACCTTTACATTCCAAGTACAGAGACTCATTTGGTAAAGGCATATGTTTCTCAGATTGATCAAGTTCGGGTCTTGTGCAAAACTTACAATGTTTACTTAGTAAATTATCACACATAAATAAGTACACCACAAACAATTATCTCTAAAATGTTCATTCTCTTCAAAACCAAAGATATCATGATCTAATTATTTCTAATGGAATCTTATGCAATCAAAATGGGTATTATTAGATATTATTTATCACCAAACTCTACAGGATTGAAATTCTGTAACCAAAAATATGCATATTTATACATTTACCAAACACCTCCGCCATGAGTGCGATGGAATTCAAGGTCGATTTTTAAGCGGAGCACAGCTGGTTTGAATTCAAATTTTTCCTTCTCCTAGACTGGTTGCCTATCCAAGGCTAATGAACCAAGTCTGCTTTACCATTTACACACAGCTGGGGGGAGAACAAATGGATTCATACCTTTCTTAAAGTTATTGGCGGAAGTGAAACCCAAACAGCCTCGTCTAGGATTTTAAATTGGATCGTCGATTCCATTTCTTACAATGATAACCATTACACGACGAATACCTCCTGACATGAATATGTAGCAGTTCAAATATAGATTTACCTAATATATATATATATATATATATATATATATATATATATATATTGATGCAAATTTAGTTTTAGTTTTGGTTTGCTTTGGTAGTGATTTATGGTATAACCCTTGTGGGTTATTTAATGCCAAATTCTGTTTGTATATATATTTATTGTATATGATTTGTAAGCAAATAGTTTGTAGGTAACATTATTTTAAAAAGAGCCAGAGTTCATTTGTTTACATAAAGTTTAATGATTTCAAGTTCTATTATTTATTGTTTGAACGCAGTCAAATGGTTTGAAGTATTGTTATTTGACACTAACAGTTCTATTCAATATTTATGATAACCTCTAGTAAAAGCTTGAACAGTTCTGTTTGATGGAACCCAAAAAGTTACTACCTCTCCGGGCAGAGTGAATCTGAGAGTAATGGTTATCCTATTTACCCAACCCCTCCGCTCGGACAGGATATGACACAAGGTCAATTTTTAAGCGGAGCTTATCAGGTTTGAATTCAGAGATTTCCTTCTCCTAGACTAGTTGCCTCACTAGTCTGTCCTACTATTTACCCATAGTTGGAGGGAGAATAATTGGATTCATACCTTTCCCAAGGGTATTAGTGCTATGTGAAATGCAATCAGCCTCGTCCAGGATTTGAACTCGTGTCGCCGTGTCCATTTACTACGACGATAACCATTACACCACGGGCACCTCCTGAGAGTAATGGTTATGAAGGCTACTTCACATTCCCCAAACTCCAAAATTGGAGCCTAAATATCAGATACAGTTTAATTTGGTTTTGGTTAGAGGAGTTGTAACTTTTTTTGTCAGCATTTCAAAACTGAAAAGTTTATTACCAAACCAAGATAAGATGCTATTTATCAGATTTAAGATTCTTGAGCCGTAATAGCAAATTGTGAAAATGTCTTCAGTAAAACATATGTTGCATAGTACCTTCACAAGAGCTTCTTAAACAGTTTGACGTTTTCAAACAACTTTATCTATATGCATAATTTATGCATTGCAACTTAGTATTTTTATACGACTTTATCATACAGTATCAAAAACCAGCTCATTGGTATAGTGGGTAGAGTGTTCGCCAATGGTCTGGGAGATCGGGGTTCAATCCCAGGTCGAGTCATACCAAAAATGGTACTTGATACCTCCTTGCTTAACACTAAGCATTATAAGGTACGTATCAAGTGTAAAGGGTTGCAATCCAGGGAAAGGAGTAGCGCCCTTCCCTACACATCGGTGTAGTAACTAATGAAAAGGGAGCATTCGGGTCGCCCTCGACTACGGTCGCCAACTTTACTTTACTTATCAGCCATAAATGAGTGACCATGTGCCAGACTAAGTATTTGTAAATACAGTATAGCCCATAAGTAAGTCCTCCCCTAAAAATTTTTACTAAAAGGTCATTTTTCTTCGAAACCAAAAAAACAAGGTTTTATTATTTCTAGCTGGATATTATACAATCGAAACGGATATTATTTGGTATTATTTATTAGCAAATTCTTCATCATTGAAAATCTATTACCCAAAATAAAATTCGAACACCACTGTCATCAAAAATAGAATCGTATTCATATGCCCATAAATAAGTACACCCTCTAACACTAAATAAATAAATGAAAACTTAATTTTCTTCTAAGCCAAAGACACCAAGATTTTATTTTTCGTACAACATTATAGTTGAAACGGTTATTATAATGAATTATTCATTTCAAAAATATACAACAGAGAAATTCTCTCACCAAAAATATGAATATGTAGTCGTCGAAAAAGTATATATATATATATATATGTATAAGTAAGTTGGCCGACCGTAGTCGAGGGTGAGCCGAAGATACCATTTTCAATAGCTACTACACCGAGGTGTAGGGAAGGGCTCAACTCCTTACCCGGATTGCACCACTTACCCTTGATCCGTGCTCTATAATGCTGAATGTTAAGCAAAGAAGTATCAATACCATTTTTGAGTCTTTTGTATGACTCGATCTGGGATTGAACCCTGGTCTACTGGACTATATATATATATATATAACCCAGGTTGAATCATACCAAAGACTCCCAAAACGGTACTTGATGCCGCATTGCTTAACACTCAGCATTATAAGGTACGGATCAACGATAAAGTGGAGCAATCCAGCGAATAGAGTAACCATCTTCTCTATACCTGGGTGTAGTAGCTATTGAAAATTGAGTCTTCAGGTCGCCCTCGACTTAGGTAACCAACTTTACTTAACTATATATATATATATATATATATATATATATATATATATATATAAATGCTATTCTATTTTTCGTTACAGAGATGTTGCCACTTCACTTCCGGGTAATTCTCCAAAATATCTCGCTGGGGAAATATATATTATATACAAAATTTATATAGATTCATCATTCAGATAAGAGTAGATGTCACTCATTTCATTCTTTTTTTTACTGAACATCTATATTTTATTCCTCAATTTTTTTTTTATTTGCAATCTGCCGTAAGTTACCATCTTCTAAGTGGTTGTAGGAAAGAAAGACTAAATAAATACAGCTGATTGCTGAACTATAGAGAGTTGAAGACATTGTTTTTTAAATGTAAATGTTCCATAAAAAATGAAAATAATAACTGAAACTTACTCTTATCTAAATGATGAATGTAAGTCTTACATTCATATGCATTTTTATATTTTGGACAAGTGCCTATTTTTACAGAGTGTCAATGGTGTAGAGTTTGATAATAAATAATACCTAATGATATCAGTTTTGATTGTTTAATATTCCACGAAAAAATGTTAGGAGTGAATTCATTTTTGAGTGATTATAGTCTGTTTTGTTTTACTTTTGCTTTTATTTATTTATCTATTTATTTTATTTATATTGGAAAGCAAACCACTTCCTTTTGAGCTGCCTCCTGACATTTTTGCCAAGCGGTTGTTTTGCGACAAAGGACACCTTAACCTCAGGGGTTCGTCCCCGACATGTCTTTACCTGGATTGCAGGACTAAGTTTTTGTTTGGTGCCTGAGGCGTACCATTTGAGAAATGCCGGTGGAGTCAAGTACTTTCGCTCCTGCCACGCATGAGTCACGACTCGTGCGCGGCTCCCACCATAAAACGGTCTTGTACCCTTTTCTTACACGATGGGATGTCAGATAAATTGCAATATCAAAATGTAACTTGTCATGCCGCGTTTCTCACGTGTGATACGTGTCACGTATTTATTGCACTTCCGTATTGACTTAAATTCAAACTCGGTGTTTGACATTTTACGCTGATAAAGGACACAAAAATCACCTACGCTTTTTCGCACATATTGCGTAATATGTATGTATTATGCTTCTTAGCATAATGGTTAGAGTGTTCGCCTAATGACCCGGGAACCACGGTTCAATCCCAGGTCGAGTCATACCAAAGACTAAAAAAAAACGGTATTTGTTCCTTCCTTGCTTAACACTCAGTATTATAAGGTTTGGATCAAGGGTAAAATGGAGCAATCCAAGGAAAGGAGTTGCGCCCTCCCCTACACCTCGGTGCTGTAACTGTTGAAAGAGGAGCCTTTTGGTCACCCTCGACTACGATTGGTCAATTTTATTCTTCTATATATTAATCATATATATGTATTTTTAAATATTATATATTTTTTACAAAATGTTTTTACAAAATATATGAAATAATTCTTTTAAGATGTATGAGATTTTTTTCAACTTTTAAACTTATCTATATATTATAAAACATATAAATAGATTTGCTATACTATATATATATATATATATACAGCGTCTGTGGTTTGGCATGCTGATGTGTGTGTGTGTGTGTGTGTGTGTGTGTGTGTGTGTGTGTGTGTGTGTGTGTATTGACCCAAACCTTCCCCTAAAGCAAGATGTAACACAATGTCAATTTTAAAGGGAGTACAGCTGGTGTGAATTCAGAGTTTTCCTTCTCGTAGACTTGTTGCTTTACCAAGGCTAAAGAACCCAGCCTGTCCAACAATTTACCTATAGAAGGGAGAACATGGAATCATGCCTTTCCTAAAGGTATTAGCGTGAAGTGAAACGTAAACAGCCTCATCCAGGATTTGAACTCGGGTCACCGATTCCATTTCCTCCGACGATAACCGTTACAACATTGTGCTGCCAGTGTGTGTGCTGTACTTTCGCGAAAGAACATATACAGGTAGAATCCTGTGGTGTTTATCATTATTGGTAAGGCATGCACTTAAAAATCACCACCAATAAAATACGTTCGCTCACACGTGCTTATGCATCTTAGAAGAGGAGAGAGAGGGGGGGGGAAATTACTTTTAAACCTCTTAATGTTCAACAGAGAAAATATCGGTATTCCACCGAGAAAGCAAGAAAAGGGGTTGGCCAAATCAATAAACTATAGCCATGGTGATGCCACCATGTTTGGTAATGAAAAAGAACTAGATGTCTTATATATATATATATCGGTAGATTAAGAGGAGCTAAGAAAGAAAGAAAGAAAGAAAGAAAGAAAGAAAGAAAGAAAGAAAGACATCAGTACATTTACCTTATTTGGGTATCGCAATATTTTGAACCACACGAATTTGGTGATTTTTGCCAGATGGTACATAGCGTTGAGCCAATATCAAATCCTGACCGGAAAAACTACTTTCAAAAGACGGATCTTGCATCAGTAATGGCTAATTGACAAATATGTTTGAGAAGCTGTCGAAAAGTACTCGGCCCAACTAAGACGGAAATTACAATTACTTCTTTTTTTTTCGGTAAAAGAAGCTTGAGAAACGATGTACCATGTGTGTTAAAATGCAATATGAATATCTAGAATAACATGGAGGTTTCATGATTCTGGTTCTGGTCTGGAATTTTTCATGATTCTTTTCATGATTTTTGGTCAGGTCTAGAACTTTTCATGATTCTTGGTTAGGTCGAGAACTTTTTAGGACGGCCTCAAAAAGTGTTACGTATATAAAGGTGGTGCATATCGAACATGAAATGTGCGAATATACCTTTATAAATGTACTAGCGTAGTGTTCGTAAAGACAATGGGATTATTTATATATCAATAAAGAAAAACAGAAGTTACAATTACTTCTTTTTTTAGGTAAATAAAGTATTTATGAATAAATAAATTACACATGAACGCACACATACACATACAAACACGTTTGTGTGTGTGTGTGTGTGTGTGTGTGTGTGTGTGTGTGTGTGTGTGTGATTTATTTATACGCACTCACGTTTTTACTAATACAAGTCTCTCAGTCTCTCTCTCTTTCTCTCTGTCTATCTCTCTATCTATCTATCTATCCCACACACACACACACACACACTACCTAGATAGGCAGTTAGAATAACGTAGACACAGAATCAACGGTACTTGGTGACTTGCAGTTTCTCGCCTATGTGATCATCAGACCGCCTTGTTAAAAATCCCCTATTTGAGTATATTATGGACTAGTCCACTTTGATATATTTCTTCCAATGGTTGTATCGATTGTTTTACGAGACTATGGTGTTTTCTTTCATGCAATTTCTATTAGAGAAACCAAGAACTGATGATTGTACAAGCGAGAAACTGAGTCACTAAGCGCCGTTGATTCTATGTCAACGCTATCCTTAGATCTATTTATACATTAACACCGATATTGAGCAGTCTTTATCAATAAATATAACTAAGTGCATTATATATATATATATATATATATATATATATATATATATATATATAAGTCCTTGGAGGACACAAATGGAACCAGGGTAAAAATGTGTAGATCAGATTTTGATATTACACGCATGATATTACAAACAAAATCTACAAAAACACAATAAAATATATTTGACCTCACCTTCTTCCGATAATTTCTGACAATAATTTAACATAATATCATTTACTTTGGCCAATTTTAAATAATCTAACAACATTCTCTAGTGATAGCTTAATATCTTTATTTAATACCACAATATCACATAAAAACATATCATAACTAAACAATACACACCGTCTGTCAATCTAAATACTTTTTTGCATAAAACTAACAAGATTATACTATTTTTTAATGATTTCATTTTGATGTTTTATGCCATAGATTTTTTGTATATATATCATACAGTTCAAGTACTGGGTGTCTCATTATACATGGGACTCATGTGACTGCTTATAACTCTGCTATTAATAATAATGTTGTGTTCTTTTTAGTTTTAGATTTTAAAATAGTGTACTATAACAACTATTAATCCTCGATCACAATGCCTTGGACAAGAGAGGAAAAAATATTTTGCGTCACTACTTATTTGGAGATAAAATCATTCAAAACTGTTTCAAAATAGATGTAACCCATTGATATAATAATGATTTATTACTGAGACAAGAAACTCAAAAAAGATTGTATGTCCTGGAAGCTAATATAATAGCAATAAGAAAAAACATTGATTTGATGTCTCAAGCTCAAAGAATGCATTTTTTTACAGGACGTGTTCCAAATGATCACCATTGCGCTTGTCTCTGTAATAAACCATTATCATATTAATGGTTTGCATCTATTAAAGACACTCTGAATATAGAATAGGATATTTAAATAAATTAATGATCAGTAAATAAATTTATGATAGAAATTTTAAATAAAAAATGAATATTAATAGTTATATAAAAAAAATTTTTAATTTCTGGGTATCTCAACACTTCACATTTAGTTTTAGTGGTATTAGTGACTTTAAGAGAGAGGATGTCAGGAAACCAAACGGTGTGAAGGTTGTAAGATTAAAAGACAGAGTAATGAAACTGACACTTGACATTTCTTGTGTCAGTCAAAAGGTTGGGAAGGTGAGGAGAGATGTTTATATAGAAAATAAAAAACATCGAAATTGTAAAAAAGCAGGAGACATGTAGGGTGTACACAAACATCACCTTAAAGAAATCTTCTCTCAGCGTATATTCACATAAAAGCCAAGGTGGTTATAATGGGTTTATGAAACTGATTCTCATGCTTCAAAAATCCAGATTTTCTTATTTTTATATAATCTTTATATATAGCGTTAATAGCGTTGAACTAATGAATATATATATATATATATATATATATATATATGAACACGATGTTGGATGTTCAAATTTTTGGACGTTGTAAACATGGTGTCACGTGGGCTGTTAGAATGCCATGTTGGGTGTTGTAATCATGGTGCCACATGGGGTGTTGAAACGTCATGCGGAATAGACGTGACTTCAGTTTTCCTAATTAATCTTTTTTAAATCTATTTTTTAAATCAAATATGGATTTAAAATTTGTATTTAATTCTAACCTACTGTTAATCTGAGGGTGTAACTTAGCTATTAATCATCATCATTATCATGTCGTGCTGCTAGCATTGATCTCCCTGATCCTCTCTCGCCATCCATCTCTATCGTCCTTTGCTCCCGAGAGGTCTTCAAGGTTATATCCTGTATCGGCACAGAGCTGTTGTATATAGGTTCTAGCTGGTTGTCCTGCCTTTGATCGACCATGCAAAGGGGTCCACTGGAGTATGTCACTTATGAGTTCATCCTTACTTCTCCAGTAGCATCTCGCATGCCTGGTTCGTCTAATTTGGATAGTTTTCGAGATTGGTGATAGGTCGCCGTGAAAATACTGTTTTGTAGGGTATTGCTTCCGGGACTTGTTCAATACAGTTCGCAGCATTCTTGAGTAATTGCCATCAAGTTTTTCTCCATACGTTTAGTTAGCGTCTAAGTGGTGCATCTATATAGCAATATCGATACGACCTCTGCTTGGAAAAAACTACATTTTATTTCATCGGTCAGGTCCGACTTCCATATGATCGATAGTCTACCGGTAGCTGTCCATGCCTTTGCTCGTCGCGTGTTGATGTCATTCTCAGTTGATGAGATGCTGCTTGCGAGATAGGTGAACATGTCCACTAGCTTCAGTGGACCACCCTTTAGAGTGGAGATGTTGCCTTTCCTATATAAAAATTGACATTTTAAGCAAATTAAACGATAAATAGTATAAGTTTTTTGGCATATATTTGGATCTCTTATTGGGGAGTTGGCTAGAGTGCATGTTGTTACAGTATTGTTATTTTTCTTCGTTGGATATTGGCGTAGTGAGGGTCCGGAGTAGGCCAGTTGTATATCTAGCCCTTTCTTGTAAATAGCCCTACGTATTTCTTTGGTGATAATTTCACTGAAATGTGGTAGTTTCAGGAAACAGGTGTTAGATGGTCTACGTAGTTTCCGTGATTTCTCATCATTTAAATGTCATGTGATTGATGTTGGATAATCATTGTTTCTGAGGATGTTTATAAAGTATGCAGTGTGTGTATTTTGTCTTTTTCTTCGCTGCATCTATTGTGAATTCGTTAATTTCATTTCTAAAGTAATTTGTTTTAGCACTGAGTAGAAGTGCTGATTTGAAGTGCACAGAGAGGTTTTTAGTGGTGGGTTTTCATTAGAAACTAGTGTAAATTTTACCAGTTGGGGATTTTGGATTTTAAAATTTAGGATTGATAGGGACCCAGTGTTATCTGGATGTTCTATCTTAAATTGAATGTGTCTATCTATGTTTTGGAACTTCTCGTATATGGCAGTGGCTTCTTAGCTGAATGATGTCAACATGAGTGTATCGTCTATATATCTTGTGAAGAATATGCACGATAGGCAGATGGATAGTGCTTGAAGTTCTAGTTGGTCCATATTTGAAATGGCTCTAGTATGCCTGATATACCGGATCCCATGGGTAGTCCTGTTATTTGTTTGTAAGTATTTCCGTTGTAAGTGAAGTAAGTATTGTTTACTATAATGGATAAAAGTTGATGTATATCTGTTGCTGTTAGTTTGAGACAATATAAGTTCTTGGGATTATATTTCTGTTATGATATCTATTGCTAGGTGTACAGGTACTGTGGTGTAAAGGGAAATTACATACAAATTGAATGCGTAATTATTTTGCGTAAGTTGTTCTGTATTTAGTTGTGTTAGTCTGTGGATGATTTCAGCAGAATTTTTAACATGTTCTGAAAAGGTGAGGAGTAAAGATTTCAATATTTGTGTGAGAAGCTATAATATTTTATAAAGGGGTTCTTCTAAGCTGGAAATGATAGTTCTGATCTGAAGTGTTGTGTCAGATTGGTGTGTTTTGATGAGGGGGTAGAAACTGGGTAGTTTGTTATTTAGAGTAATAAAGACATTCTTGTATTTATTTGGTATATTACAGATTTTAGTCCATGCATTATTGATTACGTTTTCTAATTGGGTGGATTGAATGCCTGTAACCTCTGAATAAATGTTGTTATCTAATGTCATCTCGTGTTGGTCTAGGGCCAATTGGTTATGAGTGTTTTGTGAGATGACACAGAACTCCTTACCTTTATCGGAGGTAGATATATAAGTTCATTATATCTCATGGTTGATAGAGTGTGTCGTTCACTAGTTCAACGTTATTAATTATAAAATTTAAATTTTGATATACATGCTATTAGTAAATTATAAAATTTTCACGCTTTCAAACATAAAATTAACCAGATCTGCAAAGTTTTGTCCTGGAAAATCCCATCAGTCTGCATTCGGAATGTAAAGGTGATTTGCCGGATCTAAAATATCCATATTTGTTCAAAATATTCTCTGTGAGCAGACTGAAAAATATCTTTCGGGACGTAAAATTTTTGCAGTGTCTATTTTGCTCCAATTTATCTTCCATAAAATGTTGCTGTTTGTCTTTCATGCATAAAATTTTGCTCCAATTTATCTTCCATAAAATGCTGCTGTTTGTCTTTCATGCATAAAATTTTGCTCCAATTTATCTTCCATAAAATGTTGCTGTTTGTCTTTCATGCATAAAATTTTGCTCCAATTTATCTTCCATAAAATGTTGCTGTTTGTCTTTCATGCATAAAATTTTGCTCCAATTTATCTTCCATAAAATGTTGCTGTTTGTCTTTCACGCATAAAATTTTGCTCCAATTTATCTTCCATAAAATGTTGCTGTTTGTCTTTCATGCATAAAGCTTTGCTCCAATTCACCTTCCATAAAATGTTGCTGTTTGTCCAAATGAAAATCATTGGCTATTGCAAATCTTTCATGCAGAATATTTATCTATTTTTCCGACTTACGAACGGGTGATGTAAAGTTTTCGGCCCAGTAAAAATGTTTATAACCAAGGTCTATGAAACGTACGTTCTATTCCTCATATAAGGTGATCAAAAAGTATTGGGTGTAAAGCTTTCATTTATCATTATTATTATTATTATTTACTCCTTTTCAAGCTTTTCACACTGGAGTTTGACTGACAGCAAGTCTCCCCAAGTCTCCTGGACTCTTCTCAGTATTCTGGCCGATCTCAATAATGCTGTGGTTTGGATAGTCTCCACTCGTCATCTTATTTACAAGTTCTCCGGTCTTTGTACCAATCTTTTGATGACTGCACGAAGAGAACCTATTACAATTGGTATCACCGTCACTTTCGTGTCCTGCAGGTTTTTCATTTCTCTAGCAAGGTCCGAGTACTTATCTTTCGTTTTGCTTTCTTTCAGTTTTACTCAATGGTCAGCCGGAACAGCCAAGTCCACAATTAGTCAAGTTCTCTTTCCTTTTCTTTCTTTTTTTTTTTTGTTGATTATTGTAAGATCTAGCCGTCTGAGCGAGATTAGGTGATCCGTTTGTATCACAAAGTCCCAGAGGAGTTTGTGTCTCATTCTCCAGGACAGATTCTGGGTTGTGCATATACCATTTGTCCGTGTAGTCAAACTTCAATTTCTTGCACAATTCCCAGAGCATTACTTTCTCCACCCAGTCGTATCAAGTCTTATACTCTTTCTGGGCTAATTTCCTGCATTCGCTTATTATGTGATTGATCATTTCGTTTCTATCACTACACAACCAACATCTGCTGTTTTGTTGTGTCCTATCTATTCTTGTTTTGATATTATTGGTCCTTATGGCGTTGTTATGTCCTGCTATTAGAAGAGATTCAGTTTCTCTCTAAAGGATTCCCTTTCTTAGCCACGTCCATGTTTTCTCATGTGAGATGTTGCTTATAAGTCACTTAAAACGTCCATAGAGTTGTTTTTCTTCTCATTTTCATTTTCTGGTTATTCTCATTCAATTGGTCCTCATGTTGTCAGTATTATTTCTGGTGGCTGTAATCAGTCTTCCTCCGCGCTTTTCTATGAGGTCTTTGAGTCGTTGTATCGATGCGTCAACACTATCTTCAATGGTGGCAAGTCCTCTTCCTCCTTCTTTTCTTGACACGTCATCTCTGGGATGTTGTGCTTGTGCATGGTTATTAGTTTTCTTGTTTTCGGGTCCATTTGTTTAAGTTCTCCTCTGTTCCACTTCAAGAATGTTCTCGAAAATCTTACGAGGGCGACAGCCTAAGTATTTATCCCTTTTATAACGTTCCTGCTATATAATTTGATTTCGAGTAGCTTTTTAGTTCTCCTTAGATACTCTTTTTTAATTTTGTCTTTCATCTCCCCTTGTTTAATGATGTCAGCTTCTAATATTCCCAAGTATTTGTACGTTTCCTTTTCCTCAAGCGTTCAAATTTTTTCTTGATTTGGTAGTTCCATTATCTCTGTCATATGTCGTTTCCCACTTTTCCTTATTTGCTTGGTGCATTTTTCAATGCTAAATTCCATCCCTATGTCCTGACTGTATATTCTCACTGCCAATATTAGGGTTTCCAATTCTTTTTTATTTTGGCCAACAGTTTGATATTGTCCATGTACATTAGGTAATTGATCTTTTCCTACGATTAGTATCTGCCTGTGCCTTTCCTGGGTTATTATTTATTATGTCTTGCGAGTTTTATACACCAGGATTAGCTGATGGTCTTTCACCGGAGTTTGAGTAACAGCAAGTCTTCTCAAGTCTCTAGGACTCTTCTCAGTATTCTTACCGATCTCAACAATGCTGAAGTTTTACAATTTTTCCAGCCTCTTTACCAATCTTTTGGGAATTGTGCCGAGCACACTAATTACAAATGGCATCACCGTCACTTCAATGTTTCATAGTATTTTTACTTCTTTGGGAAGTTCTAAGTACTCGGCTCTCTTTTCGTTTTCATTGATTTTCACTCTGTGGTCCTCGGGGTCGGCAAAGTCCACTGAGACTGAAATCAGTGTTGTAGCTATTGAAAAAGGAGCCTTCGGATCACCCTCGACTAATGTCACCAACTTTACTTATATCTAACTTTTAAACCACCAAAATTTATCATTATATTCTCTGTATACTAATTATCTCTCATTTGACTTCACAATGACTATCTTACATTTCTGCAATGTCTTTGTTTTGATTTTTTTGTTTTTTGTTTTTGCTTTGTTTTTTTGTTTGGTTTTGTTGTTGTTGTTGTTGTTGTTTTTTCTTCTTCTTTTTTTGTTTTGAATTACTTTGTCCTTTGGATTCGCTAGTATTTGCAAGTAGTTACCCTGGGTAAAGTTAAAGATGAATGCACCATAAAATTTAACCCAGTTTATATTCAAATCAAGAGACATATAAGAATGGGTGACTGTACCTTGGCTTCAAGGGCTTCCATGGATACCATGATCCCCTTAAAATTTCTAAAGACATATCAACACCATTGCCAAAATTAATTGCCCCATATCTTAATCAATTATGGGCAGTTGAATTACAGTACAAATGAATAACACTTATGTAACACAAATTTTGTTCCTGGATATTATGCGTTATTCCTTAATTCCTTATGCTGTGAAAGTATAGACAATGGTTATTATTCCCTTCACATTTTACTTTTGTGCCCTGGATAACTCTATGTAACTCAAATTTTGTTCCTGGAGAGTACATATTATTTCTTAATTGCTTATGTTGCAAAAGTATCGAGAATGGCTATTATTTTCTTCAAACTTTGTTTTTGCGTCTTAAATAATGAAATTTAAAAATTAACCTATTTTCTCGACGAAGATGGACAAAATTGTACATTTTCATTTATATAAGGTCTGAATAAAACAACATATGAATTAAAATGTATATGTATTTATTCTAGAGTTATAACTCTAATATAAATACATATACATTT
Source organism: Sepioteuthis lessoniana (assembly GCA_963585895.1). NCBI lineage: Eukaryota > Metazoa > Mollusca > Cephalopoda > Myopsida > Loliginidae > Sepioteuthis > Sepioteuthis lessoniana. The sequence goes on from OY757919.1 coordinate 72,488,265, forward strand.
TAATTCATATGTTGTTTTATTTTCTAAACATTTTTCTTCCTTTTTGTATACAAAAAGGAAGAAAAATGTTTAGAAAATAGTTTAGTTTTGAGATTTATAAATCCCTTTCACGAATCAGTCCTTAAATATAGTCTCGTATCTTGTTTTTGCTATAGGCTGCTTAGTCACAATAATAATGTTGGGGGAGAAAAATAGGCCTTTCCCATTGACTTTAGACATAAGCAATTCGGAAATTACACTTACTGCCGAGGAACAAGGAAAAGTAAAAAGAAAAATACTTACATTGGACTCACATAGGACTTACAAATCAGATATATCGGTAACTAATCGAATTACAACTTATACAGGTATTTATTAAGCTTAAGTTTATTTGAAAGATTTTATTGCACCAATATTCATTCTAAAGAGCCGGTAGGAGAATTAGGATCCATCAGTAGCACCCTCCAATGTAACAATTAGTCGTCTCTATGAAATCACAGAAATTAAGAAGCGATGAGCCAGTTCAGTACTTAGATGTGTGACCACTTAAGACTAACAAGTACAGTAACCAAACTAGGACCAGTGTACCAGATTACGCAAAGCTTAGTCAAAACCAAATTTTGAGAACAAGAGAAGATCCAGTACTAACAGGTTACAAAACAAACATTTCTGATGTTCTAGCTGTGATGGAAAAGATCCGAAAACTTTTTCAATGTCATAACATCTGGGTGGTGTTTAATAGCAACACTACCCTTCATCTCTAACTAGAATTGGTCATTTACGGGAGAAGGATTTGACAAAATATTGCATTCATTACATTCCATAGAAATATGTTAAAATATACCAGCTGTCCTCCTTAAATCAACCTCAAGCAACAAAAGACATTCATAGGCAGCGGAGAGGTAGAAAAAATTTAACATGGCGCACCATATTTATGGGATGGATTCATAATCTCTGGAATAAAAACCAAATAATTGACAGAGAGCACAGAGCAATAAGGAATTATTGTAATATAATGGCCGAGGGATTTCGTTTTATGCCTTTGGGTTTAGTTAGGCTGAGAACCTTTCGGCTCAGTGCATGGGTTACTTAGGTGCAACATTAACACGGAGCGAACGTGTCCCTCAGAGATGTCACAATAGCCCAAGATGGGGAAACGGGACTAGCTAGTGCGAATGACGTCACGCACCGGAAGCGCGCTGGGGATTTGGGGATTTTGAAAAAGTCAGTTAGTAGAGTTGAGACTTGCCTCGGGAGAAGCCGGTTGGCTGTCGCTTGCTCGCCGAAGCCAGGCCAGTGGCCTTTGTGGCGGGTGCCACACGTGTAGGGGGCAGATGAAAAGGCCAGAATAGAAAGAATGTGTATCTCTCTCCTAATGTTGAAGAACCTTTAAACTCAAAGGTAATAAAAAGTTTCGTACCTGAACAAAGAAGTCGTAAGTGTTTTTCGTGTTTCGGGATTCCCATGTTCTATGTTATATATATATGAAGATTGTTTGTCCATTTCACGTATCCGTATCTGGCTATGGTACATTATTAAGAAGGCACAAATATTCGCTTGTCGACTTTGTGCATAATTTAAACCCGTACGAACCTCAATGCCGTCTGGTATTCTTTGTTTAGCAAAGTGTTGAATCACCCACCCAGAGTATAATTTTCGGAATCATCAAGATATTAGGATGGTAGTATAATTACATCTGCGTGTGGTTTAAATGGATCGATTCGATTTGTATGCCTGCCGGATGCATAGGTGTCAAATGCATCGCTACAACTTGAGGTTCAGGCTGAAAACAATACTCTGCATCGTTTTGCAAAAAAAAAAAAACACAAGAAATATAATATTGTAGACGCGCGTGACTTAAATTGTTTTTTCTACTTAGCACTAATACCTTTAGGAAAGACATTAATTCGTTTCTTCCTATCCCATCAGCTATGGGAAAATAGTAACACGGACTTTGCTTTTATTTAGCCTTGATGCGACAACCGGTCTAGGAGAAGGAAAATTCTGAATTCAAAACAGCACTACCCCGTTTAAAAATTAACCTTGTGTCACTTCCTGCTCATTACGGATTGGTTGGCTAAATACAAACATAATGCTTAAAATCATATATAATCATAGTTTTTGTCAGGTAACAGTTATCTCCCCTTACGAATGATTGATTCTTCACGAAAAAAAAAGGTTATATGAGGCAACACAATGACTGCCGGACAACGCACCATCTGTAGACGGCAAATTTCTTATCCAACCCAATCCTGCTGTATCCTGGTCGGTGAGAAATAAAAATGAATATTGTGTTAAAAATACGAGGATCATTAAATAAGTTTCCAGACTTTTTTCGTATGGGCACTTTTATTGATAGTACGCACATGAAATTCTAGTCCCCTTCGAAGCAATCTCCTCCGGCTGCAATGCACTTGTACCATTCCAACAACTTCTGGAAGTCCCCAGGGAAGTCCTCTTGTGTGAGCGTGTCAATTACCTTCGTCACAGCCTCTTTCATCTCCTCAGTTGTCTCATAACGACGACAGCCTCTGAGCTTAGGGGATAAGCAAAAGTCACAGGTACCAAGGAACTGTCTTGATGCCCATCTTGGTCAAATAGTCTGTGACAAGGATGGAGTTGTGGACTGGTGCATTGTCCAACTGGAAATGCCACTGACCCGATTTGAAGAGTGCTAGCCTCTTCCGACGGAATCTCTTCCTGAACTCCCTTAAAACCTCAACATAGTAACCCTAACCCTTTGGCCAATCAACTCTGTTGTATTGACTTCCTTACAGCTCCCACACCTCTCATCATCCCTCACAGACTCCCTGCCTTCCTTGAATCTCTTATGCCACTCAAAAACTGATGCTCGATTCGTGCAAGATAGTCGAAAAGCATTCCATACGTTTCTGTGGCATTTTTTTTCCAAGTTTAAAACAGAATTTTATTGCATATCGTTCTTCTAAAGTGTCCTCACATCCAGATTGCATTTTTGAAATTCACTAGCTTTAGTTGGGTGTATTCCAATTGCTGCTGCTATAGCTGTTCATTTGAACCTGAAATCATAAAAATTGGTCAGTCATTTCATAAGATGTATAGCAATAACATAGTGAATTTTCAAGAGTTTACGCCAATTTTAAATGCCTATACAAAAAAAAAAAAGTCTGGAAACTTATTGAATGCACTGCGTATATTTAACTGTTTTCTGTTATATTTTGCTGTTCCTAATATTTTGGGTTATAACAGTTTCATTGAAGATAGGTATAGCAGACCTCTTTACCACTGAGTTTTTATAATGTGTGAAAGCGAGGTTATTCAGGATCGGGAAAAAAGAGTAAAGCTTAAAGACTCCTTTTTTTGTCACTATTTTCTGAAGAATTTTCTACTTTTTTTACTGATTGTATATTTGATGAAGTCTAAAGGATGGGTTAACCGAAGTATTGTATTGACAACATTGAATGGTGAGCTATATGTGTCTATCTCAAAATACAAGTAAGCCTCTGTGTTCTGACTTCTAAATCGATAACTAATTTTCTTATATCCTTTGTATTAGTAATTCATTTAATTAAGTCATACACCAAATTTTGTACATTAATGGAATTTAATTTTACATATCGTCTTACAAAACAAATTAAAGAAAACGCTACGGGGGGATCTTATTAATTAATTCTTCTCTGCTTATCACTTCAGAATAATAAGAAATAAATGAAACGGCAATTTTGAGAAAACATCGTCATTTACCAGGCAATATAATCGGTGTTTTGATCGCTCATGACGATTCTCTTATCATCTATGTCAAAAGTTGGAAAATTTTTCTTGGGATTGATTGACACAAAATCTGATTATATCAAGCAATGATAAAATGGAATTAGAATAAAATTTTATCTTAGGCTTAATTTATTTATCCGTCTTGTTCTAACATTGCGGTGTTTTTACACTGATTGATTGATTTTAATAACAGCTCAACTCGTCTGCGGTTATTTTATGCTGAGAGTTTAGGGAATTGTGTATATTTAATGAATATATTTATAATGTTTGCTTATTTTTTGCATACGGTTATATTTGATCCATAGATGGGACCCTGCAGGTATTCCCACTCCAGGCCAGAAAGAACTCGGGAGAAATGACAGTGAAGAGATACTTCATTCACTCCTGAGCTCTATAATCGGAGTCTCACTTAGACAATTTAGTGTCATTTACACTCCTTGGAGTGGAGTATTAGAGTTCTGCTAGGAATACAGTCCGTGTTTTATAAGCGCTGCCAACAGGGCTTCTTTATCCTGGGCTTTTCAGCATTCATTTTACATTTTTATATTTCATAAACGATATCTAAAAATACATTTTTAAAAATCCATGTATTTAATCCCATTCTCCTTAAGGCATTTGCCCAGTCGGCTGGGGCTGTAGAATACACCGACTGCACTTCTGCAGAGGGGTAAGACACCCCCCATGAGAGTCCTGGATATGACACTAAACAATCTGGTGAGGTTCCAGTGATACTGGAGCCTTGGGGAATGTGGAGCACCCCTTCTTGCCATTGCTCCCAGGTCCACTCTGGCCTGGAATGTTAACACATGATAGGGCCCTATCTATGGGTTAAATAGAACTAACTGCATACTTATGCTAAACTGAATTGTTTGAATTAGAACTGTTTGACTACACTGAATAGCTTAAAATACAAATGTTTTTGAAATAGAAATGTTTTTGACAATTAAACTGTGTACTCATGCAAAACTGAATTGTTTGAAATAGAACTGACTATTTGCATAAAAATGGATTTAGCATTAAATAACCAACACAGGTTGATATGCCATAAAACCTAACCAACCAACCAACCAACCTTATTGCTTATTTTGAGAGATATGCAGAGACGTGAATTTATTTTTCAAATTAATCACACCTTCCGCTTTCTTAATTAATCTTTGCTTATCTCCAAACGTGTTTTTGAGACTTATTAGCAGTTGTTACTACAGTTCATCATCGACTCACTGTCTACGACATTAAACAGCATCTAGTGATGAGGTTCCAGTTCCGGCGCTCTGAGGAGTGTGGAATACACCTTCATTGTCATTACTCCCAGGTCAGTTCTGACCCGGAGTGGGAGTATATGTTAGGGTCCCATCTATGGTTCAAATAGATTTGTTCAAATATAACTGTGTACAAATTATTTGTGTTAAGAATAGTTACTTGAAGCTATAATTGTAAACTAAAAATTATTATCAGTTGTTACTTGAAGCCATGTAACTGTTTGCAAATTATTGATTGATTAATTGGTTTAACGCCAAATCAACTCGTCCATAGTTATTTTATGCCAAGGGGTTAGGGAATTGCGTTTATTGTACTTTGGATCACCTTCCCCACCTAGTCGTGTTTAGTCTTATACTCCTTTTGAGCTAGTGTACTACATTCGCTTACAATGTGTTTAATCGCTTCGTCTTTGTCACCACATAATCTACAATTACTATTCTGTACATTATCGATTTCGGTATTAATATAATTGGTCCTTATGGAGTTTTGTGCAGCTATTAAAAGAGGTTCAATTTCTTCCTTCGGGGTTTTTTTTTTTTTCGTAACTATGTCCAGCTCTTCTCGAATGAGATCTCTCCAATTTGTCGCTTGAAATATCCAAACAGTTGTTTTTCTTCCCGTTTCTGTTTCCTAGTTTTTCTTGTTGTCCTGTTTGTCCTTATGTTGTCAGTTCTATTACCAGCCGCTGTAATTAATATTTCTTTACGCTTTTTTATGTTTTCCTCGAGTCGTCGTATTGATGCATCCATGCTATCTTTATTATTATCTTTATTATTATTATTATTAGTAGTAGTAGTAGTAGTAGTAGTAGTAGTAGTAGTAGTAGTAGTAGATAGAAACCCTGGAAATCATAGAATTGTATGCCTAGAAAATATTATTATGCAAAGAAAATGTTATTATTAAACAGAAATAATTACTTGAAACCATATAATTGTGTATAAATTATTAGAATTTGATAGGTTTGGTTTGGTTTGCTTTGCTTTGCTTTGATTTTATGCCACATCAACCATTGTAGGTTATTTAATGCTACATCTATTTTTATACATATAAACAGTTCTATTTCAAACATTTCAATTTAGCATAAGAACACAGTTTAGTTCTATTTGGCTCATAGATAGGACTCTATCAGGTGCTACCACTCCGGGCCTGAGAGCAATGACAATAAAGGGGTACTTTGCATTCTTCAAAGCTCCAGCACTACTAGAGCCTCATCATCAGATTGTTTAGTGTCATTATCAGCACACTCATTGCGGTGGGGGTCTTACCCCTGTGCAGAGATGCAGTCGGTGAATTCTACAGCCCCAGCCGACTAGGCCCGTATTTGATAGGAATACTTGAAAGTATATATTATTTGTATTAGATAGAAATACTTGATATCTCATAACTGTGTACAAAATATTATAAAGAAAAATGCAATTTTAAAAAATGCAACATTGAAAATATATTTATGCTTATAATCCAACCTTTACAAATGAATCAAATTTCGACTATGAATAGCCCGTAAGGAGTTGATATGACGCTGAACAAATAAACCAAATCAATATGGACGCGCTAATCACTCGTCCTCCTTTCCTCTAACAAAAGCGCACATTAAAAAATACGCTCTTTCCAATACTAGCACTACAAATCTTAATATCATAAAAAACCCGCTGTACTATGGATCCATCCTCTGTTATTCTCGTGTAGGTTCATGACTTGTTAGCATCACAAATTTTATGTCCTTGGTATCGACGTCTAGATAAAATTGCCAGTCTAAAATTAGGATTCATTTCTTTTTATCAACAAATATCATTAACAACTTACAGTCAAGCTATGCATAAAGAAAAATGATTCCCGTTAGATCACCGAAGGTAAGCAGTGACAAACCTGGTCTGCAAATATCTGTTATATCGATAATATGGCTGATTTAGGCTATCGGTAATATGGCTGTTTGATCTATCCAATGAAATAAAACAGGGTATCTCACAAACAGCGGTTGTGCTAATACTACTGTATGGATGCACCAAATGGACGGACACTGACAAAACACAATGAGGGAAAGTGCACAAGTATACTACGAGCTATATCAAACAAATCCTGGAAGCAACACCCCACGATACAACAGCTGTACGGCCACTTGCCTCCCATCTCAAAAACCATCGAAGTAAGATGAACAAGACATGTGGGACACTGACAGGGAAGCAAGGAAGAATTCATAAGTGACGTTCTTCCATCAGATTTACCGCCCCTCCGCTCGGGCAGGACATGACACAAGGTCAATTTTTTAAGTAGAGTTTAACAGGTTTGAATTCTGAGTTTTCCTTTTCCTAGACTAGTAGCCTCGCCAAGGCTGAAGAACCTAGTCTACCCTACTATTTACCCATAGCTGGAGGGAGAATAATTGGATTCATACCTTTCCCAAGGGTATTAGTGCTATATGAAATGCAATCAGTCTCGGTCAGGATTTGAACTCGTGTCACCGTGTCCATTTCCTACGACGATAACCATTACACCACGGGCACCTCCAAAAGTGACGTTCTTCTATGGACGCCTTCACATGGATATGCCAGTGTAGGCCGACCAGAAAGAACTTATTTACATCAAAAAATGATGTTGAACACGACTCAAAAATCTGTCATTCAACTTTAAATGATTTTATACTCTAATTTAGAGCATTTCAACTGTATTTATCGAATACAAATCTCGTTATTTTGCACCATTTTGGCTGGTTACGGTCTCATATACATTAATAAAGATGCTCTTGGTGTAATGATAATCGTTAGAGGAAATGGAATCGGCAACCCGGGTTCAAATCCTGGACGAGACTGCTTACACTTCATATAGCGCTAATACCCTTTGAAAAAGTATTAATCAAATTATTTTTCCTCCAGCTATGGATAAATATTCGGGCTCTTTAAACTTTGTGTGGCAACGGGTCTGGGAGAAGGAAAAAAATAGAATTCAATCAAGTTGCAATCCGCCTAAAAATTCACCTTGTATCGCTGTCTGCTTGTGGCGAATGGGTTGGGTAAATACATACAAGCACGCATGCGTGAATCTCTGACATAGGTGTAGTAAGAGGACTTCAACTAAAATCATATCATCTCCATCGTCTCGAGGGATAAGAAAACACATGTAATGAAAGCTTTTTGATCTTTTGAAAAAAGAGATCAGCTGCGTTTCTTTTCTGACTTTCCTTCCAGGCAGACGATCACATTACAAGAAAAGATCGATGTAGATTATCTCCTCTCCAGCGGCAAAGAATCCAAATAAACTCTTGCGTTCATTTCACCGAGTGTCCAAGTAGGCTAACGTCTTTTAAAGTCCTCTTTCTCCGAAAAGATTTCCACTGAATTATGTTCTTTCTCTCTTTTCAATTTCTTTCTTTAAGTCCTTTAAGTTATTTCTCTTCACTTTCTTCTTCACATTCTCTCTTTTTGTCTTCCCGTGTGTTCTTTCTTTCTTTCTTTTCACGCATTCTGTCTTTCTTTCTGCCTTCTCTTTATTTATGTGCTAATTTATTTGTCTTCTCGGGTATTCTTTCTTTCTTTCTTTCTTTCTTTCTTTCTTTCTTTCTTTTCGTGCATTCTGTCTTTCTTTCTACCTTCTCTTTATTTATGTACTAATTTATTTGTCTTCTCAGGTATTCTTTCTTTCTTTCTTTCTTGTTGACTCATGTTACTCAACTATGAGAAAACAGTAAAACACTCTGGGTTCTTTCTCTTTACTTAGGCAACCAGTCTAAGAGAAGAAAAACTCTGAATTTAAAGAAGGTTTACTCAGCTAAAAATTGACTTTGCGTCACATTCTGTTCGTGGTAGAAGCGGGTAAGTAAAACCATATCCATGTTACCATAACGAAATTTCTCTTTATTTTATAGAGAAAGACATGAATCCATATCCCTATATCTGGTTTACTGTGCGCAGGCGTGTACACGCTTGCATGTAAGGGTGTACACGCGTGCAAAGGTATCTTATAATCCCATTGATGTATCGATTCTATTTTCTTGTTTCAGATAACAATCATGGTGCGTTCCCGTTTCTTTTACCTAAAAAATTGGTTTATACATTTCGTGTACATTGTCTTCTTAACGTCGGCTTTTTTACCAGTAAGTACGTTAATACTCTTTCTCCGTTTCAATGGATTTCTTTTCAACGAAACCAAGTTCGTAACAAATTGTCGCAAAAACTGCATTTCTTTATTTTTATCTTTTCTTTTTAGATAATTTCTGGGCACCTTCAATGTAAGTACATAATTTTGGATATAACTACTGTCATTATTTATGTATAAATCGCACTATTTTTCCAAATTTTTCTTTCCAAAAATTAGTGTTGCGTATTATAAACGAGAGAATTTTTTAGGGGCTGCATTCCTCGCCATATTTAGACGGAATAGCCGAAAGTAAGTTAGATTTAAAGTCCTGACTAATTACCCGTAAAAAGTTGAACAAATGGTAAATTTTGGTTGTATTTAACTACAAATTCTAAAGTCAGTGAGTATTATAATTGTAGATTTTTACTAGAACTTCGTAGTCAAAAGTTAGTCTACATAAGACAACTGATTATCTCCCCTATATTCATTTTCTGTGTAAATAAGGAGCATCGTTTTTTGTTCTGTTTTTTCTCTCTTATGGTCTTTACTGTTTTACGTTCAGTAAAGGCTTGTAGCAGAAAAGAACTTCGTAAGTTTGGCACGTAAATTACTTCGACCATTGGTCTCGTCATATATTATCACCAATGGGGATGACGAATCCCATTCGGCCCGGATGACTTTCCCGGGTAAATCGAATTCGGTGAAAGCCCGCCAATTACCTCTTCCTCAAAATCCTTCAAACAGGACGGGCGTATTTCTGTCAGCAACTCACCACCATGAGAAGAGCCGTCTAATTTACGGACCTTGGTGTCTATAGTTCTAGACCCAGGGTTCCACCGTTGAATATGAATTAGACGAATTAATTCCGCCTCTGACAATTCAGTTACTTCATTCCTGGACAACCTTTAAGGAGACAGCGATTACTTCAGTCCCACAGCAATCAGGACTACACATCTACGGCTGAACATTCACTCCTGTTCTAAAATTAGCAACTCAATATTTGCCTTGTCTCCAGCGATGCATATATCGCTCCGACGTTTACCTGCTGTGATTCTTTCTCAACCCGATAACTATTTCTTCCTTCCTACGAGACTTGCAGCAAAAAGGTATCCTTTATTCTGGCTGCCATTGAACCTTCTTGAAAACCTTTCGATATTTTGTTCCGATTCATCTATTTGCCTTTAAATATAACGTGAAGGTGACCCGTTCAACTTCACCGTTATAGGCTCAAGTAAGCTAAGCTCAACTAATCTCCACGTTCTTATAATTGGATATGTGTTATACATGAGCGTCTGTTATACACAAATAAATATGGCGTGTAAATGCGATACTATTCGGATTTACTGTTTTCTTCTGTCTATGAAATATTCGGATGACAAAAAACGTGCCGATTACATTAGAAAAATATCTTTCAGAAGAGATCAAATTATTTTGGTTTTTGTTGTTGATATTGCGTTGTTTTTACTGCAGATTTTATTGTTATCGAGATGTATCAAAGGTATTTTCATTTTTTAATCACCAAAGAGTAGTGACACACACACACTCTCTCTCTCTCTCTTTCTCTCTCTCTCTCTCTCTCTCTCTCTCTCTCTCTCTCTCGTGCACGCACGCGTGACGTATTACTGGCCAATAGTCAAGTTAAAGAAAATAACCGCCAAAATACTTACACAGATCTATTTATTTTACTCCCTACGAGTCCAAAATATGACACAAATGTCGGATTAATGTGGAGTGCCGTGCAGGAAGCAAAGTATAGGGAAAGAAAGATTTGTTGTTGGTTGTTGTATCCATTTATTCTTTCTTCTCTTACTCCATCTAACTTTTTGGCTTCTTTGTCTATAGAGGGCAGCAAAAGAATTGCAGAAGGAAGGAAGGAAGGAAGGAAAGAGACAAAGATACTTTTCAACGCAATCTTTATTTCTGGGTTTGATATGGCTTTTCTGTAGCGAAGAAATATCATCCTTGACTATTAGAAAATAGTCGCATCTCCCAAACAAAGCGTTGAAATATATTAGTCATATTTGGTAAGCTGTGAGTTTGAAGGTTTGTTGTTGTAGATATGTTCAAGAAAGGCTGCTATAGGTAGGAGAGTGAGCCAGCGTGCCACTATGCAGACACGTGGTCTCCCCTATCAGCAACAGGAAAATAGTTCTTTCCAGTCTAAGTGGTCACTGCTGAATCAGGACTAGTTTATTTCTGGTGCCAGTACGTCTGTTTTTCAGGCATGCGTGAATTTCGCTTCCTGTCAGAGCACTCTGACAGGAGTTGCCACACTTTTGAATTTATCTTATTTCATTTTTATTCTTATTAATCTCCAAAGAGCCTCCCGTGAGGTGGGTTTTAAAATTGCTTAGACTATGTCGGCATTCTCATATCGAGACGCCTCTGGCACCGAGCAATAAACTCGGCTCTTACTCTTTTTTAAACAAGGAGGCAGGTGCTGCATAATGAAGATCACCTGGAACTAAGCTATTGATTTAATTCACCCACCTAGCACGAATGTTTACGCAGGTGGTGCTGTTTACAGTGATGAAGAACCAGCAACACTTTTTGAATGATACGATAAGAGAAAAACGGTGAAATAGTGAGCCACAAATTCCCCAAACAACACTCCTTAGGTGTAAAATTCAATTTTCTTCCTTCGGAAACCGCTTGACCTACAAAGGTTAAAGAGCCCACTCTGCCCTATTATTTAGTCATAGTTGGGAAGAGGTGAGATTAGATGGATCCATGTATTTCCCAAGAGTCAAATCTGTTTCTTATGACAATAACCGTTACGCTACGTAAATGCTTCAACACACAACAGTAATTGAGAAGAAAAAAGGAAAAAAAATCCAAATATCAAATATGGGTAAATTCAATGAATACAAATTGCATTTATAAAGAAATAGACTCCCTATTGTACACATTACAATATAAAAGCGTGCATTATAGAAAATGAATAAAATGACAACAGATAGTCGTAACCTTAATTAAATTTTACTGCCATTGCCAATGAAATAAATTCCAGATTTATTTCTTTGGCTTCATTCAACAAAGAATATGATAATACATCATAGTCAAATCACGTTGAAAACATTGAAAACCTTCGACCCGGCCAAACATGCCATTCCAAAGTGATGCACCGGAAGGAAGTGACACATTCCAATGGCAGTTATGGGAAGAAATCGCGTAGGCGGTGCCTGACAATATGGGACAAGGTAAAACCCACGCTACAGTCATAGACTGATGCACCGGAAGAGAGTGACCTGTGAACTGCAGGACAGTTATTTTCCGCTAGATGACAATCAAACATGCCATTCCAGAGATATTGAGTGGGCGATTGAACTATTATATAACTCGGTGATGACAGGAAGTCAGTCGGTTTGGAGACCAGACCAGTTGGTGAGAAGATGCTGGAATGAGAACATGTCCCAGAGAGGTTGGGCCCCCAGGCCCCCGGTTGAGCAGCCCAGGAGAACGAGAACGACACACGGCGATGTCCGGAGGGGCTGGGGAGGTCAATATGTTGCTGTCTTTGTTCAGTCTCCAACTCCCTCTCACACACGACCCTTTCAAATAAAGTGAGAGGAATATTTTTCTAAAAGACTGTGTCGTCGTTATTATTGTGTCGTTATGATTTTGCATGCATCTACATATGAGTATACAACGCCAGGATCACCGAAGTAAAGAACTAATAAGCTACAAAGAACTTAGATGGGTGACTCCTTAATGACAAATTGAAGCCAGTGGGCAAAGCTAAACAAAACTTTGTAAATACCATGTTAAGCAACGATGTGCCTGGTCAGTATTTCGATGGGTGACCCCTTTGTAATAGCAGGTATTGTAAGCAACTTGAAGCCAGCGTCCAAAACTATGCAAAGCTTGATAAATTATGACAAGCAATGATGAGTTTGGTTTGTACTTCGATGGGTGACCACTTAGTAACAACAGGTACTGGAAGCAATTTAAAACAAATGGATAAGACTAGGCAAAATTATTAAATAACAAGTTAAGTAAAGATGAGTCAGGTCGGTACTTAAATGAGTAACTACTTAGTAACAGCAGATATTGTAAACAAATTGAAACCGATTTGCAAGACGAAGCAAAGCTTTGTTTTTTAAAGGCCACTTCGTGGAAGTAATGGTTGATTGGTTGGTTGTTTTGTTTTACGGCGTTTCAACCCTTTTCGGGTCATTCAACGCCGAATTAAATTTCAAACAATTCAGTTTAGTATAAGTATAGTTTTGCCTACAGTTAAATGTAAAAACAGTTCTATTTCAAACAATTCAGTTAAGCATAAGTACACAGTTTATTTCTGTATAAAAATAGTTCTATTTCAAACATTTAGTATGAGTACAGTTTCAATGTCAAAAACAATTCGGTTTATCATAAGTACACAGTTTAGTTATATTTGACCAACAGATAGGACCCTATCAGGTGCTACCACTCCGGGCTAGAGTAGACCTGGGAGCGAAGGCAATGAAGGGGTACTCTGCATCCTCCAAAGCTCCGACATTATTTGAACCTCACCATCTGGTTTTTTATTATCATATCTAGGACACTCGTTGTGGGGTCTTACCCCTCTGCAGAGAAGCAGTTGGTGAATTCTACAGCCCCAGCCGACTGGGCAAGTGGTGCAATTGGTTAGCAAACGAGGTTAACCGACGATTTGTTGTTAGTTCACTTTTCACTGGGTGCCCCATACTTCTGGCCTTGTGGTAAACTAATATAAACTTAATATATAAACTTGATAAATAATGACTATGCTAAGTCAGTCAAACATGCCTCATATTGATCGTGTTACTAAATTGTCACCCATGTTAGTTTTAAGCAGGCTCATCGTTGATTAAATTTGGTGATATGGCAAAACAGATACTTTTAGCATAATTATTTTATCACTGAATATCTATGTAATATTGTTGTATCTTCACATTATATAAAGTATTATCAGCTATTTTTTAATTAAGTTTTAGAAGCTAAATACAAAAATATTCTAATAGCACCATTACAAAGGTAAATTAAGAATTCTGTTGGTTTTAAAGATAAAAGAAGATCTCTTTAACAGTGAAAAATATCAAACAGTTGGCAAAGACAATTAATGACAATTTCCAAAATTGATAATTTTCTCTTTCATTACATGGCTACGTATATAGAATAATTACAATGCATACAGATTGTCCATTATTTTGGATGTCAAACTTTACCCATTTTCCAACACGTCTTTATGCTATATAATTTGATTATTTTATTTCTGAGAGAGGTGCGGGTGGTTTACCGATTAGTGGCGCAGAGAACTGATTCAAGGAACGGAGTTCAAACTCTGATTAGGGCAGTTGCATTCACTTCGCTCTCCTGTCCTCGAAGAAGGTATGAATGTACCTACCCTTCATCTGTGGGTAAAATAGAGAGACAGTTAAAGATATTTAAGCTTGTAAAAGGTAATCCATCTTGGATGTGATTTAATAGGCCAAGTTAGAAATCTTGCCTGGTTGCCGGTACTATGTAACCCAGTAAAAACAGTGACGTGTCATTTAGAGAAATGACTGTCGCCAAGTAACCCTCATTTCCTTGAAGGATGCCTAAAAGAATTATTCGGTATGGTACTTTGATGGTCAAATAGGTGTTCGGAGAGCTAATGGATTCTGCCAAGTAAACCCCATTGCCCTGAAAGATGCCTTAAAGAAGAATACTCATCCTAGCACTCTGATGAACAAATAAGGTATGGGAGAGAAGCTGAGTACTGCCAAGTAACCCACATTGCCCGGAGAAATGTGTAACATATTTAGCGAGTGGTCGTGGGATGCGAATGGATAGGTTTGGGGTCTTTTTAGCCTGCAGCTAGAAGAATGACAATTTAACTAAGTTCAAAATCTCATCCGGTAGGCAAAGTATTACAAGGTATGCTTCATCTAGCACCAAAGGTTGCCAAACTCACCAGACTCCATCAGTCATATGTAGGGGCTTAGAGTTCTGTGAACCCCAATAAAAGAAAGTGGGTTTTTAAAAGATACGAGAAGAGCTAGTTCCTACAAGAATGAAGATTCGACTTCACACATTGTGTCTATTATATGTTTCCACATACTTACATGGTTTCAAAAAACTGAATGGAGGTGTTAAAACAACAGAAGGTCTTATATTTGAGTCGATTTGCATTTTTATTTTTTCCTTCCCCATCAGACGATCAGCCATCACCAATATAGCAGTCGTCGGTGACTATGCGACAGATGCCATTTCTCAATATTACTGTTGACCTTACATTCATTCATTTCTGATTTTACTCAAATATTTAATTTGTACTGCCTTTCAAACTATGATATATTCTATGATTCTTTATTAATTTAACAGGAATCTTTCCAAGTAGTAGTTGTGCCAATACTACTGTATGGTTGCACTTCTTGGATTCTATTGAAACGCCGGAAAAAAAGCTAGATAGGAACTACACAAAGATAATGCGTATTGTTTTGAATAAATCTTTGAAGCAGCACCCTAAAAACAGCCACTGTGTGGCAACTTACCTCTCATCTCACAAACTATTCAAGTAAGATGAATAAGATATGCTGAGCACTGCTGGGGAAGTAAGGACGAACTCAAAAACAACTTTCTCCCATATATTCCTACAAATGAACACACGTGTTAGCCAACCAGCAAAAACTTACATTCATCAGCTCTCTGCAGACGCTGGATGCCTTCTACAGGACTGATCAAGAGTGCTGGCTCATATGAACGAATGGCAAGAGAGGGTCAAAGGAATCCGTGCAGTCGTCACGCCTCGATGATGATGCTTTTGTCTACAATATTATTTTAATATTTTGAATGTTAATTATATTTAGCTACTTAAGTAATGGGATTATTAATTGAACGAATCGGTATTTCTTTTGAGTCAGATTATCTGTGCACTCTTTATAAAATCAAAATGCCACTCCAGGAACATCTGCTTTGGATCAAACTGTAACTCCAAGGCATTCAGGTTCGAATACAAGTACAGGATATTATCCTCTTCAGCTACGTTTTCATTTTTGGGCAGGATGCCGAAAAAAAAAGCTGGCGAGCCTAGTCTTGAAATTTTCAAACCCGTAGCAACACCTCCCTATTGCAAAGTGATGTTCGAAATTGTCTGAAAGCTTCACAAGGACTGAACAATTTTTGTGTGTAGGACTTAATATTAAACTGACCTTATGAAAAATTAGCCTTCGTGGGGAGGCGAATAAGCACGAAGATCTGTGAAAAAACTGTTGCACTCAAAAATATTAAGTGAGGCCTGCGTGACTTAACGGTTATCGCTGAAGTCAATGGACTCGACGACCTGAGTTCAAATCCTGAACGAGGCTATTGACGTTTCCCATCGCACAAATGTTCTTGGAGAAAACATGAATCTATCTCTTCCCCAAGCTATGGGCAAATAGTAGGTTAGACTGGCTCTTTAACTTTAGTGCAGCAACCGGTCTAGGAGAATAAAAAGCTCTGAATTCATACCAGCCTTAGAAAATGACCTTGTGCGTGGAGGGGTTAAATAAATACATAATCTCCTGATTTGAGTCCATGTATTTCCTGTTCCCTTAAATCAAAACCCTGTACAATGGTCACCATTTAGTAACATTTGAGATTAAGCAACAGGTCACAACAAACCAACTAAAGGCAGTGTCAGTTGAGGACTTCCAACAATGTTTCCAGAATGTGGCTTCACAGAAGAACTATTTCGAAAAATATAACATCTGATCGAGAATAAATCTTTTTTTTTTTTCGTTTCTTTTTTTTTTTTTTTTTTTTTGCATAATCATTCTTATTACTCAGTAGACCGATGATACAAGTCTACCTGAAAAGTAAGAATGTACCGTGCGAGCAATAGGTGAAAGAGGGATAAACAGATTGTGTTATCATCTAACGAGGAATCTTGGAAGTATATAACTGTTATCTTAGCTTTCTGCAACTTTTCCACTTTTTTTCACATACTTTTATTTACACCACCTCTTTTTCGGCTCGTTGAGCTATGAATATTGAGGAACAAACGATGAATACCGAGCAAAAAATTGCCCAGTTGGCTGGGGCTGTAGAATACACCGACTGCTTCTCTGCAGAGGAGTAAGACCCCCCTAACGAGTGTCCTGGATATGACACTAAACATGGTAATGTTCCAGCAATGCTGGAACTTTGGGGAATGCGGAGTACCCCTTCATTACCATCGCTCCCAGGTCCACTCTGGTCCGGAGTGGTTGCACCTGATAAGGGTCCTATCTATGGGTTAAATAGAACTAACAGCATTCTTATGCTAAACTGAATTGTTTGAGTAAACTGAATAGCGTGAAATAGAAATTTTTTTTACAATTAAACCGTACTTACATTTAAACTGCGTGCTTATGCATGCTTAACTGAATTATTTGAAATAGAACTGTTTTTTTGACATTAAAATTGTATTTACACTTAACTGAATTGTTACATATAACTTCTTGAATAGTTTGAAATAAACGTTTTTGACAATTAAACTGTACTTATGCTAAACTGAATTGTTTTAAAAAGAACAGATTATTTACATAAAAATGGATTTGGCGTTAAATAACCTACAAAGGTTGATATGCCATTAAAACCCACCAAACCAAACCGAGCAAAAAATAAACCTAAAATGTCTGGTCCGGCAACGGAAAACTCCGTCACAAACGCTTGTAATGCTTCAACAAGTGTATGGAGGAAGCACTATGGTGCGCACACGTTTCGTTTTGTTTTTGTTTTTTTAGTGGGGTGGCTCAAGAGATTCTAAGAGGATTGCAGGGAGGTGAAAGATGACTCCAAAAGCGAGAGGCCTTCATTAAACAGGATTGAGTTAAACGTCAAGCAGGTAAAGCAGGTGGTTTGTTATGATCGTCGGTTGACAGTTCGAATGATTGCAAGTAAGCTGGCCATAAAAAGAACAGTGTTTAGAAGATTATCACCGAAGATTTGGGCATACACACCTCGTATATAAAAAAAAAAATGTAACAATATGAGGAATCCAGTGTCTTATTTCCGTTCAGCAAAACAGTTTCTCAATTTGTTTCGTGTGTTATGAAATAAGATGTTTAGTTCAATAAAACCATGACATTTATCAGCCCAACTCCGTGATATTTGCATGGCTGCATAATTGAACAAGAGGAGAAATCAATGACAAGCCAGGCAGGCTACGTTCACTTCAACAAATATGTCTGCCATTTTCATACGCTGATGATGGTAATAAAATCAGAAATAACTGATGACTGGGAAGGATATAAAAAATGGAATTCCTGCATTCCCAAGAATATGAACACGAAGACAATCATTTAAATTCGATCCTCTGGTTTCTTTTCAGAGCAGATGTTGCTCATGCACTTATTTGTATGGATCTGACTTAAAAGTCGTAAGTATTAAGGGCCTTCTCAGCAAACAAATTAGGAGCAGCGGTAAGAGTTCATATCTCGCAAACCGTTTATAGCGAATTATTACCTTCTTAGATGGTGAATGAATAACACTTTCTGACAAAGTTCTATGTTTAGCAGATAATCATTTTTTTTATTGATTGATTGATTTTAGCGGCATATCAACCCATAGAATTTATCCGACCTACCACCTGGCCAAATTTGGCACAAGGTCGTTTAAATCTGGGGCGCCACATATGAATCGAGATTCATCCATGATCCCATTGGTATTCGTCTTTAGTGGCGTCTCAAGCGCCAAGTGATAAACTTAGCACTGCTGTGCAGGTACTCCCCGAGGGGGAAAAGGCTCCTGGGATCAAGTGATCATCTTAATAACGCTCATAACCATATTTACCAGACACAAGATCAATTTTAACAGGTTTGAATTCGAAGGTTTTCTTCTCCTAGACTAGTTGCCTCACGAAGGCTGAAGAACCTAGTTTGCCCTACTATTTACCCATAGCTGGAGGGAGAATTATTGGATTCATACCTTTCCTAAGGGTATTAGTACTATGTGAAATGCTATCAGTCTCATCCAGGATTTGAATTCGTGTCGCCGTGTCCATTTCCTACGACGATAACCATTACACCATGGGCACGCCTCAAACCATCTAGGTTATTTTATGCACAGAGAATAAAAAATCACGTTCATTGTATAGTTATATTTATATTTTTTGGTTATTGTTTCTTAAGTGTTTTTGCATACAGTTACAAGATATCAAATATTCCTATTTAACACAAATAATTCACATACAGTTGTGTAGCTTCAAGTATTCTTATCTGATACAAATATCTATACTGCTTCAAGTAATAGTTTTTATTTAATAATCATTAACTATTTGTACACAGTTATATGGTTTTAGATCATCATCATCATCATCAAGTCACGCTGCCAACACGGATCTCTCTCTCTCTCTCTCTCTCTCTCTCTCTCTCTCTCTCTCTCTCATCCATCGCTCCCGGCAGGTCCTTCCAACAACATCCACTATCTGCACAGAGTTGATGTAAATAAGTTCTTACTGGTCAACCAAGATCATGTATAGGAGTCCATAAAAGAACATCACTTATGAGTTCGTTCTTGCTTCTCCAGCAGTTCTCTGCATGTCTTGTTCGTCTTATTTTAATAGTTTAAGAGATGGGAGGCAAGCGGCAGTACAACTGTTATTTTGAGGTGGATGCTTCTTGGATTTTTTTAAAATAACTCATATTCTTGTGTAGTTCCCATCAAGCTTTTTCTCAATGCATTTTGTTAGCGTCTATGTGGTGCATCCATACAATAGTATTGACACAGCCACTGCTTGGAAGAAATCCTGTTTTATCTTATTAAATTGATTAGACATCTATATGATCGATAATCTATCGATAGCAGTCCACACCTTCGCTAGGTATATATTATCACTGATGTCGATATACGTGAACCTATCTACTAATTTCAGAGGACAGCCACGTAGAGCTGAGATGGCTCTTTCTCGTTTAAATCACGTGTACTCCGTTTTGTTTGTGTTCACGTGGATCCCCATGCCTCTTGCTACCTGCTCCTGGCTATACAGGTGGGATTTGGCTTGGATAGGTGTATTTTCAGAAGCGCATACTCTACATCTGTTATAGTTTTTGCTGCATATCGTCTACTTTTTGCCTTTTTTTAGCGTAAAGCCATTTTCTTTTATTATATCTCTCGACGTTCGAAGTACGTAGTTTAGACAGATTATAAACAAATATAGTGCTAATGTAAGTCCTTGCAAAACTCCAACAACTCCAAGAAGTCTATAGAAACACGAAAGTAATGGTTTTCTATAAAGCATCATTACGGCTGTAACAGTTTTTTTGGAGAGACCATATGCTAAAAGTATTTGCTCCACCTTCCCTCTGTGTATAGAATTAAATGCCTTGGAGAAATCAACAAATAATAGTGTTGCCTCGAGATTTTTGCACGAACTCTTTCGGTGATTCGACTAATTGTTAGAACCTGTGAAGTTGTGAATCGATTTGTCTGAAAACCATTTTGATTTTTCCTAAGAACTTTCTCAATTTCAGGTTTGGTATGGTTTAGAAGCAGAGCATTATAAACCTGAGCAGCTATTGAAGTAAGAGTTATGTTTCTGTAGTTCTTGGTGATTCCGAGGTCACCTTTCTCAGAGAAGGAAAGGAGGATGCAGCATTTTGTCCATCTTCGTGTTGTATTTTGTTTATACGTGGCGTTGCAAAATCGATATTATCAAATTTCCTTGTCTTCCATATACTACTTGGGGGATTTTGTCGTGGCCTACAGCTTTTCTACTTTTAATTTTTGTCAGTACGACGTGAAGTTCTTCCTCTGTAAACTATCCTAGTTTGATGTCTAGTTGTTAATTAGTAATTTTTGTGAAAGGTTTATTAGTGACTTTTGGGTATTTCCAAGCAGATTCTTGAAATGTTCTTTCCACATCTGCATTCGTTCTTGTTGGTTAATTTTGCTCTCTGGGTGCTCTTTCTTTTGTTCATTACATTTACTGTCTACCATGCTATTCGTGATTGTCCGTCTTCCATCAAGTTACTTATTTTATTGATCCGACCTTGAATGTGTTGTTGTTCTTTTTGGTATGTATTAATCAGTTCACTTTGGGCTTTCTTAAGTTTCTGCGCGTTGATATTTGTTGGGTTTCTTTTCTTAAGTGATGATACTATTTTCATGTTATCTCGTTTATTCTTAACTACTTGTGACTTTCATGTAACTCAACATTCAGCTCTTGCTTCGGTTGGTATGCATTCTGCTGCTACTTCCATATGTGCAGTGACAAAATGTTCATATTCGAACGTGTTTCAGATATCTCCTAAAGAGTTTCGAATTTGTTTCTTACAGTTACCGTATACTGATGGCTAATATCTCTATTGGTAAGTGAGGACCAGTCTTAACGTGAAGTTTTAACTGTTTTTACTTTATTTCTTTGTAGAATCAGGCGTATCTTTGCTGTGACGATTCTGTGATTGGAAGATATTCCTTTAAAAGAGGAATATGCAACACAGTTCAAAGCACTATTTATCAACTGCTTTGGCATTATTTTGGTTGGTGTCGATCCATAGTTTTCCCTCCTTTATTTTTATTTATTCATTTTTAATTTAGAATTAGGGCATGCTAGCCTATTTTTGAGTAAAAAGTCTGTTGGTTTTAAGTAAATAATGATAATCCTTAGTAAACAATTATAGCTTTGAGTAACAATTGTCAATACATATAATTTACACGCAGTTATCTAGTATCAAGTATTCCTATATAATACGAATAATTTCCAATTCATTTGAACCATAGATGAGGCCCTAACTGTAAATATAAAAACTGTTCAGAGTGGGCCTGAGATTAATAGCAATGAAAGAGTGTTCCACATCAGATCTCTAGTCTCACAATCAGAAGCCGTTTAGTGTCTTACCCAGAACATTTATTTGGGGTGTGTCTTACCTCTTCTGCTGAGGATGGCGTATTCTAAGTCCCGCCGAGGGAGTAGACTTCATTTTTGTTTCTTTTTTTTAATCATGTTCTTTTATATATGTTAAAAAGCAATTTTATCAACTGGCAGATCTAAAAAGATGTGACAACATACGTAAACGTCTGACAATTCAAGTGTTCGACACTGAACCTACCCTCTATGACATCTACGCCATTGGCTGGAGAATTAGTTGTGGCAAACAAGCTGGCACAATCACCGGAAATGGAACTGGGATCAATCCATATTTGTTGACCGTCGATCTCAGCCGTGGTCTGGCGGAGCAAGTGCCAAAATGCGGAGTCCAGGTAAACCTATTTCCAATATACTATGTAAAAAGTATTATGGGTGTTGGCTTTTCAGGGATTTTTTTAGCATCACTTGAGTAAATTTTAGAGAAACTTTGTTGCATAATCTAAACCAGAGTTACTTGACTATGACTATGAAGCTTCACTAAAAAATATCTTAGGACTTTAATCGATTAAAAATACTATCATAAAATAAAAGTCAAGAGAGTCTTGAGTTTAATCACGTAACAGTATTTTTAGTACATTAAACTTTTAGTCATAAAACCAATATAAAGAAGTGATATATATATATATATATATATATATATATATATATATATGGGGGGGTAAAATCGATATATATATATATATATATATATATATATATATATATATATATATATATATATAATTTTGTTACCTAGAAAGTTTGCTACCAAACTTTCACCGAAAGGATTTTCAGAACTTTGTTTTTACTGGAGATACAGGCGAATTTATAAAAACAAATATTAATCAGGTTACTTATATATATATATATATATATATATATATATATATATATATATATATATATATATATATATATATATAATTACCGTAAATTCTTACATTTCTACCAATTTTTAATAAAAAGTTAATTTTTTCTAAACCCAACCAGGATTTTATTTTTTCTAGTGGAACGAAATACAGTCAAAACAGATGTTGTAAGATGTTACTTATTGCCAGACTCTTCATCAATGAAATTTTGTAATAAAAAAGTATGAATATGCAACAGTCCTAAGATAAGTATTTTTGACAACTCTGTTAAAAATTCATCTTTTTCCACCCTCTTTCTCGACATTTCCGAGCGCGAACTGACTCCAAACCTTACTTTGTAACAATCTTACCCTGACAGCTAGCTGTCCGTACCTTTTCATATATATATATATATATATATATATATATATATATATATATATATATATATATATATATATGTATGTATGTATGTATGATGGCCATCAGTGACGTGTCTTCTATCTCGAGGACATGCTTACATTTACAACTTTCAATAGTTAATCAATTCCTGTGGCTGAGCGACTTCGCAAATGAACAATGAACGATGTGTTTTTGAATATTCAGAACAAGTGCACAACTGTCCGACAGGTGTTCTGACTTCCTTAATGATTACCAAAAAGTGTTCATGGCTGATGCCTTCAACTCCATGTTAGGAATATATTTAAAAGAAGAAAAAAGACTATTTCAATCGGTAAAAACTGAATTAAAAATCAAAATCATAGTGTATTTTTTCATTCAGTTACTTTGTTTAATGTCATATCAACATTCGGAGGTTATTTAATGCAAAAGCCTTCCTTGTAGAAGAACAGTAGTTAAGCTATGTAACCTCTAGCTGGGGGGATAAAGGATTCCATACCTTTGTCCAGGATATTTGTCCGAAAATGAATGCAATAGCACAACTGAAGTTTAACTCGTTTACGATGTTGAAGTCTACCGTTACGCCACATGGTTCAAATTCTTCAGGTAATAATATTTTATTTCTTTGGAAGATGATTTTTTCTGGCATGAATTTTTTTAATGCATACAGGAACTGTATTTTTTGTTTGGTTGTTGTTTTTTTTCGTGGGGAGGGGATCTCTGGGGTATTTTTCTGTTTTGCTTGGTTTTTTATTTGTTTTGATTTTAATTTTTATTTTGTGTTTTTTCTTTATTTCTATTTATTTATTTATTTTCAATTTTTGCGAGTGATGGAATTTTTTTTAGATATTTTATTTTCCATGAACTAAAATAAAGTAAGGATAATAATACACAAAACTTGTACCGGTTATCTCTCTATGGGAAATTTTTACTTATCTAGTAATGTATAGACACACACACACACACACACACTAATACTTACACACACGCATGTGCCCACGCTCTCACACTCAGTGACACGCGTATTATTGCTACATTTTTTTACAAAGTGTGTCGCCTACAAGTGTGTACATACTGAGGCATCTTTCACAAATGGAAATAAACCTGTAATATCAATATAACCTTTAAACTTTAAGGAAACATCTACTCTATATTAATTCAAAAAACATACCAATTTAAATATATAAAAGTCAGTTGACTTACCATACATATTAGATAAACGTTGAACATTTTTTGGTTTGTTTCTATATAAACCTATTTATGGGAACTCAACTGATTTCCATACTAAAAAAAAGGGGTCAGATTTTTGTTCCAAAAAATAGCTGAAATTTTTGTAAATTCACATACCTAGGAAGCAGTGTCTCACCAACCGAAAAAGACATCGACACGCGGCTAACGAAGGACTGGACAGCTATCGATAAACTATCGGTCATATGGAAATCAGACCTGACCGATAAAATGAAACGCAGTTTCTTCCAAGCAGCGGTCGTGTTGATACTGCTCTATGGATGCACCACTTGGACGCTAACAAAACGGCTGGAGAAGAAGCTAGACGGCAACTACTCAAGAATGTGGCGAGCAATATTAAACAAGTCCTGGCGGCAACACCCCACAAAGCAACAACTATACGGCCACCTGCCTCCCATCACGAAAACTATCCAAGTTAGACGAACCAGGCACGCAGGACACTACCTGAGGAGCAGGGACGAACTCATCAGTGATGTACTCCTATGGACCCCCACATATGGCCGAGCTAAAGCAGGACGACCAACTCGAACATACATACAGCAGCTTTGTGAGGATACGGGATGTAGCCCAGAAGACCTGCCAGAGGCGATGAACGATAGGAAAAAGTGGCGAGAGAGGGTCAGGGATATCCATGCTAGCGGCACGACATGATGATGATGATTTTGGGATTTATACCCCAGAGCCACTTTTTAAATTTCGAGATACTTCGTTGACGATAATATTTGACTTGCCGCGAAAAATTTGAAGGATCAAAACACAAAATGATATTAGAAATCTTTTCCTTCAGAAAATGTTAACGATAAAATTTCTCATCCAATTAGATTCATAGATAAATCAACGTTTTTAGTTAATTTCCAGCCTACCTGAATTGTATAAATAAGCGACACTCAAGCACACACTCATACTTACACGCACGCACGTACATGCGCACATGCATTTCTTCTGTAAGTATAGAATTGTCTACACTTATTCTACAAACAGTAAGTAATGAATTATTACTTACTCAAATACTTTTCGGTTTATTTCTTTGGAATAAAAATCTATATTCTTTTCTTTCAAAAATGCATTTAATTTTCTTTCAAAAATGCGTTTAATTTTCTTTCAAAAATGCGTTTAATTTTCATTAAAATAAACGAATGTGACAGTCCAACTTCACTCTACACCAAAAACCAAGATAGGTATTTCGATTGCGTTAGCAGCAGCAGAAGCAGCAGCAGTTCACTTCCATTTCTTAAAAGCAAAATTGCATTTTTTTTATCTCACATAGTGACATACTTATGTTATATTCTCATATGCAGTATCATAACGACACAATAATAAAGACGCAGGAAGACTTCTTTAACAAATATGTACCTCTCTCTTTATTTGCAAGGTTCGAAAGGGTTGTGTGTGGTTCTACTGTGAGAGGGAGCTGGAGACCGAACATAACTGCAATATATTGACCCGCACTCTTATGGCCGTCAGCGTTGTGTCTTTCTCGTTCTCCAGGGCTGCTCAACCGGAGGCCCAAGGGCTCAGCTTTCTGTTGAGTGCTGGCTTTCTCTACCACATCTTATCAGCAGCTTCTCTGGACCCCAACTCATCAGGGGCTCCAAGAGCCCCTTCGGCCTGATGTGGCTTTCCCTACCACAACTCGTCTATAACTCCCTCTCCAACTGTCTGACTTCTGTCTTGACTGAGCTATATAACAGTTCAACGCCCACTCAATCGCCCACTCGATCTTTGGAATGACATGTTTGATCGTCATTAAGCGGAAATAACTGTCATGCAGTTCAGAGGTTACTCTCTTCCGGTGTATGAGTTTATGAGTGTATCATGGGATTTTTTACATTGTCCAATTTCATCAGCTAAGCACGTCCACGCGATCTCGTTCGATTACTGGCAATTGGAATGTGTCACTTCCTTCCGGTGCATTACTTTGTAATGACATATTTGCTCGGGCCGAAGGTCAAAATACAACACTTACACAAAGAATTTTTACATAAAAAATATGTCCTTTTATTTTAAGCTAACAATTTTATCAAAAAGTATCTAGGCTCTGGCTAACATTATTTTTGCTAACAAGAAAGGATTTTGTACTTTGTTTTTCTGTAAACTTTTCACTCAATTTTAAGAAATGAAAAATCACGAACTTGTTGATCAGATTTCATTCATTCATTTTCTCATTTACATTATCAAAAGTATCAACACATTAAAATTTAAATGAAGACGATTTTTCCATCTGAGTAACATATAATGAAGTGATATAAAGATATCTAAAGTGATATCTAGATAAGTCAATGCTAATTTGAAAAAATGAAACTAGTCTCGATATTTTCTGAACTGCACAGGATTGTGCAGACCTTGCTCCATTTTTTCTTATCTTCTAAACTGAAAATTCATCTCAAAAGAAAGACTTGGGGACGAGGAGGACATTTTAAAAAATATGACAGTCCAACTTCACTCTACACCAAAAACCAAGATAGGTGTTTCGATTAATGAAAAGCTCAACGGAATAAGTGTGTTGAATTGCAAGCAGACTACTTTGAAGAAAATTAACGTTTTATTAGTCTCAATACTTTTAGAATAATATATATATATATATATATATATATATATATAAAGTAAAGTTGGCGACCATAGTCGAGGGTGACCCGAAGATTCCCTTTTCAATAGTTACAACACCGAGGTGTAGGGGACGGCGCTACTCCTTTCCCTGGATTGCTCCACTTTGTTATATAATTAAGATAATGATTTTTATATTAATCATTTTTCGTTAATTATATTTTATTATTTCGTTTGGTAAGGTTTTAAACTATTCGGTGTCTCTTAGTTCAGGTGCAATAGTCAGATGGTGCAGTCTTACGCCCGTACGGAAAGAATATAATAATCATCATCTGTCATAATAAACTTCCAGTGAGTAAATGGGGCTGGAAGGCCGTTAGAGTGAAGTGACGTCGTGGTTGACGTCGTACTCGGAAGAGATGGTCCTGAGAATATGAGGATTTTGAAAAAAACGAGTAGTTGAGGTTCGACTGCTGAAGCGCGTGGCTGGGTTTTTCGGATCTGATGAAAGCAGATCAGTTTGGGTCTAGACCGGCAGAGATGTGATGAGATCTTAGACATCACAAGATGCACCGATTGTTGTGAGGTCAGCATAGGTTTTTTATGATTTGTGTCTACCCTCGTGTCGACAAGGACTGAAGGTAGAAAGAAATAAAACCGTTATTATCCGACACGACAGATTCGGTCTGTATGTATTGTATTATTAAAGAGCACACTTTACCCTTGATACTTACCTTATAGTGCTGAATGTTAAGCAAGAGGGTATCAAGCACCATTTTTTGAGTCTTTGTTATGACTCAATCTGGGATCGAACCCCGGTCTCCTGGGTCATTGGCGAACACTACCCACTGGAAAAACTATATATATATATATATATATATATATGTGTGTGTGTGTGTGTGTAGTTTTTCATGTTTGAGGGTTATGAATAGATATAATGTTCAGTCTTCAGCCATCCTAGGGCGTAGTAACACGAATACCAGTGCACTGTATTGTATACATACGAGAGTACTGGCCATAATAAATGTGACACGGGAATTTAGAGGAAGGGGGTTAATCAACAGAAAGTAAACAGACTAAGTGAAAAAGGTAAGAGTTGTACTCTTAAAGAGAATCATAATTGCTTAAATATTATTTGAACAAAGAAAATCATTTGAAAACTAAAAAGATAGAATGACCTATGAGATACTGTAACTTGAAAAGGGGATTAATCAATTGAGGGCAAGCAAACCAAGTGAAAAGGGTATGGTAGTATTCTTGTGAAAATATGAGTTCCTGGACGAAAAAGAAAGCATTGGAAACCCGAAAGACAGACGGTCAGGTTCCGACAGAGGCCATTTGGAAACATTGTTTACATTAAGAATGTTGGGTGGTCAACCTGATAAGAAAAATTCAGTTGTTTGATAAAATATGGAAATTTTCCTTTGCCTACAGATTTTGAAAACCAGATTCGACACAAAAAGACAGTTATACTCATCCAGATAGGAGGACCAAGTTGAATATATAGAGAGTGGAAGGAACAAGGGAGCTGTCAGACTCTGCTGATACCAGTTATGGGTAAGAGATTCGAATCAAATTAAGTTGGAATTGATAGTAGATCCAGCTCAATCCCCCAAATTTGGTAAAGTTGTTTTAAAGAAAACTTACATTAAGGATGAGAAAATGATATACCCAGCCAACCCACACGCCAATAAGATACGGACTCAATGTAGGCTGGAGTTTTTGACATTTCAGACAGAGAATCCAGAGAGAAGTCTGAGACGAGATAGCAGTCGATTAAGTCCGTCTACTATCAACTCCTGAACCAAAACCCTGAGCCAGACCTCAAATACTAAAGACTCAATTCACAAATAGACCGTTGCAAGTGTGTTGCATATTTCAGTGTCACTCGACTTGGACCGCACTGGAAAAGTTAAAACCAGTGTATTCAAAAAACAGTATCGACAAAAGGTGTTTTTACGTTTCTAACCCGTTGTTTGTTTTTCATATGGGTTATATTATTTTGATATAAACCCAGTAGCTTACATAAATACCCACGGAAGATATACAGTGTATTGATATGAAGTAGAATATTGTTGATACACACCGAATTTTGCGCGCGTATTGTTCTATAGTTTGTAATCAATTAGCTATACTACTTGTACATTTTATTGAAACACCTATACAGTGTGTTACAATTTAATTTTCCAATAATGCATGTGTTTACGTGTGCGAATATATATATATATATATATATATATATATGTGTGTGTGTGTGTGTGTGTGTGTGTGTGTGTGTGTGTGTGTGTGTGTGTGTGTGTGTGTGTGTGTTTATGTATATATATGCACGAAATTATTCATATAAATATGTCTTGTTGAAAGAGACAAAGAATGTCATATTAATTTTTTTAACGAAAACAAGAGAATTTCAATAACAATTTAATTAGACATTTCTTGTCTGTCACTTTCAATAAGACGTTTTGGAATACGTATATTTTTTTCACTATATATATATATATATATATATATATATATATATATATAAAGTTGTGAAAATGAATATCTGAATTCAAACATATATATATATATATATATATATATATATATATATATATATATATATAGTGAGAGAGAGAAATTAATTAGTTGAACATTTAATATAAAATCAACGATTGCCAGGAGAGAAAATGCATATCTCCAAATATACAATACTCAATAAAACACATAAAAAATAGTGAAAACAAATCTTCAACATTTTTAATTTCTATTTTAATTCTTAGTCGCATTGCCTTATTTTGCAATTACTGCTCGAAGACTTTTTTTGTAACCCTTTACAGTCTTGATGGTCTTTGCTTTTTTTTAAGAGAATAGTAATTTCGATAGAAATCGCAATATCAGTTTGACTTTCAAATCCTCTTGATTGATTCTGAACAAGATCTTGAAAGGATCTTATAAGATGATTTTTGTTTTGCGATTTAGTATATTTTTTTCATTGCAGATGTTTAAACTTTAAAACCAAAAAATATGATTACATACATACATACATACATCAGCCTGACAGTGGTGTAAGGGTTATAGTCGTTGGAAATGGACACGGCGACCCGAGTTCAAACCCAATTCCGAGGTTGTTTACATTGCACTAATACTCTTGGAAGAGGTATGCATCCGACTTTTCTCCCTCCAGCTATGGACAAATAGTAGGGAAAACTGGGGTTTTTAACCTTGACATGGCAAACGGTCAAGGAGAAGGAAAACTCAAACATATTAAACTCTGTTTAAAATTGACCTTGTGTTAAATCCTGCTTGTGAGGAGGGGTCGGTAAATATATACATGTATATGTGTGTGTCTGTTTATTTATCTATATGTCTGTATATATATATATATATATATATATATATGTTTAAATACATTCATGTGTGTGTGTGTGTGTGTGTGTGTGTGTGTGTGTGTGTGTGTGTGAATGGTAATGGATTTGTATAACTTCTCGTTTTGCAGTATCGTCCAAATTTCATAACAAAACTGTCTTTACAGAGTTTTGCCTATTGATGTACTTATTATTTTATTTATTATTTTTGGTTACAGAGAATTTGCTGTATAATATCTAATAATATCTATTGATATCCGCTATGATTGTATATTTTTATTTATCTCTCCGCGCGAGCAGAATGCGATTCAAGGTCAATTTTAAGCGGATTTTAACAGGTTCTGAATTTAGAGTTTTTCTTTCTCCAAGAAATTAATTTCAAGAAAACGTTTTTAAACGATTTGTTTGTTCACCCCCCCTCTCTCTCTCTCTCTCTCTCTCTCTCTCTCTCTCAATATATATATATATGTATAAGATTAGACTGAAAACTTCATATGGTGACGTCATAACTGCAGTAAATCACTTTTATACCAATGGGATCCAAGCACTGCAACACTGATTGAAGAAGTACATGGACTACAAGGGGGACTAAGTTGTCTTTTAGTTACCGGCACTCAGACAGCTTGCTCTCTCTAACGAACCACCACGACCGTCCAGATGGATTGTGTCATTCCCCATCTATGGATCTTTCAAATGTTGTATACTCATAAAGATATCAATAATAACAGTAGTACCAATACAGGCGGTACGAACGAGTTTATTAATTTCTGCCTTCAGTCTATGACGACACGAGGAGAGAGACACATATCATAAAAGCCTATGTTAAAAATACTATGCTGACCCCCTACCACCACCACGCGCGGCGCATCTTGTAGTGTTTAAGATCTCAATTTATCTCTGCCAGTCGAGACCCAAAAAATCTGATCTGATTTGATTTGATCAGATCCGAAAAACTCAACCACACCTCTCAACGGTCGAACGTCAACTAAAACTGTCTTTTCAAAATCTTCGAATTCTCAGGACCATCTCTTGCGAGCATGACATCATCCATACTCTCAATTCACTCCAATGACCGTTTGGCCCCGTTTCCTGTCCGGGGGTTTATCATGACTGATGATGATTGTCATATTCTTTCCGTGCGGGCGTAAGACTGCACCATCTGACTATTCCACCTGAACTAAAGACACTGAATAGTTCAAAGCCATACCAAACCAAATAATAAAATATAATTAACGAAAAATGATTAATATAAAAAATCATACCTTAATTATATAACACAAACACAACGTGAACATAGAGAGAAACTACCCGGAAACAAATATGATAGTCACGGAACCAAAGGCCACAGTAGAGTACCATGATAAGCATAATACCATATTT
Organism: Sepioteuthis lessoniana; assembly: GCA_963585895.1. Taxonomy (NCBI): domain Eukaryota; kingdom Metazoa; phylum Mollusca; class Cephalopoda; order Myopsida; family Loliginidae; genus Sepioteuthis; species Sepioteuthis lessoniana. The sequence goes on from OY757919.1 coordinate 72,519,902, forward strand.
GGTACCGTTTCAAGACATAGCATCACCGTCTCTTTCCTTTCTGTCAATCATTCCTTTGCAGCTTCAACAAACTAAAAGAAGATAACAAGTGAATGGGAATAAGAAAGAAGGGGTCAGTTACCAACGTCATAATTTCCAATAATAATCCATAACCAAAAAACATTCTTATATCCCATAGAGTAAATACTAGAGTATACAGAACTCTTTAACCTTAGTGTAGCAACAGGTTTAGAAGAAGAAAAACTCTGAATTTACGCCTGTTCAACTCCGCTTAAAAAATTGATCTGGCGTCACATCCTTCTTATGTGGAAGGTTGGTAAATACATACATATACCTCTTTTTTTTTTTGGCACACAATCTAATATTCTTTTATATTCCTTATAATGGATGAAAAAAACTGTTGTATTTTAATCAGGAAATGTGTGTGTCCTTTTTTCTTTTAAGCACGAATCTTACTGCAGCAATCCACTACGGGGGGGGTGTCCTCGTAGCGTAATGGTTAAAGCGATGGACTGCGGAATCGTAGTAAGCGATTTCGTACTCCATTCACGCTATTACGTTCACTTTCGGGCAAATACCATTGGGAAAGGTATGAACCCCCTTATCCTCCCAGCTATGGGTTAAATAGTGCCATTTCTGTTCTTCTAGGAGAATAGCTTTGGCATTAAATAACCTACAAAGGTTGATATGCCATTAAGCAAAGAAACCAAACCAATCCAATACGATTGACTTGTCAATAATACGAACTTTTATTTTACCATGACTCTCGTCTGTTTATATGGGGAAAATTTCAAAACAAACGTCCATATGGCAACTAATGTTGTTATTCTAAAGAACGAGTCAATTTTTTTATCATCTTAACGTTTTTGATCGCGTCACTTCCTTAAAAACTTTCACATCTCATACTTATTAGCATGTTTTTTGGTTGTTTTTTTTTTCTTTTTCTTTTTCTTAAATTTTGACACTTTTAACGCCTACTACTCCGCCCCCACTTCATGTATGTAGGTTAAAAATAGATCTATACAAATACTCTAGAGTTTTTATCGAACAAATGAAAAACTACGACGAACCATTTAAAAAATAGTCCAGCGCGTTAAAGTAACCTGAAGCGTGGTAAGAGTAACCTGAAGCCAAACTTTTTTAGACGAAAAGTTTTGGAAAACGACCTGTTTCTCTTCACCAAATGATACCTACATCAGAAAAATAAGGTCTAAAAAATTCGTTTTCGGGTTACCCTATGGTGCATTTAACCTGGAATACAAAAGAGATTAAAAATACAACTAACAATTTTTTTAATAGGGTTCTTTTTAAATACTGAATTGGAATTATCAAAAATACGGCGAAGAAATTAAAAGCCACTAAAATAAACAATGTCTCAAGATAGGCCAATAGATTGTAACAGTTATTGTAACAATTGCAATCGATGTTGATTTTTATGGTTTCTTTGTTTAATATCAACCTTCGTGGGTTATTTAATGCAAAAACCACCCGCGCAGAAAAACAGTAATGGCACAGTTTAATCAATAACTGGTGGAGATAAGAGGATTCATACCTTTCCAAAAATGAACGTAATCGCGCAAAGGAGGTTCGAACTTGCTCCCTATAATGTTGCACTTGGGGGTGCTCGTGGTGTAATGGTTATCGTTGCAGAAATTGGACACGGCAACACGGGTTCAAATCCTGGACGAGACTGATTGCATTTCACATAGCACTAATACCCTTGGGAAAGGTATGAATCCAATTATTCTCCCTCCAGCTATGGGTAAATAGTAGGACAGACTTGGTTCTTCAGCCTTGGTGAGGCAACTAGTCTAGGAGAAGGAAAACTCTGAATTCAAATCTTCGCTCAAAAATTGACCTAGTGTCATATCCTGCCCGAGCGGAGGGGTTGGTAAATATGGGTATTAGTATATTCATTGATACACTAACACTGAGTGAACGGAAGGAAAGACGAGATAAATTTATTTACACATATTGGACATTTAATACATAAAAACATATTAGAAGTATTACAAAGATACACAAACGTGTACAAAAAAGATGAAATATGCAAATTGTTTCGTGCACAAGCAGTTTATTAAAAGTTAAAAATGATTAAACGTTTTACCAGATTTCTTTGGGGTTTTTCATTTCAATAACTGGACGAACGACAACACAGTTCGTTAAATAGTAAAACCAAGTCTGTTCAATGAACAGAGATTAAAAAAAAAAAAAAAAATTAGGTCTTATCAGTTCAATGAACGGGGACCAAAAGAGGACGAGAAAGTAGTCTGAGTTCTCGCGTGACCAATGAGCGCGTGATATCTAAAGACACGTCCACAAATCCTAGGGAAGACAATTATTCATTGTCTCCCTCCAATTTAGTCACTGCAGATATCTTCTGTTACCGATACTCCGGTATAATATCGCAAAAACATTCGACTTTTTTTTTTACTATATTTTCTGTCACTTTTATAACGTGTTTATTCATTACAAACCTCGTTTTTTTTTTTTTGTTTGTTTGTTTTTATCTGAAAATTTCTGGAAGGAAGTTGGCAACAATACATTCAGACTCGGCATCAAAGCTATCAGAACGTGTGAGAGACCAACTTTTGATGATCCAGAATACAGTATTTCTTGTGTCTTTACCAACATACCACCTTCAAAGGCGCCAGCAATAATACAACACCCACTCAAGGTAGAAAATAATAATTCTTTGTTTTTGTTTTTGTTTTTGTTTTTTGTATTTGTATTTTGTTTTGTTTTGTTTTGATTGCTTGTTTTTTGTTTGTTTGTTTGTTTGTTTGTTTTCACATTAAAGATCTAAATATTCATAAACATAAAAGAAATTGCTGTATTTAGTCACAAATAGTTTTATGCTAATTTTTCTAACATAATATAAACCTATCCATATTGCTAACATTCTCATTATGTCAGCATGTGTGTATGTTTTGATATAATTAAATTGCAAAGAAAAACTAAAAAAAGTGCTTAATGCTTTATAAGTCGAGCAATACGCAGTAAATATCAAAACCCAGAAAAAATTATATATATATGTGTGTGTGTGTGTGTGTGTGTGTGTGTGTGTGTTTGCGCGTGAAAACTCACAAAAATGTTTCAAGTATTTTAGTAGGAAAATTTTTGTGCGAATTTTATTTAATGTATATTGCTCTACTTATAAAGCATTGAAATCTTTATATATATATATATATATATATATATATAATAAGTAAAGTTGGCGACTGTAGTCGAGAGCGACCCGAATGTTCCCTTTTCAATAGCTACTACATCGAGGAGTGGGGAAGGGTGCTACTTCTTTCCCAGGATTGCGCCACTTTACCCTTGATACGTACCTTATAATGCTGTGTTAAGCAAGGAGGTATCAAGTACCATTTTTTAAAAGTCTTTAGTATGACTCGACCTGGGATTGAACCCCTGTCTCCCGGACAATTGAAAAACACTTGTATGTATGTGTTTGTGTGAGCATATATCTATGTATATATATATATATCATAATTGTATTTAAAGGTTGCTACATCTACAGTGAGCTTGATATCTGAGTCATAGCATGTACAAGAATTACCAGCACATGTCGCAACTAATAGTTTCACGTTTTCGCAATTATCAGGCAACACTACTTTCTAAAAAATTACAAGTATTACCAGAGTGACATACGGAAAACACAGAATATAAAATGGAGTCAGGTTTACCACTCTCCAGTAAAAGTTGCAATTCTTTTGAGTGTAACGTTGGTTGATGATCACGAAGGTGAGAAATTTAAGTTCTGTGTACTTTTGATCTCTGTGTTATTCCTCATATGAGCGGGTAACTTTAAACCTGCAAAAATGCTACATCATAACGATTTTTTGTGAGAGCAATACACTGAAAATGCCTTAAAATGAATAAAACAATTTCCAGTCCAATTTGGAACTGAATGATAATTTGGTGGAGTTCTGCGTTCACGCTAATCATCATTTTTTAATCCTCCAAATTTTCTATATAACGAAAATAACTATGAAATGCTTATTAGAATCCTTCACCCTTTCCAAAATGGAAGAATCAGTATCATAATAAACAGCTGCTACAGCGGGAACCCCAACAAGTCCACGAGCCTTCTCATGTAATAATAGTTGAAGAAAGAAAATAAGCAAAACCAATAAGGGAATTTTTTGACAAGGAAATATTTTCGAAATTTACAAAAATTAAAGATAATATTGTTTAAATATCGTAAGTAGATACCATAGTATTTAAAGTTGTTGTTAGTATTGGTATGTTTGGTTCTATTTAAAAATATTTAATCGAATTTCTACGACACGAAGACGAAAGTTAGCATCATTTTATCCGTAATTTATGACACTGAATACAATGGAATGAAAAACATGATAATTTAATTTTCAGGAACATTTAACCTTTTATATACATAATATACATACCGATGGTATTAGAAAGAAAGGATACCCAAACGTGTTCCAACTGCTAGAAATGAGAAAATGTTGTTCTATGAACAAGCAGTATCTAGAAGGGATACAGGAATGGAAAAAGGTTTACTTGATCATGTAGAGCAAAACAACCACGTGGCTTTACCTTTCCCTGGCAAGGCCCAAGACATGCTTCTCTTATTCAAAGAACAGAGACAAACGCGGTCGAGAAGGGTTTTCTGTATTATCATGTGACACCTTATGAGACACCAAACTAACAAGCATATTCTCAAAGGGAGATAATTATTTATTACCTAAGTACAATAATATTTTTTGATTTCTTTATTGTTAATATATGTAAATTATTTCAGTTTCTACATAGCCTAAATCAAAATGAGTGGTGACAAGTTCCTGACACATCCAAGAAAAGAATTGCATTTTCAATTGTCTTAAGGATGAAAAAACTTAAGAAATCTTGTGCCTAGTGTGTAGCACAGCGGAAGCACATATGCCTTTCGTGGTTCGAGATCTTTCCTTTCTTGGTTGAAACTAGAACTTTTCACAACACTTTCTCCGTATATCGTAGAATATCCTAAAGGGCTACTTTGTTATGAATTAGACGCTTTTAGGATAACAGTTATCTTTGCAGGAAATAGATTCGTTGACCCGAGTTCAAATCCTAGAAGAGAATGTTTACTTTTCTCTTCATGCTTATGCCCTTTAAAAAGGTGTGAATCCATCTGTTCTCTAACCAGTTATATGTAAATTGTAGGGTAAACTGGGTTCTTTAGCCTTGTTTAGGCAACCAGTCTAGGAAAAAGAAAACTCTGAATTCAAACCAGATGTACTCAGCTTTAAAATTGACCCTGTATTATGTCCTGCCCGTATCGGATCAGACTTTGTTACGAATTGTTTTTAAGATACTTCTACACTATACATATTCCATAAGATATATCTTTGGATTACATTTTATTTTGCAGGTGGTAGCTAACGTTAGCCATGTTTGTCACTATCCGGACCTTATCCAGTTCTTCTATAGCCAACAAGTATTCCAGCCGTTTGACATCTACGCAATCAACGATCGGAAGGCGTGTTCAAAGTGTTCTGGGGCTGGTACAGGGACAGGTTCATTAAAGGACCCTTACGTTTTGATTATTAATATCACAGATCCAACACAGTTTAATGCATGTCAAGGAACAGTAAGTGACTTCTTCTGTATTCTACACTAAACATTTAGTTTTTGACCAAAAAAGAGAGTATACAAAAGGAAATAGATTGGAACTTGAGCGAAGATTATCTTCATTTAGTTGAACCAAATAATGTTTGTAATTTTTTAAGAGATATTATCATTTAAAGACTTCTTTTGACCATTATTTCTTGTTTTTGTTGTTTACATGACGTTTCTAACGGTCAAGAATAAAATCAAAATCATAGACGGCAAGTATTACCGTTAAAAAGAGAGATAAAGAAAACAGCACACTTCATGGTGCCATAGAAATGAATGTTAGATTAGTACGGAATTCAACTCAGTTGTGGCTTCCGTTACGCAACAGGAACAAAAGATGCAAAATGGATTTCTTTGAAAAACAAAACATCAGAGTAAGAGTTTCTTTTCTTTAGGAAGTCTAGATTTACACCCAAAGAAAACCGGAAAATGTGTCAATCGAAACGTCACGTGGCCAACAATAATTCTTTGAATATCTTAATCCATCTAAAAACTAGAAAAAGTAACACACGTTCCTTGTATCGAAATTCGTTAGTCGCGAACAAACAGCTGTAAGGAATAACACAGTTCCCTTTTAATTTTTGTTAGTTTTTCTCTCTATTATTGACTAAAGAACAAGTGAATATCATGGAACGAATTTTGACGGTTCGAGAGAGAGAGAGAGAGAGAGAGAGAGAGAGAGAGAGAGAGAGAGTAGTGTAGTTTATCAACTAATTATCAATGAAAAGGACCGCCGTTTCTGAGCGGCATCAAACAAAAACAAGACGAACACACAAGTAAATGGTTGGTTGGTTGGTTGTGTTTTACAGCATATCAACCCTTGTAGGTTATTTAATGTCAAATCCTGTTTATATATATATATATATATTACTTTCAAAGTATTCATTTACATACATATATATATATATATATGTGTGTGTGTGTGTGTGTGTGTGTGTGTGTGTGTGTGTGTGTGTGTGTGTGTGTGTGTGTGTGTGTGTGTGTGTGTGTGTGATTTGTAAATAAGTAATTTGTTGGTAATATTTTCAAATGCGCAAGAGCTCACTTATTTGCACGCTGTTACATGTTCTCAAGTATTTTTATCTAACATTAATAATTCTATTTGATATTAATCATTTGTTTTTACATATGTGACGCTGCATAAATAACTATTTCAGGATGAGAGTTCATTTTTATGCGCATGTGACGTCGAAGACAGTCTGGCACTTGACCCTCCGCAAAATAAGTCCGAGTCAAGACTCCTATTTCGGGCATATGGTAAACTGGCAAATAATGTGGGGGTTAATTTGGGGCCAGACTGATCGCCAACGCTGGTAGAGGGGTTTTCAATTCCCTTTCACATACCCCACCAAGTCCCTCATTTTCATTCCCCCTCAGATAACGGACAACATGGACTTCAAGGTTAAAAGAAATATCAACTGTAGTCAAATTTCCAAAAATTCCTTATAATGTTTTAAGGTGAATAAGACATTTAGAGAAAATTTATGAAAGCGATACGAAGCGGAAATAGATGTGTGCAAAAGAAGGCGACTCTATAGATAAACAACACAACCAATAGATTTCAACACAAGGGTGTATTTAAAATATAATAAAGTCTTAATAGGCGACGACCAAACAAATAACGATAAGATTTAGGAAACAGTTCCTTTTTCTTTTCTCCTTTCTTTTTAAAATACCGGCTATAATGAGCCAGCAGGCAGTATCAAACACAAATGTCTCTCAACAGGCCTTTTCTTATCTCTCCTTTTTTTTTTCTTTCTTTCTTTTTTTTTTTTTTTTTTTTTTTTTTTCTTTTACTTGAGAAAATGCTTAAGTCGCCGGGCTGAAGCATATATGACAAAGTCCATTCGCTAATTTACTGTTGAGGAAATAGAATCCTTTCAATTTCTCTCTTTTTTTTTTCTTTTTTTTTGGGGGGGAATACATACAATTCCCCAATATTTAGGAAGGGTAAAAGGAAAAACAGTTTAAGTTGTACTTATCTTTGATTAGGCTTAATCTTCAGGTTCCTTTCTTTTACGGGCGAGTGGCATTCCCAGAATCTGTCTGAATGTGCTTTTCTGCTGTCTTCTGTCCAAAGATTCTGTTTTACTCTTTCCCGGAGCTGGGCTAAATTGGCGTCTATCTCTTGCCAATGTCTGTCCAGAACAAAACTTTCTTTTCCAAACTTCCGCTAACGAAAAATATGGCGTTTGGACAAAGGGCCAATCATTTGGCTTTTTCCTTCTCCCACCATTCGATCCGGTTACGATAATCAAGTAACCTGCATACCCTTCTTTGTCCAACCGATTATAGGTCATGGAGTACGGGTAGCTTTTGACCTTCATTCTGACCTGGATTCGTTACTTTCGTTCCTATCTCCCTTTTAGCGGTCAGTCTTTGGGGCCTGTTAGTTCAAACACAGAAGGGTAGGGGAATTGATCTCACTTTTCCTCTCTCGGTGGCATACCACGTCACACATAGTTATATGATTTCAAGTAATGCTATTTAACATTAAAAATTCTATTTATCTTGTATTCCTTCAGAATATAAATAATTTGCCAACAGCTGTATGGTTTCAAATAACTAATAATGGATCGTCCAGTCTAAACCAGGAGACCAGAACTTGTTACAATTAACAAAATTGGTTGGTTGGTTGTGTTTTATAGCAAATTAACCCTTGTAGATTATTTAACGCCAAATCCTGTTAAACACATATATTAAACATATATGATTTGTAAACGAATATCGTTTTATCAGCTGAAGCAGTAGAATACGCCGACTTCACCTCTGATGAGGAGTAAAAACTCAAAGAGGCCACCTGTTGACCGTGGGTGGTGACCTGTAATGCTTAAGGACGCGATCCCGGTAACTGAGCAGCCCTTGACCCGGTTACCATATTTACCAACCCCTCCGCTCTGGCAGGATATGACACTAGGTCAATTTTTAACCGGAGTTTAACAGGTTTGAATTCAGAGTTTTCCTTCTCCTAGACTAGTTGCCTCACCAAGGCTGAAGAACTTAGTCTGCCCTACTATTTACCCATAGCTGGAGGGAGGATAATTGGATTCATACCTCTCCCAAGGGTATTAGTGCTATGGGAAATGCAATCAGTCTCGTCCAGGATTTGAACTCGTGTCGTCGTGTCCATCGTCCTGCGACGATAACCATTACACCACGGGCGCTTGACCCGGTTACTGAGTGATCAAGTAACTTGCAACACTCCACTTGGACCCTTACTGGGCTAGACGGGCGTTCGCGGAGGCCTGATCCCATCAATCGACCGATTGCATCAAGGCCTAGCATCTATATGTTTAGTCTAGATCATATTCTTCAATCTGCACTTGCAGCAAACTCCCAATCCCTTTTTATCTAATAGGTGCTTGAAGGCGGAGGCTGAGAGTCAGTTGCGTTGTGAGAATAAGAATTTGACCTCTGTTAAATTGCACGGCAATAAGTATTGTCTACAGAAAATATGAAATTGGCAGGAGCACAGAATCCTACTCTCAGCTCGAGTATTCTGGTAGCGTATCACTGTCTCAACCAATGTGAATAGTTTTTCACCTTGAAAAATTCCCAACAAAGTTCGACTCCGTAGTGGATGGTAAAGCACGGGACTGCAGAAGAATGAATATTATTTATGACTTCTTCAATCAAAAAAATAAAGCAAAATCTGAGTTTGATTCGGAGAATGATGGTGAAGAATTCCCAAAATTCATAGTACTTAAATATTTGGAAGAAACCTGCCTAACCAAATTATCTCCTTTTTTTTTTAATAGAGAAGGTTATTTCAATTAGAGCAACCTCTCCAACTGAATTTGCACATGAGGGTAAACAGTCGGAGGTAAAATCTCAAAATGAAGACGTTCAACGCGACAAAATGCAAGGCTTATCCGCATAAGAGATTGAACACCTCGAAAAGAGTTATAAAAAACAGGAGGCTGTCCTTGTCTTCATCGGAAGAAATAATAGCAATCTTCGGAAAGCAGGGGGTCACAGACAACAAAAGAATAACAGTAAGGGTGGAGATGAAATTTAGACAAATACATACATATTAAGTTTCAACAGCCTAAAATACTCCAAAATTGGATGTTGCCTCGAGAGGGTTGGACAATACATCCCCGCTCCCTTAAGGTGCTTTAAATGTCAAAGATATACCCGCCATAGGGAGGGTTGCGGAGGACATCAGACATGTGAAAGGTGTGGCCAAAACAAAAACCAGACCACACGGAGGAAGATTGCCCGAATTAAACTGAATACCCAAACTGTTAAAACCACCCCGCTTTCTCAAGATCTTGTGACATATACAAAAGAGAGAGAGAGAGAGAGAGAGAGAGAGAGAGAGAGAGAGAAATGCTTGAGGTGAAGTATAAAGGAAATGTGACTTTTTTTTAAGCTAGGGGGATAGTCAGGTCCTACATAGAAGAGAATACTTACGCCTCTGTAGCGTGGAGGATGAACCCAATCAGAAACAGCAATCAACCAGACAATTACAGCGCTCTCGTCGAGAAACTAATCCAATTGGAACCAAATGATTGACGAAAGTTTCAGGGGCAGCTGAAAAACCTACGCTCAGCTGAAATTCATCAAACAGAAGTACAAGCTAAAACAATTCACAAATAAAGACAAATCCAATGAAATAATCAAAGAAAAAATATGCACAAAATCTACCGCTCAAACGCAATCTACTCCTAAAAAAATACAAAATCTCCTACAAAACAAAAATCACATAGATCTCCAATCTGTTCACTAAAAACTATCAAATCAGAATAAAATAAAGTTTGTCTCTCAAAAAGCCAGAACTAATCAAACAAAATCCAGAAGCTCCCATTGACCAATCTCGAAAATACATATCGACAAGGTGAACAATGAAAGACCAGGAAGTGTATTCAAACTAACCTCAGCCAGATTCTATAGACCTCTCAACATCAAGAACAAAATCAACTACAAGAATTGATAAGCAATGGTAGGGCAGACTGAGTTCTTGAGCCTTGGTGAGGCAACTAGTCTAGGAGAAAGAAAACTCTAAACTCTGTTAAACTCCGCTTAAAAATTGACATTGCGTCATATCCTGCCCGAGCGGAGGGGTTGGCAAATATGGATAAGCAATGTAACGCCCCGGGATCACCCAAATCCCTAAATAGATCTTATAGCAATATGGATACTGAAACTGACAGCATAATTGCTAACTTCAATCTAAAAGAATTGACTTAGAAATATTAATACATATAATTGATTGTTCTTTTATAGTTATGGAAGAAAAAATTACGATGAAAGATTAGTGTAAGACTTGAAACCATTTTACTGTGCGCAAATAAACGATTTCAAACTCATTCAAAAAGTTACCTACAAACTATTGGCTTAAAAATCATATATGTATAAACAAAGTTTGATATGACATTAAACCAAATAACTTTAATTTGTAAATCCTATTTACCTAACCCCTCCGCTCGGGCAGGATATGACACAGGGTCAATTTTTTAGCGGGGTTTATCAGGTTTGAATTTAGGTTTGAAAACTTAAATTTGTAAATGAATAGCTTGGAGGTAACAATTTTTAAACAAGCCAGAGCTCGTTTGTTTGCTCTCAGTTGACTGATTTCAGGAATTGCTATTTAACATTAATTGTCTTGCACACAGATGGTTTCAAGTATTGCTATTTAACACTAGTAGTTCTATTCAACATTACTCAACAGTATTCATTCGTTTGCTCAATTAAATGGTTCCAGCGATGTAATCCTAATTATTCAATTTAACATTAACTATTTGTGAGCACACGGTTAAATAGTTTTAAGTATAAAAAATGGTTAAATATTTTTATCTGAACCATAGATGAAACCCTAACAGGCACCATGACTCCAGATCAAAGTGGACCTGGCATTAATGGCAATGAGGGAGTACTCCATATTCATTTAAACTCGAGGACTATAGCCTCACCATCAGATACAGTTTTATGTCATATCTAGGACACTAGTTGGGTAGGGGTCTTACTCTTCAGCAGAAAGATACAGTCGGCGTATTCTATACGGGCAAAGTCAGGTATGGCGAACTCTAAAGAAAAATAAATACTACATTTACTTAGATGACGTCAGTATCATAGACAAGGGTTATAGTTAAAAAGGGGAGATAAATTAAGGAAATAGCATACATCAAGATATCATAGAAATGAATAAGTTATACCAGCACGGAATTTGACTCGGCTGTAGCTTCAGTTATTCAACAAAATGAAAAGATGCAAAATGCAGTTCTCTGGAAAGATCTCCATGTATAAAGAAAAAAATCTGTTGGGTACTGATTTTGCTTTACGTCTCGAAAAAAAGACCCATTTATATAAAGTTATTTAGTCTATTTTCAAATAGAATAATCTAATAGAAATTCAAATTTATCTGTAAATTTTTTATGAGTAATAATAAATCATATATTTAACTATTCTTCACAAACCTCATTTTGACACCAGTCTAAGTTTTGACAGGATTTGAAACATGGATTAATTATCTCCCTAACATCAACCCTCATAAATAACTTAAAATAACTATGATTCTATTAGTGACATACTAACGAACCTGACCCATAACTGCTGTTTTAATATCACTTGTAAATATGGGAAGAATTATAAAGGCCAAATGAGCCATTGTCTCAAAGTCAAGCTTGAAAAATATAAAAGTGCTATACCCAAAAGCAAAATAGAAAAGTCATGTTTAGTAAATCACATTAGAGAGAGAGAGAGAGAGAGAGAGAGAGAGAGAGAGAGAGAGAGAGAGAGAGAGAGTGAAAGAGAAAGAGAAAAGGAGTGAGAGAGAACGAACATCTCTCTGGACTAAAATCAAAATCATAGACAAAGAACTCCATTGGAAAGTGAAGAGAATTAAAGAAGCGGCATACATCTAAATGTCAGAGAAATGTTTACGTCAGATCAGCATGAAATTCAACTCACTATAGCTTCCGATACTTCAAAGAACCAAGGAAGGCAAAATGGAATTCTATGAAAAGATCTGAGAGTAAGTATATATATATATATATATATATATATATATATATATATATATATATATATAAACCATAACTAAGAATATAGATGTTTTCAAAAAGTCCTATAAAAAAAATTAATCTCAAAAGATAAATTCCGGTCTTCAATAATTGGTTACCACCCTATAATTCCAAAAATGTATGGACTTACTGAAACTCAAAAACCTAGAATTCCTTTGTGATCAATTATTTCTGGGGTCGAAACTACCCCCTAAAACATCGAAAAATCTTTAACCTGGATGTTATCCCTCTCTTAGGTACAATTGGCAATTCTTATATCAAGAATTCCAGTGATTTACTCAACAAAATAAATGTATAAACATGGGAAGCAAATCTCTCACCAGTCTCGATATAAAATCATTATACCCTAATATTCCAGTTAAGAAATGTATTAAACGTTAAGAAATACACCTCAAGAAACCCAACATTACATTATTTTTATCTGAATAAAAAGCAGAATAATCATAGGTTTTTACCTTAGAGCTAATTTTTTTAATGATGAACTTGACTATATAGAAAACTTCGCACAACTTCAGTATCTTAAATTCTTGACACAATATGCTAAAATAAAAGCACTCAAAATTCACAAACGTAAATGTTTTCCAAAAATTTCAAACAATATCTTTTCCAATAATAATCTTTTACACAATTATATTATTTTACCCAATAATTCAAGCACAAACATCGTCCAAAAAACCATAAACAAATTTTTCAATCAAAACAGCTACAAACTCTTCGGAAACAATTAAGACTATAATCTATAATAAGAATAACTATACCCACATTAAATCATAAGCTGGTGTTTACACTATCCAATGATTGGATTATAATTTTAAAAAAATACGTCAGTTAAACATCTTGTAAAATTCAAAAAAAAAATTACGAACACGAAAGGGACTTGAAAAAAAGCAACGGTTTGACATAATTTAGAAACTTATCTCAACTTTAAGTTTTAAGGATTCCAAAATGTTAGTTAATATACTTAACAAAAATTTCGAAATATTGTTGAACCTAGAACTGTTTCTAAGTACAATACAATTCAACGAAGATCTGCTTTTTCAACTTATCTTCTTAAGCAGTCAAATTAGTGCTAAAAAGTTACAAGATCCCTTATTTGAAATAGGTTTCAAAACATTTTATTTTTTATACACACTTTTATTGTTTAAAGAAGGAAAGTGGAAGATGCTTTATTCTTTTGACCTACTCTCTCTTTCTCATGTATACTGACTCGTTCCGCACAGGGGAGACTACTCCAAGGGGTGTAATCAGAACATGGTTAAGTAATACGGCACAATATTTCTCCCCTACTTTGGATAAATGTTGAGGGATGTGTGCGTGCGTGCGTGTGTGTGTGTGTGTGTGTGATACTGCTTTAAAAATCTCGGGGTACGTCTCTAGCGTTGTAGTCTGTGGTATCGATCAGGACTGGTCTTGGATGTTTCGGGTTGAGTGATTGTTGACACAGAGGGAAGAACGGGAGATGTTGGCTGCATAAGATTTATTGTGATATTTTGTGAAAGTGGGACATGTCGACTTTAGTGTCTTCTTCTTCCTCCTCCTCCTCCTCCTCCTCATCCCCTTCCTCAAGGCATGTGGACCTCATACACCAGGTTGATTAGAAGTGAGAGGAATTGCGAGTGATGATGATATTGTAACCACGTTGTGCTGTCACCATCAACACTACTTTTGTATTATTATGTAAAGTTGGAGTTGGTATGGTGATGTCAGTTTATTTCTTTGCTTTTGTTTTGCCAAGACATAATCACCTAATTGTTGTGTAGAGGGCCAGGTCCTCCTCTTTTTATCAATGCATTCACACACTGTTTGCTTACTGATGTGGTCATAAATAAAGATAACTGTGTGGGTTTGATTTAGGGCATGAGAGGGTAGAGTAGGTAAGTCCATTTTCATCTTTCTACCAGTGAGAGTTTCAAAGGGAGAAGTTTTAATGGAATTTTTTTTTTGGGGGGGGTCTTCTTGATACATTCCATTGTGACATCAAATAAAACCAAAAATTCATCCGCTATGGATTCTGGGTTGATTCTCAGTAAGAAGGAAATTAACCCTGACTACTCGGCCATGTCGCCACTCAATAAATTGAGGTACGTTTTCGTGGACAGAACGAAAAGATTGCTTTCGTTTTCAAATTTTTGTAACTTGTGCTTACGCTGAAAGATCCACGAACACGCTGGATAATTCTGGAGTTGAAGCCATATATTTTGGGTGTATAATTTTGCAGTTTAGAAGCGTTGGGGATAATTGAAGCATATGTTGGTCTGTCTACAATATTTACAGAGACTCCAGTGTCTATTATGAATTTTATATTTCTGCCTCTGATATGGGCGGTAATTTTGGATGTGCTTGTTGGTGTGTATGATGTCCTACAAGCGTTTATCTGGAATACTGATTCCTCAGTCGACCGTGAGAAATCAGGCGAAAGCGAAAATTGAATATATCTAAGCTTTTGTTTGACTGACAAGCACGAATATTCTTGCTACTTCTGGCACAGATTTTTCCATTTGCGTGACATATAGTTCTAGCATTAGTCTGTGTGCCACCACAGACGTTGCTGTTGCGGTTACCACCCACGTGTGGTCGAGGTTCCGAGTGACGGCCATTTTTGTTACTACTATAAGATCCAGTCATTGATATTTTTTCAGCTGTTCTTTTGAGCGGTCTATGCTGCCCTTGATAGCTTTGGCTTGTATATAGGCTGTTCGTCCCGGGCGGTATCGTTTGTTGAGACTGCTGGTCTCTTAATTAAATTTTCCATCACGGCAAATCTGTTTTCGAGAACTTCGAGGCTCTGAAACTCCTCAAGTATTACTGTAAGTCTCATTTTTAAGGACTTTCCGCAGAAGTCCTGGTGATATGCACCTTTTTATTATTTATGTACGTATTTCCTTGTTTACTTTATTGAAATCGCAATTGATGGTGGTTGAGTGCAAGCAAGTATGGAAGGCGTTTCAGGTTACGTCTTCTCCTTGGTGTAGTTGTGATGAATTTGAAAGTTTCGTAAGTGTCGTTCCTCTTAGATGTAAAGTGCTCACTGAAGTATTTCTTCATATTCATTTGGACTTGGGTTGTCTCCTATGACTGGGCCAGTGCCCTTTTGCTCTGCGATCATGGTCCTGGCTATTTAAAAGATTTCATTTCCTCCACGGTATAATAGAGGTGACGTCCATGGCTGTGAATAGAATCTATAATCTGAAAATCCCGGTTTTCCAGCTTGGGTCTCCAAAAGATTCTTTGCCATGAACGATAAATTTGTCAAAGTGTGATGCTGAAGACATTTTGTTTGTTCCGTCCATTCTGAGTCTTATAAGCATTATAAGATACTGATCAAGGGTAAAGTGAAGCAATCTAGGTAAAGTAGTACCGCCCTCCCCCACACCGGTGTAGTAGCCATTGAAAAGGGAGCCTTCGGGTCGCCCTCGACTACCATTTTTGGAGTCTTGGGTATTCAAACCAGGTCTCCCTGGCCATTGGTGAACATGTCAGTTGCGGAAAAGTTTTTTACCTTTATTTTATTTATTTATCTTGTTTCTTATTAAATTAAGAGGAATATCTAAAATCACACAGGCTGAGATAGTTGACAGATGTATTAGGAGTAAATGAAGAATATATATGGGGATAGTCATTTAATTTACGAGCTTAGATTGTTTAGAAAATCCTATTTGCTACGGGTTTCCTGACATGTTCTCACATTAGGATGGGTTGTCCTGCAGAGTCGCCCTGCTCCTATTTCCTAATGTTTCTAGCACTTACTGTTTTGACCCCCTTTGCCCTCGCCTGAGAATTTAATTTTTTTTTCCATCATACACATATAAACAGTAATTCCACATTTGCTGTTCTGCAACCTCAAGTATAGCATGTAAAAATTCATTTGATGAGACGGAGAGTATGATATTCTCCGCTGAAATAAATTTATAATGACAACTTAATCAAGTTTGAGTTTCCTTCTAATTGCACTATATACGGTCTGAATGTGAATATTATTATATGCCTGCGAGGGAATAAGTGATGTAACAATAGCCATACATCGAGCACTTACATTGATTTATATGATATTCCTCATATATTCTATACAAGAATAATACACGCCTACTGTCTTTGGACGCTGACAGGATATCACACACACACACACACACACACACACACACATATATATATATATATATATATCATCACCATCATCAAACTGAACAGAATGACTTTTCCTTAGTTTCTTTGTTTGTAATTACAATGACACTACAAAAAACATTTATACAAAATTAAATTGAAAATACTAAATTGAACAGAGTACACAGATATTATACTGATCCGAGACAGATTCAGTGAGCGACACTTTTATTCTAAGCAGAGTGCACAGATGCTATACTGATCCGTAACAGAAATACCGATCTAAATGATCAATAAACTCTTTATTTTTTACGGGTACTGTGCTAGTTTTTAGTATTTTATGCCTTCTTATAAAACTGATGTTTGTGGTTTGATGATGTTTTCTTTGACTGTTAGAAAGCCAAATTGTAACAACTTAAAACTCAATGTATTTTGTAGATACGAAAAAAATAAGACACAAGTATATAAGCATCTTTCAAGTATCGAAACTAAATTAATTAAGGTTATCTTACTGATAAAAAAATTATTTCTTACAGAAAATGAAGCTGATATTCATTGACAGAAAATAAAACTGAAAAATCCTGAATATGCGTTTCAGTATACTCAAGATTTTAACGTATTGGTAATATAGTTGGATTACAATAAATGATCACATACTCAGATTAATAACGTTCACAGATTCCAAAATAAGTAGTGTATCATCAGTACTCAGACTCCATTTATATATTGTATCCAATTCAAAACTGTCATGATGTTCAACTTTTATTTTCCGTCAATGTATTTCAGAATTATCAAATGAAAGCATTTTGTATCATTTTTTTCCCGAACAACGTTGGGTACCTCCTTTAGAAGTGAAAGAAAGCAATCTCGTATTACGCTTCACATCATGTGGCAATACGGATGAATACATGTAATAAAACCTGTTTTTGTATTGCATTTTGCTTCCCAGACAAAGGTAAGAAAAATTGGCTTGTGCAATTGTTTAGAAAAGATGGCGTCTTCTAAGCAGTTGAAGCGAGAAAGCTAATCTTGCAGGTGAGATGCGATTTTGAAATATTCGAGATCAGCTGAACGTATTTTATGTAAATAACATAGAGACATGTTGTTTGTTTGTTTGTTTACTTGCTTTTTGCTTTGTTTTCTTTTTTTTTCTTTTCTTTTTTTTTTTTATTTAATCGATATGGACATTTCACCTGAGTAATAAATCCAAATAAAACCAACATTTTCTTGCTACTGAAGCAAAAGCTTATAATTTAGAACAAATGCAAACTTAAACTTAGAATCGTTTAGAACAACACAAAGTTCAGCGACAGATTTTGTATGATATACACAAATACATAGACGAAAAATAAAACTGCAGCATTCAGAATATATGGTTTGGTTTGGTTTGGTTTGGTTTCATGGCATATTAACCATTGTAGGTTATTAAATGCCAAATCTATTTTAATCAATATAAACAGTTCTATTTCAAACGATTCAGTTCAGCATAAATACATAGTTTAGTTCTATCTAACCCATAGATAGGACCCTATCAGGTGCTACCACTCCAGGCAAGAGTGGACCTGGGAGCGATAGCAATGAAGGGGTACTCTGCATTCCCCAAAGCTCCAGTATTACTGGAGACTCACCACCGGATTGTTTTGTGTCATATTCAGGATACTCGTTGGGGAAGTCTTACCTCTCTGCAAACTTGCCCAGTCGGCTGGAGCTGTAGAATACACCGACTTCACCTCTGCAGAAGGGTAAAAAAAACAACCAGTGTCCTGGATATGACACAAAACAATCTGATGGTGAGGTGCCAGTAATGCTGGAGCTTTGGGGAATGCAGTGTACCCCTTCTTTGCCATTACTCTGAGGTCTACTCTGACCCGAAATGGTGACACCTGATAGGGACCTATCTATAGGTTAAATAAAACTAAACAGTGTATTTAAGCTAAACTGAATTGTTTGAATTAGAACTGTTTGACTAAACTGAATAGCTTGAGATAGAAATATTTTTGACAATTAAACTGTGTACTTATGCTAAACTTAACTGCTTGAAATACAACTGTTGTGACATCGAAACTGCATACTTATGCTGAACTGTTTTGTTTAGATTAGAACTGTTTGACTAAATCGAATAGCTTGTAATATAAATGTTTTTGACAATTAAACTGTGTACTCATACTAAACTGGATTGTTTTTGCATGAAAATGGATTTGGCGTTAAATAACCTACAAAGGTTGATATGCTATAAAACCCAACCAACCTACCAATATCTCAGTAGAGATGCAGTCGGTGTATTCTGCAGCCCCAAACAACTGGGCCACATAATATATATTTCAATATATTTAAGATTGTTCAAACAATGTAGACGCATTATAGTAAAAGACCACTTATGCAAATCAATATGTGCACAGGTTCCAAAATAAGGGAGGCACCAACAGTACTTAAACCCCTATATTAATATACTGGATATCTTCCTTAAGCGTCAATACAAACCTATTTTCTTACATAAATACTCCAACGGTACACTATTATGAGTGTTACTACAGGGTGACAAAAAAAAACAACAGAACCCATAAACTTTTTCATTACTTCTACAAAAATATATGGCTTCTGTTTTTTGGGGGTCATCCTGTAAGATACGAAATGACCGAAGACTAAAGATTTTAGAAGAATATCTACTATCTACTAATGTGTATATACTATACCCAGGTTAAATGATCCTTCACAGGGCTGCCATTTTTTTTTTTCTTTTTTTTTTGTAAATATATTTTGAAAGTTTGGCGATCAATATATAACTATTCTGATATTTATTTCAGGTATATTTCTAAGTGTATAACATACCTTGAATTATATCTTTACTGCAATTTTCTTCAGCAAGTGCAAGCTAAAGTATATAACCTCAAAATCTTGGTGCAACAAGCTGAGTTTATCATCCAAAACACTGATACTGTCTACAACATTGCATGTGACTTTAATCAGCCAGATAAGAGTTCAATTGAAGTGAAATCTGGTCTTTCAGTTGGAGGGTAAGTTCATATTTCATTTTGTTCATTTATCCATTTGTATGACTTGTGTTACACAAGGCTGAAAACTTTCAACAGCCGAATTTTTAAGTATTTTAGAGAAAAAGATCAAACTAACCATCACAACCGTCTTGGTAATCATGAATGTGTAGCTATAGAATATCGAACTTATGTACCATAGCCCGATATGGATATGCGAAATGGACATATAATGTTCATATATATATATATATATATATAACATAGAACATAGGAATCTCGAAACACGAAAAACACTTACGACTTCTCAGTTCAGGTACGAAACTTTTTATTACCTTTGAGTTTAAAGGTTTTTCGACATAAGGAGAGAGAGGCACAATCTTTCTATTCTGGCTTTTTCATCACCCCACTCCCTGCATCTCGTGCGACACCTGCCCAAGGCTTCCGCGAGCAAGCGAAAGTCAACCCTTTTCGTCCGGTGTCTAGTCTCAACTCTACTAACTTTCTTCAAATTCCTAAAATCCTCCGCGTGCTTCCAGTGCGTGACGTCATTCGCACTTGCTAGCCCCGTTTCCCATCTCTGGCTCCGCTCTGCCCGCACGTGCGCGTAAACACCTGCGTTAATGTTGCACCTAAGTAACCCATGTGCTGAGCCGAAAGGTTCTCAGCCTAACTAAACCCAAAGGCATAAAACGAAATCCCTCGGCCATTATATTACACTTATTGCTTCCCGCCCTTGTGACCTAAAGTTCCAGTATCAACGCATGGTACATAAATGGTTAAAGTGAAATTCCATCTGATTCCCAAGGTTGTCACCAAAACAGAGATGTGAAATCAGGACTGGACACTTTTCTTGAATTACTCACCCTCATGTGTAAGAAGGTGATAAATACCCATCGAGTATCGATTGTTTTATAATTAAGGAATGATTTTTTATATTAATCATTTTTCGTTAATTATTTTTTATCATTCAGTTTGGTAAGGCTTTGAACCACTCGGGTCCTTTAGTCCAGGTACATAGTTATTGGTGCAGTCTTACGCCCGCGCGGAAAGGATATGACAATCACCATTTGTCATAATAAACCCCCCAGCTGGGGGTGGATGACATCATACCCAGAAGAGATGGTCCAGAGAATTTGAGGATTTTGAAAAGACAGTAGTCGAGATTCGACCGTTGAGTCGTAGAGTTGAGTTTTCTACCGTTGAGGCGTGCGGTTGAGTTTTTGGGAGCTCGACCGGCAGAGATGAATTGAGATCTTAAATATCACAAGATGCACTGCGCGTTGGGGTGGGGTTAGCATAGTATGGTTAGCATAGGCTTTTAAGAATTGTGTCTCTCTCCTCGTGTCGCCATAGACCGAGCCAGAAATTAATAAACTCATTCGTATCTGAAACGACAGTATCGGCCTGTATCTGTATCATTGTTATTATTAACATCACCAAATCGATACAACACGATCTCTATGTCTTCATTAGCTGTGTTGCTGAAGTATATCCACTATGAAGGACATATCTCATAATTTTTTATCATATTAATAATACTACCTCTGTCCTATAATAGTTGTGTTTGATTAACAGCAACATGTCATTGGTGATGCATATATTTACCCAACCTCTCCGCAACGAGCAGGATGTGACTCAATATCAATATGTTAAATGGAGTACAGCTAACAGCTGGTTTGAACTCAGAGTTTTCCTTCTCCTTGAGTGGTTACTTTACCCAAGCTAAAGAAACTAGTCTGCCCTTCTATTCATTCAAAGCTGGGGAAGAACTGATTGATTAGTGCAAACAGCCTTGTCCAGGATTTGAATTCGAGTTGCCGATTTCATTTCTTCCGACGACAGAATTCTATGTAGTATGTCTATTTTCAAACTAAACTCTAGTGTTCTTTGGTTTTCAAAGTTTCCATGCTGTAGATTCTGGTGATAAATAACACCTAATAATATTCGTTTTGTTTACATAATCTTCTACTAGGAATACTAAAATCCTGGTATATTTTGTTAACTTTTCATAGATAAGTAATATGCGTTTTACTTATTTATGAGCCATAATGTAGTTTACCCTACTAATTAAGTGAAACCCAAACAGCCTCGTCCAAGAATTGAACTCGGATTATCAATCCCATTTTTTACGTTGATCACTGTTACGCTTAACATGCCTCATTTTCATTGCTGATATGGGTGAGGTACTGGCTATTGGCGTGGAAAATGGAATCGGTGTGCCGAGTTCAAATTCTACCTAAAGCTGTTTGCGTTCCCTTTCATCAATGCCCCTGGAAAAAGCAAGAACCCATTTCATCTCCTCTTCTCACCAGCTATGGATGAAATAGCAGAGTATACTGGGCTCTCTAACCTTTGTGGGCAACTAGCGTAGGAGATAAACAGCTCTGAATTCAAATCCAGGTGTAGGAACACAATAAAAAAAAACTATCTCCCTTAAAAATTGTCATATCCGTTAGGGCCTCGTAAAGTGTTCCATGACAGTAACAGAAACTGCTTCTCGGCCTCTTTTTGTCTCTGTTCTTTGAATAGTTGAGACGATGTCTCTGACCTTGCCAGAGAATGATAAAGCCACATAGCTTTATTACCTACATTCATCAAGTAAGTCTTTTTTCACTTTTTCTCTCATTCCATATACTGTTTTTTCCAGGAACAATATGTGGTTAGTTATATCTGCTGAGATACATTCGTGTATTATTTCTTTTAATACCACAAGTATGTATATGTTGAATGTTCTGCTATATATAATTGAGATTATTTTGTCTTTCCTTCCATTGTGTCTGGTGTTAGTATATCACGAATATACTAATGCTAATATTGGTCCTTGGTGAGTGGGTACTTAATAAAATATCTTCTTTAGCACCAAGCATTCCGATACAAGGGAACAGAGTTGCTAACCCTGTCGGTCCTAAACAAGGACAATGAAGGAGGTCTTGAGCCGACATTAAAATGAGCATAAAAATGATCAAAGCAAACATGACAGTTAATAATGCTTTTGTCCATGTGAATAGATCAGTCATGATACAAATTTCCTCGGACCCTCGAATACCATGACGATCATAACGATGATAGATTTGATACAGCACACATACACACACACACACACACACACACACACACACACACACATATATAGCATTGAATTAATTTAGAGGGCTATTGCAATGCAAAATAATAATTATAATTTCGCATTGTAATAGCCCTCTGAATGAATTCAATACTATAAAATAGAATAATTTGTGCAATGCTTCAAGCAAATTACAAAATACTTTATATATATATATATACCTAACGGGTCAGAAGAAATCTACCTAGGTTTCACCTTTCCGGATGATCAGGATAAAACTGTCCGAAGAGGGTAGAGCAAACCACACTTTATTAATTAAAGAATCCACCCAACCAAACAAAATTTGAATAAATATATTACCTTTTATTGATTAAAACCACCCAGAAAGAATAAATAAATAAAAAATCCAACGGAGAAGGGAAAAACTTATCTACCAAGCAAACAATTCTTTCTATGTTTACAAATATTAAGAACTTCAGACTAATGATTAAGTCAGTCTTTCGGGCTATTATAAGAAATAATAGTTCATTTCTCTTCCATACACAATTGGTAAAATCTATCACCCACCTTATATTTATGAGATATTTTTTTAATAATTTCCCAATTTAGTATAAGGTCTATGCCTAATTTTGTCTTGATCTCCCAAAGGTATTTCGATACATTGGTACCCACCTTTTAACATGTGCGTGGCCAATAACATTGATAAAGAATATTTAAGATATCATGGAAGAATTTTCCCCTCACTCGTGGTTTATCATATTTACCCAACCCCTCCGCTCGGGCAGGATATGACACAAGGTCAAATTTTTTTAAAGCGGAGTTTAACAGGTTTGAATTCAGAGTTTTCCTTCTCCTTGACTTGTTGCCTCACCAAGGCTGAAGAACCTAGTCTGTCCTACTATTTACCCATAGCTGGAGGGAGAATAATTGGGTTCATACCTTTCCCAAGGGTATTAGTGCTATGTGAAATGCAATCAGTCTCGTCCAGGATTTGAACTCGTGTCACCGTGTCCATCGTCCTACGACGATAACCATTACACCACGGGCACCACCCTCACTCGTGGTTTATACAAAATATTTAACAAGAACAACGTTAAATTAATCTATAGTTGCAAGCCAAATGTTGCTAATTTAATCAATAAGAGCAACACTAAAAAAACCTTATGAATAAACAATGTCGGAAACCCCTGAATGCAATTGCATTAAAAAAATGATTGCCCCCTAAGGGGTAAATGTCAATACGAAAGTGTCTATGTAAGGTAGAAGTATATTGCGACCACAATGCTATCAAGATCAACAAGAAAGAGTATATTGGATCTACTCAAGATGTTTTTAAAAAAAGATTTTATAATCATAAATGTAGTTTCACCCGTGAGACATATCAGAATAGTACGAATTTATTGAAATACATTTGGTAGATCAAGATAAAGTTAGGCATAGACTCTATACTGAAATGGGAAATTTTTTTTAAAAGTCGTAAATATAAGGCGGGTGATAATTTTTGCTAGTTCATAATCAATGAAATGTAGTATATTTATTCAAATTTTGTTTGGTTGGTAGTTTTTTTTTTAATCAATAAAGTGTAGTTTGCTCTACCGTCTTCGATCAGTTTTATCCAGATGATTCGGGCTTTTAAGTAGGGCTTCTCACAGAGCAAGTGTGGTATTTTGGTGGTTGCAGCGTGCTTGAAGAACGGTTGATTATATATTGTACTGTTGAATGGGTCGGCGAATGTGGCTAGCAAGAGCCTCTTAGTATATATAGTTATAGCATGACCGCTCCATTCCCCCTCCCCCACAAAATTCTTGAGGCTTTATGCTCCCCTCCCGCTTATTGTACTTATAAGGAAATAAACAGTTTTATCCTGATGATCCCAAAAAAGTGAAACCTCGGTAGATTTCTTCTGACCCATTTGGTATTTACATTTATATTTTTCTCTACTCCGTATCGAGCACTTTTTTCATCTAACTTTGCCCTCTGTCAGAGTTTTTTTTGGGGGTGGCTAGACATTACGATATTGGTTGATTTTATACTACCACTCCAGTACAAAGTAAACAGGTATAATAGCAATGAAAGTATACTCTACACGCCTTAGTTCTCCAGAACTGGAGCCTCACCATCAAATATAGTTTAGTGTCTTACCTAGGATACCTCTTTTTGGGGAGGAAGCTCTTACTCTTCAGCAGGGATTTCTGTCAGCATGTTCTAAGCCTCTCCAACAGGGCGAACGATAGCATTGCTTCACACCATATCAAAAGACAAGTTTTACAGACGGAAACTTGCTATTATGCTGTGTTCAAGGAGGACTATTTTGAAGAAAATTAACGTTTCATTCATTATTCATTTATGTCTTGGTAAATACAGTTTCAGTCTTAATAGGTTTTTGATACATCTTGTATACTATCTTTTTGTGATAACGATACCAATTAGGTTATATCGATTCTTTTTAAACACAAGCCGTCTTGTAAGATAGCACTCAAGTCGAAATGCAAACTTATACGTACGGGGGGTGAGGGTTATGTGTGTATGTGTCCGGAACCAAAAAGGATAAAGTAAGCTTGTTAAAAAATATCTCAAGTAATTTTCAAAATATATCGTAAAATTCTTTTTTCTAACAATTTTGTTGGTTGGTTGGTTTTAATGGCATTGTGGGTTATTTAATGCCAAATCTTGTTTTTATACATGATTTGTAAGTAAATTGTTTGTTGGCGACTTTATTTTTAAACAAATAATTAGAGGTCTAAATTTCTGAGACGAAGCTTGATGATTTTTATCATTAAGGGTTAATGTCTTCATCTTCATTGTTATTTCCACAACATTTCGGCCGATATGTCCCCCGGCCTTCTTCAGGTGTTTGTCGAACTCGGGAACCTTCACGGAACTTCAAACTACGTCCTTTATTGAATCCACGGGGGTCGCCTGTTCTGATTCCGTTAGCCATAACTGGGTACAAGTGTTAAGTATTCCTGTATTGTTACTCGCCTGCAGTCAGGGTTGAACCTGCAACCTCCAGATGATTGTCTCCAGAAGGAATCAGCACATATGTTGGGCTACAATGACCAGCTGAGTAGACCAAGTATAGAGTTGAATACAATATGGGAACCGATAATTAAGAAGGCTAGATGGAAAAAAAAATCTTAATATGAGCACAGGTAAAAAATCATACATAATAGTAGTAATCCTAGTCAAGTAAGAACATTAAGTTTATAAGTCCCAAAAATTCCCTCTGAATTGTCTAGCAGGAGACATAGCGTAACGGTTATAGGCGTTGGTTCGCTAAGCTTCTAAGGAGACAATTATCTGGAGGTTGCAGATTCAATCCTGACTGCAGGCGAGTAACAATACAAGAATACTTAACACTTGTGGCTAATGGAATCAGAACAGGCAACCGGACGTAGTTTTAAGTTCCACGTAGGTTCCCGAGTTTGGAGGACATATCGACCTGTGGAAATAACAATAAAGATGACGACAATTGTCCGAAAACCCTTTATGATAAGAATTATTAGAGCTCATTTGTTTGCACACAGTTAAATGGGTTCAAATGTTGCTTTGTAACATTAGTAATTCTATTTATCAAGTATTCCAATATAATATAGATAATTTGCAAATAACTAATAATAATATCCTTAGTAAATGATTAAACAGTTCTACTTGACCTATATATGAGACCCTAATAGGTACTACTAATCCGGGTCAAAGTTGAACTGGTAGTAATGGCAATGAAAGGGTACTCCACTTTTTCCAAAACACGATAGAAATCTCCCCATCAGATATATTTTGAAATCATACTAGGGACACTCGTTAGGGAGTTCTTTCCCCTCTACAGAGGTGAAGTTGGCGTATTCTACAGCTCAAGGCAACAGAGTGAGACGATTTAGTGTAGATACATCCTCTTATGGATATAAAATCTATGGGAGGAATTTAAATTCTTCTGATTTTAAATGAAATTTTTCCCGATTTGCTTTTCACTAAGCAAATTACCTAACAATTTCTATCGTAAAATCTTTCTTTTATCGTTCAGAAAGCCCCCTACGAAGAACGCAACCAAAGAAGCGACTAGTGCTATTTTGAGCGTGGTAGCAAGTGATGGAATGACACCAGTCCGAACTGTTTCAATTGGAGACCATATACGACTAAAATTGACAGTTGAGTCTAACACCTGTTAGTGAGATACCTCGTTTTATTTTATTTTCATTTTATTCTTTTTTATTTCTTTGTTTATATATTTATTACTATTTTCGGAGAAACGCTGTTTCGGATTTTTGAGCTGCTATTGCGGCTTCAATTTTAAGTTCCGTTTTTTTTTTTTTTTCTGTTTTAATTTTTTATTACCTTTTTTGCTTTTTTTTTAATCTCTAAATGGTAAGATTTCTTTTATATTTCTTTAAAATATTTAGATACAATATTGCTCATAAATAAATACATCCAAACAATTTTTTATATAAAAATTGATTTTCTTTTAAACAAATTGGCGCAATCAAATATAATCAAAACGGGTATTATTAGGTATTATCTATTACCAAACTCTACTACATTGAAATTTTGTAACCAAAAATATTAATATATTGCAGTCCAAAAATAAGTATACCCCTTAGTATACCCCGTTAGAAATAATATAATCCTAGTATCCTTGGTTTTGAAAAAAATGAGCTTTTATAAAACAATTGGTAAGGGTATACTTATGGGCAAATATATTGTTTTCAATCGATTTTTAATTAATGTTCTGTTTGTCTCTCAGTTATTGCTGGCATTCGCGTCGGACAGTGTGATGCTCTACCTGATTGGAGTGGTAAAACGAGACTTCCAATTCTGAACGAAGGAGGGTAAGTATCTTAGAAGCATTTTTATGCAAGTTTACTAAAAATAACTTCCAAAACTACATTGCAACGTTGTTAATAATACTAACTAGGTTTGGAAAAGGAAAGAAGTATGGGTATCCTTTGGCTAAGGAAGATATTTAGTTTATATTTAGGTATTTCATCTAAACCGGCAGCTTTCCTGTTTTTAATTTTTGTTAGTACTACGTCGAGTTTTTCTTGAGTAAACTGTCCTAATTTGATGTCTACCTGATTATCAATATCTTTGCAATAGGTTTATCTGTAACTTTAGATTTTCCAATTTGACTCATAAATGGGACCCTATCAGATATTACCACTCCGGGTCAGAGTAGACCCGGGAGTAATGGCAGTGAAGGGTTACGCCACACGCCCCAAAGCTCAAGAAGAGGAGGATTTACCCATCTGTAGAGGTGCAGTCGGCGTATTCTACAACCCCAGCCAACAGCCGTTCATAGAAATGAGACAAACAGAGGTCGAGAAGTGTTTTCTGGGCTGTCATGTTGCACTCTGCGATCCCAAGTAGACATCCAACAAAGATCCTCGTAAGCGTTTTCCTCGCTTAGGGAATTCAACAGTTTGTGGATCCGATTGGTTTGGTTTGGTTTAGTTAGGTTTTATGGCATATCAACCATTGTAGGTTATTTAATGCCAAGTCCATTTTTATACATATGAACAGTTCTATTTCAAACAATTCAGTTTAGCATAAGTACACAGTTTAGTTCTATTTGCCCATAGATAGGACTCCATCGGGTGCTACCACTCCGGACCAAAGTGGACCTGGGAGCGATGGCAATGAAGGAGTACTCCGCATTCCCCAAAGCTCCTGCATTACTGGAGCCTCACCATCAGATTGTTTAGTGTCATATACAGGACATTCGTTGGGGGAGTCTTACCACTGTGCAGAGATGCAGTCGGTGTATTCTACAGCCTCAGCCGACTGAGCCATTGTGGATTTGAATCGATTTCGCTGTTTATATGAGCATGTGTAAAAATGAAATTTAGACGAAAAACAAATCTATTAGGAATCGGGAAATTAGTTACTTCGAGTTTTATTTCTTGAGAGAGGATACGAATCTTTTCACCGAATCAGGACATTAGGCAAGATCCCCTTTTTATTCATAATTTGATTAATCATTGACTTTCAATCACTCTCTCTCTCTCTCCCCCTCTCTCCCTCTCTCTCTCTCTCTCCATCGGTCCCAACTAACCATCGCTATGTAAGTTTTTGCTGGTCTACTAACACATTGGTGTGTCCATGTGTAGGAGTCCACAGGACGTCGCTTATGAGTTTGTCCCTACTTCTCCAGGATTGTGCAGCATGTCTTGTTCATCTTTCTTGGACAGTTTGTGGGATGGGTGGTAAGTGGCCGAACACAGATTCTGTTTTGTAAGGTGCAGCTTCCAGGATTTGTTCAAAACAGCAAGCAGCATCCTTGTGTAGTTTCCATCTAGCTTTTTCTCCAAGCGTTTCGTTAGAGCCTAAGTTGTGCAACCATACAATAGTACTTACGTGGCTACAGCTTGAAAGAATTTATGTTTTGTTTTACCATACTTAAAAATTGCATTTTTTTAAATGCACAAAAAATAAAAATGTAATTTTATTTTTTATTTTTATGATTTTTTTTTCACACAAACGACGAAATTTTATAAAGGGAGACAAAACAAAATAACTCAAAATCTAATTTAATTATAAAAACAATAGTTTACTTATATTTATTTATTTTCTATGTAATTCATTTAAATAAGAAACAATTTAATTTGATTTATTTTGAATCAATGTAATTCAATTAAAAAACTGTTTCTATTTTTATTTTTGAGGAAAATAGAGATGACAAAAGCAGCAAGATTTACCTCGTTTATTGGCACATTTGAATATTAAGTCACTGTGACGTCAAATGTACTTTTAAGGTGAATCAATTCTGGGTTCGATGGACTGGATTCTATTGTTTTTAAGGGAAAGTATTTTTGTTTTATTGAAGGATTATGATTGTTCTTATCAAATGTTTCTACCTCTTTGAATGGACTTTCAAAAATTCAACTGATGTTTATTTTATTTAATTAGCTTTTCTTCTTTCGTTCACGTCATTGTGCATTCAGTTATCCAAGGTTTTTTTAATGATATTATTCAAATGGCAGGTGTGGTATCATATGACTCTCTTAACTCATCTTATCTCTTATCTGAGACTTTTTGTTGATCTTGTTTTTTTTAATTACTCTTATTTCTTTTGACTTTACATTTCTACATAAATTAACATTTGCACCGATAATTCAAGTAATGATATTAACAAGCGAATGGTGTCTTTGATTTAATGGCACATAAACTTTTGTGGGTTATCTAATGCAAAAGCCATCCTTATAAAAAGGCAGTTGTGGCATTATTTAACTAATTGCTGGAGGAAGGATAAAAGTGTTCATACCTTTCCCAATGGTATTAATCCGAACATAGGCATAATGGTTACAGTGTTCGCCAGTGGCCCGGGAGGCCTGGGTTCAATCTCCAGGTCGAGTCAAACCAAAGACTCAAAAAATGGTACTTGATGCCTCCTTGCTTAACACTCAGCATTATAAGGTACGGATCAAGGGTAAAGCGGCGAAATCCAGGGAAAGGAGTAGTGCCCTCCCCTACACTTTGGTGTAGTAGCTATCGAAAAGGGAGCCTTCGGGTCACCCTCGACAATGTTCGCCAACTTTACTTACTTATTAATCCGAAAGTGGACGTAATAGCGCGACTGGAGTTCGAACTCAATCCCTGTTATGTAAATATTGGGCTCATTTTTAATACTTTAAATGTGAAAAGGGTTTTATATTCTTCTGCCACATCATTTCAACAGAATATTTTTCTTTGTTTTGTAGAAACCAGTTTGCATGTTTAGGAGTAGTCTCCGTTGCGAAGTGGGTAGCATGTTGGACTGTGGCCTCAAAATAAGCGAGTTCGAGCTCCAGTCGCGCTATTACGTTCACTTTCGAGCTTGGAAAGCTATGAACCCCTTTATCCATCCCACCCTGTAGCTGTGGATTAAATCGTATCACTAATGCTCTTCGACAAGAATGGCTCTGGCATTAGATAACTCACAAAGGTTGATATGCCATTAAACAAAGATACCATAGCAAAATTATAGTCATGCTCTCCTGGCCAGTATTTAAGTACTTTTATAATTAAGACGTCTTTTTATTTCTCTCTCTCTCTCTCTCTCTCTCTCTCTCTCTCTCTCTCTCTCTCTCTCTCTCTCTCGTTGTGCTCACTATTAACATTATTTTTTAAATGAAAAATCAGACGACTGATAAATACAGAAATTGTATTTTTTTTTTACCTTGGTTCTAAATGTTCCCATTAAACGAACACATTTTTATTTCAATGTATTTCAAGAATGAGATATGTTTAATTAACTGTTTGGGGTATAAAACTTAGCATTCACAATTATTTCAAACACAAGGAAGAAAACACATTTCGTTTTTGTTTTGTTTGTTTTTTGTTTTGTTTTGTTTTTTGTTTTTTTGTTTTTTGATTTTTTTTTAATTTTTTTTTTAAAGAGTGTTCGTTTTGATTTTTGAAATAATCAGTCCGTGGTTTGAATATTGAATTTTTAACTAGTCTGGTCTAGCTAAAAATTCAACCACAAAGTTTACTAAACTTTCTTTATTCTTTGAAAACTTTGATTTTTATGGAAAAAGTATTTTTCTTGAAATTTAGATTTGTTTTTTGTTTTTTGTTGTGTTTTTGTTTTTTGTTTTTTTTACTGATTTTATCTGTTTACTACAGTTCTTTAAAAATGGAACTTGCCCTGCAGACAACCAAACTCCATAGCAATACATCATGACTAACTTTCCTGACTTCCCCTGCAATGCGATAAAACACCCAACACAAGACTCTGGCAACTAAAATGCAAAGTACGACAAAAGAAAATTTAGTTACACTAAACGAGACAAGAATTTAAATAATTGTTGATAGTATTATTATTTTTATTATTAGTTGTGGTTGTGGAAATGGAACCGTGTGGGCTCGTTGTTAGTGATGAACTGAAGGTTTCTTCTTCGTATATTTGTCGTATCTGAGTACCAAAACTCACCACCACGATTAATTGAGTGTGTGGAATATAATTCGGACGCTTGTAACAGAGGAAATGTACGATGGCTTCTTCGTACCATACAATGTAAAAAAAATTGACGATGAATTCAATAATATATTTATTGCCTGATCACATTTAATACAGAAATGTCATGAAATACTAAGAGTGTACATTATAGAGAAGAAATCCTATCGGGGAGTTGAAGAGTCTTTTGGTATAAACTAATAAAACAGAAGTTATTTACGAGGTTTGTTGGGGCAATAGACACCCCGACCTCTGTCGAGAGACGCACATACTGTGCGTCCTATCAGGTTGTCGAACAGGAACGAAGAGCGAGAGTCCTAACTTAGTCACGCAACCTAACGACCATTAGAAGAACTATTTGGAAGACAAGGGATGTAGCAGTAATTTACAAAGCTTTTAGCTTAGTTGTGGCACAAGGCCATACGAATGGGACAACCTGTAAGACATGAACTCACTCGTGAAGGTTTGCTAGCCTAGCTTGCAAACCTTTACACCACCCGACCCCCGAGAAAACTAGGATTGTAGTAATTTACAAAGTTTTTACTTAGATGTGGCACAAGGCTGTATGAATGAGGCACCCATTGAGACTCAAATTCAATCGGGAATGTTTGCTATGCTAGTTTGTCAACCATTCAACCACCCGAAGCGCTTAAGAAAACAAGGTTTGGTTTGGTTTCTTTGTTTAATGGGATAATGCCAAAGCTATTAGAACAGTAGTGGTACTATTTAACCCATAGCTGGGAGGATAAGGGGTTCATACGTTTCCCAAGGGTATTTGCCCGAAAGTGAACGTAATAGCACGACTGGAGTACGAACTCGCTTACAACGATTCCGCAGTCTATCGCTTTAACCATTACACCACGAAGACACCCCCAAGAAAAACAAGGGTTAAGCAGGGTTAATGGACATAACTTTATAGAAATATGAATATTCTTAGCATTCAAATAATATTTTTGTAGAGATTTCATAAAATTAAATGAAGAAACGATTGATTGACTTAAAAATTATTTCCAATAATTTTTTAACAAAAATTTGTCGAAGACCTAATTGAAGTCCCATAATTATTGCAATATTATTTAAATGAGAATTTATTTTGTTCTTACATACGTGTATGTTTCCAGCTTGATGCTATCGTCAGAAAACATATATGGCACAAGGCCTTGTTAATGGGGTATTCATTGAGACTTGAACTCACACTTGTTGCAGTTTGAATGGTTTTCAGTTGTTTTAATGGCCCGGGAGACCTGGATTCAATCTCCAGGTCGAGTCATACCAAAGACTCAAAAAATGGTACTTGATGCCTCCTTGCTTAACACTCAGCATTATAAGGTACGGATCAAGGGTAAAGTGGAGCAATCCAGGGAAAGGAGTGGCGCCCTCCCCTACACCTTGGTGTAGTAAGCTATCGAAAAGGGAGGCTACGGGTCACCCTCGACTATGGTCGCCAACTTTTACGGGTTTTTAGAAGGTCACTCCTCTCTTTTTCTAAGAGTGTGTTTACCTTAGTCTGCTTTACCCCTCATTTCCTTTTGATGTGTGTGTGTGTGTGTGTGTGTGTGTGTGTGTTGGAGTGGTTTCTGATTTCGCTTCGTTATTTTTTCTCTGGAACGCAATATCTTAAAATAAAAATTATGATTTAAAAATTCCGTATATTATTTTTCCTGAAATAGTTTTGTGTTATAAGAGGTGGGGTTATCACGTGGATATTTTTATTTGTCAATTTATTTTACTATCATCATCATCATCATATCGCGCTGGTAGCACGGATAACCCTGACCCTCTCTCGCCACTCCTCCCTATCGTTCATCGCCCTTGATAGGTCTTCTGGACAACATTCCGTATCTTCACATAGCTGCTGAATGTATGTTCGTGCTGGTCGTCCTGCTTTTGCACGGCCATGTGTGGGGGTCCATAAGAGTACATCTCTTATGAGTTCGTCCCTGCTTCTCCAGCAGTGTCCTGCATGTCTGGTTCGTCTAACTTAAATAGTTTTCGTGATAGGGGGCAGGTGGCCGTACAGTTAGTGTCTTGTAGGGTGTTGCCGCCAGGACTTGTTTAAGATTGCACGTAGCATTCTTGTGTAATTGCCGTCTAGCTTCTTCTCCAGCCGTTTTGTTAGCGTCCATGTAGTGCAGCCATATAGCAGTATCGATGTGACCGCTGCCTGGAAGAAACTGCGTTTCATTTTATCGGTTAGGTCTGATTTCCATATAATCGATAGCCTATTGATAGCTGTCCATGCTTTCGTTAACCTGGTTTCGATGTCCTTTTCGGTTGATTCGACGCTGCTTCCTAGGTAAGTGAATTTGTCTACTAGTTTAAGAGGGGTTCCTTCTAGAGTGGAGATGTCCCCCGTTTGATTATAGCACATATATTCCGTTTTGTGTGCATTAACATAGAGGCCTATGCTTGCTGCAGCTCGTTCCAACCTATGCAGTAGTGTTTCGGCTTGGTCAGGTGTATTTGCCAGTATCGCTATGTCATCGGCGTAGTCGGCGTCGGTAATTGTTGTTGCGGGGTACCTTCTGCTTCTTTTCTTCGTCAGTTCGAAGCCATTCTCTCTGATTTTGTCAATCGTTCTAAGTAAGTAGTCTAGACAAATGATAAAGAGGTACGGAGCCAGCGTGTCCCCTTGTAGTACTCCTGCTACAATGTCGAAGTATTCTGTGTCTCCATCTGGTGATCGTACTTTTACTTTAGTGTTTCTATAGAGAATCGTTATTGCCGCTACGGTTTCTTTAGGTATGCCTACGCTAGTAGGATTTGTTCCATCTTTCCTCTGTGAATGGAATCGAAAGCCTTGGTAAAGTCAACAAATATTAATTTCGCGTGTAGGTTTTTTGCCCGTACACCTTCAAGGATTCTACGGATGGTTAATATTTGTGAGTTCGTGGATCTATTTCTTCGGAAGCCATTTTGGTTTTTTCTAAGTATGTTGTCTATTTTGGGTTCTATGCAGTTTCGTAGTAGGGCATTGTAGATTTTGGCTGCTATGGATGTAAGTGTTATGCCTCGGTAGTTTTTGGCTAATCCGAGGTCCCCCTTTTTAGGGAAGGGGAGTATGCATCCCTTCATCCATCTATGAAACTACAATAGTAATGAAACCTCTAGTGAAAAAATTATATCCTCAATACAAAGATTTTCTACAGCATATACAATTTCTTGTTTTCAAAGAGGTGAGTTCTTCTTGATTTTGTAACACTCAAAGTTTTTCAAATTAGACACTGTGATAATTATGAAATTTAATGAAGTTTTTGTTCTTCTTGAACCAAATATGAGAACAAAAAGCTAAATAACTAAATACCCCTTTTGCTAAAACGGCTTTCCAAAATCTAATTTTCAATTCTAATTATATTTTTGCAGAACCTGACAAAGACAAAAATTTTATGAATGTTTTCTTTCTTAACTTTACTGTAAAATCGTTATGTGATCCTTTGCGTTAGCTGCGTTCTTGATTTTATTCTTTTGATAATTTTTAATTCATTAATTTTGTCACCCTGAATCAGTTTTAATCTTACTTAGGATACTGCAAATCAGAATTTAAAACATTTTTACTTTAATTTATCCACACACACACATATATATATAACAAAAAATTTGGTAAGCTGTTGGGAAGGATATAATATACCAAGAGGGCAATTTTGACAATGATTAGAATGTTCTGAAGAAAAAAAAATCTAATCGTTCCAACGGCTAAACAAAAGTGGAAAATGCAAGAGTATGTTGGGTTTTATTAAAACAGTTTTAAAAAATGCAAAATATTCGTGGAAGATTCTGATTGGCTGACAAATTAGAAGACCAGAATAAAACCAAAGTGATCCGGCAAATTGTAATTGTTTAAAGACAGTTGTGCCTTGCTGTGTGAGGTCAAAGGTAAAATGATTTTTATTTACTTTTATTCTAATTCAGCTCTGTCTGGGAATATAGTCTACATTTTTAATATGTAGTTAGTAATGTTTAATATGTATTCGAACAGAAGGGCCCAGCATGACCGGGATTAAAAATTCTATTTTAAAGTAGATTTTGGTAAATAGAAATTTATTGTATAAGTCTTCTAGATTTTCTTCACGAGAATGGACGTTTGGGGATAGTTATACTGCAATGTCACTTCTCAAAGAAAATTTAATGAAATTTAAACGCATAAATAAAAAATGTCTGACTTGTTAAATATTGTGCATTTAGGTATTCGTCTTTCATTAATTCAAAACTTGAGTAAACATGATAGACAAATTTTTCTAAATCTTTCATCTGATCAAATGGGATTACTACGTTTTATTAGATGATGATATATAATTGAGATATCGAAGGCCATTGCTTTCAGGATAAATGTGACCTTTCAAATTAATTTTATTCCTAAATATTTCGGAAGTACCTTTTTTCTCTCGAGGTTTAGAGAAGGTAGCTCTCCTGCGTATTCCAAATCATATTTGCTTTTGTGGCGGGAAGAATTAGACATTCTTAATCAATTTTAAACTGAAATGTTAAGTGTTTTATTTCATCCCAGATAAAATGTACAACTAATATAGCTGGATTAAATTAAATGAATGCATATACTAACTGTTTATAGATTAACTTTTGTTCTAAAAAAAAAAAAAAAATCTAAGTCAACATATCGATGCTTCTTTTCCTTATCTTTTTTTTTTATATTTAGGGGGGGTCTCTATTTACGCTTTTCATACTAGTTGTAGTCATACACTTAAAGAGCACAGAATCGCCTCGTCAGTGATGTTCTTGAGGTCCTTACAAGTTTTGGGTCTTCCAACATCATACTTGCTCTCTATTGTTCCAGCTGGCGATCCTGCCGTAAAAATATGCCCGGCATGCAAAATCACACGGTTCACACCTCAAAAGAAGAAAATTGTTAAATGCTACTGCAAACTGTCCTTATTCTATATCTTGTATGAGTACACTCGTTTGCATTGAGCCAATTTTGGATCTAGATAACGGGTAATATCCTTCTGACAAGCAAGTCTTAACAAAAAAAAAAAAGACCTTTTTCCTCCCTAACTTTATGACGAATTAAAAAAAAAAAGTTATTACAACTAGTTTGGTTGGGTTTCATAGCATATCAACCCTTTGTAGTTTATCTAATGCCAAATCCTGTTTACAAATCGTGTATTTTAAAATATATGTATAAATTTTGTTAACATTTTTTAACGAGTTTGAGCTCTTTTTTTCTTTTGCACACTGTTAAATAGTTAATTGCTCCTGTCGAGTATGAATAATTCTTATTTGTTTGCTCACTAGTATTGCTATTTAACACTAATTATTCTATACATTTGCACATAGTCGAATGGTTCCAAGTATTATGTATTACTAATAATTCAATTAAACATCCGCATTCATCTAAAGCTCCAACATTTCTGCTTGTTTAGAGTCATTTCCAGGACACTCGTGGGGGGGGGCTTACATGTAGCGGAGTAAGACCCCCCCCAACGAGTGTCCTGATATGACACTGAACAAGCTGATGGTGTGTTTCCAGATATGCTTAAGCTTTGAGGGATGCAGAGTACCCCTTCATTGCCATCGCTCCCAGATCCACTCTGGCCTGGAGTGGTAGCACCTGATAGGGCCCTATCTATGGGTTAAATAGAACTAACTGCATACTTATGCTAAACTGAATTGTTTTTTGACATTGAAACTCTTTCACTAAATTGAATTGTTTAATATAGAACAATTTTGACATTTAACTGTGTGTAAAGAAAATCTGTACTTATACTAAACTGAATTAGAACTGTTTGACTTAACTGAATAGATTGAAATACAAAGATTGACAATTAAACAGTGTACTCCAAGCTAAACTGAATTGTTCGAAATAGAACTGATTATTTGCATAAAAATGGACTTGGTGTTAAATAACCAACAAAGATCGATCATATTTACCCAACCCCTTTGCTCGGGCAGGATATGACACAAGGTCAGTTTTTAAGCGGAGTTTAACAGGTTTGAATTCAGAGTTTTCCTTCTCCTACACTAGTTGCCTCGTCAAGGCTGAAGAACCTAGTCTGCCCTACTATTTACCCATAGCTGGAGGGAGAATAATAGGATTCATACCATCCCAAGGGTATTAGTGCTATATGAAATGCAATCAGTCTCGTCCAGGATTTGAACTCGTGTCGCCGTGTGCATTTCCTACGACGATAACCATTACACCACGGGCACCTCCTAGCAACAAAGGTTGATATGCCATAAAACCCAACCAACCAACCTCTACAGAGATGCAGTCAGTGTATTCTACAGCCCCTTCAGAGCGCCTTTGGTGGTGTAATGGGGAGCAAGCTAGACTAGCAAACCTTCAAAAGGGAGTTTGTCTCATTGGGTGATCTTCTTATATGGCCCTGTGTCACCTCTAAGTAAATTACTTCATCCCCCTTCCCCAGCTGATAGTTGATTACAGACCGTGTTTTTATTGCAAACTACAATAAAACAAACCTAACCCAAAGAACACTTACTTGCTGAACGTCATAAGATAGCCCTTTTGCAGGCTTTCCTTGTCAGCAAGAAAAGATCGAAAGCATACCATTTGTGGTTTTTTTTTTTTTTAAGGGGGGGGGGAACAGGATGTTACATAAATGCTTACTCACGTAATACATTATTCGAAGAATATATTACAGATCTCCCTTCTTCACGGCACCGATGCAGGTCAAAGAGGGCATAAGTGCCTCTGTAGGAGTTGCCATAACGAAGCTGGTTGCAACATTGGATTGCTCCCTTCTCCTGATCAGTTACCCTAGTCTCATACCCAGGGCATGTATTGATTCAGTTCTTTATATTTTACGCTTCTCTACCAAATACAAAAACATCAATTTTTTTTTTTTAACTTGATGCTATTGATTGTATTAGTGTATTCATAACTTAAGATACACCCAATCTATTTATCTCGACATTGAAAGTGTCTTGGTGTTATAGTGGCGCCCTCCCCAACAACTTAGTGTAGTAGCTATCGAAAAGGGACCCTTTGGGTCACCCTCGACAAAGGTCGCCAACTTACAACTTATATATTAGATGGAATACCTGAAACCAAATAACTGCAAATTATTTGTATAAGGACGTTGGCCCAGCGGTTAGTGTTCGCCAATGGCCCGGGAGACCTGGGTTCAATCCCAGGTCGAGTCATACCAAAGACTTTAAAAATGGTACTTGATACCACCTTGCTTAACACTCAGCATTATAAGGTACGGTTCAAGGGTAAAGTGGAGCAATCCTGGGAATGGAGTAGCGCCCTCCCCTACACCTTGGTGTAGTAGCTATCGAAAAGAGAGCCTTCGGGTCTCCCTCGACTATGGTCGCTAACTTTACTTACTTACTATATCATATAAAATGTATGCAAACAAATGAGACAAGTGAAATTTTAAAGATACAGTGGAACATTGAAAATGTAGTTACTATAATCAAACATTTAGAAATGACTCAAATTTTGGCATTAAATAACCCATTGAGTTTGTATCCCGTTAAACCAAATCTAATTTTTAATGAAATAAGAGTTATGCTCGTGTTCTTAGGAATTTTCGAGATTCCACATTTACATATGAATTTAAGTTGTTTTCGGACAAATACTCTTGGGTGTTTCTGGTGTAATGGTTAACAAGCTTGAGTTGCAAACCTTCGTGAGTGAGATGGAGTCTTTTTGGGTGCCCCATTCATACTGCCTTGTATCGCATCTAAGCAAAAAGCTTAGTAAATTACTTACCCCCCCCCCCATCATCACCAAGCTATGGGTTAAATATTACCATTGCTGTTTTTGTAAAAGAATGGCTTTGGAATTAAATAAACCACGAAGGTTGATATGCCATTAAACAAATTGAACTATAAACTGAAATTTGGCTGGCTAGCAGCATATCAACCCCTCTTGAGTTATTAATACTAAAATCAACATTTTTTTTTTTGTTTTGTAAGCAATTATGTGGTTTGAATAAACAACTAAGTTTATGGTTTCAAGTATCCCAAATACTAATAATTTACACAAAATTACATGGTTTCGAATGACTATTTCAATGTTATAATCATACATGGCTTAGAGTATTCATATCTAATACTAATCTTCAAGTAGATTCATCTGACCTATAGATGAGACCTAAGAGGAACAACTAGTCCGAGTCATAGTGAACCTGGGAGTAATGACAGTGAAGGTCTGACTCGCAGATCCAAAGCTTTAGTGCTAAAGCCTCATCACCAGATGCAGTTTGATGTCATACCTAGGATACCATAAGCAGACCAAATATGACTGCAGAATCGTAAGCGAGTTCGTACTCCAGTCGCGCTATTACGTTCACTTTCGGGCAAATACCCTTGGGAAATGTATGAACCACCTTATCCTCTCAGCTATTGGTTAAATAGTACCACTACCATTCTTCTAGGAGAATGGCTTTGGCACTAAATAACCTAAAAAGGTTGATATGCCATTAAACAAAGAAACCAAACCATAAGTAGACCTAGTACCTTGGTAGACTAGAAACATTAATATTGAAAACAATGTTTTTTTGTCGGCTGGGGCTGTAGAATACGCCGACTGCACCTCTGCAGAGGGGTAAAAAAAACCCAATGAGGCCACCTGTTGGCCGTGGGTGGCGACCCGTAAGGCGCTAGGACGGATCCCTGTTGGTTGAGCAGTCATTGATCCGGCGACAGTGGTCAATGGCTTGCAACACACCACTTTGGCCCTTACTTAGTCTGACGGGCGGTCGGATTGGGCCCGATCCGATCAATCGGCTGGTCATGTCAAGCCCTAGCACCTATATATTTTATCCCGACCGTATTTTTAAATCTGCACTTGCAGCAAGTTCCCAACCCTTACCTGTTAGTTGCTAGAAGGCGGTGGCTAAGGGTCAATCGTGTTGAGAATAGGAATTTGACCAGCGCTGAGAAATTGGCAACGGCTCGGAAGCCTACCCTCAACTCGAGTATACTGGTCGCGTATCCCCCGTCTCAAGCAAGGCGAATGGGTTACCCCCTTGGTTTATTCCCAACACAAGTTGGACTCCGTGGTGGGTGGAGGAGCGCAGGGCCAGTGAAAAAATATATAGCAAATATGGCGTCTTCAAACAAAAAAACTAAACAGAACCTCTCAGAATCAGACTCGGAGAATGAGGCAGCTGACTTCCCCAGATTCATTGTTATTGAATCTTTGGAGGAGGTATGCTTAGCCAAATTCTCACCTTTCCTTATAGAAAAAGTGATATCTACAAGAGCTAGTCCGAAAACTGTTAAGAAAACAAGGAATGGTAACTTGCTTGTCGAGGTAGACAGCCGGAGACAGGCAGAAAACATATTAAAGAAAAAACGTTTCATACAACCAAATGCAGAGCGTATCCGCATGAGAAACTGAACACTTCCAAGGGAGTTATCAGGAGTAGAGTTTGCATTGGCTACGGAAGATGAGATGATAGCATCAGGCCTGGGAAAACAGGGAGTTACAAATATAAAGAGAATATCCATTAAAAAAGGTGAAGAACGAATCCAAACCAACACTTACATCCTAACATTTAATAAGCCCCAGACTCCAAAAGAGGTGAAGATCGGCTATTGTCTTGAGAGAGTTGAGCAGTATGTCCCAGCTCCCCTGAGGTGCTTCAAATGTCAGAAATTTGGACACCACAGGGAAGCCTGTAGAGGACGACAGACATGCTCCAAATGCGGTGAAAAGGACCCGGACCACGCAGAGGAAGATTGTTTAAAAGAAACACGATGTGCAAACTGCCAACAAGATCATCCGGCTTACGCAAGAACTTGTACTGTTTACCAAAAAGAAAAAGAAATTATTGAGGTCAAACACAAGAGAAATGTTTCCTTTCTGGAAGCTAGGAGAATTGTTAGGAGCTATATGGGAGAAAGCAGCTATGCCTCCGTTGCACGGAGGGCGGATAGAACCAATGACGACACCAAATATAGAACACTTGTGGAGAAATTGCTCAAACTAGAAGCCAATGATTGGCCAAAGTTTCAGGAGCACCTGAAAAAACTACATTCCGATGAATTTTACCAAGCACCAGCTCAGCAACAAGTTGCGTATGGGGAGAGATCCAATGTCGTAGTTCAAACAAAAACACACGTAGGATCTATCACTCCAACACGAACTACTCCTAAAAGTGCAAAAACTCCATCAAAACAGCCGTTACATAAATCACCAATCTGTCCACCAAAAAGCATTAAAGATAGACTAAAAAACTTGTCTCCCATAAGACCTGAACAACTGAAACAAAAATCACAACTCCCCATCAGCCAAACTACGAAAATACAAATGAACACCAAAGTGAATAAAGAAAGACAAGGAAGTACATTCAAAATACCCTCAACAACAAAGTCGCCTATAACAACCAAACCATCCAATTCTCAACCACCAACAAAACACCTACAAAGGACGTATAGTATAGAGAGTATGGATAACGACACAGACCGCGTAGTTGCCAGCCTTAATCTTGAAGAAATAATCAAAAACTACAATACTTGAAACCACTTAACTGTCGGCAAACTTATAAGCTCAGTCACTTTTTTGAATTGTTAATCTCTAACATATCATACATTCAAATGTGTGCGAACGAATGACTGATGTTAAATTCTTATTGTTACATGGAGACTCTTGTAATAATTTAACTGTGTGCAAATAAATGAGGAAAAGTAAATGGAATGATTTATGCTGCCTGCATATTTATGCCAAAGGAGAATTGCTTCCTATGCTAAACTGAATTATTTGAAATAGAACTGTTTTTGACATTGTACTTATACTAAACTGAATTGTTATATAACCGCTTGAATAAATTGAATTGTTCGAAATAGAAATGTTTTTGACAAGCTCTGTACTCATGTTAAACTGAATTGTTTGAAATAGAACTTATTAGTTACATAAAAATGGATTTGGCGTTAAATAACCTACAAAGGTTGATATGCCATAAAACCCAATAAACCAACCAACAATGTTTTGATATTTTCAATGATCAAGTGACAGCACACTAACGGACTTTTGTTTGCTGTAATTTCTATTAGCGCACCAGCCAAGTGTAAGAGAGCTTGGCTTCAAGGAACTATCCTTCCAGACAGCTTTTACTCGTGTCATTTAAAAGGGGTTATCAGTAGGTTAATTGCATAACGCCTGAGGTATCCTCAAAAGCGAAATACTGACGACACTAAGCAACATTACTGCTCAAAAATAAGTACACCTGGACAATTTCTGATCAAAAATTAATTTTCTTCTAAACCAAAGATCACTAAATTTTACTCAACACAGCCATGTCGGCTTGGGCGGTTGAATACACCGACTGCATCTCTGCAGTGGGGTAAGACACTCTCCCCGACGAATGTCCTAGATATGACACTAAACGATCTGATGGCGAGGCTTCAGTCTTGGAGCATTGGGAAATGTGGAATGCCCCTTTGCCATTTCTCCTAGGTCCACTCTGACTCGGAGTCGTAGAACCTGATAGGGTCCTGTCTATGGGTTAAATAGAACATACTATGTGTGCAAATAAATGACTGTTGTTAAACTGTGACTGTTATATAGCAATACTTGAAACTATTTAACTGTGTGAAAAAAACTTTTAAAAATGTTAACAAAATGATTACAAATCTTGTATATTTGATGTGTATAAACGGAATTTGGCATTAAATAACCTACAATGGTTGATATGCCATAAAACCAAACCAACTCTACAGCGTTAAAATCCAATAACCAAATATAAAATCGCGTTTCTATTATGAGTAAAATTGCATAAATATGAGTGTACTTATTTTAGGGCTGTTACATGATTACGTTTTTGGTTACTGAGGTTCAATGCTGTAGATGTTGTTGATAAATAGTATCCACTTGTAAAAAAAATTTTTTCTTTTAGAAAATTAACTTGTTATAAAATACTGGTCGGGGAGTAATCATTCGTGTGAGACTTAATAGTTGCACTCTTATTTACAGAATTTCAATTATGTAGAGTTCAGTAACAAATGATACCAAACGTTCTAAGAATAAAATCTTGGTATCTTTTGGTTTAGAAGAAAATAGTTTTTATTTTATTGTTGGGGTTTTATCTATGTATGAGTGATGTATTAGCCACTCGTACGAGGGAGTCTTCGCTTTTAAAACAACCTATTGACATAACCAGCCTATAATTTGAAAGCAAATTAAATACTTAATTGATTTAATAATCGTCATCCAAATTGGTAATCATGTGATAGTTTCACTCTTATGTCGGCGTCAATTGATGACAGAACTGCCAACACCAAAATGAACTTGTTGTACGAAGAACACTGATTATCGTTGAGACTTTGACAGTCGTTAGAGACAAACAGTAGCACGAACATATAATGGTGAAGAATAAAATAAAACATCAACTGTTTCATTATGACTGATAGTTGACATGGTGAGTTTATTTAGTCTGTCGAATGATTTTGAAAATATTGTAACAGTTCAGTTTTCCTGGTGTAAGTGTTAGGTGGATGGCACAACTTAGAATTTTATATTACGTGGCTTCAAGTATTCTTATCTAATACTAATTAGCAAATCAACTAAATGGTTACAACTAACTGTTTCTATCTAATAGTTTGTTTTTTTTTTTATTTTTTATCTTGAGGGTGTTGATCGTTTGTCTTCTGGCCCTGTAACGGTTTTTTCTTGATAAGGTGACAAAATGGTTCGATATTTACATCTCAAAATTCCTTTCGGATACAAACTTGTTTAGTGTTGCCAGTCAATGAGGCGACATAATACGATTTTCTGATATAAACCAATGTTTACAAAACTGGCTGATGATTTCATTATGTAACACTCTAAGAATATCGTCTTTCTGACAAACAAAATTGCAACACAACTGAAACCAAAATACAATTGCATAAATATAGGATATGTACTTATTTTTAACTATTACTACACACACGCATAGATAAGTTGGCAACCCGAAGGCTCCCTTTTCAATAGCTACAACACCGAGTTGTTGTGGGGGGGAAAGCGCTACTCCTTTTCCTGAATTGCTCCATTTTACCCTTGATATGTACCTTTTATGTTGAGTGTTAAGCAAAGAGGTACAAGTACATTTTTAGTATAACTTTACCTGGGATTGAATCCCGGGCCATTGGCAAACACTCTACCCAGTGGGCCAGTATATATAGCTTTGTTCGTTAGATTTTAAAATTAAGTTTTCGGCAAATTAATGTAAACCGTACTTAACGTCATTGGGTGGCCCATTCATTCGGGCTTGTGCC
This sequence comes from Sepioteuthis lessoniana, assembly GCA_963585895.1. Classification (NCBI taxonomy): domain Eukaryota; kingdom Metazoa; phylum Mollusca; class Cephalopoda; order Myopsida; family Loliginidae; genus Sepioteuthis; species Sepioteuthis lessoniana. Next base: position 72,564,818 of record OY757919.1, read on the forward strand.
ACATCTAAGCAAAAGGCTCGGTAAATTACTGAACTATACTTAATGTTAATTTATTTAGTAATAGTCGTTTGCATTCTGATGACATCAGACCTCTGGCCAAATGATATTTTTATATTGTGCATGTTCCATGAAAGCGGAAATGTGTAATTAATATCCATCAACGCTTGCTTACGTTTACGCAGACCAAACTGATTACGAGCACAGTTAAACAGTGGCTAATGAGTTTCGGTTCTGGCAACAGCTATGTAAGTGACATGTCGGCTTTAATGAGTTAGAACTTATGTTGACAACGTTTTTCTGCCACGTGGGTCTCGCGAATGGTCACACAGGAGCAGGCAAGCCACTGTCAGGACCAGTTGAACCCCCCGCCGAGTTTAAAGGTGATCATTTTCTGGACAGCAGCATCACCGGTCCAGCTGGAATTTTGAAAAAGTTTACGAGCGCGGGAGGCACATTCTTATTTATCGCTAGCGAAAAGGCATAGCTAATAGTAATGGAAAAAAATAGTAATTTGTAGCTGAAAAATGTCTCTATAAAACAGTGACACTATGCTCCTGTATCTGTAGTTACCGTGAATATGAATAGGTTTTTCTTCCGGAATGTTTCGCTTTAATATATGCCTCTGTCTGGCAGACGATCGATTCGTCAACCTTAAATATCAGCATCGTTCAGTCTTCCTATTTGTTTTTATTCAACATCACAAGCGGCTGCATATAAAAATAAAAATAAAAACGGCGTTCGCAAAATTTCTTTGATAGTGCTACGATATAAATCTTTCACTTAAAATTTATTTCTTGCACTCTTGTTAGAAAGAGAAAAAAACTCTCAAATAAAAGAACTGCTCAAATGTTATTTTTATTTTAGACTATCATTTCTTTGGTCTTAATTTCTGTTTTTATCGCAATTTCTATTTAGTTGAGTTGAAATAATTTTCGTTTTAATAAAATGTAAATTATTCATGACTAATTTAACAAAGAATCGTTTGCAATCAATTATATATTCAAGTTTTTTGTTTGTTTTTTGTTTTTTTTGTTTGTTTGTTTTTTTGTCTTTTTTGTTTTTGGTTTTTTTTTGTTGTGTTTTCGGGGTGTTTTTGTTTTTTAACACCTAACCATTAATCAGGTAGCTCATTGATTCATCTCAAGTAATATTCAGCCGGTTTCGAGCTGAAATTTTCCACAAACATTTTCACCTTATCTTCTTGAGAAAATGTTTTGCCATTCAGAGCATTTTGTGAAGGAAAAAGATGAAATTACTTGGTGTTAGGTCTAGTGAATGGAGTAGAACAAGCCAGCCAAAATCCAACTATAGTTTCCCTGCGTGATTCTTGCTGAATGTGAACTTTGTGTTAAGAAGCGTACGTGCGGGGCGATTTCTTGCAATATTTTCATGCAAATGTTGCTGCTTTTTGAGAGTATAAGTTTGCTTTGAATGTCTGATTGTGGTTTAAAAACTCAAAATAAATAATACTGCGATGATCTCACCATATACACAGTATAACTTTTGTTCCATGAAGCTCTGCTTTTGTAGTAGGCTGCATTGATTCGTCCTTGTCAATTCGCTGCCTTTTGCGTTGAACACTGTCATATAAGACCTATTCCTCCTAACCTGTGATATTCTTGAAAAATTTGTCATTTCTGTCTTGAAAGAATACTTGGCTCGATAAATATGCGATCTTCCTTAATCTTCTCACCAAGAGTGTGAGGAACCGAAACTCCCTTTTCATATCTTTTCAAGTGGCAGCAGATTGTGGATAGGAATGTGTCAAGTGATAATTCTCGAGTACTTAGATGCGGATTATATTTCGCTAATCTTAAAGCATCTTGATCTAGGTCTAATGAGCGTCCTGGTCTGGGTTTCTCTCGATGACATAGCGCCAAAACGAAATTTTGAAAGTCAGTTTCGAACTTGACAATCAGTAATAACATCTTGGCTACAAATTTTCTTTGCTATTTCTTGTGTTTTTTGTTCTTACTGATTGTCAGATAAAACTGATAGAACTTCGACCACTATTAAATTGTATGTCAATAAGTATTGTCTAATGAAACCCTGAAGTTGGCTGGGGCTCGAAATTCTATTCCGAATTCTAATATACTGGTAGTGTATCCCCTGTCTTAACCATGATAAATACCTCCTTGATGAATTCCCAACTCGGTGGTGGAGTACCGGAACAACGAAAAACAAACAATACATATAGCTAACTTAACAAAAAAAACCAAACGAAGTATCTCCAAATCTGATTCTGCGAAGAAAAATATACTAACAAACTTTATCTTTAGAGGACACGCTTCTAACTTCTTTCCTAATAGAAAAAATTCTCTCGCTCGATAAAACCACGTACTGTTTTTAAAAAAAGTGGCAACTTGCATATAGAATTTGAGAAAAAGAAACACCGAAAATCTGCTTAAGATGCAAACATTCTATAATTTAAAATGTGACGCCTACCCACACCTCAAGGGGACTTATGAAAAACAAATAATTTTCCTCGGCTACACCAGATGAGATAAAAATAAAATATTACGAAAGCAAGGAGTCATGGACTATAAAATTAATCATTAGAAGGGATGGTGAAGAAATAAAAACTCGCATGTAAATCTTAACGTTCAATAAACGAACAATACCAAAGGAGTTGAGGATTGGCTATTGCCTCGAAAGAGTAGAACTATACATTCCCGCGCCCTTGATTTCTTTAAATGCCATAAATATGGATGCCACTAGAAGAACTGATGAAGACGTCTAAGATGTGACCCAAAAGACCCGAAGATTGCCTGAACCCAAAATAAATACTCAAACTACCGCAGGGCAACTTACTGATAGCATTTGAGAAAAACACCGCATGTCGCATTTACAATATCTTGGAGTATAGGAAAATCAAAGGTGAAATACAGAAATGTGACATTCCTTGAGATTGTCGTATATGAAAGAATATGCCACTGTTTCACGGAGAATTATTCTAATCAACAAATAGCAATCACAAGAACAAAGATCTCGTTGAAAAGCTGATGCGACCGGCCCAAATTCTAAGAACAGTTGATAGAAATGCACTCAGCAGAAATCAAACTAAAGGAACTCGTAAAGAAATATCCATACCACTCCCTGAAAAAATATCTGTAGACCCCCTCCAAAACTCCAACCAAAATAAATACACTAAAAAGAAAGTCGTATAGATCGGTAACCCGCCAACTTGCTTCTAAAATACATGACTCCTGGAAAGCCAATATAAAATTCAAAAGTAAACGCCAAATCAAAAAACAAGACATAACTACAACAACCAAACTTTCATCTCCCCCCCCCCATCTAAGATGGATCATACTCGACTGGACGGGAACGACTGAAAGTATCAAACCTCTCGAATCTATCTATAGATCCCTCTACATTAAAATGAATAGAAACCAAAAACAAATTCAACCTACAAGAATGTGAATAGAGGAGCCTAATGTAGTAAAAAGCAAACAAAAAAAAAACTCACAAAAATCCATCTTGGAAAATAAAATCGACACATAACACAACCCTCATACAATGGAACTGCCGAGGAATTCGGGCCTATTACGAAGAACTTCAACAACTTTTGACCAGCTATAACCCAAGACTAGCATGCCTTCAAGAAACATCCTCAGACATCAACCAACTCAAAATCAAAACTACCGACAATATAATTGTATAAACAGATAGAAACAGAGCCTCTGGAGGTGTCTCGGTCCTAATTAGGAAAGACATACCTCAACATTAAATTAACATTATGGAACTTCAAGCAATTACTGTCAAAGCAACACTATAAAAACCAATAAACATCTGCTCAATTTACATTCCACCACATGACCCTATAGATGAAACAAAACTAAACAGACTAATAGAACAAATCTCTATGAGTAAGTGACCTTAATCGTCCCAACTCTATATGAGGGTGCCAGAAAACCAATAAAAGACCAAGACCTTGAGAAAGTTAACAATAACCTCTGTATCCTAAATAAAATATCTCGAACCTATTTTAACCCTCTGGAGTCCTACTCGGCTGTAGATATACCCCAATATGATCTCTCAAGCTACATGGACTATAATTGGTAGATCTGTGGAGTACCTCTTCATTGTTATTACTCCTAGGTCCACTCTGACCTGAAGTAGTGGTACCAGTTAGTATCCTATCAATGGGTCAAATATATACCTTTAAAAATTGAATAGTAGAGTGACTTTGTTTCTCACAGGATGCCTCATACTTCGGTTTTGTGCTAAACTAAGCTTAGTTTCGTAATGACATCATTATATAAATATTTTTATCTCATTTTTAAATGTTTCCAATCTAGCTAAACAATAACTTATCTATCTTTCATTTATTCATTAAAAAAAAAACTAAACTTTTTCGTTTATTTTTGAATCCCTCCTCTGAATAACTTTACTGTATCAGTTGATGTTTTCGACCTGTTTTACCTTATATAAGTCAAAAGCTACCAGTGCAAATTCGTCACACTCAAGAGAAAACAAGCATTTATTGATTTTTTTTTTTTTTTTTTTTTTTTTTTGTTTATTCTGATCCTTACAAATAAAGAGTTTAACTACCAATAATATGAAATTTCAAAATCTATCGACATATTACTAAAATTCTTGTTATATTTGTATGTGCGTAACCGTAACCCAGAAAAACTCGACATAGTGATATTTTTCATCAGAACAATAGACTTAAATTATTCTTGGAGAATAAACCAACTTCCTGTAAAATTTGTAAGTTAATGATAATTTTTTGGGGGGTCTGTAATCGTTTTATTTATATATATATATATATATATATATAAAATGTGTGTGTGTACATGAAATGCTAATTAGAATATTTTTTCTCCTTCTGAAATAGAAGCACTAATATCATGAATTGTGGTTACAGCGGGAACCCAACGAATTCACAGGCAGTTTGTCTTTGTATTATGTTACTCCTTCAGAGTTTTTTCACACCAGCGTTAGCAAATGGTCTTTCACGGGAGTTTGAGTGACAGCAAGTCCCCTTGACTCTTCTCAATCTGGCCGATCTTAATGCTGTAGTCTGGTTAGTTGCCACTCGTCCGCTGATTTCTAAGTCTTCCAGTCCCTTCACCAAATCTCTAGGATTGTTCCGAGCACACCTATTACAATGTTCCATAGATTTTAGTTCTCTACCATGGTCTAAGTCCTTATCTCTTTTCGCTTTCCTTTATTTTTACACGGGTCCGCTTGGACGGCAAAGTCCATTACAGGGCAGGTTATATTTTTGTTTGTTAATTATTACTAAGTTTGGTATTCTGGCCGAGGTTATATAATCATTTTGCATCTCAAAATCGCAGAGAATTTTGTGCGTCTCTTCTCCAGGGTGAATTCTAGATTGTGCTTGTACTACTTGTTTGTATGGTTAAATTTCAACTGTTTGCACAATTCCCAGTGCATCACCTTCTCCACCCAGTCGTGTCTAGTCTTGTACTCTTTTTGCATTAATCTGCTGAATTTGCTTATGTAATTAATACTAATGATAATAATAATGAGAGAAATAATCTAAGAAATAGATTGTCGAAAGGCAATGTCAAATATAAAATCAAAAAGAAAAGGCTAAAAGACCCAAATCCATAGCGAAAATTCTTTTTGACAAGCTAGAACAGTTTTGTCATCAAACTTTTGGTGACTGAGAAGTGCAAGCTATGTGAAATAGAAATGCTCTTACAATTATTAAATCATAGTCAATTAATAAATAATGGGATTAAAAAAAGAAAAAGAATTTTAAGGAATTTTTTTTTTTTTTTTTTTTTTTTTTTTTTTTTTTTTAATAAATGTAAACGCTGCTTTGTATGGAATTGGTTTATAGCAAATGACATTTTGATCTCGCAAAAATGTTTGAAGATATTCAAAATAGCGGTAAATCAAACAGTCGTCTGTCATCAAAGTTTTGGTAGCTGAGGTGCAAACTGTGGCATTTACTGAAGAATGTGTGATATGTACCAAGAAGCGTATTTTAGTTGGAAAAAAAAACTAAGTATGGGTTTGCTACGACGAGCTCATGAGTCCATGAAAAGGACACATAGACTCTCCGGTAAAAAAAAAGTTCCAGGCAAAACGGTCAAAGGTCATGCTGACAGTCTTTTGGGAGATGAAAGGACACCATCACTATTGGTTTACTTGAAAAAGGAGTAATTGTAAAAAGTACTTCCTATTGCCAACTCCAGAGGCAAAATTCATCTTTATTAAAAAGCGCACGATTAAAATCTTACAGCTTAGACCAGGAAAGAACAATGTGACTTATGTTCAAAAAGTATCGATAATGACGTTGCATTTATCAAGACTGGAATAAACAATGGAATGTTCATTTTTCTTCAAAATAATCTCTTTGTATTAAACATGATTGTTTCAGTCAGTTTTCTATTGAAAACTCATTACATCTGAAATTTCTCTTGAAATGGGGCGTATTTCTTTTAATGTCCTCCACATCTTACTTTTGAGATAAGTTTTCAGCTTAGGAAATAAAAGGTCGCATGGATCTTGGTCAGGTGAGTATGGAGAGTGCCACTCTTGCACAATACTGTATTTTACCAAAAACTGTTGATCAAAAAACTATAGGGAATCGGCACTGATAAGTCTAGACATTGTCCCTTTATCATAAGTTTTTACAGCTGTACACAAGTCTTCATTTTAACTTTTTTTTTTTTTTTTTTTTTTTCAAGTTAAAAGCTTGAGTCTCAGTACCTTTTTGATCATGCCTTGAATTGACGATCAGACATTGTCAAGTAATTTTGCAACGTTCAAATAAAGTTGTTTGAGCATAAGTCGGATGAGAAGGCCTGTAATTATAAACCAATCGAAACGCAGCTTGGACATTATTGCCAAGCGTTAATAAAATACTTCCCCTGAGTACAATGTTTTAGAGGCCTTAACAACGAGTGCATTATGTGACCTGTTACTATGTACTACTCCGTATATCAAATATGAAAAATATATTTTTAAAAATGAAAATGTTTCGTGTCCATAAAACCTGCAGACTTCATATTGTTTGTCTGTATTCTTTTCAGATGCCCAACGAGTGATTGGTTGATAACACCTTTTTATCGCGCCTCTGATGACGCCAATGTCGCCATTACAGGCATCTTTAAAGCATTCAAGTTTTCCGGTTATTCTTCCATTTATTTCCGCTGCAACGTTGAATTCTGTCACAATCGCCATGACAGACGATGTTCTCAAGTAGGTGAATCTTTCTTTCTCTTTAATTTCTATTTATTTTTAGAATCTTACTTGCTTCTCGATTTTTCAATGCAACACCTACGCAACGTCGTAGAACATGTAAAATAAACCAAAAAATGAATAAATAAAATGCTTTAACAAAACGTTCCCTGTCGGCTGGGGCTGTATAATGTCAACTGCACTTCTACAGAGGAGTAAAAACCCCACCCTCAAGAGTGTCTTGGGTATGACACTAAAAATCTGATGGTGAGACTCTAGTCCTGGGGATTTGGATAAGGCCGAGTACCTCATCATTGCCATTACTCAAGTCCATTCTGACCTGGTGTGGTAGTAATTTAGGGTCCCGTCAATAGGTCAAATAGAACTATTGTATCATTTACAATACTTGAAACCATTTAACTGTGTGCAAACAATTTAGTATTAAATATAATCATTAGTATTAGATAGCAGTACTTGAAACTATTTAACTGTGTGCAAGCAATTGAATAATATTTACTCGCATTAATAGTGTTAGATATCAATACTTGAAACTATTTAGTGTCCTGGGTATAACATTAAACAGCATCTGATGGTGAGACTCTAGTTTTGGGGTTTGGGAAATATGGACTACCCAGTCATTACAATCTGCTTCAAGTCTACTCGGACCTGGAGTGGTAGTACCTGTTAGGATCCCATCTATGGGTTAAATAGAAATGTTCAATTTTTTGCAGGGGATTATTGACTTGAAATCATACAGTTGTGTTCAAGTTGTTTGTCTTGGATAGAAATAATTGCTAAATAGAATTACTAATGTTAAACGGTTATAATTAAGACAGTTTAACTGTGTGCAAAGAAATTAAGTAGCAATACTTGAAACCATTTAACTATATGCAAACAAGTGAGCTTTAGCTCGTTTGAAAATGTTACATACTATTCGCTTGCGTTATGTGTAAGCGAATAGTTTGAATCATTATAATTATAACACAACAAAAATGTTTGTGGCTTATCAACAAATGTTCTTAATCTAATTTTTTCCGTGAAAAAGTACAAACCGTCCTTGGATTTCGGGTGCCTCAAGCAATCTGAACTTTGGTGTTCATTAATATGTAATATGAAAATTCTGTGTAAGTAGTCTTTTTAGACTACAACTATATCTAGATAGTATATCTACTTTCTAGTAGTAGCAATTGTGATGAAATTATGAATTCTAATTGGCGGTTCTATTCTGAAGAAATAGATCATGTCATCGTTAGAAATTTTTGTCAGTTTAAAAAAAAAATAAAATTCAATCAATAACTTTAGCTCTACTCGATGCAAAAAGGAAGAAAAACACGTATTGTAAAGATGCCAATTTTAACTCATTACAATAATTGATCATTAAAATCTGTTTGCATTCAACAAATAATTTCATGAGATTCCAAGAAGAGTTTCCACTGTCCAGTACCAATCCTCGGCATTAGCTTATATATATATATATATATAATATATATATATATATATGGTCTCTTCATACTAATTACTAGTAGCATTATGCAATCCTAACTACAATTTATTTTCCGAATTTTTCTTCCGATGCATAATAGTTCATGATTTTTGAAAACGTTTTTCTTATTTTATTTAGCTACATTGTCGCAAAGACCAAGATCGCTTACGACGTAGTGATAACAAAACAGAAAATATGACATCGACTAAAATAGCAATCCACAGTGAAGAAGCAGTGGATATTGGTAAGTGCATTGATTATAATTAATGAGTCTGTTCTAGAAATGCAGTCTCAAACCAAAGTTGACTTAGTCCAAACGCGCAGAAGCTGTGACCTTCTAAACCATTAAATGTAACTTCCCCGACTTTGTTAATCGACTACACTTTAAAATCTGATATCGCAATACTTTCTCGCAATGAAGAAAGTCCTCGTAGCGTAATGGTCAAAGTGTTGGGCTGCAAGTTTGAAATGCAATCATACTATTACGTTCACTTTTAGACTAATATCTATGAACCCCACCTTGCTCACCACTACTGTTCTTCTATGGAGGTGCCCGTGGTGTAATGGTTATCGTCGCAGGAAATGGACACGGCGACACGAGTTCAAATCCTGGACGAGACTGATTGCATTTCACATAGCACTAATACCAATTATTCTCCCTCCAGCTATGGGTAAATAGTAGGGCAAACTAGGTTCTTCAGCCTTGGTGAGGCAACTTGTCTAGGAGAAGGAAAACTCTGAATTCAAACCTGGTAAACTCCGCTTAAAAATTGACCTTGCGTCATATCCCGCCCGAGCGGAGGGGGTTGGTAAATAGGACTACTGTTCTTCTACAAGGATGGCTTTGGCATTAAATAACCCACAAAGGTTGATATACCATTAAACAAACAAGTCATAAAGAGGTAACATATGTCTATTTCTAAGCTTATGTGTTTTTCTCTAAACATTGCATTTTGATTGCTATAATCGCAGCGTTTCGTCCGCTGTACTCTCTGTCGTACTCGGCAACTTTCCGGGAACTCAAAATTCAATCTTGTATTTAAATCACGTGGACTGTTCGCATAAAGTGGTTGATGCGAGATACTCCCCCCCCCCTCCGCCCAAGTCATAGACGGCGAAATGAGAAATCTACCCAGTGATTCAAATAAAGAGTTCGGAAATCTTGGGTTACTGAATACGACAAAATACACCTGAAGAGTGTTGGAGAGTACAGCGGCTGAAATATGAATAGAGCAATCAAGATGAATATAGCAGTCCGCCATGTCTTGAGGATAAGCTTCGTACCATTTTCCATTTCTTTTGAATATTATAAATTTGTACTTTTATTAAGTAAAAGGTTTCGTAGATTTTGTTGTCATTAATTAAGAAAGGTTTGTCACATGGCCATAAGTATGAGGCATTCGTTGAGAATTGAAGCTATTCGTAATGGTCTGCTAGTCTAGCTTGCTAACTATTACACCACGTGAGATGCTTCTAAAAACTAAGTATAGGTTAAATTGGTCACAAATTTGAAAGTATGAGACACCTCGTATAGATCGTATTCACTACGAACTGATTTGTAAGACTAGTTTCTTTTAACATTACACTACGATGAGATGGCACAAATTTACGACGTAATCTTGAAAGGAAACTAATATTGAAATCCATTCAATACACACTTTATTACATTTAATTACGAAGATAAAGTTTCGATTTTTTTTTTTTCCTGCAGAAGACTAAAAAGAAGAAAAATTGAACTTTTTCAATGAAATACTGGCAAATAAAAGGTTAGTGCAACTATTTCTTTAATCATTCATGAAATACAGATAGCATACATTTTAGTAGAAACTTTTCTTGATAAATCTTCAAGGTAGTAAATTATTGATAATCACTACAGTGATAGAAATGAGTCTTGAGAATTAGGTATAGGGTGAAACTATAACTAATATTTATGCTCAGGGACTACATAGTGGTCCAAGAATTTTTTTCGGAGAAAAACTGAGCATATGAAGGTTCCAGAATATAAGTTCATATGATTTTTTTTATTCATTTTTAATATGGCCAATTTTAGTGTAGTTTTGTGGCTATATAATCAACACTGATAATCACACACGTATGTACGTAGATGAGAAACAAGGATTTCAAAGTTTCTTTTCCTTTTTAAGCAAATAAGATGCCACAAATATGGACCAAGTTAGTACAAAAAATGGACTCAAAGTACTTTCCACAATTTTTCTAAATCTGAGAGTATTTAACACGTTTACATAAGTAGGGTAGAGTGGTCTCGCTAGATTTGGCATACTAACTGTTCTAAGAGAATGAAAAAACTCTTAATTCAAGATCTGGAAAGTGTTGTTGAAAAATGAGTGGCACACGGAAATACAATTCTTCTATCATCTCATCCAAAAAGTGTGGGTGGCCCAACACAAGCCTTCACGACTTCAGATAAATCCACTGTCTAAGCAGTCGAGTAGCTTACATCTTTAACTGAATTGTTGGGCACTCAGTAGTCTTGCTCAATGGCAAAACTTATGTATATATATATATATATATATATATATATATATATATATATATATATATATATATAATGGCTTAATTAATATTCTGAAACTTTGAACAGTAAAATAAGATCTTTATTCTTTTGAATATATTTGCTCTGCATTCTCTGTGTAGTGAGTAACGTTTTGGTTTCTGCTATTTTTACTGACTGTAGATATACTGTCTAAAGTGTATGTGTGCATCAAAATTTGAAATTTTCCTCACTAAATTCTAAAATTTGAAATTAGGTGGCTATACTTTTAAATTCCTTATTAATGTCATGTCATTTTTAATATGATTGGAAACTTTTCTAATTGAAGGTTGCTTTTCTCACTAACAATTGTTCTTATCAACATCATTATGAATATAGACATTGAATTTCCCGATAGTCATGTGGTAGTAGAGTAGGGTTGGATGACAGATACAGGGCAAAATCCCAGGAGTCTGTAGGCCAGTGCTGCCTGATGTCTAGTCAATAGGCTGATAACCTGATTGACTTCCTAGTTTCAATATTATGTCCTACTGAGCAACATATACACACTACATCAGATGTCTATGTAATTTCATATCAGAAGTTATTAACTGTATAATCAATTCAATAATGTCTCGGCTCCCAGGCTGTGTAGTTTTAAATTTTCATCTTGATAGGATGTGTATCTACTTTTCAATGGGGATAAATTAATTTTTGGTTATTTGATTAACTAGTCCAAGGTGGACAGTTTTATACTGGAACATTGTTACTATCTTAATCACATAAAATATTTGTTGTTCTGAGTTCCTGATCTGTACCTATGTCATGATTATTACTAGAGATCAATTAAGTCTATTCATGATTCCAGCACTTTCCTGACAATTCTTGATAGTTTTAATAAGATTGTCTCAATTTTTCAGAATTAAGCTTTTTTTCAGTCTTTCATTGGTTTCTCTGGATCAATGGTCTAATATTTAAGTATACAATAATCACCTACATAGAGAACCATAAACAGTTGTGAACTCACAAAATCTTTATAGAAGGTGTTATAAATGCTTCAGACTAAGTTGTATTTTCTCAGAAAGAAATAAACAATGAATGAAACATTGATTTCTTGCAAAATAATCCCCTTTGTATACAAGTCTTATTTTTGCAAGTCTTTCATTGGTTGAAGGGGAATTCCCATAACATAGTGGCTTAGGAGCTGAACTGTAACATCAAAGTAAGAGTTCAAACTTCAGTCATGCTATTTTCCTCACTTTCAGACTCATGCTCTAGAGACGGGTATGAACTCACTTATCCATTTCACCCACCCCCATCTATGGGTTAGATAGTAACACTACTGTCCTTCCCCAAGGATGGCCTTGGCATGAAGTAATCCACAAAGGTTGATATGCCATTAAACAAAGAAATCAAACTAACCCTTTTTTTTTTTTTTTTTTTTAAATTAACTTGTTTGATATGAGAAATTGCACTGTCATTTCTTTTAATGTCTTGCATGTCCTCAGATCTCTTACCCTTGAGATGTATTTTCACTTTAGGAAACAAAAAGGTCACAAGGAGCTAAGTAGGTATAGAGTACTACACTTGCATAATCTTGTTTCACCAAAACTTCTATCCAGAAAGATACCAGCTTCATTTTTTTTTTTTTTTTTTTTTTTTTTTTTTTTTTTTATAAATACTTTTGCTGGCTTGTCTTGATATTATTATTCTATTATGTTTATATAGCTGTGCATAAGTATTCATTTGAATTTTCAAGTCTTTGAATTTTTGGTTTCCAGTTAAGTTTTCTGGGTGTGTTTTTTTTGTTTTTTTTTTTTTGTTTTTTTAATAATCCTTTTGTCTGTTTTCTTACAATTTTTGGCTCTTTTGCTGTGTCTCTCTCTTTACACTTTAATGTGTATTTGGCTTGTTCTTTGAGCTAACAGGGACTCCAATGTAAAGTCATTTTTCTTGCTCTAAGTTCTTTTCTCCAGTTTAAAATGAAAGGTCCAGAATATCTCAAGATGAATACTGCCTTTAACCAATTACAAGATTTTTTTTCTCTACCCTGTTTCACTTTGGAGTGTAAATAGGCAATAAATAAATGTCTTTCCCAGAATATTGGTGGCATGTTCCTTGTGATCACATGAGAATTACAGAATCCACCATCTTTATTCTTCCTTTTTTTTTTTTTTTTTTTTTTTTTTTTTTTTTTTTTTTGAATAAGATGTCTTATCTCTATTCATTGAGCAGACTTTGTCTCACCTCTTAAAAATAAAAGCTCACATGGTTTTTTTTTTTTGTTTTTTAACCAAAGAACTTGAGTAAGAATTTTTTTGCCTTTTTTTATCCCTTTCATATACTGCTTGTTCATATAACAATCTGTGTACATTTTTATCTGTTGGGACACATTTGTGAATTATTGTATGTGTATAAATGAGCTTATAGTTCCTTCCATTTATTCAATGTTGGTGTATAATTGGATGTTGGTGAGTGGGAACTACTAAATATCCTCCCTAGCACCAACCACCTCAATCGGAGCATATTTTTTTAAACTTTATAAATGAAGAGTATATGATATAGAAATCATTAATTTTATATTTTCCTCAATTTCTTTGGCTTAAAAACATGGATTAAAATGTGATGTGATTGTCAGTGAAGAACGAAGCATTTTTGTTAGATTTTAGAAATGCACTAATTATTCATCTTCACTTAATTCACAAAATAGATCACAAATGAACAATAAAATCATTGACTTGAAAACTTGAACACATTATCCATTAACCTTTAAACATTCAATAACTAAACTCTCAAATTCATTAAAAAAAATCAAAAACACAATTACACTTTGCACCTGAGCACAGACATCTTTGCTTAACACCATTCCATTAAAAGGAAAGCTGTAAGTGATCACTATATCAAGACTTTAATATCTGAGCAATTGATATAAGAGCAAGATTATTTTATTCTGTGAAAATTACCATTTTTATGTTGACTTTGACTTCCCTTTTTTTTTCTTTTCTTTTTTTTTTTTTTTTTTTTTTTTTTTTTTATCACTATCATATTATTCAAGTTTTCTCACCTTAACTGAAATTTGAGTGACCGTTAATCTCCTGATGGTCTACAGGACTCATCTCGGTATTCCAGTGAATCTCAATAGTATTGTGGTCTGGACAATGCTTCTCTGGATCTCCAATTCCCCAGTTTCTTTTCCATGTTCTTTGTAATTCTTTTTAAGGGTTTTGTCTATGAGCAATTTCACTTACAGCTTTTTCAGTTCCCTGGCAAGGTCTAGGTACTTAATGAATTTCTCAACTTTCCTTAATTTCACTCTGTACTGTGAGAACAGAAAATCCACAATCTTTTTTTTTTTTTTTTTTTTTTTTCTTTTTTTTTTTTTTTTTAACTGGTCTTCTGGCCAGGATTAGGTGATTCATTTTTATCATAAAGTCCCTGAGAATTTTTGTCTCATTTTCCAAGACATTCTTGTTTGCACATATACAATTTGTCTGTATCATAAAAATTCAGTCATTTGCACAATTCCCAATAGATCACCTTTCCCACTCGGTCATGCATGCTCTTGTACTCCTAGATCAGTTTACTGCATTCACTTATATGGTTTGTCTTATCTCTTTATCCACAGAGCTGACACTAACTATTCTCCCAAGTCTTCTTCTGGCTTTTATATAGTTGGTTCTTATGACAATGTTTGGGGCTGCTATTGAGAACAATTGTTTCTCTTTAGTTTGCCTCTATGTATATAATAACTAAAACTACTCTCTATGGAAACTGTAGCCAAAAACCTTTGGATTTTTACACTTTATTGTGCTTTACACATTCCCTTTTTTTAGTTAACAAGCTTCTAAAATTGCAGTATTCCAAATTTCATTTATTTATTTAACCTCCTGTCATTTGCTTTTTTTCTCTTTAAAATCCTTAAAATATTCATGAAACTATAACAGTTAGGAATTTGTATGAGCCCAAACAAGATTCAACCAGAAAACTGACAAGCAAAGTTGTTACACTTTCTTTTCACATACAAAAAATAGTATGTGATTTTTATATATAATCCAGAGTTTTTAAATGATGGTCTGGGCAAGGCTGCTGCTGTGAAGTCAGCCAATGCCAAATCTTACTCTGGCTAGACACTAACAGTGAATTCTGTATAAGAAGTTAAAACTTAACCCAATGTATTTTCTCCATAATTTCAAATCTGATGAGTTAATTTTATTTCCTATTGCAATATACATGACTACACATTAATATTGACTGCAAAATAATTTATTTCAGGTCACCGACTGTCAATACTCTGGCTCAACTTTCACATGAAATGGGGAAAATTTTACAATCTATTCAATTTTGGCTTCATTCATAGAAAAATAAAGAAAAAAGGACATTTTTATCCAGTCTCGTATTATAAATTTACTTATTCTCTACTCAAATAGAATGAACAATTATCATGTAATGGCAAATAGACTTTAATCATAAAATCAAAAAATATTCATTTCATTTTAAAATCTTCAGAATTTCTTCTGAAAAAAGCATTTAGAAAATCTTTTCATAGTTATAGATCCCCACAGGAAAATTTTTTTTTTTTAAATTAACAAGTGTTTTTAAAACTTTTTTCTAATTTAATTAAAATTTGCTTTTATATATTCATTTCTTAATATTTTGATATAGTATGAGTAGATTTAAGTTTGAATAGTGTACATACTAGACGTAGTTGATGTTTTCAATTTTGGTATTAGATACTTTTACCTTTTATAGGAGAGGGGAAAAAATGTATGTTTTCAGTTTACATGTGTTTCAGGTATCTCAAGATCATGCTTCAGTAGCCCAATCAGCTGGGGCTGTAGAATGCACCAATTACATCCCTGCAGAGGGGTAAGACATTCCCAACAAGTGTCCTGGATGTGACATTAAACCATCTGATGACTGGGCTCCAGTCCTGGAGCTCTCAGAAATATGGAATACCCATTCATTGCCATTGCTCTCTGGGCCAGAGTGGTAATATCTGACAGGGTCCTATCTATGGGTCAAATAGAACTGTTTGACGTTTAAACTGTGCAAACAAGTGAGTTGTTGAATTGTTAGAAACTGAACTTTGATCATAATTGTATATAAACAAACGTCTAATTGGATTGTTAGTGATACCTAGAAATACTTGGAATCATTAAACTGTTTGCAAATGAATGAGTAATGTTGAATTCTTGGAGGTCCCCGTGGTGTAATGGTTATCGTCGTAGGAAATGGACACAGCAACATGAGTTCAAATCCTGGACGAGACTGATTTCATTTCACATAGCAATAATACCCTTGGGGAAAGGTATGAATCCAATTATTCTCCCTCCTGCTATGGGCAAATAGTAGGGCAGACCGAGTTCTTCAGCCTTGGTGAGGCAACTAGTCTAGGAGAAGAAAAACTCAGAATTCAAACCTGTTAAACTCTGCTTAAAACTTGACCTTGTGTCATATCCTGCTCGAGTGGAGGGGTTGGGTAAATATAAGTAATGTTGAATAGATTTATTAGTGCTAAATAGCAATACTTGAAACTCTTTGTGTCTCTAAATTGAATTATTGGTATTACATAGCAATTTTTGGAACCATTATCTTTATGCAATTAAAGGAATAGTGTTTAATAGAATAAAAGTTAAACAGCAATACTTGTAATTTCTATCTGCAAACAGATAAGTATTGAATCAAATAAGTGTTAGATAGCAATAATCAAAACCATTTAACTGTAGAAACAATAGCAATACTAGTGTGCAAATAAATTAGTTCTTACTCATTTAAAAATGAAATTACCTACAAACTATTCCCTTACAAATCGTGCATATTCCTTTAAATGTATGCAAACAAATGATTAATAGTAAATAGAATTATTAATGTGAAGTAGAAATGCTTGAAACCATTTAACTATGTGCAAGAAAAAAAATGAGCTTGGGCTCATTTAAAAATGATTTGTAAACACATTTTGTACATAAATGAGTATTAGGCATTAATCAACCTACAATGGTTGATATGCCATAAAACCCAACCAACCATTCTTAGGTATGGAAATAGTTGGTTATGTACAGGAGAATTTTGAATAGAAATGTTGTCCCCCTCCCCACACACCTCCAAATAGTAGTTGGGAGAGAGAGGTTATAAATTAAGATCCTGGTCAATTCCGGATCGACTTTCTGTAGTCATCTCATTTGGTGTCTGTTGATAACTTTGACAAACCACCTTTCATTCCAACAAAATGAAACCAATCAGAACAATACAGAATCACTAATGAACCATTTTGAAACTTAATATGGATATCTACAGATTATAAGGAAAACTTGCATTCAAGAGGAAACCTACAAGTTGAAAAGCAAAGACCTAGGATGGGGCGGGGGGTAAACCTAAATCAAAGGAAGATAGAATTCACTCAAAAATAAACATCTACAATTTAAAAATTTTCTTAATAAAAATTGATGAAATGTTTATACCAAAAGAATTTAGGGAAAAATCATACCACAAAACCAAGAACTCAGGAAATTTACCGTAAAGAAATACAATTCTTATCTGAACTGTGGGAATCGGTACAAGTGGGAGGGAGAAAAATTCTGGACAAAACACATGGTTAAAAAAACGTCCAATGCAAGATAGATTCCCAACAAATACCTACCCTCCAAACAACCAACAACAATGAAGAATCATAATCAAATACAAAAGGTATAAAAACCCAAACAAAAATTACATCTATTATAATATACCTTACAGCAAAAAATCAATTAAAACCACACAAAATACCCAAGGGATAGCAACCAGACATTAAGAAGTTTGTGTTTTTTTTTTGTTTGTTTTTTTTTTCTCTAAAAGAAATACAGGCTAAACAAGACCAGTTTAGGTAATGTGCCAAACAAGACCAATAACATAAAACCTGAAATTATATATAGCAAAATTAGATTTATCTATCAAAACTAGACCTAAAATCTTGCCTCACCCTATGAAGTAACCCTAAGAGAATTAAAAAAGGACTTGAAAGAATTTGAACAAAAATTTAGATTAATAAAAATTCCAAAACAATTCAGACAATGCTCTAATGAAAGTATTTTTTTTAAATAATTAGTGATAGATAAACCCTGATACAAGAAAAAACAAATACACATGACAACCTCACATTTAAACAAAGACAAGCTTTAAAAAATGTTCATGAGAATGACATAATGAGAGAAGCTGATAAAGAAAACACAATAGTCATTTTAAATGAAACATAACGGAACAAAATTCCTGAAGCTTCTAAGAGATGACGTTAACTATAAATTGATACAAACATCAACAAAAATTATGAAATTCTGCACAACGCATGACCTATTAACTAAAAAGAAAACAATTTTCTTACCAATTTTTATCATTAAGGTTTTTTCGGACAATTGTCATTTTTTATTATTTCAACAACATTTCGGCCAATATGTTCTCCAAAAATTCACTCTGAATTGTCCAGCAGGACACATGGTGTAACGGTTATAGGTGTAGGAGACAATCATCTGAAGGTTGCAGGTCCAATCCTCTCTACAGGCGAGTAACAATACAGGAATACTTAACACTTGTACCCGGTCATGGCTAACGGAATCGGAACAGGCGACCCCCACCCCATGGTTTCAATAAAGGACGTAGTTCGAAGTTCCATGAGGGTTCCCGAGTTCGACAAACACCTGACGGAGGACATATCGGCCAAAACATTGTGGAAATAACAATAAAGATGAAGACAATAGTCCGAAAAACCTAAATGATAATTTTCTCAGCAACTTTATTCCAGAAACAAGTACATTTTATGATTTATCAAAAATTTTATAAATCAGAAAAAATTAAAATAACAGATAAAACACAAGGGTCAGAATAGACTGAAACCCCCAGTGAACTCAAATTTAGACCTATTATTATAACAGGTTCCATATGCCCCACTAAAAACTCTGCAAACTATTAGATCTACCTTTTTTTTTTTTCTTTTTTTTTTTTTTTTATCATTATATAAGGGGGGGAAAAAAGCTAAATTAAGTATGACAATCAGTTTTTAAGCTCTATTCACAAAAAAAAAATTATCCTGATAATAATCCACAAATGTAGTTTACATAAATCCAGTGCACAAACTGCAAATTTATATGGGATACATCCAATCACTAAATAATAGACAGCCCAGGTGGCATCTCTGCAGAAGGGTAAGATCCTCATCCATAAGTGTCCTGGATATGACAAAAAAAATCTGATGGTGAAGCTCCAGAAATGCTGGAGCTTTGGAGAATGCAGAGTACCTTTTTATTGCCATCACTCCCAGGTCTACTCAGACCCGGAGTGGTAGCACATCTATAGGTCAAATAGAACTGTTTGACATTTAAACAGTGCAAACAAATGACTTAAGCTAAATTGAATTATTAGAAATAGAACTAAAATAAACCTTTATTCCACCCACAAAAAAGACATAAACTGCACATCATGCACAAATATATAGAACAGCCGCATGACTACATGCCAAGACATACTCACCAATTGCCAAAACATACATTAATACAGGTAAGTATACAGACATCAATTGGATTATCTTTCACAGAAATGATATGTGGAAAGTTGGATAAATCAAACACTTTACTCCAATTCTGATGTGTGATATTTCATTTGTTTTATTCTATTGAACTTCTTCAGACATAGTTTTCTGAGTTTTTCTATTTAAAATCAAATGAGAAGATGGTGGAGAGGGTATAGGTGTAGCAGGAAGAGGGGGAGGGTTTAAAGTCAAATATATTGGGATTCATTAAAGATTTTTTTTTTTTTTTTTTTTTTTTTTTTTTTCTTTGTGAAAATGGAGATAAACTTTTCTGAGGGTAGGGTAGGGAGGAGTTTAGTCATTTGTATAAGTTTCATTAAAGATTTTTTTTTTTTTCTTTGAGAGTGAAAATGGTTATAGTGAGCTGATGGGAAGAAATAGGAAAAGTTTTTGCTGGGAAAGAGTTTCAGCATATCTTGTTTCTTGGAAAGATATTGATTATAATGTGATGTCACAATTGGGGCGAATAAGGGGAGAAAAGTAAAACAATAAGGAAAGAATTCTTAAAAGCATGGTGGCACAGTGAAGAAATGTCTTTTTTTTCTATTCATTTTTTTTTTTTTTAATTTCGTTTTCGTTTAGTATATTTGCGAGGTATGGTGAGATCTGGTAAAATCCTGGACATTGTCTTATATGATTTGTTTTGGAAATAACAGCAGATTCTAGAATTCTTTGGGGTTTTTTGCAGTGTATGGGTTTGATTAGGGTGGCTTGGGAAAAATTGAATGTGTTTGTTCTCTAACATATGGGAGAAAAGAGTGTTTCGGTTATCATTTGTGTTCCGAGATTCTTTTTCTAGATTGCTTGGGTTTCACGAATGTAATGTTTGTTGCAATCTTTGCATGGGATGGAGTATATGCCTGCATGAGAGGTAGTGGTTTCATTATTGGTTTATTTTGAGATGTTTGTAAGGTTTTTAATGGTTTTCACAAACAAAAACGATTACATACATTTCTACTCCCACCACAACAACAAAATCCAAACAAGCTTCATAATTGGCTTTTACCTGAGAGCACTCAGAATATGTAGCCCACAATACCTTGATGAAAAATTCAAGTACATCAAACATTCCCTCAAAAGCCTAAAATACCAAAAATTTTTCATATTAAATGTAAGAAAAAAAAAGTTCTTAAGATACATTAATCAAACCAAAGAAAATCAACCCCATCACCCATAAACCGATCTCTCTTCCCACTAACACATACAACAAACTAACCAAGTTAGGAATACCAATCCTATAAACCATTAAAAACCTCATAAACAGACCAACAACAAAACCATCACCTCTCATGCAGGCATATACTCCATATAACATTACATCGGTGAAACCCAACTGATACATCTGACTTTAAAATTTTTCCATGCTTCTCCCCATCAGCTCGATAAAATATATCTCCACTTTCACAACACAAAATCTTTAATGAAACCCAATATATTTGACTTTAAACCCTCCCCCTCTTCCTGCTACACCTATACCCTCTTATCATTCTTCTTATTTGCTTTTAAATAGAAAAACTCAGAAAATGGTCTGTCTGAAGAAGTTCAATAGAATAAAACAAATGAAATATCACATCTGAATTGGAGTTAAGTGTTTGATTTATCCAACATTTCCCATGTTTCTATCATGTGTATATATATATATATATATATATATATATATATATATATATATATATGTGTGTGTGTAACAAAAAGTATACACATACCTGTGCATACTAAGCAAGATTAAGTAAACACACATTCCCTCTGAGAAGAGGAAAGACAAAAAGCAGATTAGCAGACGCCCAATAAAACCATCACACATAACTCCCTTCAATGGGAAGGCCATAGACAGTTGACCTGGAATTTAGGAGAATCTGAATAATTTATTACCCTCTTCTCCCAACTGCTATTGGGAGTGGGGCAGATACAATATTTCTATAGAAAATTCTATTGTACATAATCACTTCATTGCCTGAAGAGGGTCTTGAGATACCGGAAACTGTAGCAAATGGAAAATATATATGTATACAAAATAAGAAAAAAAATAACCATCTAAAATTGAAAACATTTGTAGACATTTCTGTATAAACTACTTTTCTCTCATTGCATCAACAATAATCTCGTATGTGTTGGTGAGAGCAAAAAATAGATCAACATGGCTCAGCAATCAAATGATAGATATCATAGTAGTTAATAAACAATGGAAATGGATAGGCCATGTTGTTAGAAGTGGAAGGAACAGATGGTGTAAATGGTTAATAAACTGATGGCCAAGAAATTATTTGCATATGGAAAGATAAGATAGTGATGTTTGCATAATGGATAACATAACTATAGGCATCATGGAAGGAGCTGAGAAAGCTCTTTGTCCAATAGTTGATTTTAAAATAACATAATATACACAAGTTTATTCATGCCAATAACAAATTATGGTATTTTAATTTTATCCTGAACTCGTAAATTTCTCTTTCTATATACTTTAGGATCATCTAAATGCTGTTAATTGGGCATCTTAACTTGTTCTGTACAGCAACATGTCATCTATCCACTTCTCTAAGAGATTAAAAAAAAAAAAATTTTAATTATAGATTATGCCCTTTTTATTTTTCAAGTTTAAAATAATAAAATTTCTATTAATAAATGTCTAGACAACAGTCTAAATGAGTCGGTGCCAATTTTTCAAAAATCATGAAACAAGTCTTAATACATTTTGAAAGAAATGTTTTTGGTAAAACTACTGTGCATGTGAAGCATCCTCTATACTGCCTGACCTTCAGCTCCATCTGATTTTTTCTTGTTTTCTAAAATGAAAATGCATCTCAAAGATAAGACAGGGAGGACATTGGAGAGAGAAAAAAAAGATATTTTGATGTAGCATCATTATACCAAAAGAAAATTTTCTGGTGCTTCAACTAATGAAAAACTGGGTGGAATAAATGTGTTGAATACCAAGGAGATTATTTTGAAGAAAATTATTTTATTCATTATTCCTTTCTGCTGTAGTAAACATAACTTCAATGTAGATATTTTTCACACATCTCTCATATAGTGACATCTCGTTTGCCAAAAAGTAAAGGTGAATAAAAACCTAAACATGAAATCCTTGTCTGTCATCCTCAGTAAGACATACCTCAAAGAGAATCTGATGCCTAAATTTTATGTGTGTGTATGCATATATATATGTGTGTGTGTGTGTGTGTGTGTGTGTGTGTGTGTGTCTAAACAGGTTTGGTTGAATAACATGGAATGTTTCTTTCTTTTTTTTTTTTTTTTTTTTTTTTTTTTTTTTTTTTTTAAATCTTCTCACTAGTCTTCTTATATCTGGGCCAAGATATGTATTGTATATTACAAGAATCAAACGCATAACCTCAAAAACAAATAAAACTCATTATCTACTACACTAAATTTAAAACATCAAGTCTCATCGTTAAGAATAACACAAACTCCCCTTACTGAAACTAATGTAATGTATAAATTTAGATGTCCATTTTAAGAGTGTCTCTCGGAAAATAACATAACACCTAATACCAACATTGGTCATACAACAACCACACTTTCTTGTTGCCTTACCTATCACCTCTCTGATATATAAGCACCATGTAATGAAAAAGCATAACAAAGACACTGACAAGCTCAAATCCCCAGATATAAGAAAGATCCTAATTAACTATACAAAAATAATGTATAAAAATAACAATAAAAAGCATTTACAAATCCACAAAGCAATAAATTTTAAAAAACTACTATAAATAAAATAGCATTCACCACAAGTATAAACATGTTAAACATATTCAATAACTATTCACCCATCCTAACAGAATGGACCAACCCCATCTATAATTTATTAAAAAAAATTTTTTAAAAAACACTCCAAATAAATATAAACAAAACTCATAGCAACAAACGATCTAACACAACCCCCAAAGATGAACAGCAAAATGGTCAAAAGCGCTTGGGCTAATATTGGGTACTTTCTTTACCAACTTGACCCAGACATGAGAAGACTTGAATGTTTTTCCTTAAAGATTTTAAAAAGGAAACAATCTACGGTATTCAACCAAACCTGTTGAGATAATCATTTGCTGCCAAGGTATATATATAAGTCTTGCACTATAGGTTATTTTCCTTATTTTATTTAATAATTTTATTCTTTTTAGCCATATTACAAATCAACAACAAAACATGAATACATTAAAATTCTTAATTAATTTTTTTTTCTGTCATCATTAAAAATCAGCTGGGATCATTTTTACCCTTAAAAGAAAGCAATCATCAGTACCAGTACTTTAAGAAGAATTCAAGGTTCATGTTTAAAGTAAATTCAAAGTACTTAGAAGCTAAAGGTCAACAGCTTGAACTTTTATTGTAATTCAATGAATACTTTCTATGGTGCTGGAATTCTTTGTGTGTAAAACCTATAAAAATTTGTCAACCTTGACAGGAACCAGTTAAAGCAAATACTAATATAACTTAATATATATAAATATTACACCCCCTGAACAAAAATATAAGACCACCCTCAAAAATGAAGAAAAAGGTATTGTTTACAATTCTTAAATTATAAAAGATAAGGTTAAGAGACAGTTAAATTGAAATTTCTTATTCTAAATTTATTTTTCATATGTATATTAGCATTTACGCTAAATTTGAAAATTTATTTTTGACATGAATATAAGACCACCAATAAAAACTAAAGAACAAAGGACTTAATTCAATTGGAAAATTTATTATATATAGTCTACATAATATGAAAGCTTTTAAAACTGTAATACTTACAATACTAAAAACATAAATGGTTAAAGGAACTAAATTATCTGAATTTGAGAAAGGCGAGATTACAGTTCTGAAAAGAGTCGGAAAATCTCAGAGAAATTTTGAAGGTCTTAGGATGCAGTAAAATCGTCATCTGCAATTACTTGAAAAGTCCAAATAAGTATGGAACAAGAAAACCAACTGGCAGGCCAGAAAAATTATCATCACAATTCAAGAGAAGAATTGTTCATGAAGTAAAAAAGAAAACTTCGTCAGCATCAAAAATATTAAAATCTCTAGTGGATGCTGCTTATAGTACTAGAACAATTAGAAGGCATTTAAACAACAAAAAAAAATAAGCATAAGAAAAGAATTCATTGTCCAAGGTTAACTATGAAGCACAAAGAGAAACGATTGAAATATGCTCGTCATTATCAAATAATGAGTGCTAAAGAATAGCAAAAAGTTGTTTTCTTGAACAAAAAGAAATTCAATTGAGATGGTCCAGATGGCTTTCAGAAATACTGGCATACAAAAACTTTTCCCAAAGAGAATTACTCCACAAGACATAGTGGAAGAGGATCTTTTATGATCTTCATGAAAATTTAAACAACAATTTTTCCATGGTCGACAAAAGCAGCAGATTATGTGAAGATGCTAAATGATTTATCTCTTGCACAAGAAAAAGAATGGATTTTTCAGCAAAATAACACAGCAATCTACAATGCATCAATAACAAAGAATTACTTGCTTGAACAAAAAATAAGACTTCTTGACCACCCAACATGCTCTCCAGATCTCAATCCTATAGAAAATTTGTGAAGGAGGTCAACAGTACTCAGCAATTTCTGAACTCAAAAATGCAATCTTAGACGCATAGGAAAAAATACCTTTGGTTCAACTTCAGAAACTAGTTGATAGTATGCCTAGCTGAATTTTTTTAGGTTATTAAAGCTACCGGTGGATCTACAAAATATCAAATAAAAAATTTGCCTTTATATTCTATAGTTCTGCCCAGTGGTCTTATATTTATGTCAAAACAAAATTTTAAAATTAAGCATAAATGCTAATATACATATGAAAAATAAATTAAAATTTCTTTATATTTTAAATTTGTCTTTATGCCTTATTTTTCCGATATCTGATTTTCATATTTTAAAAGTTGTAAACAATATCTTTTTCTTCATTTTTGAGGATGGTCTTATATTTTTGTCAAGGGTTGTGTGTGTATAATATATATATATATATATATATATATATATATATATATATATATATGTGTGTGTGTGTGTGTGTAGCATTGCCCAGAACAAAGTATTTAAGTACTAAACTAATCAAAAATAAAAATGCATGCATATATAGAAAAGATGTACTTATTTTTTAACTGCCAAATATCCATATTTTTTTTATTACAGTTTCCATGCTGTAGATTTTGGTGATGAATAATACCTAATAATATTTTGATTCAATACAATTCCAATAGAAGTGATAAATACACCCAACAAACAATCTTAACAAAAATTTAATTTTTTTTCTTATCCAAAGACACCAGGATTTTATGAGTAGTACTTTGTGTATATATTTGTGTGTGTGTGTGAAAAAGAAGGAGTCAGAGTTTGGTAGAATTGAAAATCATATTGACAGAAAAAGCAACCAGCAAATCAAATATTGTCGTAATTTTAATCATTTCTCTCTACATAAATGATCAGTTTTATTGACTGAAAAGGAGCAAAATTTAAAGCTACCAATCAACTAATAGCATTACAAATCAACTATTATTTCTACTATAAGATTTAAACTTGGACCACACAGGGCACTTTTACAGCAACTAAAACAAATGCTGAGTTTCCTTTAAACTAGGAAGAAAGCATTTGAAACTTTTCATTCAGTTTCTGTTCTCGTTTTATAAGTTTCTCCCAATGACTTTGATAAGCTGAAAATTCCTGGAAAGAAACAAAGATAGTGCAAACTTTTCAGTACATTCTAAAAGAAAATCAAAAAGAATTTCTCATAAATAACAACAGAATTACTTTCTCTGGTTATTATATGACCATAATATATGAAAATTTCAAATATTCAATTGTGTAATGCTATGGCATTCTTTTAAATTTTTTGAGTGGTGAGGGGTAAACAGCATTCCTCAACTAACTGTATAAGGGTCCCCAGCCTGTAGGCAGCTCTTTACCCAACTTTCTCTTCATCTTTTGATATTGATTGTGATGAAGTGCCATTACAACTACAGATGGAGCTCATTGATCTTCAATTTGGCACTGCATGCCATTGTGAACAATTGTTCTTGAAAATGAAGCATGCTAAGTGTATGCTGCATTTGCAACTATCAAATCATCGCTTATCTAATGTGCTCCTTCTGTCAACCTATTTAATTCTTATCATTAAGGGTTTTTGGATTATTGTCCTCATCTTTATAATTATTTCCACAACATTTTGGCCAATATGTCCTCCAGCCTTCTTCAGGTGTTTGTCAAACTCAGAAACCTACACAGAACGTCAGACTAGGATTACTGCTATTATGTATGATTTTTTTACGTGTGTTCGTATTCAGATTTTTTACATAATAGTAGTAATCCAAGTCAAATAAGAACATTAAGTTTATAAGTCAAAAAAATTCACTCTAAACTGTCCAGCAGGACACAAGGCATAATGGTTATAGGTGTTGGTTTGCTAAGCTTCTAAGAAGACAATCATCTGGAGGTTACAGGTTCAATCCTGACTGCAGGTGAGTAACAATACAGGAATACTTAACACCTGTGCTTGGTTATGGCTAATGGAATCAGAACAGGTGACCCTCGTGGATTCAATAAAGGACGTAGTTTGAAGTTCAATGTAGGTTCCCGAGTTTGACAAACACCTGAAGAAGGTCAGAGGACATATCGACCAAAATGTTGTGGAAATAACAATAAAGATGAAGACAATAGTCTGAAAACCCTTAATGAGAAAAATCATCAAGCTTCATCTCAGAAATTTAAACAACTCTCAATTTAACCCA
This sequence comes from Sepioteuthis lessoniana, assembly GCA_963585895.1. Taxonomy (NCBI): domain Eukaryota; kingdom Metazoa; phylum Mollusca; class Cephalopoda; order Myopsida; family Loliginidae; genus Sepioteuthis; species Sepioteuthis lessoniana. The sequence continues at coordinate 72,592,251 of OY757919.1, forward strand.
GAGAGTACATCTTTTAGTGATATCAGACAACATTAGATGTCTCATTAATAAATTAGAATTGTTCTCTTGTGAATTTAGCTGTTTTCTTTTTTTTTCTTTTTTTTTCCATCATTTTAAGATCACATCCCTAAACCCTCCTAAATTATGCTTTGTGGCCCCTCAGTTTGAAAGGATTCAGGACCCCTGATTTATATGCTACTAAAATGTCATTGTTTATCTGTTTGTACCCTCAAATTAGTTGAAATGGTGTTATAGAGGTTTTCTTTATTCACTGGATCTCTTGACTCTCTCTAACAAGCAACCATGTTCATTCACTTTAATTTAGCACTTATGGAGATTAATAAAAAGAAAAAGAAAAAAAAAATTATTGGGAATAGAAGATTTGTTGGGTTATTAGTTTTAGTTTCATTAGTTGTTGTCATATCTGACTCCATTGATCTCTTCTTACCCAATCTAACTTTTTGACATCATCTTTGTCTGTGAAGGCTGCAAAAGAATTGCAGAGGGAAGAAAAGAAAGAGATGAAGATACCTTTCAACTCAAACTTTCTGGGTTTAATACAGCTATTCTGTAGCAAGGAAATGTCTTCCCAAACATTTAGAAAACAGTCACATCTCCCAAACAAAGCATTGAAATATATTAGTCATTTTTGGTGGGTTTACAAAATTGAGGTTTGTGGTAATGTCTGGTAGATGTTTTTCAATTGAGGCTGCTGTTAAAGGAGACACAGTCTTCTGCCAAGCCCGAGACTTGGGTGAACACATACACTATCAGCTAGCAGCCAAGAGAAAGAAGGTCCTTTTCATACTTGGGTGAAGGCTGATATGAGAATGGGTTTCTTCTTGGTCTGTTTTTCAGGCATGTGTGGATTTCACTTTCTATCAGAGGTTTCTGGAAACTACTACACTTTTGAATTTATTTTATCTTTTTTTATTCTTATTTTTATTAATCTCCACACACTACATCCCTACAAAGATTACTTTTGATTATTGGATTAAAATAACTTCTGAGGTGATTATTAATCAGCATTATAATCAAAACCTACTTAATATACCAGAAAATTAAACATTGAAGTGAACTGAAGAAATAAATATGATAAAAAAGAAAAAGATCTGTTTGTATATTCCTAACATACAGGATAAAATAATTTTACTCTGTGCTGCCATGTCAGATTTTTCTCTGCAGTAAAGCATTTTAAACACAAATATTCAGCTGTTTTGTTTTTTTTATTTAAAATTTAATAGAGCTAATCTATAGCCAAGATTCTTTTTGATTAGACCCAAGTTTTTCTATATAATTAACAAATGAAAGAAATCTCAATGGTTATGAAAAATGACAAGAGTCACAAGCATGAAGAATCTTCAGAGCTCTGCTTAAAATGGAAATATTTTTGCTCTCATTAATCTCATTGAATCTTACAAAATCTTACTGCTTACACTGGAAAAGAATAATGTGATGATTAGATATCTTCAATTATTTTAGCATCATTCAAATCAAGTAGTATGAGCATTATTAGGAGGAAGAGGCCTGCAATTAGAAACCAATCAGAATGTAGTTTGAACTTAACTGCAAAGCATTATTAAGATAGTTCACCAGTGCATATTTAAACAATGTTTTATTATTCTTAATGAGTACACTGTACCACCTGTTAATTTACCAATAAAATAATAAAGTGATGATGTCTAGATGAGTCTGTGCCAATTTGAAAGAAAACTTTTTTTTTGTATAAAAATATCTTCAAAAATATTTTAAAGCTGAAAATACACAAGTGTCTTAGAAAAATTGATATTTTGTAATCTAATAACTTGGACAATTCTCATTAAAATGATCTCAAATTTTAATAGCATGTGTAAAAACAAGTCAAAATTCTGTTTTATGCTTTTTATATTTTCATTTATAAAAATACAATTCCCTGGAGGAAAAAAAAAAGGCAATTAAACATTAAACATAGAATTTTTAGTTGTTTCTACAAATTCAGTTAAAAAATTAAGATCATTTAAATGAGTATTGGGGGTATCCTCATGGTGTAATGGTTAAAACGATGGACTATGGAATTGTAGTACACGAGTTTGTATTCCAGTCGCGCTATTACATTCACTTTCGGACAAATAACCCTTGGGAAAGGTATGAACCCCCTTATCCTCCCAGTTATGGGTTAAATAGTACGACTACTGTTCTTCTCGGAGAATGGCTTTGGCATTAAATAACCTAAAAAGAGTTGATATGCCATTAAACAAAGATACCAAACCAAACCAAATGAGTATTGGTCATGTTATAAGAAAATTATATCAATTCTTCTGAAACACCCTGTACAACTCAAATGACATAAAAATTTTGAAACACCCAGTACTTTGGTCAATTATTATATTTACCAACCCCTCTGCTCAGGCAGGATATGACACAAGGTCAATTTTTTAAGCAGAGTTTAACAGGTTTGAATTCAGAGTTTTCCTTCTCCTAGACTAGTTGCCTCACCAAAGCTAAAGAATCTAGTCTGCCCTACTATTTACCCATAGCTGGAGGGAGAATAATTGGATTCATACCTTTTCCAAGGGTATTAGTGCAATGTGAAATGAAATCAGTCTCGTCCAGGATCTGAACTCGTGTCGCCGAGTCCATTTCCTGCGACGATAACCATTACACCACGGGCACCTCTTTGGTCAATTATGATGTCAAGTTTTACATGCATGTTGTGATTTATGGTATCTTTGAAAAATTACCTTCTGAGATCTTTCATTTGCTGAAGTGATTTTGTATAGATCATCTGTCAACTTCCTAATGAGACTATCTGGATTTATCAAATGTTCTTCTGTCCTAAAAAAAATAGAAAATCACATAAATTTGCTATACACACAGAGCATTAACTTTTTCATTATTACAACTGAGATTCTTCCCAGTCTTTAAGAGTCAACATAAAACTTTAAATGTCTTATTTTTTAACAATCTACTTTATAAAGATCTGATTTCCATATAGTTTGTGTTTATTATAATACAGCAAAATCAAAACAGTTTTTGTGATTTCAATACCCTTAAATTACTCAATAAATAAAGCCCAATCAGGTTATTAGTTTCTGAGAAATTTCTAGTTGAATATAAATTATTTTTATTTGTTTATTTTAATTATTTTTTTCAAGAGAGATAAATAGATGTCTATTAACTGCTAATTACTTAGTTTTCTATTTTTTCTATTTCTATGTAATTAGCAGTTAATAGACCTCAAGTTATCTCTCTTGAAAAAATAGATAGTTAGAAAAGAATACTTGACCTGTTTGCACTCTTTTCCATCATCTTTAGTGATACACCAGTGATGATACTCTAATGATAAATAATAATATGCTTATGAACAAAAGGTTGGTGATAAATTCTTAGCCAAACCAAGAAATGATCTCTCATTAATATTTCATTTTTTTCTTGAAACATAAAAAAACTTTAAATGATTTGCTGATTGTTTGATACAGTAAGAAGATGTAGTATTACATGTACAATTCATGAATTTTGGTCATTCTCTTTTCATCCCTCCCTCATACAAAATACACAGTGATATATATATATATATCTTGATCATTCTCTTTTCAGCACTCCCTCACACAAAATACACAGTGAGATATATATATATATATATATCTTGGTCATTCTCTTTTCAGCACTCCTTCATACAAAATACACTGCGAGATATATATATATATATATATATCTTGGTCATTCTTTTTTCATCCCTCCTTCATACAAAATACACAGTGAGGGATATATATGTATCTTGGTCATTCTCTTTTCAGCACTCCCTCACACAAAATACACTGTGAGATATGTATATTACATATGTATATATGTATATTTTCCAATTACAAAATTAATGTAGCAATATAAATAACCTCACATTGAGGGTAAAAAAATATATCTCCAAAGATGAAAAAAAAAACAATATAAAATAGACTAGCCTTCTTATCATGCCCCGTACCATGATATATAAAACATTCCCACCATATAGGAGCCTCTTGGTCTGATGATTGCATAGGTAAGCCACTAAGTACCATTGACTCTGTGTCAATGCTATTCAAACTTAGATCTACATATGCTCTCTCACTGATATTCAGCACTTTATTCATTAATATAGCAGGCTATATGATTAAATTACATATATATCAGATCATTATCATATAGAGGATTATATTATTCATTATTATCATTTTATATTTATGTAGCACTGTCAGAAAGACTAATATCCAATACAAAAAAGACTGTCAACAGAAGAAAATGTATGAAAAATATGTAAATCAACAAGCCAAGCATGTTTTGGTATTGTTCTTGTCAGATACAAAAAGATTGTACTAACCTTGAAAATTTTCTAAAAAATTGAATATTCAAAAAAAAGTTGAGAATTTACTTAACTTTTAGTTGGATGAAACAAAACCCATTCCATACAAAATTGGAATAAAGAAGCTTGAGGTGAGCATCCTTATTCTGATTTCATACTTCATACTATGGAAGTTGAAAAGTACATTGAACCAGAGTGTTGCAACAAAAAAAAGTAACAATAATAAAATGAAGAAAATCTATTGATAAAACAAAAGTATAAATTGAGAATGTTTTGTGTGAAAAACAAAATCCCATTCTTGCCTAGTCAGTGGGGAGCTGCAAAATACACCGAATACACTTCTGTAGAGGGGTAAGCCCCCCAACAACAAGTGTCCAGGATATGACACTAAACAATCTGATGGTGCTGGAGATTTAGGGAGTGCGGAGTACCTCTTTATTGCCATCACTCCCAGGTCTACTCTGACCCAGAGTGGTAGCATCTGATAGGATCCTATCAATGGGTCAAATAGAACTAAACTGGATACTTATGCTAAACTGAATTGTTAGAAATAGAACAGTTTTTTGATATTTGAGTGTCTGTAAACAAAATATATACTTATACTAAACTGAATTGTTTGAAATTTAATTCTGCGTTAAATGACCCAAAAAGAGTTGATATGCCGTAAAACAAAACAACTAACCAACCAAAATCACATTCAGTTATTAATCGAGGATTTGAACATGAGTCATTTCTTATATATACACAATATTGGAATGAACAAGTTATAAAAGGGGGTGTCCTTGTGATGTAATGGTTAAAGCGATGGACTGCAGAATCGTAGTAAGCGAGTTCGTACTCCAGTCGAGCTATTACGTTCACTTTCGGGCAAATACCCTTGGGAAAGGTATGAACCCCCTTATCCTCCCAGCTATGGGTTAAATAGTACCACTACTGTTCTTCTAGGAGAATAGCTTTGGCATTAAATAACCTACAAAGGTTGATATGCCATGAAACCAAAAACCAAACCAAGTTATAAAACATGCTTTTAAACATACTTTTAAAAAGATAAAACAATATGAGCTGGCAGAGCAGGATAAAACCTAAAATATAGTTTATTCACCCCCTCTTTGATTACCCTCATTATTATCAATTTCATGCAATCTTTTGTGGGGAGTAAGAAAAAAAATTGCAATCTTCAGGTGAGAACAGCCTCAGACAATGAGTGAACTATGTTTATTTTATATATATATATATATATATATATATATATATATATATATATATATATAATGTGTGTGTGTGCATGTATGCGCAAACTGTGATAAAAAAATATCAAGGTTGAAGTTTGTTTTTAATTTTAAAATCTAAATGAAGAATGGACATATATAATAAAGTGATCATATTAAGACCCATGTAATGTTATGTAAATGTCTAGACAAGTCTGTGCCAGTCAGAAAAAATATCATTAAGCCAGTCTTGATACTTTTTGAACAGCAATTTTTGTCCAAACACAGTTTCAAAAGTCAATTTCATTCATTGTTAATTTCTGTCTTCAAAAATACAGCTTCAGACAAAATTCTTCTTGAATGCACCCACACATATTCATATATAATATATATATGAGAGGCATTCAATTAATAAGGAGAATTTATTTTAAAAAAGCAAAATAAATTTTTTTAGAATTCTTTTCCATAAACATAAACTGAATTTTTTGGAATTGGTTCATAGCAAAATTTATTACAATCCCACAGAAATATTTCTTTGAGGGTATTCAAATGGTAGCTAATTAAACAGGGCTTTGGACTTGAACAGAGGTCTGTCATCAAGCTTTTGATGATTGAGAAGAGCAAATCATGTAATTTACAGAAGAATGTGTGATGTGTGTGGAAAGGCATGTTTTAGTACAAAAAAATGTTCACAAATGGGCTAAACATGGGTTTGCCACTTTGAGACTGTGCCCAAAAAATAAAAACAGTCCATGGAATGGAAATACACTGACTCTCCAGTAAGGAAAAAGTTCCAAGCACAGTGGTTAGTAAAGAAGGTCATGCTGACCGTCTTCTGGAATATGAAAGGACCCATTCATATCGATTCCCTTGAAAAAGATGCAACTGTAAACAGTGCTTTCTATAACCAACTCCTTAGGCAAAATTCATCTTATTTATTGAATGTGACCGTCTTATATATATATATATATGTATATAATATTTGGGCTGCAGTTTTCCATTAATGCATATTCAGTTAAAAGAACAGACAAATAAAAATGTAAATCTGGATCGAATGAATGCAGAAGTTGTCTAAAAAAAAAAAAAAAACCTCAAATTTTTGTGACAATTTTTACATGTATTTGATCTGGTTCCTTTTTCGTGAACAAGAAAATTTTTTTTTAGATTCATACATTCTTCTTTGTCTGTTTTTTTAAACAGACAAGGAAGAATGTATGAATTTCTGTTTGTTCTCTTAACCAAAAATGCATTAATGAAAAACTGCTGCTTAAACAAAGTGAGCAAGAGAGATACAGTAATAGACATATATATATATATATATATACACACACACACGTATATGCATCTATATAAACATACATAGAAAGATAGAAATATATTTGGATATTGGTATATGTATCTTTATATAAAAATACACACACACACACATATATATATATATATTATATACATTTGGATAGATATATGTGGTTTGCTGGCGTTTAATGACATATCAACCTTTTGGGGTTATTTAATGCTAAATCCTGTCTATACATATATATATATATATATATATATATATGACATATATAAGATTTGCAAGCACATAGTTTATCAGTAATTTTATACTTAAACAAGTTAAAGCTTATTCATTTGTATACAGTTAAATGATTGCAAGTATTTCTATCAAACACTAATTATTCTATTTAATATTAATCATTTGTTTGCAGAGAAATGGTTTCAAGTATTGCAATTCAACATTAGTAATTCCACTTATCAAGTATTCCTATATAATACAAATTTGTACACTGCTTTATGGCATCAAATAACTAACAATAATAATCTTTAGTAAATGAGTGAAAAGTTCTATTTGACCTGTAGATGGGACCCTAACAGGTATTACCACGCTGGGTGAAAATGGACCAGAGAGTAATTGTAATGAACAGGTACTCCACATTCCCTAAAACCCAGGACTGGAGTCTCACCATCAGATGCATTTAAGTGTCATACTCAGGACATTAAAGTTTTGTTTTTTCTCAGAGCAATTGACACTCAGTCACTGCTTTCTAGCATCTTTAAGATAAAAAGAGTTCAGTGTTTGTTTGCTACAAAAGCAATTTAAGACCATCACATAGGTGCTAGAGCTTGACATTATTAGCTGATTGATTGGATCTGGCCACTCCAATTGCCCATCTTGCCCAATAAGGGTCAAAGTGGAGTATTGAAAATCACATGACCACTTTGGCAGCCAGGTCACAAAAATCAAGGATTACAGATAGCCTCATGAAGGCAGAGTACGGGAACCTTACACTTCTTCAGAAGTGCAATTGGTGTATTCTACAGCCCCAGCTGACAAGCTGGTATATGTGTATATATATATATATATATATTTATTTCACTACATCTTTTGGATGCATCTATTAACTTTTTGCATTGAGTAGAATTTTATATTAGAAATACAAATATACCAATACAAAAAATATACATTTCTTGCATGCTAAAACATTGACAATATCTTTTACACGTACCATTTTAAAAAATTGTTTTACACTTTTTTACATTGAAATTTCCTTTGTGTCCTATAAGTATGCATACCAAAATTGTTAGAGAGTTCCCATGCCGTAATGGCCAATGAGCTGGACTGTGACATTGTAGTAAGTGGTTGAAGGAGTTTTGATAGTGTAGTAGCTAACATACTGGATTGTGGCATTGTAGTAACCAAGTTTGAACTCTAGTTGTACTATTGCATTCACTTTCAGACTAATACCCCTGGGAAAGGTATTAGCTACCCCACCCCCCATCAGCTATGGGTTAAATAGTATTACTACTGTTCTTCTATGAGGATAGCTTTGGCATTAAATAACACATGAAGATTGATATGCAATAAAAAAAATTTTTTTAGCTCTACATTAAACAGTTTTTGCATCTCTAACATATTTCTAAGGTTTATATATTAAATAAATTTCCAGAATAAATACCTCTTCATCCTTGGAAAACAACAGAGCTGACACAATACAAAGAGAATGTATGCCCAAATGAGACTAACTCATGACAACTGTTGATTACTGTTAACTTAGGCTGTGTTGCACCAGTATTTATTCAGTCCCTCTGCTACAGGCAGAATGCAACAGAAGGCCAAATTCTTTAGTTGGAGTCCCTCCACAAACAAACGCCCTGTCAAAAACTAAAACTTGCATGAGTTGTAGCATAAGGATCACTGCTATGTCAGTGATGACCAAGTGTCTGATGAGGGAGGAAAAACACAAAAAAAACAACTTGCTTTATGTATTAGGACCTATGTTACTTTATTCTGTTTCAAAAGCCATGGAAATAGATAACAGATGCAATGTGTGAGGTAGATTTTACATTCAAAAGGAACTAACTCATCCCATTTCTTTGAAAGGTTCACTCATTCTTTATATATACAAATACTTGTTTCTCATACCCCAGCTACCAAACAAGAGTAAATTAAGAAATCTCATGGCCTTTCATTGGGGGTTCATAAAACACCAAACTCTCACATGAGCTGCATCATCTGGCCAGCTTCTTCCACCATTGATGGCTGATTGGGTCTGTTGACTTTGCCAAGTCCTGGTTACTTGCTGTCTTCAGTCTAGGGTGATAGATCAAGCATATCCTTTTACCCCTAGCACAGTAAATGAGATGTTGAACTTTGTTAACTTTCAACTGCTGGATTTTTTAATAACTCATCCACCCACATCCTGGTACAATTCATTTACAATGTTCTGAGTTTTATCATTGGATTAATACTGTAAAAGGAAATTTCATGAACCTAAATTTAACTCTCTTATTTTCATGAAACACTCTGAGCGTGTATATATATATATATATATAATAACAGTGTGTGTATATATATATATATATATATATATATATATATATATAACAGTGATGGTTGTCACTAAATCACTTTGTGGGTTTGAGTGAAACCATTTTCTTAACTGCCTGATGATTGTTATATTGCAAAAAACTCCCTGAAACCCAGGGGTCACAGTCTAAATTCCATGAATTAAATATATATATATCTAATATATATTCATTTATTATTATATATATATATATATATATATATATAATGAATTATTTAAAAACTTCTTTTTTTTTATCAAAAAATTGCTCAAATACTACCCTGTAGGGCAAAATCAAACCTAAAACAGATGGTTGTTTACTCACCTCTCTGTGGCAGCTCTGTAATTGTCAGTTTCATGTATTTAAAAAATATATAATCATTAAATGAGACTTACAAATAGAAGGATGAAGGAGGCAAATAAATACTTGCTGTTCCAAGTGAATCACTAGTTTCATCTGATGACTGTATTTAAAAAACAAAAAGTACATGAAACTGACAGTTATGTGACAGCCAAAGAGGGGTGAATAAACTTGCATTTATTTTAAATTTTACAAAGACGTATATAAAATAAATAGGAATATTACTTTTATGTAGTTTTTTTTTTTTTTTTGATTGTCCTCAACTAGTTTCAATGTTGATTATCATCAGGAGAAAAAGTTTTGTGAAAAAAAAACGTCTTTTTTAAAAAGTTTTTAAAGGCTTTTTTTATTAGAAATATTTTTAGAAACAAATTTTTAAAGGAGCTGATATACTATAGGAAAAGTATATATATATATATATATATATATATATATATACACACAAAAAAAAACTTGGCTGGACACCAACCAAGATGAGCTGTCAGTAAACTGTCATATCAGCTTTTCTATCAATAAACGCATACTGGGGCATGATTCCTCTTATGCATTGCTCAAATTTTAATCTGGTTTCTACCCATTGACCTGTCTAGCTTGGTTGAATCTCCAGCAAGTATAGCTCTAAGAATCAACTGGATACACAAGTTTCCTTATCATAACCAGAAGATAAAAATAAATGTGTAGATATGTCAATAAGTCCATTAACTAATGATGAAAAAAAACATTTATTTTACAAAAAAATTAATTTTTCAATGTAATCGTTGTTCTTGTCAATGCACTTAATCCAGCACTTCTGCGCTAATCCTATAAATAGAAAATTGAACATTATATAAGTAAAAATTTAAAATTAAAATTCAATTATGAACTTACTGATACATCCTTGTGTGATACACCCCTTCAACCACCCCAAATACATCAACTTCTTAAACCCAATACTATTCATGGCCCGTGATTCATCCAGTGGGTTCTGACAGGGGTATCACACATTTCTTTATGGCCACAAGAAATACAACCAAGGGAGTGGGAGAAAAAGAACAACAAACGAACAATATGGACTTAGGTCAGCTCCAAGTGCAAGAAGGGTAGTTTTGTGACATTTTTTTTATACAGCTTCTCGTGCATCTTGTAGACTATCGCTGGGAGTGTATTTTTCACGAAACTCCTAGAGAAGCCACTAGGAATGCCAACTCATCTTGACTGGTCTTTTCTGCCATCCGTTCTCAATTGCCTCTCTGCGTCTCTCTTTGCCAACAGCCCCTCTCTGGGTTCCTTTGCCAACTGACCCTCTGGCTTCTCTCGGACCTGCCTTTCCTCCCCCACTTCTGGTCTCATCGGAGATCTTGAGTCCAAGCCCTTTGTTTGGTTTCGTGCCAAAACAGACAAAGAGATTGTCTGCTTGGCAGACCACCCACATAGTGTTACACTTGTACACACACATACACTGTGCATATGTATGTGTGTATGACACTAAACTGAATTTTATGATGAGGATGCAGTTCTAGAGAACTAGGGAGTGTGGAATACTCCTTCTTTGCCATTACTCTCAGGATTACTCTAACCTCGAGTACCTGTTAGATCTGTTTTTAAGATTATTTATATTTGATGGGAACATGTGCAAAAGAATACTCTTACTTAAGAAACAACTAAACTAAACAAAAAATGTAAATATGAACATACAATGAATGCAATTCCCTAACCACTTCACATTATATAACCCCAGACCGGTTGTCATGCCATTAAAATTAATCAATAAACCACACTCATATATATACATTGATGGTCCATTTTTAAAAGTACAGATATTTACAAGTAATCCCCTCCCTGTTAATTTTGTTAAATTTGATTATGCTTGTAAGAAATTAATTAGATTTTAATTTTCCTTTACAGAATTTTAAAACAGTGTAAGACTGGCATATTTATCTCTCCTTGGATGTTTTCTATTCTAAAAATATTTTAATTAGAAAAGGACTTTTCATTATTCTTGCATTTCTTCTCTAAAAAAAGCCAATTTATCTTAAGATACCTGTAACATCACTTGGCACAAACTGCTGTATGGATGCACTACTTGGACGCTAACAAAACGGCTGGAGAAGAAGCTAGACAGCAATTACACAAGAATGTAGCCAGCAATATTGAACAAGTCCTGGTGGCAACACCCCACAAGGTACCAACTATACAGCCACCTACCTCCCACCATGAAAACTCTCCAAGTTAAACAAACCACACATGCAGGACACTGCTGGAGAAGAAGGGACGAGCTCATAAGTGATGTACTCCTATGGACTCCCACATATGGCCAGGCAAAAGCAGGATGACCAGCTCGAACATATATTCAGCAGCTATGAGAGGATACGGGATGTAGCCCTGAAGACCTGCCAGAGGCAATGAACGATAGGGAGAAGTGACGAGAGAGGGTCAGGGATATCCATGCCTGCGGCACAACATGATGATGATGATGATTCGAATGGACATTTGTACTACAACTACACCACATAGACGCTTACACTACCACATGTCTAACAGGTCTATGTATGTATCACTTTGCTTTAAGTGTCAGTCGGACCTTATGGTAATCTCTAACGTGATGAAAAGGAAAAGTGACAAATACACCAAAACACTGTCTTAGTTCATTAATACAAAAGTTTATTCATTACTAGACCTCTATGTAGTCATCAAGAAGAGAGAAACAGCATATGAAAATTGCATTGACCTCTTTTACTAGACTGAGAGAAATAAAATATTGTGAGAAAGGAGAGAGCAGACACAGACCTTGAATTATCTTTCTTGTTTTCTGTTGTAGTTCTCACACACGCTTGCACACTGGTTTTGCCTTCACAGCTCTGCAGTGGGTGTAAAACCCTTTCACGGAGATCACCCCAAAATGAGTACCGTAATTTTTGGCCATCTTCACATCGTCACAGCTAGTGTTCAAGTTAACTTTACATCGTTGCATCCTGTGTCCAGCTGACTTTTTCCTGTTTCATATCCTGCATTCCCACCAACGGCTTTTCCATTTGAGTTTCTTCATCACCGACTTGTTGCTGATACATTTTTGTTCTTAACCCAGGCCCAAACTTGGGGAACCCCCTCCCCCGTTCACCTTCCCATTCATTTCTTCCTTATAGCTTTTTCTCTGTCTCTTTGCTTGTCTCAATTCTCTTTCTCATATATATTCCTTTCTTTTGCCCCATCCTGTGGACAACCAGTAAATCTTGCAAAGAAACAATTATACCTAATGCAATCAACCAGAGTCCCTAATTATATTACATACAGAGTTAAAAGATTTTTTTTAATTCCTAATTAATTGTTATTGAAAAATGATATCTTTTAATTTGTATCTTTTGCAATTGAACAAAAATAGAATTTAAGAAATAACTTTACTTAAGAAACAGAATGGTCAACAGAGTCTGTTATCTGAAACTGTTACCTACTTCTAGCACAGGTGTCAAAAGCACTTTTACATGCAGGCTGAAAACCATACTCTGCATCATTTGCAATGCCAGAACATTAGAAACAAGTGGTCATGGAATGCAAACAGTTAAGAAATAAAAAAAAATAGAAAAATGTTAATGAAGTTAAAAGCCTGTTCCAGTAGACAAATTGCAATAACTCAGTATCAGACACCTTAGTGTGAAAACAGCAATTAACATAGGGTTGCTAAAATCATCAGTAATTTAACTGGTTGTAAGATCAGGTCAAGCAGACCACTCAAACAAACCAAAGTTGGAGTTTAATACCCAAAGAACCTTCTTAAAAGAAGCTTGGTTTTTTTTTTAATGAAGCTGGAGACAGGAGAGAAGAGAAGCTGTGTAACATAATGGCCAAGGGATTTCGGTTCATGCCTTTGAGTTTAGTTAGGCTGAGAACCTTTTGGCTCAGCACATGGATTAGTTAGATGCAAACCTTGATGTAGGTGGTAATGCGCGCGCGGCGGATGTGCCACTCAGAGATGTCACAATTGCCCGAGATGACAGAACGGGGTGACAGGGTACGGGTGATGTCACGCACCAGAAGCGCGTGGAGGATTTTGGGGAAATCTGAAGAAAGTAAGAGAGTTGAGACTAGACACTGGACGAAGACGGTCGACTTTTGAGGCTTGCTGAGGCAAGACGAATTTGTGTGCCATGGATGCCGCACGAGATAGGGGCCAGATGAAGAAGCCAACATGAAAAGATTGTGTCTCTCTCCTTGTGTTGAAACCTTTAACTCAAAGTTAATAAAAAGGTTTCATACCTGAACAAGAAGTCGTTACGTGTTTTCAAATTTCAAGATTCCTATGTTCTATCGTTATGAACATTATATGTCTATTCAGCACATGGCGTTAATTGTGGCTATAGTACAGCTGTATTAAAAAATGAGAGAGAAAAAACCACAAAGATTTGAGAAGAAATGTTTTGTGCCGCAAGAAAGAAAGACTCCTGAATCGCTGCCCAAACAGCTAATGACCATCACCTGTTTCCACATATTTCCATGGCATCAGTAACTAAATGAAGTAAAGAAAGTAAATAATAGAAGGTCCTATATTTGAGATGGGCTGGGTTTTTGTATTTTCCTATTCCTATTAGATGATCAGTTCATAATCATTCTCAACATAGTAGAAAAGGGAGTTCCCATGACATAATAGCTAAAGTGCTAGACTGTAACATCATAGTAAGTGAGTTTCAACTCCATTCATGCTAATACATTCACTTTCAGAAAGGTATGAACCACCTTATTCCCCTAGGTGTAGGCTAAATAGTAGCACTGCTGTTCTTCTACAAGGATGGCTTTGGCATTAAATAACTCATAAAAGTTGATATGCCATTAAACAATGAAACCAAACCAAACAACATAGCAATAATTAGCAACAATATAGCATAACATACTTCAGATTATATTCAAAGTTTGAAAATTGAAGCTTTGAATTTTTTTATGTTAAAATCTAAATAGAGACATGCACAGCTGAACAACTTGAATAATAAAAAGATGAGGTCTTGATATTTAGAATAAATTCTTGATGACTCCTGTCAATTTTTAAAAAATCATGAAGCCAATCTTGATATTTTTAAATGAAATATTTTTGGTAAAAACACAAGATTGTTGTAAGTGCAGTATCCTCCATACTTACAAGTTCTGTGCAACTTTTTTTGTTTCTTAAATTGAACTTTCATCTCAAGTGTAAGATTTGAGGATGTGGTGAGCATTGAAAGCAATACAACAGCAAAGCTTTGCACTATATCAAAAGAGGAATTTTATCAGTGCTTTTACCAATGAAAAATTAGCTGGGGCTATTTTGAAGACAATTACATTTCATTCATTATTCCTTTCTGTTTTAATAAATACAGCTTCAATTTCAATATTTTCTGCAATACCTTGTACAATGATAGAGTCATAAAAGACGTAAACAGAGGTCATCTATACCCCATAGTTTTCAGAAATGTACGACAGTAAGTCTTATGAAAATTTAACACAACTTAAGATTTATTCAGCTTTAAAACTTAACAGAATCCAATTTGAGTGAAGTGAAGGCAGACATTTTATAGTAGCTTCATATTAGTTTCTCTCATGAAAGATAATCTCTGATTAGGGGAGATAACTCTTATTGCTTAATGCTACATTTTCTCTCATATTTGTTTAGTCATGGGGATGGATTCATTCCAATGACTGGCTTCCTATGAGTCTTTAGGGAGTGTATGGGTAGCTCATTGTCATAAATCATCTCAGAGACTGAATCTCCTGACTGGGGGCTATATCAGGATTGACCTGCCTGTAATTTTGAGCTGAAAAACTCCCACCTTCTACAGAGTGCAGGTTGCTCATAGTCCAAAGACAGTGTGTAAGAATCAGAGTTTGAATGAACTTGCTTTTGGGGCACCAATTAATCATCAGCATCTGAGTCATATTAAATTCTTTCAAATTGGTCCTCTTGAGATAGCAGAGGTTCTGAATTTGATATCTCTAATGAGGGGTCTATTGGTGACAGAGAACAATGTTGACTGGTTGGTCTCTAAGTAAGATCATAGAAACAGAGGTAATAAGCCCTTCTTCATTTGCAATGTTGAATTCAGATATATCTCTGACAGGGGCCAGTTCTGATTGTCCTCTATTTGGGTCATGCACAAGCATCATGTAGGTTCATTTAAGTCAGCCCTGCTTTGTTCACCAATAGATCCTACTTATTATAATAAATATACTGTCTCAGCAATACTATTTCAGACTGTTAAAGTCATGAAGAAAGAAGGAAAAACACATCTCCAGTAAAGTTGCATTTATCACTATACATAACAGAGTCTGGGTGGTGTACAGAGTCTTAAGAAGGAGAATTTTCTGGTGAGCAATGGAATACTTGTAATTTTCATCAAGTCATGCTGACAGCATGGATTTCCCTGACTCTCTCTCTCTCCATCTGTTCCTATCATCCATCGTTCCTGGCAGGTCTTCCAAACAATATCCTGATTCTATGAGGCACTGATTTCACTAGTTTAAAGCAATATTCTTTATCAAAGTGATTCCTACTTTCTCAAATGGCAGTAGCCCAGTCGGCTGGAGCTGTAGAATACATCAACTGTATCTCTGTAGAGGGGTAAGACTCCCCACCCAATGAGTGTCCCAGATATGACATTAAACAATCTGATGGTGAAGCTCCATTCTTGGAGCTTTAGGGAATGTGGAGTACCTCTTCATTGCCAATGTTCCCAGGTCCACTCTGACCTGGATGGCAGCACTTGATAGGATCCTATCTTTGGATGTAAATAAGTTCTAGTTTGTTGGCCAACACTGGCACATCCATTTGTAGGGGTCCATAAAAGAACGTCACTTATTAGTTTTTCCCTGCTTTTCCAGTAGTGTCCTGCATGTCTAGATAAACAAGACATGTAGGACACAGCTAGAGAAGAAAGGACTTATAATTCTAATTTGATGCAATACATTGCATGTACATGTATGTTTACAGTGAGATGTTTCTAAAGACACTAAATATGATTCTGTTTTTACATATTCATTAATATTGTATGCTTTTCTATCAAATATAGAAAATATTGAAATTTATTATTTGATGCAATATATTGCATGCATGTATTTGTAGAGTTAAATGCATCTAATACATTTATCTTGTTCCATGGAATTTCCACAGGTCCAGCTAAAGAATTTTGAATCTCTTTCCATACCAACAGACTTTCTAAAAACTCATTTTAGTGAGTTTAATACTAAGCTTAATCAATGTACAGAATGTTAATCATATTTACCAACCCCTCTGCTCGGGCAGGATATGACACAAGGTCAATTTTTAAGCGGAGTTTAACAGGTTTGAATTCAGAGTTTTCCTTCTCCTAGACTAGTTGCCTCACCAAGGCTGAAGAGCCTAGTCTGCCCTACTATTTACCCATAGCTGGAGGGAGAATATTTGGATTCATATCTTTCCCAAGGGTATTAGTGCTATGTGAAATGCAATCAGTCAGGTCCAGGATTTGAACTCGTGTCACCGTGTCCATATCCTGTGACAATAACCATTACACCACGGGCACCTCCTATCAGAATGTTAATTAACAGATTTGTAATTTCATAATGTTGATAGTCTTCATTTTCAGCTTCTTTCACAAACTACTATTGTGGTCCTGAAGACATTTTTCGACCCCACTGTGACAACAAGTTGATGAACACAAGAACTCCACAAAGGTTTATTTACTACTAGGTAGCAAGTAGTCGCCGGGAGAAAGAAAGAAAGTATAGAAACTAAGACAAAGGCGTCAGCTATTTAAAATAAACAACATATAATGGTGGGAAAGAGAGAGCAGACACAGAACTTGAATTTTTTTTTCTGGTTCTAATATGCTTGTCTGCAGGGTCTAAGGTCCCCTTTAAAGCGCCCCCAGAATTTGGGGCTTGTAAACTTTCCTTTCTTTACATCTTCGTCGCTGGTGTTCAACTGACGTCTTTACTTTATCACTTCTCGCACTCAACTCACTCAAGTCGTCAGCTCTCTTCCGCCTGTCATCGGCGGGAGGGACATCTGCTTCCCCGCATCCGTACAAGAATTTCAGACCTCCAGTTTTCCTTAGTCATTTTTTAACTACAACAAGAACCTCGGCCTGACCATTCGGAGACTGTCTGCTTTTTTTGTTCATTTATTTATTCATTCAATTTTCTATGAGCCGTTCAATTACGCTACAATAAGCCTGCATTATAGTACCTTCGGTAATAACTAAAACTTACACATGCTAACACATCTCCTTCAAAATTCACAAAGCAATACCCTTAAGTTTGCTATTACAGAAAATGGTCAATCAGAAACTTTTTGTAACATATCACAATACTTTCTTTATGTTTTTAATCCTTTTTCTTATCTTTGATATATTCTGTGGTAGAACTGGTCGGAAATTGATTACTAACAATCGGTTACCGACTTCCGTGTCAACCGTCCTGATAAACAAAAGTACCATCGTCACTGAAAAAATGTCCACTTTCCTCCTGTGGGTGGCGGTTTTTATGCTCTAAAGAGAAAAAAAATTGCATAACCCACTCTCGCTAGAGACCATGCGTCATTAAATTGAGATATCAGAGCGGCTATGTTTTTCTCTCTTCATCCTACGTGCTCACTTTGCCATACTGGGTAAGCTGTTCTCTTTTCCATTCCACATATTCATAACGAAAAGGTTAGATTCAAAATAAAATTTATCAACAAAGAGTTGAAAAGCAATGCTCAGTGACCTAGCTAGTTATTAATATTTGTATTTTATCAATGGAAATGTGTAAAATACGAAATAACAAACTTACTTAAATCGGACTTCAGCTAAGGTCAAATCTTTTTTCAGATTTTCCTGCTGTTCTTCCAATTGAGCCTGAAGAGACTTTTCTTCCTATAGTGAAAAATAAAATGATAAACAATGAATAAGTAGCTGCTTACAATAAGTGCAATTTTTGAATGAAAATGCTTTCATGTTGTATCCTTTACTTTTTCCATTTAATTCAGTCAGTTACCACATTGGAAATGGGGGTGTCCACGTAGTGTAATGGTTAAAGCGATGGACTGAGGAATCGTAGTAAGCAAGTTCGTACTCCAGTCGCGCTATTACGTTCACTTTCGGGCAAATACCCTTGGAAAAGGTATGAACCCCCTTATCCTCCCAGCTATGGGTTAAATAGTACCACTACTGTTCTTCTACGAGAATGGCTTTGGCATTAAATAACCTACAAAGAATTAAACCATTAAAGCAAGCAAGCACATTGGAAATAAGCCTTATAATTATACAAAACCTGCTTTTATTAAAACTCACGTTATTTTTTTCACCACCGGTGGGATGTTCATTTTAGTCCCGTTTTAAAGCATTAATACTAAGTTTTTGATTTCAACATGTATAACAATGTTTTTTAAAAAAAAGTACTTAGAGAATAAAAAAGCAAAAAATGGGGGAGTTAGTTTGGGGGGTTGGGGTTGGGGGGGGGACAAATCTCATTCTATGTACCATAATTTTATTGTGATTGTGTTGCATAGAGGGAAGTACAACAACAATGCTGATGTATAAAAATATAATCTGCTTTTTTCTTTTCCTTTTATTACCCAAAATGTATAAAATGGTAGAGTGAAGGGAGAGAGTTGAAAACAGCTGAGATGTACACATAAGGTGAAGTATGAATCTTGTGGGGGTTGTATGTATTTTGGTTATTTCAGTAGATGTGCATTCATACTTTACGGGTATTGCTCGCTAAATTATTCCCACCACAAATACAACACAAAACTTTACAATCGCGTAAAAGAAATGGAATAGAACACAGCAAAAATTAAACAACAAACAATTTGATATGCATGTAACAGAATATGAAAACAAATAAAATACATGATGTGTAAATGGCCTTTTGGAAAATAAAGTTTGGCAAGAAGAAAATAAATTTGTTAAAAGGTGTGTGTATGTTAACGGAGTCCGTAAATAAGTCGTTCTTACTTACATTAAGTTCATGTCTTGTTTTATGATTGTGGCGACAGTGTGTCGCGTTGATGAAAGAAAGTTTGTCGGGTTTTTCTTTTGAATGTGATTTGTGGCCATCTGAAGCTAGGTCATGAACTTTAGTTGAGGAAGGAAAGGAATTTGTCGGACACAGTATCGGCTACTGCATTACTGGCTTAGTGGCTTGTGGTGTTGTCTTAGTCTTCGTGTAAGTCTGTGTTAATAGCTCCCTAACTCTGTGTTATTTATATCCTACAGGTGGATCAAAGAATCGTCCTAAAATTTTGGCGCGTAGACATTTATTGACCAATCAGATTTGCATTTTATTATTTTATTTTCGAACCTAAATATTTTCTGTTAGTTGACTTCTGATTCTATTTTTCTAGAATGTTCTATTCTATGTTTTTAGCTGATTGGTTGAAAAATATAAAAATGTTATTTAAATGCCAATACGATTTTGATCCTAGATTTCTAGAATGTTCTTAAGTATGTTTTTATTGCTTATTTTAAGACTAGAAAAAATGTATATCCCATAATCTTCAGTGAACTGCTTTTTATTTGTTTTGTTTCCACAAGACTGGTACAGAGCCACGTTAAGGCACGAAATCATCTTAGATTCTCCTCACTTCTCTACTTTCATGTCTCATCAGGTCAGGCATTTCTCTACCTCTCAACCCAGGGCAGTCTGGCACAGCATAATGTCTTGTAGCTCTTCTGCTGGTCTTCTTCATTCTCTCAAGTCGTCTGTCTTGGGGTCAAAATGTTGCCTGGTTTATATAATATTCAGTCCTTATGGTCACACTTCCCACCTAGCATGCCACCCATGCAACTTACACGGCACTTCCACTGAGGAAACATCTATGTTATGTCTACTTTAGGAAACAGGTCTATTTCCTGTTATGCCACCTATGCAATTTATGCAGCATCTAAAAAGGGGTTTTCTGATCAATATTCAACAATTGTCTTATCTAAAACGGCTTGTTGGGTACTTATAATATGCCACAACTGAGATGTTCAAAACAAGTCAGTGGTATTTTGACAGGATTCTCATACTGAAATAAAGTTCCAAAATGTGAACTCTTGGAGATTTTATGAATATTTTATACACTTTATGCATATTAAAATTATAGAATTACAAGCAGGGTTTGCAAAATATATAAAATTATGAACATATGGATCGGCACTTCTATTTGTCTCTGGGTCTGAGATGGTACCATCAATAAGTTTAGAATACAACTGAAATCCATTTAAATCAATTAAACAGAAGAAAGAAATGAAAAAAATAAGGTGGAAGGAAAAAGAAATTAAAAAAAGAAAGAACATGAAGTGATGCAGAGAAGTGAGAAAATTGAAGTATAGAAATGTATAGTGAGTGGTCCATCAAAGGGCTTCATTTACCAAAAGATCTGGTGCCCAGTCGGCTGGGGCTGAAGAATAAAAGGACTGCTTCTCTGCAAAGAGTTAAAGCCTCCACCAACAAGTGTCCTCGATAAAACACTAAACCATCTGATGATTAGGCAACAGTCCTGGATCTTAGAGGAATGTGGAGTCCTTCATCATTGCCATTACTCTCTGGTCCACTCAAACCTGGAGTGGTGGTACCTTTTAGGGTCCCATCTATGGGTCAAATAGAAATATTTAATCATTTACTATACTTGAAACCATTTAACTGTATGCAAACAAATGATTAATACTAAATAGGATTATAAGTGGCTTGTTTAAAAATAATGTTACCAACAAACTACTTGTGTACAAATCATATGTATTTGATATATATATATATATATATATATATATATATATATATATATATATATAACATGATTTAGCATTAAATAACCAATAAGAGTTGATATACCAGAAAACACAACCAAACAACTAAAAGAGACTATCAACTGCTATTTGGTTTGGTTTACTTGGGTTTTATGGTATATCAACAATTGTAGGTTGTTTAATGTTAAATCCTGTTCATACATATATATTAAATATATGATTTCTAAACACATTTTGTTGATAACCTCTTTAAATGAGCCTGAGCTCATTCTATTTGCACATAGTTAAATGATCAAA
Organism: Sepioteuthis lessoniana; assembly: GCA_963585895.1. Lineage (NCBI taxonomy): Eukaryota > Metazoa > Mollusca > Cephalopoda > Myopsida > Loliginidae > Sepioteuthis > Sepioteuthis lessoniana. The sequence goes on from OY757919.1 coordinate 72,613,970, forward strand.
CAGTTCAATTTCCAACAATTCAATTTACCATAGGTCATTTGTTTGCATTGAGTTTAAATGTGAAACAGTTCTACTTGATCCATAGATAGGATCCTATCAAGTGCTACCATCCAGGTCAGAGTGGACCTGGGAGCATTGACAATGAAGAGGTACTCCACGTTCCCTAAAGCTCCAAGAATGGAGCTTCACCATCAGATTGTTTAATGTCATATCTGGGACACTCATTGGGTGGGGAGTCTTACCCCTCTACAGAGATACAGTTGATGTATTCTACAGCTCCAGCCGACTGGGCTACTGCCATTTGAGAAAGTAGGAATCACTTTGATAAAGAATATTGCTTTAAACTAGTAAAATCAGTGCCTGATAGAATAAAGATTGTCAAACAAGTTTGAGGAGAGGCTATTAAGTATTCTAATTTTTCTGTCAATGAATTCCATAATTTTTTTCCTCGATATTAAATTAACCCATAATATTTTCTTCTGCATGGCTTGAAAAAGAAAACATAATTTAATCTAGTCTGTTTAAGGATTATTTTATAAAGCCAGAATGTTCAGCTCTTAAAGGAAAATGTTTTGTATTTTATCTGTAATTAGTTTCTTTAATGTCCTCTAAATGTGCTAATTCCATAATTTTTGCCAGGGGAAGTTGAACCAATTATTTAAAAGCTAAAATAGATAAAACTCAGGAGAATTGCTAGTGTAGGTTATATAGCAACAACCTATAACAGAAGTACAAAAGCAAACATGACTGGATGGGAAAAGGGGATCCACTGAGAATTATGCAAGTGATTAAATTTTGATCATACAAACAAACGATATATACACAGACCAGATTTTATCATTGAAAATGAGACAAATTTGGGGGGGGGGATTTTTAGATCCAAATGGATCACCCAATCCAGGCCAAAAGACTGGACCAATTTTAGTAAAGAACAAGAAAAGAACTTGTTCAGTAGTGGACTTCATCATTCAAGCAGATCATAGAGTAAGAGGAAAGTGAAAAAAGGATAAATACCTGGATCTTGTCAGAGAGCTGAAAAAGTTGAGGAAAGTGAGGGTGATAGAGATACCAATCCTAATTGGAACCCTTAGAGCAATCTCATAAAATTTGGAAGAGGAACTGGAGATCAGAAGAACTGAAACCTTCTCAACCACAGAATTGCTGAGGTCAGCAAAAAAATTCTTCAAGAGAAGTTGAAGAAACTTGCTGTCACTCGTACCTCAGTGAAAACCAGTAGTTACTATGTAAGTAAAGTTGGCAACTGTAGTTGAGGTTGACCCAAAGGCTCCCATTTCAATAGCTACTACATCGAGGTGTAGGGGAAGACACAACTCCTTTCCTTGGATTCCTCTACTTAACGCTTGATACATACATTATAGTGCTGAGTAATAAGCAAGGAGGTATCAATTACAATTTTCTGAGTCTTTGGTATGACTCAACATGGAATCGAACCCTAGTCTCCCAGGCCATTGGAGAACACTCTACCCACAAGGCCAATTGGCAGTACCAGCCATGCCAAAGATTAAAAAAATGGTACTTAATACCTCCTTTCTTAATACTCAGCACAATAAGATACATATCAAGAGTAAAATGGAGCAATCCAGGAAAAAAGAGAAGTGCCTTCCCTGACATCTCAGTGTAGTAGCTATTGAAAAAGGAGCCTTCAGGTCACCCTTGCCAACAGTCGTCAACTTTAATTTATACCTGTTACTACTTATGGGAAAAACTCTCAAAGCATAAAATAATAATAATAATAATAATAATAAATGCATTAACAGATGTTGATAAAAATATTCCAATGACTACACAAAAGTCTAATATAAAAATTATGGGTTAATGTAAAAAAAAATGGAGAATTTTGTAGTTGAAAAGTTCTTTACACTGTTAAATAGTGTTTACATGACAAGAAACATTTGTTAATGAAATACATCTGGATATTTTTTATCCACTAAAAATCAACTATTTATTCAATCTCAGTAAAATTTTCAGTACTTATTCATTTGTAAATGAATTTACTTATAAATTGGTTGTTTCAAAGAAAAATATTTGGAAATATTTTTCAAATTGAAATATTTGAATTTCCTCCCTTGATATATATATATATATATATATATATATAATCAAGGTTTCCTCAGATATATTTCACCCCTTAGAATTCCGGTACTATAGTACAGTTGCAGGGTCTGCAGGTCCTATGTACATCCTCTAAATAGATTACAAATTCTGTAGAAACATTCTTCAATTATTCCTTTCAATAAATGACAATATTTTTTATACACTTCTCACTCTCAAATATGTTATCTAATTTCAATTTAAGTCTAAGCATAGATGTACATTTACTTTTTCAAACTGAGGAATTATATTGTGAATTGAATTACCATGACCAGAAAATCCAGCAAACACTTGCATGCAACATAAGGAAACACTGGACAGCTGTTTCGACCTTATTAGGTATTATCAGCAGTGTATACCATGTTCTCCCCCACAGGAGATTGAACCAGCGACCACAGAATGCAGAGCTGAAACTATACCCCTGAGCCACACAAGTGACGCCAAATCAATTAGTCATGGTAATTTTATGGTCATAGTAATTCAATTCACAATATAATTCCTCGACTTAAAAAAGAAAATGTACATCTATATCCTTGCCCTTGAGGTTATAATAATTACGTAGATGTGTATTTCCAATCTTCCTGGGAAGACGTGGCTCTGGAGGTGACCGTGTCCTCTGTAAAGAGTATGGATGTAACTTGCAAGACACATTCAGGTTAATTGGCTGCACAATTACCATGACTAATTGATTTGGCATCACTTGTGTGCGATGTGGAGTGATGGCTCAGTGGTAGAGTTACGGCTCTGCATTCCGTGGTCACTGGTTTGATCTCCAGTGGGGGAGATTACGGTATACACTGCTGATGAGACCTGATAAGATCAAAATAGGTGTCCAGTGTTTCTGTATGTCATACACAAGTATTTGCCGGATTTTCTGGTCATGGTAATTCAATTTACCAATCTAAGTATGTTGAGATAGAACAGCATTAAATGCATGTATTTATTCAACCCCTTTACCACAAACATAACCCCTAATATTGATTGCCCAATCGGCTGGGGCTGTAGAATACACCGACTGCTTCTCTGCAGAGGGGGAAGACCCCCCCCCGATGAGTGTCCTGGATCTGACACTAAACAATCTGATGGTAAGGTTCTAGCAGTGCTGGAGCTTTGGGGAATGCAGAGTACCCTTTCATTGCCATCGCTCCCAGGTCCACTCTGGCCCGAAGTGGTAGCACCTGATAAGGGTCCTATCTATAGGTCAAATAGAACTAAACCGTACTTCTTTCATTATACTGATTTTTGCATTTAAACTGCACATTTATGCTAAACTGAATTGTTTAAAATAGAACTGTTTTGACATTAGAACTGCGTACTAGTGCTGAACTGAATTGCTCAAAATAGAACTGTTTTTGACATCTAAACTGTGTACTTATGCTGAACTGAATTATTTGAAATAAAGCTGTTTGACATTTAACTCTGTGTATTGCCCAGTTGGCTGGAGCTGTAGAATACACTGACTGCACCTCTGCAGAGGGGTAAGACCCCCCCCCCAATGAGTGTCCTGATATGACACTAAACAATCTGATGGTGAGGTTCCAGCAGTGCTGGAGCTTTGGGGAATGCGGAGTACCCCTTCATTGCCATTGCTCCCAGGTCCTCTCTGGCCTGGAGTGGTAGCACCTGATAGGGCCCTAGAACTGACGGCATGCTTGTGCTGGGATGAGTTGTTTGAGTAAACTGATTGGCTTGAAATGGAGGTGCTTTTGACATTTAAACCGTACTTACGTTTGAACTGCGTGATTGTGCTTAACTGAATTGTTTGAAATAGAGCTGTTTTTCGACATTGAAACTGTATTTACACTTAATTGAATTGTTACATATAACTGCTTGAATAGTTTGAAATAGAAATGTTTTTGACAAACTGTGTACTTATGCTAAACTGAATTGTTTTAAATAGAACAGATTATTCATATAAAAATGGATTTGGCGTTAAATAACCTACAAAGGTTGATATGCCATCAAACCAAACCAAACCAAACCTAATATAGACCCTCTTTCTATTTTTTTCACTCTTTCATACTTCCTGAAAAAGAGAAGTGAACTTTTCTTCAATTTTCAATGAGCCATGGTATTTTAAAATCCATGAATGAAGCTGAAGAAAAGAATTCTGCTGTCTCCTTCAGTTGTCAGAAAAATGAAGATATCAGTGGTTAACTCAATAACAGAACTTAATACTGGTAAAGAAAATATGTACAAAAAGTTGAAAAAATGGTAGCACATTATCATTTGGAATGGTGAGAGGCAATGAATTGGAATCAAATTATGTCTTTGGTAGACACAATAAAGAATTCGAAATCCAAAAAGTATGAAGTTCCACTTCTCTCTCCAACTTTTTTTCAACTCATCCAAGTCCTAAATCAGGCTGCTATCTGGACTAAATTTTTACCCACTCCATCTGACTTGAAATTACATTCTCACACAATACTCACTACTGCAACCAGTCAGAATCAGAATGCCATTCTCTAAATTTTAATCAACAAAATTCAAGTTGAAATATTTTCTATTTCAACTCCAATTCTTCTCTCAACAGAAAAGACAGAGTTAGAGGCCACTTCCTTATAAAGTTCTGCCTCACTATTGTTTCTAATCAAGACCAAAAGGTTATTTCCTAAATTTTAATTAAGAAAATTTTAGTTGAAATATTTTCTATTTTAACTCCATCCAATTTATCCGACTGGCTTTTTAATGAGCTGGAGATCACCTCTAGCACCCCTGGCTGCACAAACAATAGAATGTTTTCATTCTGAATTCTTGATATTTGCTCATAGGAAAAATGTATCAGCACATGTATAATCTAAAGATTTCTCATACTTCAAAACAGCTCTTATTTTGAATAAAATAAGAAATTTGTTTTTTCTAATTTGGAAAATAGCATACTCACAATAATTTGTATACTTCTAAAATCTATCTCATCAATACTGTTACGATATCACAAGTTATATGACTAGCCAAGTCAAATTATATTTCAATAATCCCAATTTTCACTACCTCAAATAATTAAAATATATTTATGTAATAACAAGGGGGGGTGCCTTGTTATAAGCAGATGTGATTAAAGGTAAATCTTTAAGATAGTGTTTGTTTGAATTCAGAGTCTTCCTTCTCTTTAATTGGTTACCTAACCAAGGCTAAAGAAACCAGTCTGAGGGAAGAACATATGGATTCAAGCTTTCCTTAAGGGCATGAGTATGAAGTTGAAACACAGTCTTGTCCAGGATTTGAACCTGGATCGTCAATTCCATTTCCTTCAAAATTAACCATTACTCTATGCATAAATCAAATAGAAAAATATGCATGTAAGTAAAAGGTAAAAAGTAATTATTTTCAAATAGTTTCTATTTTTTGTTAAATTTTTTTTAAGTATTCTTAGAAATTTAGCTTTGAATAAAACTTAAAATTAGAAAACAAATATTGCAAAATTTTTTTAACATTTTTTACTAAAAATGAGTTATTCATTTAACTTGAGTAAAATTTCGAGTTCTTAATCATTTGTGAATAAATCTATTTTTGAAAAGGGTATTCTGAAAAAAAAATCTTTGAAAATATCTTTTTAAATAAAAATATTTTTGAATTTTTTTCCCTTGATTGGTTTATATATATATATATATATATATATATATATATATATATATTCAAGGTTTCCTCTAATATATTGTCTCTCAACAGAAAAAAAATGGGTATTTTTTAAATACTTTTAGGAATTCAGCTTTTAAATAAAACTTCTGGTTTTCTTGAATGAACCTCATACATAGAAGCCTACAAAGATTACAAGGTGCTGAGATGATTTGTGAGATTGTCCTCAGATAGTTTTCACCGAAAGAGTAGATGACAACAGTTACTAAGAATCCACAAAATTTCCATGAAAATGATAGACAACAAAAATACAGACCAACCTTAATTTGTTTGGTTTCCTCTTGAACTGACATAAGCATTTCTTCATTTTCTAGCTCATATCTTTCAGTCAGTTCTTTTCGTTCATTTGATAGCTTTTCTCTTTTGATTCTAATGTCTTGCAATTGTTGCACAGTCACTAGAAAAAACACAAATAGACAAAAGAAACTTGGTTTTACTAACACAATTGTCTTACATTCTTGCATAAATGATTTCTTTTTGTAATTTGTAAGAAATTATTTCTTCTCTTAATGAAATGTATTCTTTTGAATACTTACAAGGAACATTTTAATTGGGGTAAAAGAAAAGGAATATAAACAGCATTATACATAGCTTGATCAAAAAGTATCAAGTTTTTTTTCATCTAAAATTTAAATGAAGACATGTTCATACTTGAGCAACTTCTATAATAAAGTGATGATGTCTAGACAAGTCAGTGCCAATTCTTGATACTTTTTGATCAGCTGTTTATGGGGAAACAGAATTATGCAAGTGCAACACTCTATACTTACAAGACCTGAGTAGCCTTATATTGTTTTCTAAGTTGAAAATTAATCAAATCTGAAGAGCACATTAAAAGAAATATGACACCACAGCTCCATGCTACATCAAAAGAGTCTCAGAGGTACTTTGACCAATAGAAAACTCACTGAAATAAGTTTTTTGAATGTCAAAGGGGCTATTTTATTTAAAAGTTCACCATTAATTTCTGTCTTGATAAATACAGCTTCAGTTTTGATACTTTTTGAACATACCGCAAACAATACAAGCATGTATTGCTTCTTAAAATTTACCTATTCTTTAACACCAATGTCCAGCCTTTTGTTTGTTTAGTTGGGTTTTATGGCATATCAACCCTTGTAGGTTATTTAATGCCAAATCCAGTTTAGACACACACACACACACACACACACATACACACACACATATATATTAGGAAAAAAGGTAGATTTTGGCAAATCTGACAAGATGAGAAAAATAAGTGGAAAAGTGGATAAACCAAACTGATAATGGATTTAGCAATGATATTTCATTCTTATTTTCTGAGAAAGTCTTTTTTAAATAAATATGAAATATTACTAAATCTGTTGTTAGTGTTTGGTTTATGCACTTTTCCTCTTGCTTTTCTCCTATATATATATATATATATATATATATATATATATATATATATATATATATGATTTGCAAGTAAATAGTCTGTAGGTAAGTTACTTTTAAACAAATCAGAACTCATTTGTTTGCACAGAGTAAAGTGGTTTCAAGTATTGCTATGTAACGCTAATAATTCTATTCAACACTATTCATTCATTTGTACACAGCCAAATGGTTCCAAGTATTGCTATGTTATACCAATACTTCAATTTTTGCATATAGTTAAACAGTTTCATGCATTCCAGTTCAACATTAATGATTCTTTTCAAGATTTATTTACTCACAGTTAAATGTTTCCAAGTATTGCTATGTATCACTAGCAATTCAATTAAATATCAGTCATTTGTTTACACACAGTTTAAATGATCAAACAGTTCTATTTGACCCATAAATAGGACCCTGTCAGGTTCTACAACTCAGAGTCAGAGTGGACTTGGGGGCATTCCCCAAAGCTCCAGGACTCAAACCTCACTATCAGATTGTTTAATGTCATATCAAGGATACTTGTTGGACGAGGGGTCTTATTCCTCTACAGAGATGCAGTTAGTGTATTCTACAGCTCCACCCAACTAGGCTGCCAGCCTTTTTTAATATTTTAATATTTTCAATGCTCAAAAATTAAAACTTTGTCATGATGTGAATTTATATTGTGATATTATTGCAATATGATGGATCATGTCCCAGAAGACTATTGTTTATTCATGCCATCAGAAAATGAGAGCAATGATTAATTAATTTTATAACTGCATTGGATTTATGAAATATCAAAAAGAATATGTTACTCTACATTATCTTGTTTATATTCAGTACTTCTTGTATGTTAAATTCAAGATAAAATTTGAATAGAAATAATAATTGATCCTCTGCTTTCTTCCTTTGCTAAAAAGGAAACTAATTAAAATCATGAAAATAATCTTTTAATATTTACATATATTTAAACTAGTGTTGCATCCTGAAAGATACTTTGGGCTAAGCAAACAACACTGTTTTGATCTTCGATGAAAATGAATAATTTTTATTAATTTAACTTGTAAATAAGAAGTGTTTGAGTTTACAATTATCAACTTCCAAGCTGTGGAGGATGAGTTGTTTTCAAAGTTTTGTGAGAAGTAATAACTCCAAGTGTCAGTCCCACAATTTACAACATAATTTGTACAAACAACACAGACAAAAAGAAATTTTACAACAACAATGTTAAAACAAATATTTTTATATTTGATAACAAGACTCAACTAGTGAGGAAATAACAATACAAAAACAGCATAAAGATGGATATTGTCTAAGGAGTTAGCAATAGAAAGCACTGTTTACAGTATATCAATTATGATGGATCATGTCCCAGAAGACTGACTACTGAGCCTGGAACTTTTTCTTTACAAATGTATTGCCACTCCAGTTTTTTTTTTACTCAGTCTCATCATGGCAAAGCCATGTTTAGCCCATTTAGAAACTTTTTTTTAGACTAAAACATGCTTCTCTGTATACATCATACATTCTTCTGTGAATTTCACAAGATTTACACTTTTCAGCTGCCAAAGATTTTATGACAGACCTCTGTTTAAGCCTGGAACACTCTGTTTGATATGCTACCATTTTGAATAGCCTCAAAACTAATATTTTTGTGAGATTAAAATAAATTTTCCTATAAACCAATTCCAAACAATGTAGAGTTTACCTTTATGAGAAAAAAACTTTGAAAAAATATTTATTTTGCTCTTTAAAATAGATTCCCCTTATTTATTGAATGACCCTCATATATCATTAGTAGCCGGTAACAATACACAAATATTCAATATCCAAAGAACTAAAATTAATATTAAAAACAAATTAAAAGCATTTTTTCAAAAAACTATTTGCTCAAACTTTAAGTTTCATACAACTATTATTGCAGTCATCATACAGCTTCATTTATTCTCTTCAAACATATATATATATATCATTGGAAAATCTCTCAAGTCTACCCCCTACAGAAAACACTGCAATTCCATTTTGAAAGTCCGAGGAGGACATTAATGGAAGCAAACTTATAAACGTATTGAAAAGACTGTAGATATTTAAACACATATTATTACAAACAAAATATTAGCAAAACACATGAAAAATCTTCCCCGACACAAAATACCTCTATTCTATTTTTCAAAGTCCTAGAAGGATGCAAATGGAACCAAAGTTATAAATGTGTATATTAAATGTTAGATATTAAACACATAGTATTATAAACAAAATATACAAAAACACAATAAAAATATATTTAACACCACCTTCTTAAAATAATTTCTTATGACACATTAGGTTAAGTGGCTATGCATTTACCATGACAAATTAATTTGGCATCACTTGCGTGCGATATGAACCAGTGGCTCAGTGGTATAGTTTCGGCTTTGCATTCTGTGGTTGCTGGTTTGATCTCCAGATTGCTGTATACACTGTTGATGAGACCTAATAAGGACGAAATAGCTGTCCAGTGTTCTGTATGTTGCATGGAGTGCTTGCCGGATTTTCTAGTCATAGTAATTCAATTTATAGTATATGATTTTCTAAAAAATGTATATCTATGATAATTTAATATCATCATCATCATCATGTTGTGCTGCCAGCACGGATATCCCTGACCCTCTCTCGCCACTTCTCCCTATCATTCATCGCTTTTGGCAGGTCTTCAGGGTTACATCCCGTATCCTCACATAGCTGCTGTATGTATGTTCGAGCTGGTCGTCCTGCTTTTGCTTGGCCATATGCAGGGATCCATAGGAGTACATCACTGATGAGTTTGTCCTTGCTTCTCCAGCAGTGTCATGCATGTCTGGTTCGTCTAACTTGTATAGTTTTCGTGATGGGAGGCAAGTGGCCGTATAGTTGGTGTCTTGTGGGGTGTTGACGCCAGAACTTGTTCAAGATTGCTCTCAACATTCTTGTGTAATTGCCGTCTAGTTTCTTCTTCAGCCGTTTAGTTCGCGCCCAAGTAGTGCATCCATATAGTAGTATCAATACAACTGCTGCCTGGAAGAAACTGCGTTTCATTTTATCGGTCAGGTCTGATTTCCATATGATCGAGAGCCTATCGATAGCTGTCCATGCTTTCTTTAGTCATGTGTCAATGTCTTTTTTGGTTGATGAGACGCTACTTCCTAGGTAGGTGCATTTGTCTACTAGTTTCAGAGAGGCTCCGTCTAGTGTGGAAATGTCGCCTGTTTGGTTGTAACACATATATTCAGTTTTGTGTGCATTGACATAGAGGCCAATGCCTGCGGCAGCTCGTTCCAAACTATGCAGTAGTTTCTCGGCTTGGTCAGGCATATTCGCCAGTAACGCTATTTCATCGGCGTAGTCGGCGTCAGTAATTGTTTTTGTGGGGTACCTTCTGCTTCTTTTCTTTGTCAGCTCAAAGCCATTTTCTCTGATTTTGTTGATCAAAGTTCTAAGCACGTAGTCTAGACAGATGATAAAGAGGTACGGGGCTAGCGTGTCTCCTTGTAGTACTCCTGCAACAATGTCGAAGTATTCTGTGTCTCCATCTGGTGAACGTACTTTCACTTTGGTGTTTCTGTAGAGAATCGTTATTGCTGCTACAGTTTCTTTTGGTAGACCGTATGCTAGTAGGATTTGTTCCATCTTCCCTCTGTGTATGGAATCAAAGGCCTTGGTAAAGTCGACAAATAGTAATGTCGCTTGTAGGTTTTTGCCCGAACGCCTTCCAGGATTCTACAGATGGTCAATATTTGTGAGGTTGTGGATCTATTTCTCCGGAAGCCATTTTGGTTTTTCCTAAGGATGTTGTCCATTTTGGGTTCTATGCGGTTTCGTAGTAGGGCATTGTAGATTTTGGCAGCTATGGATGTAAGTGTTATCCCTCGGTAGTTCTTGGCTAATCCGAGGTCGCCTTTTTAGGGAAAGGAAGGATGCATCCCTTCATCCATCTTTCTATCCTATTTTGACTATAGACAGCGTTGCATTGCCGGAGCAGTATATCGTCGAATTGTCTAGTTTTCCACACTTCTGGGGGGATCTCGTCTAGCCCTGCAGCTTTCCTATTTTTAATTTTTCAAAGAACCGAGTCGAGTTCTTCTTTGGTGAACGGACCTAGTTTAATGTCTAATTGCTTACTGATGATTCTGGTGATCGGTTCGTTCGTTACTTTCGGTGGGTTTCCTAGTAGATTTTTGAAATACTGTTTCCACAGTTTTACTCTTTCTTGTTGGCTTGCAGCTTTCAATTTTGCTTTGGCTGTGCTCTTCTACTCACTTCGTTTATTGTTTGCCAGGCTATCCTAGATTGCCTATCTTCCACCGAGTTTCTAATCTTATCTATCTGATTTTGTATGTATTTTGCCTGTTCTTTTAGATATATTCCTGTTAATTGATATTGTGCCTTTTCTAGTTTTTGGGCATTTGTGTTTGTTGGGTTCTTCCAATAGCTTTTGGAGGCAGTTTTCACGAGTGCACATTTTTCTCTAACCGCTAACATTTCTCAAGGGACTCTATATTTAGTTCTAGGTTTTGTTGGAATACACTTTGATGCTGCCTCAAGGTGTGCTTCAACAAAATTCTCATATTCGTCATTTGGGGTACCTTTTTCTGTCTTCTCTGGTAGTGTTTTGAATCTGTTTCTTAATTCTAATGCATATTTGTCTCTAGTTTCTCTGTTGTTAAGTAGGGCCCAGTCATAGTGCTTAGTTGTCGCTGTTTGTGTGGTGTTTTTTTTTTCTTAGGCTTAGTCGTAATTTGGCCGTGACTATTCGATGATCGGAGGACACACCCTCGAAAGAGGAGTATGCCTCGCAATTCATCGCACTATTTTTCCATTTCCTGTTTATAAAGACGTAGTCTATCTGTGCTTTATTATTGTTCGCGTATGTTTAGGTCCATAATTTTCCCTCCCATTTTTGATAGTTTGTATTGAGGCATGTTAATCTATTTTCTATCATGAAATCAGTTAGATGTTGTCCATTCCTATTTGATGTGCTGTGTAGGAACATCATCAAATAAATTAATCTGTATATAAATTCAGAATAAAAATTTTAAATGAATAATATATATAATTTATTATATAATATTTATTCTTAAAATTTTCTTTGATATCTCAACTCACATTTAGTTTTACTTGTAGTAGTGACTGTCTGTAAAAGGAAGGATGTAGGGAAACAAAAAAGAGGAAGATAGCAAGATCAAAAGACAGAGAAATAAAAGTGACACTTGACACTTCCTGTGATGATCAAAAGGTAAGGTAGGTGAGAAGAAATATATATATAAAAATATATAAAAGCAGGAGACATATAGATTATAAAGAGACATCAGTAGAATCTCATTTCAAAGAAAACCTCTCTTAGAGTATATTCATAAAAAAGCCAAGGTGGCTATAATGGAGATATAACACTGATTTTTTTGCTTAAAAAATCCAGATTTCCTCATTTTTTTTTTTCTATACTATATATATATATATATATGAAGGCACCATAGTGTAATGGTTACCATCGAAGAAATTCAACACAGCAACTGAAGTTCAATACTTGAACAAGGCTGTTTGCATTTCACATAGCGCTAATACTCTTGAGAAAGGTATAAATCTAACTATTCTTCCTTCAACTATGGCTAAATAGTAGAGCAAACTGGGCTCTTTAACCTTCGTATGGCAACTGGTTTAGAAGGAAAACTTTAAATTTCAACCTGTTAAACTCCACTTGAAAATTGATTCTGTGTCACATCCTGATTGTGCATTGGAGTTAGGTAAATATATATATAGAGAGAGAGAGAGAGTTGAATATTGTCAGTGAGAAAGTCACATTAGATTATGAGGTCTGTTTGTTTGCTTTGATCATAATACTTGTTCAAAGGAGATCACAATAAAATGAAAATTATATAGTTATTACAACTTATTTCTTTTCATCTGTCCTGAGTATGACATTAAACTGCATCTAGTGGTGAGGCCCCTGTCTCAGAGTTTAGGAAATGAGGAGTACACCTTCATTACTATTACTCAGAGTGGTTGTAGCTTTTAGGGTCCCATCTATGTGTCAAATAGAACTGTTCAAGCTTTTACTAGGGATTATTATAATTAGTGATTTGAAACCATACAGCAGTGCGCAAGTTGTTCATATTATATAGGAATACTTGATAGATAGAATTATTTATGTTAAATAATAATACTTGAAACCATTTAATTGTGAGCAAACAAATGAGCTCTAACTCACTTAAAAATAGTTACCTACAAACTATTCACTTACAAATCATATATATATATATATATATATATATATAAAACAGGATTTAGCATTAAATGACCCACAAGGGTTGAAATGCCATTAAACCAAATAATAATCATTATTTTTTATTAATCTTTCTGTAATAGTTATCAATGTGTGTTTATTTGTTTTCTCTTATGTAATGGCTTCCTTCACCTACATACTAGATGTGGTGAATATTCATAAAGGAGTGATTGACTGATGGCAGATCAAAGTTCAAATCCCTAGCTGTGAGAAACTATAAGAATCCTTGTAGTTTGCAGTGGACATTTACATGGGAATTAAAGAAGAATTAGATTCAAAAGGTAAAGGGTTGGGTTTTAGATACCAGGAGAAATATTTGGGGACTTAAGGGAGATACACCCTACCCTTTAATTGGGTGTGGGTAATGATTTACAAACAAAAAAAAATGCTTTATATTTTCCTGTTTATGAAACTGATCCAAAAAGCACTTGTAATATCCAAAGTAAATGTGAGTGGGTTTTTATAACAAAATGTTTGTCAGTCCTTTTGTCACTGGGATCAAGTAACAACCTCTTTGTCCCCTTAACTTTGTGAGGATTCACAGGATTACATTTCTCTCAGTGGTGGCTATTCTATAGTCACTGTAGAATAGCAACACCCCAATTTTCTCCTGATATATACTAAAAAAATATATATTTATATTTGTAAAAGCAAGGAGTCCCCATGGCATAATGGGTAAAGTGCTTGACAGTGACATTGTAGTAAACAAGTTCAAACTGCAGTCATGCTATTACATTCACTTTTGGACTAATGCCCTTGGGAAAGGTATGAATCCCCTTATCTCCTCAGCTATGTGTTAAATAGTATCACTGCTTTTCTTCTACAAGGATGGCTTTGATACTAAATAACCTACAAAGGTTGATATGCCATTAAACAAAGAAACAAACCATACTATATTTGTAAAAAATATTTAACACTATTACTGATATTCCTTATTGTCAATGATCAACATCTCATTCTGAGAAAACAAAAAAGTTATTGTATGTGGAACTGTCTACTCCAGATTTCAAGCGTCATGAGCCACCACTGTTTTCTGTCATACTTTTCTACATTACCACATGGTGATATAGTAAAAATATAATTTATGTTCAGATGACATTGTAAAAATGTTGAATTTACTGAATAAAAAAAATAGAGAGAGAAGAGAGTGAGATAAAAAGAGAGATTGTCAGAGAGGGCCTGTACCAGTATCTAATATATAATACTTTAAGAAAGTGAAATCTTTTTTAAAAAAATAGCTTAAAAATTCAGCTATCATATTGTTAAAGAAAAACTTCTTACCATTCAGTTCAGATTCTACATCTGTCACCATTTTCTCTAATTCAGCTTTTGTCCTGGCATGAATCATTGCTAGCAACTCATTTTCTTGATTGAGAACATCAGCTTCATTTGAAACAACCAATTGGCTGAAATAATGTAGATACAGAATATGATCTATAATATATATACATGCAAATCACCCAAAAATAAACATGTACCAGACTAAGCTTTGTAAATACAATTTCACTTATAAATAAGTTCACTCCGAGAAATTTTATACAAACAGTTTAATTTCTTCGAAAGCTAGGATATTGTTATTTCCAGGAAAACATTATACAATCAAAACATATATTATTAGATATTATTTATTACCAAACTCTACAGCACTGAAACTGTCATCAAAAGCAAAATTACATATATTAGGATGAACTTATTTTTCAATTTGTACATATTCAGATTTTTGGTTACAAAGTCAAATGCTCTAGTTTAATAATAAATAATACCCAATAATATCCATTTTTATTACACAATGTTCCTCTAGAAATGATAAGAACCTGATATCTTTGACTTGAAAGAAAATTATTTTTTTCAAATTGTTAAGGGTGTATTTATCAATTCATTGAATTTTATTTACATATATATATATATATATGAAATTTTGGTGAGGTTTAGAACTTTTTGAACGACGCACATACATACATACATATATATATATATATATATATATATATATATATATGATACGGGATGTGGTCCTGAAGACCTGCCTAGGGCAATGAACGATAGGGAGGAGTGGCGAGAGAGGGTCAGGGATATCCGTGCTACCAGCGCGACATCATGATGATGATGATATATATAAGCTTCATTCAAAAAGTCCTAAGACTCCCTTAGAAGGAAGAGACATAGCTGAATATTTTTGTTACACCAATACACAACTACTTCTTATAAAACTAGAGAATCTTATTCAGATTTCTATCTTAATTTCTGCATAGGTGAGGTCCTACAAAGGTGAGATATGTGTGGCAAATCTGAAATCTGGGTTAGGTTTAGAACTTTTTGAATGATCCTCATATATATATACATATATATGTATGTGTGTGTGTGTTGGGTACCTTTGGTGGTGTAATGGTTAGCAAGTTAGACTACACAAGTGAGTTTGAGTCTCATTGGGGACCCTATTTATTTGGATTTGTGCCACATCAAAACAAAGAGCTTCATAAATTACTGTGTGTGTGTGTGTGTGTGTGTGTGTGTGTGTGTGTGTGTGTGTGTGTGTGTGTGTGTGTGACTATAATCTAGCCAAAACACCACAGCATAGTGAGATTTTTGTGAGACGAATACACTTTGAATGTTCTAATTTAGTGAATAAAGCATATTCCAATCCAATTTGTAACTTAAATTATAATTTTGTGGTGTCTGCATACATTGTGAATGAACTGATATCATTTGTGTGATGCAAATTTTTACAGACACTTTTGAAAAAAAAAAAAAATAGTTTACTAAGTGTCATTGTTTAATACCAGGATGAAATATTCAAGGTAAAATTGGAAGGTCAAGTCATAATAATGTTTTATGAATTTTAAAAGAAATATTAGGTTTTTTAAAACTGTTATTGGTTAAAAACAGGGTCATTTTGTTTTGATAACTGACATTCCTTTTAAGTAAATAGTTTTTGATTGTACTTTTATAACATACTAATAATTAGATGTTATATATGGATTACGTCATTAGTTGTAATTGGTAGATACAATTTTACTATAAAAAAATTTGCTGATTACAGAATAGCAGCTAACCAGAGTTGTTGCAGACTCAGAGAAAAACAGAACCTCCAAGGAGGTTTCAAGAAAAATAGTCAAGCAGACAGTCGACACAAGATTGAAGATTTTGGAGGGGAAGATAAAATAAAGAAAATGATAAAAAAAGAACCAAAATAAATACATTGTAGGATGATGATGATGATGATGATGAACATGAAAGTGATGGTGATACCAATTGTAAATGATGCACTCAGTACAGTCCCCAAAGGATTGCTAAAAGGACTGAAGGGCTTAGAAATTAGAGGACAAGTAGAAACCATCCAAACTACAGTATTGTTGAGATTGACCAGAATACTAAGAAAAGTCACAGAGACTTGAGAAGACTTGCTGTCACTCAGACTCCAGTTGAAAATTATCAGCTAATACTGGCATGAAAAACTCTCAAACGAGTAAAATAATAGTAAGTAAAGTTGTCTCCCTTTAGTCAAGGGCAACCAGAAGGCCCCCTTTTCAATAGCTACTACACCAAGGTGTAGGGGAGGGCACTACTCCTTTCTCTAGATTGCTCCACTTTACCCTTGATACATACCTAATATTGCTGAGTGTTAAACAAGGTGGTATCAAGTACCATTTTTAAAGTCTTTGGTATGACGCAACTTGGGATTGAATCCAGATAATAATAATAAAGTAAAATGAATACATTTTTCCCCATGATGCCACAATAAAAGAACCAAAAAAGGTTTTTGGTTATCTGCCCTTGTTTATGACTTCTGGAAAAGAGATCATCAAGTCATACTGATAGCACAGATTTCCCTGGTTCCCTCTCACCATCAGTCCCTATCACTAATCATTCTTGGAAGGTCTTCTAGACTGCATCCAGTGTCTACACAGAATTGATTCATGTAATTCTTTGCTGGTCAACCATGCATAGGAGTCCATTAAAGAATATCATTTATGAGCTCGTCTTTATTTTTCCAGCAGGGCCCTGCATGTGTAGTTCATCTTATTTGGATGGTTTGTGAAATGGGAAGTAAGTGGCCATACAGCAGCTGTTTTATTTGGGAATGGGGGTCTTTAACTTCCACAATGTATTGCATGTGGATATGCTTTTGAGAGTTTTCAAAAAAGGACTGATGACATAAATACAATTTTAATATTGTCTTTTTCACAACTTGGTGCAATGTTGACTTGAGAAAAGTTGGCCGTTTGATCAATGAATCAGGGTTTGTTGCTTTAAACGACATCATCTGACCTATTAGAAACATTGTGCAGAATCCCCATTCCATACGTTCATCAAGAAAGATTTTGAATCATTCCTTGTTTTCGATGAAGTTCAAATCCTATAAGTCTGGGGTTTTTTTGCTTTTTTTTTTTCCAAACGTATATGCCTTGGAAAATCCCAAAACACGAATACAAGCCTCAAGGCACAGACTTATGTAATCCAGGAAAATATAAATATAACCTCTCGTAGTCCAGATGATGATTCAGTAGAACTGAAATGCTATAGTGTTGACTTTGTTTCTCAATAAATCTCTCCATCTACTTGGATTACCTTGTTATCAATTTTTCTTTACACACTGTTGGATTACAATCCATTATTTTCTTCCAGAAAAAGATAACTGACCTAGAAAAAAAAAGACTTTAAGAACTTTGTTATATTTGAATCTTATAAAAAGGAATAGATGCTGCATAGTAAAACTCAAGGTTTTGTTGCTTCTTTTTATTCAACAATTATTCTTATATGTGAACATGCACATACAGAACCCTCCAACTGAAACAATCCAGAGTTAAACTTCCATAAGTAGGAACTCTTAAAACCTAAAAAAGATGACAAAGGCTAAAACACAAAGAAATATATCTTAGCCCAAATTTCCACCTTTCTCAACACACTTTCTACTAAATTAACGCTAAAAGAAAAAATAACATGGACCTGATATATTTTGATATATTTAAATAAATGATTGTCACATCATTGATTTACTTTTTTATAATCACCACCAGTGAGACCCTAGTTGTTTACTCTTTGCTACCAAAATAGTCTGCTACTGGAACATCATCCCCCTATGTTGTGTCCCCATATTGCTACCCATTATGTAACAATATCATTGACCACAGTATCATATTCCACTGGAAATGATAAAATCTTGATATCTTTGGTTTAGAAGAAAATTAACTTTTTATAAAAGAATTATTAGGGTTGTATTTATTCATGGGTGATACTATAAAAACAAAAATGGTGCATCATACTTGAATAAGATTTCAAAATTCCCACTATCAGTATTGGTTTTATCACATGTTGATAATTCTACATTTATGAAGACATCAACTGAAGTGTCGTTTATCACATTTAAAGATAATTCCAGTGACTGTATTATATGTCATATACATACTGCTGCAAAACAAACAAAAACATCTGAACCACCAAGAAAGCCTTCATAAGATAACTCTAGGTTTAGAGATGATTTGGGAGCTGAAGCAGCATTACTACTCACCTAAAGCACCTCAGCATTACCTTATTATACGATCATATTTTATGAGTTTCCATCACATTCTGGGAATGCAGTCTTGTCAAGTTATACTTTGTTTTATTTACAAATTTTTGTTAATTAATGTACATGAACCAAGCAATGAAGCATTAATTCATTGATGTAAGAATTGAATCACCTGATGCTAAGATTCTGAGTATGACTGTGACCATGAAGTTCAGCTAGAAAATTAATACAATATTCTACATAGTTAAATCTAAAATCACTATTTTTAAAACATTTTTTTAATTATGTTTGCTGTTATGATATCTTTAGATTGTAGTAAACCCCCATAAAAATCCTAATATTACATATATGACAGTATCATTTGGCACATCTAAAGATAATTCAGCTGACTAGATCCATAAATAAAAATACAGATGCTGCAAACAAGTAAATTCCTATATTTTAACTTACTTATCTGACTTGAGTACAAAAAAAAGTTTTGATTCAGAAAGATTAACATAACCAAAAGAATTAATACAGAGGTATGATTCCTCCAATTTATAGATTTTAAAAATCTTTTTTGAAATCTTCAAATTTTAGTGTGCCTCATATCTATGTCCTTATACATGAGTGCCTCATATCTATGTTCTTATGTAAGAGTGCCTCATATCTATATCCTTATGCAAGAGTGCCTCATATCTATGTCCTTATACATGAGTGCCTCATATCTATGTCCTTATGCAAGAGTGCCTCATATCTTGAAATTTACCCTTTTTAATTAACTTACAAAAATATAAATAAGATTTTTAAAATTATAGATTTTTGAAAACTTGAAATTTAACTTTTCTACATGAATAACAATAAGAGAAATAATTTTTTTAGAAACATAGATTTTTAAAATTTAACTATTTGAGTTAATTCACAAAAATAAAAATAAACACAGAATTCTGGCTGTAATTTTTTAACCAACAGTTGAAACTAGAATTTGTCGCTAACATATATATAAGTAGTAACTTGTCCACGTATGTTTACTTTTTCACCCTTATAGTGAGTAAAGCTACTTGCTAACTTTAGAGCAAGTGAAGCCATCTTACTGCTCCATAGTAAATGGTTTTGAATTATTTTATTCAGCAACCATTCCTATCTTTCATAGATGTGTTCTTTTTGGCAATATTTCCCATAGATATCTATTTATCTAACCCACTGATCAACCTACCCCCTATCTCCAGTTAAACACTTTAGAGAAACATTAAGGAAACATCATACCTTTTCATATAGAATTTACTGAGCTTTGCTTAGTCTAGCTTACAGGTCTCAGCCAGATTGCTTTCAATAAAAAGTAAAGTTGGTGACAATAGTATTACTCAAAGTGGCAATACACATACCAGTGCTGGTACACAAATCATGGATGGTTGATACGTGGTGAGTTTCCAGTTTCCCATTATCAAAATATATATAACATACAATGTAAAAATGAAACATATAAAATTCTTCTGTATTGTTTAATATTATTATATTTTTATATTTTCCAAGTATAAATTAACATCATTACTGATATTCAAACAATATTTTCAAGACTCATGAATAAATAATGATATGACACAAATATGGTCCCTGTCTGGTACACAGGAAAAATATCTTGCCAGTACGCAACCTCAGATAGTTTGAGAAGCACTAAATAGGAATATATAGAATAATTTTCTACTGATTCTTCTACTCTTTAAGTGAGACACCAAATAAAATGGCTCTATGAGACAAGTCGCTTAATTCTTTTCTGGAAAGCTATAAGTTATGCACTGAAGTAACTCAAGCATCTAAGACTATCAATATATTTCTGCCTCGATATGGTATGACCTTTGTTCATTTCTAGTCTATTTGACATACTGCATAAATACTCAGTTCACATCTTTCCTGTTTATGTCTTTAGCATACAAATAAAGATCTGTATTTGTGGTTAACATGGAAACTGAAGCTTGCGTTCATGTCAAAATGATGTCTCCCCAGACTTAGGTAATAAATCTAGTCCAATGAATCAGCAGGAATTGATATCACGATAGAGAAAATGTCAGAAAGGGTGGAAGAATAACAGAATAAAGGAAATGGATGAGTAATGAAATATTCCATTAAGATATTTTTTTTTAATTATATTTTTTAAAAATGAGATATTTAAAAAAATTAAGATATGTTTTTATGAAGATTTTTTTTTAAACTAAGATATTTAAAAAAAATATTGAAAAAAGTCAAGATATTTTTAAAAAATGCAATATACATGTTAAAATATAGATAATGAAATAATGCAATGCAGAAATATTCATCAACAGCACATATTCCTCTCAAAAAAATTTATTTTATTTAGAGCAAATAAAAAAGCATCATTCAATGCAATCAAATAAACTGTTCATATGTATGAATAATATGTTTAGTCAATAAAATATAAAATTTTTATCATTAAGGGTTTTTGGACTATTGTCTTCATCTTTATTGTTATTTCCATTGGAAATAGCAATAAAGATGAAGACAACAGTCCGTAAACCATTAATGATAAAAATGATCTAGCTTCGTCTCAGAAATTTAGACAACTAAAATATAAAATATTCTATTTTTTCTTCTAACAAAACACAATGCTAAAGACATTTTGCAATTTTTCAAAAAGGTGGCAAATCTTATGATTCATGACCCTCATTAAGATAACACTCTAGTCACAATACCAACAAATGGGACACTGTATGATATTGACATAGAATTATTCTAATGTAAAATGTATGTCTTATATGCCTGGAAATATAGTTGATAGTTTAAAAATTAAGGTATTATATAGGAATACTTGAAACCATATAACTGTGTGCAAATTATTCATATTATGAATAACTTCTTGAAGTTATAATTGTTTACAAATGATTTTCATTATTTTTGAGAAATCATATAATTGCTTACAAGAAAACATTCTGACTTTGGCATTAAATAACCCAACAGAAGTTGATATGCTATAAAAGCAACCAAATTACAGCAGAAAATGTTAAAGAATAAAAATCAAAATCAAAAACTCTGGTCATTACAATTTTACTATTTAGACTCTAAGTTCTCATAATTTTTTCTGCCTTCATTTTTTGTGCTCACAAATTTAGACAAAAATGGATTCTTTAGAACTTCTATTCTATTTTTGAATCTCTAAGATGAAGAATTATCATTATTACATATTTATGTACTTGGATTTGTTATTATAGTTACATTTCTGCCATTGGACTTTTTGGTATTCATTAGGTACTGTAATAAGTAGTAAATTTCTGGGAATTTTGAATGCCCCTCTTTATTCAATCTATCATGATAGATTGTTCTCATTTTACAGTCTATGTTTATATATATATATATATATATATATATATATATATATATATATATATAATTTATATTTGTATTGTAACCAAACAAAAGGTTACTGAATGAGAAATAACCAAAACAAAGGTTGAGAATGAAATAGAAATCTTTATAGCATTGATGAAATACAATACTCACCAACAGCATGAATAAAGTACCCACTGTTAGTGGTGACTACTTAGTCAGAAAAATTACCTCCTCACAATAGTGTCCAACATATTTATGAGGAATGGGATATACCCATTAATGTTCACCAGTAGGATATATAACAATTAGTTAATTCTTTCTTTAGATATTACTTTCCTGTTTCTTTCACTAACCCTGAGAATATACAACTTCTTTGTAGACTACCATACCCACAGACTGAATTAATGATTACCACTTAACTAAAAAAGTTTTTGTCGACCGTAGTCAAGGGCAACCCGAAGGCTCCCTTTTCAATAGCTACTACACCAAGGTGTAGAGGAGGGCGCTACTCATTTCCCTGGATTGCTCCACGTTACTCTCAATGCGTACCTTATATTGCTGAGTGTTAAGCAAGGAGGTATCAAGTACCATTTTTAAAGTCTTTGGTATGACACAACTTGGATTTGAACCCAAGTGTCCCGGGCTATTGGTGAACACTCTACCTACAAAATACCCTTTAACCATTTTATTCTGTATTGGTAAACACTCTGAATTAGCATAAAAAATTATGTCTCAGTTCTCTAAATTTACCAAAATGTGTTTACATTATTATACTGACTTATTATCTACATAAACACACAAGGGTTCCTCACACATATCTAATCAGACAAGATCTACATTTTATCCAGTCTTTCATCAATCTTTTTTGCTGTGAACAGAAATAGTTTTGTGTTCTCTCTTATAAGGTCACTTCATTGCTTTGATGGCAGTTTTCTGGGCCTTCTGTAGGTAAAATCATTCTTGCATGACATAGCTGGCATTGCTTTTGCATACCATGTGACTAAATCAATTTGCTATTTCTTTCTTGATAATATCAGTGTTATTTTTTCCAAAATCGCTTCTTATATTGTCCATTTGCTTTAGTGGTGATCTTCTGGGTTTTCTGTTAGTAAAATCATTCAATACCTTTGGACAGATTACTGAAACACCCCTTTTAACCTGGACTAAAGAGTTTATGTAAATTTTAAGTGTACATAATATTTGGAATGAATAATAAGGTCTGTTTCAACATAATTGTACCTAAGCCGTCTCAGTTGCAGTGTACAATTTTACAGCCAATATCCCTTGCTACAACCCCATACAAGATTTAATGATCTATGTAAAGTGCAACCCACATTAAACCATAACAGATTGGTTTGTCAATGTGTGCTTCAGATGTATATCATTCCAACAGCCAAGATGGGATTTTTGGAGAGGTTTACTCCTCTCCAGAGTATAAGGGATTTGGGGATCTAGTTGATCTTATCTGCCCTTGGTTAGGATTTCTTAGTTCTGCAAGGTGCAAACACATCCTCCTCTCTGACAGACCAAAGTAAGCTGTCGGGAAGTTATTTTCAACAGTTACAACCAATTAAGACCCTTGTGATGTCACAGTTATCATCATAAGAAACAGCAATAATGATACAAGTTCAAATCCTGTACAAGGCTGCTACTATTTTTTACATGGTAATAATTCTCTTGGTAAAGGTATGCATCCAACAATTATCCCTCCAACTATAGATAAATAGTAAGGCAGACTGGGATATTTAACCTTGATATGGCAACCAATCTAGGAGAAGGAAAACCGAATTCAAACCAGATGTACTCTGCTTAGAAAATGGCCTAAGGTCGCATCTTGCTTGTGGCAGAGAGGTTGATTGATTACATACAATCCATCTATACAAGTAGTACAGGTCTACTTGGTACAAGTAACAGAGGAATTCTGATATGACCCATTGGCATATCATCTATATCTGTTGAAAGAATATTTGGTTTCATAAGAGTCCCCAAAATCAACATCTTTCTACTTCAAATTACTTATTTCAAATGTACTTCATTCATTTGAAATAAGTGATTCAAAGTGGAAAGAGAAAGTATATATACTTTCAGCAAAGATTAATAAAATACATTTGTTCCAATTTAACAGGTTACAAGAGTAGATTTAGTTTGATGATATATCAACCATTGTAAGTTATTTAATGCCAATTCCTGTTTTTCATATATACTAAATTTATGATTTATAAACACATTTTGTGGATACACACAGTTAAATGATGAAACAGTTCACAAAAGTAGGTTTAATGTTCAAATGAAATCATATTGTATAAGGTGTCTCAATATATATGGGACCCATGTGACTTCTAATAACTCTACTACTAATAATAATGTTGTGTTCTTTTGTATTTCAGATTTGAAAATAGTATACTATAACTACTAATCCTCAATCACAATAACTTGGACAAGAGAGGAAAAATAGTTTGTGTCACAACTTATTTAGAGACAAAAATCATTCAAAACTGTTTCAAAATAGATGCCACCCATTTATATGATAATGATTTATTTCTGAGACAAGAAACTCAAAAAAAGATTGGGTATCCTTGAAGCTAATATAATAACAATTAAAAAAAACATTGATTCGATGTCAAGCTCAAAAGATGCATTTTTTACAGGTGTTCCAAATGACTACCATTACACTCGTCTCAATAATAAATCATTATCATATTAAAGGGTTTGAATCTATTTTGAGATATCCTGTATATAGACAAAGTTTGGAGGCTTGTTATATGTAAAAATGAGTTGAAAATGAAAAAATGTATAACACAAAAGTTCCCAGTTCAAATCTTATCATATTTCTTATCATGTAAAAGCATTGAATACACAAGTCTCCTTAGCAATCACATAACAATTCCCCATTGAATCTTTCCATATTATTTATTTTGTAAAAGCATTGAATATACAAGTCTCCTTAGCAATCACATAAAAGCTCCCAGTTTAAATCTAACCATATTTCTTATCATGTAAAAGTATTGAAAAGACAAGTCTCCTTACCAATCACATAAAAATAAGATTTGATCCGGGGACTTTTATCAGCTAATTATAAGTCCCCTTGCCAAATCTTGCCATATATCTCATGTAAAAGCATTTGAAAAACAAGCCTCCTTATTTGTGTAAGTTAACAGAATTTTTACTCACCTGTATTGTGTATCTAATTGGGCAAGTAAAACCTGGGCAGAAGCAATGAGTTTATTTTTTTCTTGTACTAACCGGGTTTTCTCCTCAACCACCGCACATATAGAATTTTTATTTTCCTTTTCAATATTTACAATATCCTTCTGGAGAATCTCATTTCTGGCCTTCAGTTTATCTTTTGTTTTCACAAGTTCATCAAACTCAGCAAACACTTTATTAATTTCTTTTTCCAAAGAATTAAGTTTGTCTTCCCCTTCTTCAAGTTGGCTGTAAAGAATATTGTTTATATTACAAGTTTCTTCGTTTATTTTCTCTTGCACTCTTAACTTTGAAGTACTTTCATCTAATTCCTGCTTTAGTCTCATAATTATCTCTGACTGCTCCTCAATCCTCCATCTTAACAGGGATAAATCTGACATGACTCTGTTGTTAACAGAGACCTTTGATTAATTGCTGCAATGAAAAATAAAAGCATTCAGATACTCTTTATAATTTAAGCAATTTATATATGAGCCCAGTTGTAGGTTAAATAGTATCACTGCTGTTCTTCAACAAGGATGGCTTTTACACTAGATAACCCAAAAAGGTTCATATACCATTAAAAACAAAGCAACCAAACCAAAACTAATTCCTTTGAAAGATGCTCCAAAAGTAATGCTTTCTATTTATTTTCCCATAAACTACAACAGATGCGGGAAGCATAATAACACCGTTCAACCGAGCAAGGTTTTGGCTATGAAACATTATTTTTTCTGTATTATCATCATCATCATCATCAAGTCACACTGATAGCACAGATTTCCCTGACTCTCTCTCTCTCTCTCCATCCATCCCTATCACCTATCGCTCCTGGTTGTTATAAATTTTCATCCATACTGAACAAGAACCTGTGTGCCATGCTCATAAGACAGTTGCTCCAAAAGTAATCTCTCCCATTTCCTTGTTGGCAGATATTGGTGGTATGGCAGTAGAGATTGAACCTTTTCACCAATAATCCATAATATATTTGCCTTGTTACAAATAGCAGATGAGCAGCAACATAACAAAATGACATCAGATATGAAAGCAAAAGTGTATCATTGAATTTTTTTTTGGCAGAAAAATTTTCAATAATTGACATTCATCAATGCTTACTGAATATTCATGGGAACTGAACAGTGAATATGGAGCACAGTTAGGTGATGGATAATGCATTTCAATAGTAGTGATAGCAATGGGAACAACTAGTCACATTCAATATATCTGTCAATTCATAAAATGAAGTTTGCCTCGTTCAGCTTATGTGTATGATTTGAACCAATAAAAAAGGGATTATGCCATTGACATTTTCCAAACAAACTAGACCATCATCACTGTGAGAAAAAAATGATATGACAGTCACCACCATTAGCAATGGATTTTCACCAGCAATGATCAAGAGCTTGCATGGCACACTCATCAGAGAATCACTCCAAAAATAATGCTGCCTGTTTTATCATGCTAACCCATGTAAGAGGCAGATGTTGGTGGTATGATAGTCAAAGTTGAACCTTCTCCTGAATAACCCATAAATTTTTGGCCTTTTACAAATAGCAGCTGATTAGCAGTCTGGCAAAATAGTGTCAGAAGTGTATTATTGAAATCCTCCATGGAGAAAAATTTATACCTGCTGTGATATTCATTGATGCTTGTTGAATACCTATGAGAACAAAACAGTATATGAAAGCCAAGTTAGGCAATGAGTAATAAGTTTCAGCAATGATGACAGTGATGGGAGGGACGTCAAGTTCTGAACAACTGTCAACCCCCAAAAAATGACACTCTCTTGAGGGACCTAGAATATGTCAACTGCCTTTCCAACAAAGGAGTAAGATCCCTCCTCCCAAAATAATGGTGACCTAAACTACATCCAGTGGTGAGGTTGCAGTTTTAGAGCTTTGTAGCCATTACTCCCAAGCCCACTATGACTCAGAGTGGTAGTTAATACTTGTTAGGGTTCCAGCTATGAGTTAAATAGATCTGTTTGAGATGATAAAGTATTTACCAGTTTGAAATGATTATGAAGATATTTATAAGAAACCATAACAAGAGTTGGTATGCTGCAAAACCAACCAACCAAACCACAAAATGATCAGCATCATAATCAACTCATCTACACAAATTAGGCTGACAAAAGATGGACTAGGTTGGACAACATTTTCCTGGCAATTATACCATCACTGCTGTGAAAAATTGGTTTGCCTCCACTGGGGCAGATTTTTAAGAGTGCTAATTTCAGTCTTTTTTCTATCATTGCCAAAAATGCATAGCCAATGATTGTGACTATGTGGAAAAAACAGTGTTTTATAGCTGAAAACCTGTTCTATTGTATTTTCTATGGGAATAAACAGAAGACATTATTATTGTGGTTTGCTTACTTCTGACATTATACAATAAATAACAAATCTTACTAAGTGAGTTGAGACACCTTCAAGGCCCCCAAATCTATAGAGACACCCTCAGTTACCAGAAGAAATATAGAATCAGCAGATTTCATTTTTAAAAAGCTGACCTTGATATAGAAACTAATTATGTCTTTGTGAAAAGCATGAATCTACTTCTGCCTGAGGCACCAATGGTTGATAGAAAAGGAAGTAGCTGAGTGGACACTTGATCAAACCAAATTTCCCAAAACTACTTTACCTACAAAGGCAGTTGCAGCAAAAAGCTGTTACACCCAAAGTCACCCAGTTACACTTTTAGAATTGGCTAAGACTATTTGCATTCATTTCATACTAATGCCAGTGGGAAAAATATAAATTCATCACTTCTTCCTTTAGCTATAAAAACCATAGGATAGATTCGACTTTCTAGGTTTGGTGGATGACTAAATTCATAATTAGGGGCCAACAACCCTAAGCAAATCATGATGCATCGATATGAAAGCAAGTTCAAACTAATGACTGGAATCTGATTATGTTTCAATTTGTGCAGCTACTGATAATCTCAGACTTACTATGCTACTTGAGTTCATTTATGCTAATCGCTTGACAGCAACTACACAAGCAAGCAATACTGAACAAGTTCTGGAGGCAGCACCCCACAAAATAGCAGCTGTACGGCCACTTACCACCCATCACGAAAACTATTAAAATTAGACACACCAGACATGCAGGACACTGCTGGAGAAATAGCAATGAGCTCTTAAGTGATGTACTCCTGTGGACCTCTTCACATGGACGAGCAAAGGCAGGATGACCAGCTCAAACCTACATACAGCAGCTCTGTGCCAATACGGGATGTAGCCCTGAAGACCCGCCGGAAGCAATGGACAATAAGGAGGGGTGACGAGAGAAGGTCAGGGATATCTGTGCTGATGGCGCAACATGAGGATGATGAGGAGGATCTGCACAAACTTGACAGGACTTTATATATATATATATATATATATATATATATATATATATATATATATATATATATACATATATTTTGTTCTAGTTCCTTATTTTCTAAGGAATGATAAGAAAATGAGACAATGTTGGAGAGTAGGTCAGGGATATCTGTGCTGATGGCGCAACATGATGATGATGAGGAGGAGGATCTGCACAAACTTGACAGGACTTTAATATATATATATATATATATATATATATATATATATATATTTTTGTTCTAGTTCCTTATTTTCTAAGGAATGATAAGGAAATGAGACAATGTTGGAGAGTAGTTCACACCTCCACTGAGTTGTCAATAATCTAATTTTTAAGTCTTTATCACATTTACTGAGTTGCGTCCAAATCTTTTTCTGCTTTCTATACAGATCCATAGTGGGCTAAATTAGCCATTTTGTGAATTGAACATGGAAAATTTATGAAAAATTATAAACCTTACAATGGGCACATGTTTATGGGTCAGAATTTCATCATTTAAGATCTCAGCTCATTATTGGAAAAAATTTAATATTTACAAGACTTTTGACTCACACTTAAAAATGCAAAAAAATTCAAAAAGGTCAATTGGCAATATATACCACACATCACTCATTTGACACCTAGGGTGGTGTAATGGTTAGCAAGCTAGACTAGCAAACCTTTACAAGTGAGTTCGAGTCTCATTGGGTGTCCTATTCATTCAGCCTTGTGCCACATTGAAGCAAAAAGCTTAGTAAATTATCATTACACTCACTTTCAACATTCAACATAGACCAAAACTCAGAAATAGGGAACTCTTTAATCCAATATAAAGATTATTTTTGATAACTTGTTATGATCAAATTTTTATAAATGCCTTCAAACAAGTGATAACTTTTGTCTGAAAATAGGTAACTAAAGTCTTTGATTCCTTGAATTAGCCAATTCACAAGTCAGTTTCTACAACTGTGCTACTTCAAATACAGCAATGTAATTATTACTGATGTTTTTGCAGCAAAAGCAATTTTGGCTTTGTGGAGAATCCCCATAGTGCAGAGGCTAACCTGCTAGACTGCAACATCATAGTGAGTTTGGACTCCAGTCACACTACTGTGTTCACTTTCAGACTAATATTCTTGTCCCCCCCCCAGTTATAGGTTAAATTGTATCATTACTGTTCTTTCACAAGAATCGCTTTGGCATTAAATAACCCATGAAGATTGATATGCCATTAAACAAAGAAACCAAACCAAACCAAATCAATTCTGGGTCCAATATATCCAAGTAAACCAAAAATATAATTGGTAAATTTTTTTTTTCTATTATGTGGATTCTTCATGTGTATTTACCAGCCCCTCCGCACAAGCAGGATGTGACATTAGGTCAGTTTTATATGGAGTTTAACAAGTGTGAATTCAGAGTTTTCCTTCCCCTAGACTGGTTACCTAACCAAAGCTGAAGTCTGACCTACTATTTACCAATAGCTGGAGGGAGAATAATTGGATTCATACCTTTCCCAAGGGTACTAGTGCTATGTGAAATGCAATCAGCCTTGTCCAAGAATTGAACTTGTGTCACCATGTCTATGTCCTATGACAATAACCATCACAACATGACCTCCTCCTATGTGGATTCAAACTATCTATTTACCCAATCCCTCTACCTCAGGTGGGATGTGACACAAAGTCAACTGTTAAGCAGAGTTAAGCTGGTTTGAATTCAGTATTTTTATTCTCCAAAACTAGTTGCATGATCAAGGCTAAAAACCCAGTCTGCCCTACTATTTTCTCATAGCTGAGGAAGAACAGTGAGATTCATGCCTTTCCCAAGGGTATTAGTTCAAAGTGAAATGCAAACAGCCTGATCCAGGATTTGAACCCTAACCACTATTTCTATTTCCTATAACACTAAACAATGCACTAAGTATACCTCTTTGTTATGTTGATAAGTAGGTTTAAGGGGAATCAAGCAATTCATGACAGAACTTGAATAATAAGAAATAGTTTGTCAGTCCTCTATAGACAGCTGAACAATTTGATGTAGAGCTACTAAATTTGTTATGTCTACTTACTAGACTGGTAAGAACCTTTTTATTCCCTAGCTATGAGTTAAATAGTACCACTACTGTCCTTCTACAAGGATGACTTTAGAATTAAATAACCCATGAAGATTTATATGCCATCAAATAAAGAAACCATAGGTTGGTGAGGATTGACCTAAAAAAATATTTCTCATTCCTCAGAAGAATTGATCACATTAAGAGAGAGTCTCTAACAATAAACAATAATCAGGATTTGAACTTAGTTTGGTTTGGTTTGGTTTTGTTTTATGGCATATCAACCATTGTTGGTTATTTAATGCCAAATCTTGTTTTTACATATATTATTAGATATATGATTTGTAAACACATTTTGTAGATACACACAATTAAATGATCAAATAGTTCTATTTCTAACTATTCAATTTAGCATAAATGATCAAATAGTTCTATTTCTAACTATTCAATTTAGCATAAGGCATTTGTTTGTACACAGTTTAAATGTCAAACAGTACTATTTGACACATAGATATGACCCTATTAGGTGCTACCACCCCGAGCCAGGGTGAACCTGGGAGCAATGGCTATGAAGGAGAAGGAGTACTCTACATTCCCCAAAGCTCCAGTATTACTGGAGCCTTACCATCAGATTGTTTAGAGTTATATCTAGGACACTCATTGGGGCAGTCTTAACCCGCTGCAGAGGTGCAGTTGGGGTATTCTACAGCCCCTACCGACTGGGCTATGAGAACTTGGGTTACCTCTTTCATTTCCTATTAGCAATAAATGTTACATCAAGTGTGTCTTGTTTGAAATAGAACTGTTTTTACATTTAATCGTGTGTAAACAAAAAAACTGTACTTATTCTAAACTGAATTGTTTAAAAGAGAACTGTTTTTATGTATAAAAATGGATTTGGCATTAAATAACCTACAATGGTTGACGTGCCATAAAATCAAAACAAACTAAACTAAGTGCATCTCCTTTATTTTTTTATAACCTATAAACTTAATTTGTGATATTTTTCATAGTAACCAATAAACTTAATTCGTAATATTTGATAAAATATGAATAAATTTATAATGAGAGAAATAGTTGATATTTTTCTTGAAAATTTGGAAAATTAAATTCTGTATAATTTGTTACCTCTTGCCACACTACTCTATCGGGGCTGTAGAATATACCATCTGCACCTCTTCAGAGGAGTAAGATCCCTACCCCAGCAAATGTCCCACATATAACACTAAACTGCATAAGATGGTGAGGCTCCAGTCCTAAAGTTTTGGGGGAATACAAAATGCCTCTTCATCACTATTACTCCCAGGTCCACTCTGACCCAGATTGGTAGTATCTGTTAGGGTCCCATCTATGGGTCAAATAGAACTTGATAGTCGAAAAGATCTGGTATAGTACCTCAAGGCAAGTCCTAGGTAGTAATTTACAAAGCTCTTTGCTTTGATGTGGCACAAGGCCGAATGAATGGGGTGCCCAATGAGACTCGATCTCACTCGTGTAGGTTTGCTTGTCTAACTTGCTAACCGTTACACCACCAGAGATGCCCAAAGGCAAGTCCTAGGTAAATGACACAGGAACAATTAAGAATTTTAAATAGTATCCATTCTCCTGCTGCTGCTGTTGCTGTTAGGAACCGTCCATTAAGTTTGGAAGGGGTGATAATTATATTAGTTTCAATAGTTTGCAGAACTGTTCAATCATTTACAAAGGATTATAATCATTAGTTATTGTTAGTTATTTCAAACCATAGTGTATTTTTGGTTTCTTTGTTTAATGGCATATCAACCTTCGTGGGTTATTTAATGCCAAAGCCATCCTTCTAGAAGAACAGTAGTGGTACTATTTAACCTATAGCTGGGAGGATAAGGGGGTTTTATACCTTTCCCAAGGGTATTTGTCTGAAAGTGAATGTAATAGCACAACTGGAATCCGAACTCACTTACTCCTCAGTCCATCACTTTCACCATTACACCATGAGGGCACCCTTCCCATACGGCTGAGTGTAAATTACATAGGAATAAAAAAGTAAAAATTTGGCGGCCGTAGTCAAGAGCAACCCGAAGATTCCCTTTACAACAGCTACTACACTGAGGTGTAGGGGAGAGCGCTACTCCTTTCCCTGGATTGCTCCACTTTACCCTTGATACATACCTTATATTGCTGAGTGTTAAGCCAGGAGGTATCAAGTACCATTTTTAAAGTCTCTGGTATGACGCGACATGGGAATGAACCCAGGTCTCTCGGACCATTGGCGAACACTCTACCCACTAAGCCAATGAGCCGGTTACATAGGAATACTTGATAAATAAAATTACTAATGTTAAACAGCAGTAAATTTCAAGTATTTATCTGTGTACAAATAAATAAGCTCTAACATCTCATTTAAAATAAAATTACCTAAAAACTTTTCACCCACAAATCATATATATATATAAACAGGATTTGGCAGCAAATTACATGCAAGGATTGATATGCCACAAAAACCCAACCAACATGGTTTCACGCTGATTATTGTTTGCTAGAGACTCCTCTCAAAGAGAGCCCTACTTTCCCCATATGGAAGAAAAATACAAAGTTACCAAATTTGATAGATCTACATGAAACCATCTGGTTATTTACAAAGAACAAACTCTTTCTAATTATGAGATGGATTTCTCTTCTCAAGGTCTTTAAATTCTTTTTATGCTTTATGCATTAAATAATGCAAATATGAAATGTGTTCAAAAAGTATGAAGACTCAAGACAGAAATGTTGCCCAGTCGGCTGGGGCTGTAGAATAAACTGACTGCACCTCTGCAGAGGGGTAAGACCCTCCCCCCTAACGAGTGTCCTGGATATGACACTAAACAATCTGATGGTGAGGTTCCAGCAGTGCTGGAGATTTGGGGAATGCGGAGTACCCCTTCATTGCCATCGCTCCCAGGTCCACTCTGGCCCGGAGTGGTAGCACCTGATAGGGCCCTAACTAACAGCATACTTATGCTAAAATGAATTGTTTGAGTAAACTGAATAACTAGAAATAGAAATGTTTTTGACAATTAAACCGTACTTACATTTAAACTGCGTGCTTATGCTTAACTGAATTATTTGAAATAGAACTGTTTTTCAACATTAAAACTGTATTTACACTTAACCAAATTGTTACATATAACTGCTTGAATAGTTTGAAATGGAAATGTTTTTGACAATTAAACTGTGTACTTATGCTAAACTAAATTGTTTTAAATAGAACAGATTATTTACATAAAAATGGATTTGGCGTTAAATAACCTACAAAGGTTGATATGCCATAAAACCCAACAAACCAAACCATCAAGACAGAAATGAAGAATGAATGAATTTTCTTCAAAATAGTCCCCTTGGTATTCTCTAAAAAATAAACTTTTACATTAATTAATACTAAAATAACTAACCAAATTCAATTAAATTTCTAGAGTATTTTTCAACAAAAATTTTTGGAAACAATGTTTTGGCTAAATCAACCACATCTTTATTTCATTTTATGAAATCTCCATTAAATATCATCTGTATGCTAAAAACATTTACTTTTCTGTAAAGACCACTCTTGAATATGCTGACTTCATCTCTTGCAAAGGGGTAAGACCCCATCCCCCAAAAAGGAGGTGTCCTAGGTATAATACTAAATTGTATCTAATGGTGAGGCACAAGTTGTGGAGATGTGTGGAATACAGATTACTCTTTCATTATTATTACTCCTATATTCACTGGTTCAGAGTAACAGTATCTGTTAGGGTCCCATCTATGGGATAAATAGATCTGTTAGGATCCCATCTATGGGATAAATAGATCTGTTAGGGTCTCATCTATGGGTCAAATAAATCTGTTAGGGTCCTATCTACAGGTCAAATAGAACTGCTTGACTGTCTGAATTGTGTGCAAACAAATGACTTATGCCAAATTGAATTGTCTAAAATAGAACTGTTTGATCATTCAACTGTGTGTAATGACGGATGTTTAATTGAATTGTTAGTGATATATAGCAATACTTGGAACCATTTAACTGAGTGCAAAAGAATGAATTTAGGCTCATTTAGAAATATTATCAACAAAATGTGTTTGCAAATCATATATATTTAATACATATGTATAAAGAGGATTTGGCATTAAATAACCCACAAGAGTTAATATGCCATAAAACCCAACCAAACCAAACCATGAACAAACAATGAATGAAATTCCTTAACCTATAGGCATAAAATAACCCTAGATGCATTGTCATATTATTAAAATAAATGAATCACTCATTTTCTGTAAAGATATGTTTGTATTCCTAATTGATTGCACAATAATAACGCTGTCACCACTGACTAAAATGTTTGATTTAATCCAAGGTTTTTTTTTAGTTTAATTTTGTACTTAATCTTTAGTTGTTGGGTATTTTGTCTTGTCATAAACATTGTTGAAAATTATTATATGCAACTTTTTTTAAATACTGTCAACGTCCGATAAAAGAAGTCTATATATATATATATATATATAATATAGTAAATGTAACAAATATAATGGAACATAGAGGGTAACTTTTTTTTTGCGAATATTACCATATAGTACAAAAAGTTTTTTTTTTTTAAAGAGTTATAATGGTTATCGTTGTAGGAAATGGACATGGCAACACAAGTTCAAATCCTAGACAAGACTGATTGCATTTCACATAGCACTAATACTCTTGGGAAAGGTATGAATCCAATTATTCTCCCTCCAGCTATGGGTAAATAGTAGGACAGACTAGGTTCTTCGGCCTTGGTGAGGCAACTAGTCTAGGAGAAGGAAAACTCTGAATTCAAACCTGTTAAACTCTGCTTAAAAAAAATTGACCTTGTGTCATATCCTGCCCAAGTGGAGGGGTTGGTAAATATGGTTATTACAATCACATCCAAAAAAGAATATTTAAAAATTTTCATGCTAAAATCTTTAAATAATCAAATTGAATCAAGACTCTTTTTTAAAAAAATAATAAATTAGAATTTTTTATGGAAATATGTCAAATTAAATCAATAGACTTTCCACATGAATACAATCAAACAATTTTATAGACTTATTTGGTTTCAAAGTTCAATGACTATTTTAAATAAATAATGAATTTCGCCTTCTTGCAATCTAATAAACGATCAACGGTAGGAGAAAAAAAATTATATACAGTGAAATACAAACCAAGTTACACTCGCTACGATCACCATAAACAAAACGTTGTCATGACAATAATGGTGGGTTTTTTTCAACTCAGAAGATTTACATAAGGGAAATAATCGCGTCTTTTCTGCAAAGTAGTTTCCCTTAAACCAATCTTTTCTTTCTTTTTTTGGAATTTTTAAATCTATTTTATTTTACTAGAATCTCAATTCAGTTTATTTCTGAATGATTTTAGTCGGAAATTTTTTTTCTAGCTATAAATTATCAAGTATTCCAATCTAATACTACTACAACTAATAATAATTTCTTTGCACAGCTATATGGTATCATAACAAAAAAGGAAAATTATGTTGGAATCGAGACAAAGTTTCTTTTCTTTTTTTACCGTAGAATAGAAATAGATAAATGTTTTTGTTTTGTTTTTCACTTCACGCACTTTCTCAGTAAGTATGCTAATTAAAATTTTCCTTAAAGGGAGGTAATCACGTTTTTTTACAGTGTTGTTCCCCTTAGACTTTTTATATCTATATTTTTTTACTAGAACCTCAAATCTCTATTTAGTTTTGAATTTTTTTCTTTCCATAGAAAATAAAAAATTATCAGTAAGAACTTTGAAACAATTATATCTATATATTCATTAACATTCTCATATTTGTATACATAACCTTGATCAAAGCACCTTTGAAGCTCTTTTTAAATGTTGTGAAGCTAAACTGTCATATTTCTTCTAATGTCCTCAAATCTTACAAGCGAGATGAATTTTCAGTTTAGGAACCAAGAGAAGAGCTAGGTATGGTGAATAAGGAAAGTGCTACATTTATACAATCCTGTTTCACTAAATAAATCTCATTCAAAATGTATTAATTATTTTACTTTTTTTTTTTTTCTTTTGGCACTGAGTTGTCTAGATATCACTTCATTATATAAGTTACTCAGCTATGCACAAATTTTTATTTCAATTTATAAATTAAGAAATTTTTAGTTTCAATACTTTCTGATTACACTTCATACACACAAAAAAAAAACAATCAGATCATTATAATACAGATAGTAAAAGCCATTATAAAGACAAGTAATCAATCACCATACTAGTCGAGGTTTAAAGTGTGGTAAGGGTAACCCAAAGCCAAACATTTTTCAAGACCTTATTTTTCTGATGCAAGTATCATTGAGGAACAAGAAAAATTTTAGTAAATGGGCCAAAGCCTGGCTCATTGAACAAAACTTTTTGTTCCCCAATGATAGAAAACTTTGCAGAACAATCCATAACCAAAATTTTAAAAGTAGGTGGTATAAATACTAAGCTTAAGCGAGTCTGGCACAAGGACACATCTTGCTCAAGTATCTATCCTAAATGAATTAACAAAAGGAAAGTCTTATATTTTTTTTTTAAAAACCTGATGGATAAATGCTCACAATGAATTAAAAGTTCATTATACAAGGAGCAATTAAAAATTAAAGACTTGTGTACACCTGAGTAATTTTCAGTAATCATATCTAGATGAATCATTGCCAGTTTGAAAAAAAAAAAAAAAAGTTTTTGGCAAAACAAGATTAGGCAAGTATATCACCCCACCCCGTACTTACACCAAGATTCCAGCAACTTTTCTTGTTTCCTAAACTAAACATTCACCTTAAGGTAAAATTTGAGAAACGTAGGATATAAAAAAAAAGAACGACACAGCTTCGAATCATATGAAAAGTGGAGTTTCAGGTGCCACAACAATTTATATAATGTTTATTTTCTTCAAAATACTTTTGGCATTCAAAACAATTCATTCATTATTGTATTAGTGTCAATACTTTTTGACCATAAATATTATTCTTTGGTCTAAGTTGTGAAATTTAATAAAGAGTTTAACAATAGTAAGAGTATTTCCATTCTATGCATAGCTCTGAATATTCTCTATGTCACTCTTCATAACTGTTAAGATTTGTTTCATGACTATAAATAATTTAGCTCTACTTTTTGTTTTACACATATTCTATCTGGGTAAATACAGCTTCAGTCTTGATACTTTTTGAACACAATCTGTTTATCTTGTACAAACCTTGAAAAACTCAACTTTCAAGTGATTCATTTGAAGCAGTTTATTAATAACTTAAAAACAAACAAAAATTAAGAAAAACAAATTTTATTGAAATTTTATCACAAAAATTCAATTTTCAAATCATTTTTCAGCATAAGAAAAGTCTATGATTTTTATTTACAGAGAAAGCCCTTTTTTTCTTATATTCCATTTTATTAAGGCTTCTAAAGGGCATTGAATTTAGCAAACTTATTAACTAAGTTGTTTTATGGATGCTATTTTCAATGAAAAATAAGATTTTAAAAATTTTCAGTCAAAAAAGAAAGAAAAAAAAAAAAGATATATTGCATGTAAATTGGTCAGTGGAAAACTGGTGCTACAAGCATGTGACCATATTCAGCTGTGATAATTATCAAGAGGATATTCCCAATAGAAATCCGCCTGCAAATCCAGATGCCAGGAAAACATTCTGTTCGAAAAATGTAGAAACCTACAAAAATAAAACTCAAATAATTAGAAAACAAGGAGACGGCTTTTAACAAAGGATAAACTTTTACAATGTACTCATATCTTCCAATTTCAAAACATCATCTCAGCAGACCTATCGATTACAATCATCTTGAATTAGTTTTAAATGTTTTTATCATTATATTCACAACATATGGCCAATGCATCCATTAGGCCTTCAAGACTTCAAACTGAACCCTTTATTTAATCTATGGGGGTGAATTGTTCTAATTCCATGAAACATGACTGAATACAAGCATTAACCTATAGTAAATATTCCTTGTTATTTTTACCTGTAGTCAGGATTGAATCTACACATTCCAAATGATTTCACTTAGAAGTTTATTAACCAAACACCTATATTAATTATGCTACATGTCCAGTTTGACAATTCAGATTGAAGTTTTGGGACTTATAAACCTAATGTTTTTATCAACACTATGAGTTACTACTATGTACGTTTTTTTATCTAGCCTTTTTGATTATTGGTTCCCATATTGTACTCAGTCTCCACAACAGGTCACTGTAGCCCAACATGTATGCTGCTTCTTTAAGACATCTTATTCTCCAATATTCTCTATTCTATGTCAAAGACGTAGCCAAAAAGATTCCAAAGACATGTCGTCCATATGATATCTAGGTAATATTCAGGAATGGCTAGATTCTTCAAAAATCTCTCAAGTCATGACCAAGAAAGTTGTGGTAAAGTATACAAAAGCAAAACCTGCCACCTACTAAATACTAAAAATAAGGCTAGAGGAACATCGACAAGTTGGGTATGGCTGACTATACCATCTGCCCTTATGGGATGAAGTCAAAATAATAGATTGGGAAGAATGTTGTAGAATAAGAAATCTTAAAGAAGCAGCACATATGTTGGGCTACAGTTACCTATTGAGTAGACCAAGTATAGAGGTGAATATAATATGGGAACCAATAATCAAAAATTGCAATATGAGCTAAGGTAAAAATTTGTACATAATAGTAATAAAAACATTAAGTTTATAAGTCCCAAAACTTCACTCTGAATCAATAAAGGGTTCAGTTCTAAGTTCAATAAGAAGGTTGAAGGATTCATCAGCCCAAACCTTGTGAATATTACAAAAGATAAAAATTATCAAACTTCATTTCAAAATTATTATCTATTATCATTTTTCACATTAGTTCCAAGCACACCAACTACAACTGATATCATGTCACTTTTATGTTTCATTGCAATTTCAGCTCTGGCAAGATACAAGTATTAGTTGCTGTAACAGCAAAGTTGACAAATTTGTTTTTTTTTTTCTTTTCATTAATTAACACAAGGTCTGGTCTTCTGAGCAAGATTTGGTAATCCATTTATATCTCAAAGTCCTAAAGGATTTTATGCATCTTTTAATCTCTTACACAATTCCCAGTGGATTGCCTTTCCTGGCTTATAAACCTACACGAGTGAGTTCGAGTCTCATTGGGCACCCCATTCATTCGGCCTTGTGCCACATCGAAGCAAAGAGCTTTGTAAATTACTATGATACTTACTCTTATATTCCTTCCTTTTGTGCTAGATTGCGGTATTCATTTATGATTGACTGTTTCATCTCTATCACTACATAACCTACACTTGCTATTCTGTTGCATATTATCAATTTTTGCTTTAATATAATTAATCCTTATTCTATTATTTTGTGCTACTATTAATGGAGATTCAGTTTCTCTCTTGAGATTTCCCCTTAACACACAGGACCTCCACTTTGTGAAACTTTAAAAAAAAATCATGGATTCTTTAGTTTTAGATCTGAGTTTGTTTTTATATTTAAAGATCTCAAAGCAGTGTTTCTTATATTCTTTAACAAACTCTCATCATGTTAGATATAGAAATGGCTTTGGTTTGTATCTTGGTAAGTATTTACCAAACCCTCTACTTTGAGCAGGATGTGACACAAGGTCAATTTTTAAGCTGGTTTGAATTCAGATTTTTCCTTCTCTTAAACTGCCTGCCTTACCCAGGTTAAAGAACCCAGTCTGTCCAATTTACCTATAGCTAAGAGGAAAACAAGGAATCATGCCTTTCCTAACGATATTAGCACAAAGTGGAACTCAGTCTCATGTAGGATTTGAACTCAAGTCACCGATTCCAATGACTGTTACACTAAACACTTCTCTGTAATTTAGTGAATATCTTGGATAGAACTACCTCTTACAAAGTTGCCATCAAAATTCTAGCAGTTATTTTAATTATTAGAAAACAAGTCTTATACAAACACTAAAACTGTTTATATAAAAGCAACAGTTATTATTCACAAGATCTTAGTATTGGTTTACAAGCGAGATATATGTGGTCGTGTCAAATAAATAAGCATTAGTTGAAATTTGTAGGAAACGGAAATAAGATGACTGATATGTGAGAAACTGGACTGCTATCATCATTAATTGGCAAGACAAAACTGGGATTGGCTTGTCAAGTAGAATTTCTAGTTGTACATTGGTTTGTAGGTTATAATGAGTAAATACTGGGAATTGTGTAAGAGATTAAAATTTGAACAGGCTGACAAATGGTATATGCACAAAACTGAATCTGTCCTGAAGAATAAGATGCATAAAGTTCTCTCAGACTTTGAGATATAAATGGATCACCAAATCTTGCTCAGTAGACCAGACTCAACATTCCCAAAAGGTTTCTGATAAGAGACACTTGCAGAAGTCACTTAAGTTATACCAATCAAAATGTGACTAACATCGAAGATGAGGAAACTAGTCAGAGTACACCAATTTATAATAATGATACATCCTCATCTCAAAAATTCAGACCAAAACACTTCAATGATATTAGCTAGAATAGAATCTGTTTGAAGGCCATTAATATATTATATTCTGACTTCAGTCTTCCAGTCAAAATGGAATCCATTATAATATAAAAGATTTTGAAATATTTTGCAACATTTTTTTTAGCTCGGGTTCAAAAAGAATATCAGAATATGAAATTAAAATAAATAAATAAAATCATGAAAATATATATCATGTCCATTTTGTTAACTAAAAGAATCTTAATTTACATGATGGATATGCAAACTGTTGTTTGAAGGAACAATTACTATTAGTAGTTATATAATAATCAAATGCTCTTCTCATTATGTACGTTTTTATACAAATTTCTTTTTCTCTCTAGATAGATAAGTGCACAATTATTAATAAATAAAGAAGTACTTACATTTGCAGCGAAATTGGGGTATGCTTTCCGAGTGTCTCTTTCAATTGTTTTTCGGGCTTTATACATGCTTTTCTCGATCTTAGTCCAGTTGACCGTCACATAACCTTGGTGTTGGGCCACCTTGCAAAATAGAAAAATTAACAGCAAATTTAAATAAAACACAATCCACTTTCAGACCAATACAAAAAAAAAAAAAGAATTTCCAATCATTCTCTTTAATATTTCATGTGTGAGTAAAAAATTCAAAACTTTTTTTTGTTATGTTTTCAAGTTGTAATTCATATTTTAACAATGTATCCTAACAAGTTGATAGTTATTAAGAAAAATGCAGTTATAGTCAACTGCACAAGTTATTTAAACGATAAGAACAAGCAGTGGAACCCTCAAGTCCATCCTCTTTTAATACTATTCCGTCATTTTTTTTTTTAAAAGCTACAATAAGAATTGTTAATCTTATATCCTCTTATATAAATTCTGAAACTCACAGTTTTTAATTGAATAAGATAACATGATGGTTGATGAATTTATCCTTTTTTTCGTGCCTTATCAACCTGAAAAGTGTAACTTTATTTGTATCTATAAAGATAGTCTTTTTTAAATAGTTTGTTATAAGCAGTCTTACCTGCAACAGCAGTAAACTTGTACCAACAGTTGCAGCAGCAACTTTGCCGACCTTGGCAAAAAGCATCCCTGCACACCTAAAGAGAAAAGTGGGAAAATATTATGAATAGGTAAATATTAAAATTTAACCATTTTTTTTCTTTAAAAAAAAAAAAAAAAATTCACCAAAGTTTAAAGAAGCATTCTATTATTTCTTACAGGAAGTAAGCAGTGACACTAAAAAGGACTACCCAGACATACAAGATGCTGCTTTGGGAGAGGCACCACTTCCAGATCTTGCTCAGGATTAAGACATAGGATTTAAGGGCTACAGACCAGAGGTTTCTGAGAGCCTCCAGTGATTAAGTGAAAAGTTATTTCCTTTGTGAGGGCAAAATTATAGTATAAGTATTCTAAATCATTTATTTTAAAAGGGCTTAACATATCCTAAATATTTTTTAATCTACCATAATCATTTGTGCATAATACATACTTTTTTTTTTTTAGATTTTTAAGCCCAAAAGCTAGGGGTGGATACTATACACGAGAATTAAATATTACCTCTTTTCAGATATGTGCATCAACATATTTAAGATAGCATGACTGAAAATAAGTTACATCTATGATCCAAGCTAACCAATGTGTAACAAATACTTGTTTTATACGACTACAGAGAAATAGCCACTGGAATGTGTTAGTTTCTAATTTGTTTCTTCTATTGTGAATCTATTTACACTTTCATGTGAACACGTCCTTGCAGTTGCACTAAATACTGAGTAAATTTTCTGTTTCAAAAGATTATACAAATTCTTAGTTTTAATCGATACTAACCAGATAAAAAAATTGAACAAATGTTAAATTCAGCTGCTACAAGTTCCAAAAAGTCAATGTGTATTATACACAAGAGATGTTTTTTTCTAGAAGAGTGTGTACAACTAATTACAGTTAACAGAAAAATATAGAAATCAGCAGCAGTTTGCTTAAAGATCATAAAGTAAATAAGGGATTTGTAAAAGTGTTTCCTTGTCTTAGCATCCAGAAAAACATACCACAAAATATAAAAGATTCTATCACTTTAGACACAAGAGATAAATTGAATTCAGAATGGCCTGACCTGACTTGTGATGACATGGTAAAATCAATAAAAAGATTTTTTTTAAATAAATTGGTGCCAACTTGTCTGAGTTAGACATATTGAATGTGGGTTATCAAGAGAATTCCATTCAGAACAATGATCCTTGTGTCTATAAAGTTTGCTGATCAAAAGCCACAAAGAATATTTGATGAAAAAGGATAAACTGATTTTTCATTAAAAAAAAAACATCTTACTGTTTCCCTACATTAAATCATTTGAAATTGTTTAAAAATTAAAAAAAAATTTATTTAAACTTTGATGTTGAATACATCAAAGTTTAAATAAAATTTTTTTTTTATTTTTCATATTAAAGTTAATTCAAATATCCTGTGTCAAATTTAAGCAATCAGCCCAGGGTTGCCAATTTAGATGTAATTTTTGAATATTTTTTATTCTAGAACTTTCAAATTTGAAAAATTAAAAAATAATTGGTAACACTGGAATTAAAAACATGAATTTTTTTTTTTTTTTTAAATCGTATATTATCAACACTGGACTCACAAAATCTAAAAAACAAAAATATGAAATTTGCCAATACTGAAACAATGAAAATATATTTTTCTTTCAACATTAAAAGCTGTCAAAGACTTTAATGAACTAAATAATGCCATTGTTTTGACATTTAAGAGACTAAATTTCAATAAGTAATCATTTTAAAAAATAACTAATGTAATCCTTGGATATTTAAAATAATTATTCTTTAGGACACTAAAAACATGATAAACATTGAAATTCACTTTAAATAAACTTTGAGAACATAATTAAAATATTTTTTTATTTAATTTTCCTTCTTTCAAAAGTCAACAGTTTTCATAAAATATATTTCTTAAATAAAAGATGAAATAGTTAAATAAAACATTTTCATGGTCAAAATCTGTTTTTAAAAGTAAAAATGACCATACATATGATTTATTTATTTTCTTATGAATTTTTATTTCTTTCTATTAAGGCAAAAAATTTGGCAATATTTTGGTATGTGCTAATTTGTGGCACTTATATCATGTGACCAAAATCATTCAAGCCATGGGTTTTGTAGTATCATGCTAGTTGGTGTGCTGACACATTATCCATTACTTTACTTCATGTGTGATTTGAAAGCTACACAGATGAATGTGCAATGTAGTCTAATTCGAGAATTTATGATTTACAAGTTCAAACTGAGCCATAACACAGTAGAAGCAATCAAAAACATTAGCTACACAAAAAGCTAAGGTGCAGGTGATCACAGAAGAGCAACCAGATGGTTCAAGAAATTTTGCTTGGGTTGCAAGAACTTTAATGATCAAGCAAGATTAGGTAGGTCTAAAACTCTGGATCCCAAAGCCATCCTCGAAGCTATAGAGGCAAATTTGGCAAGTAGCACTCAGAGAGTAACAGGCAAGTTCAACATCTCACAGACCAATGTGG
This sequence comes from Sepioteuthis lessoniana, assembly GCA_963585895.1. NCBI lineage: Eukaryota > Metazoa > Mollusca > Cephalopoda > Myopsida > Loliginidae > Sepioteuthis > Sepioteuthis lessoniana. The sequence continues at coordinate 72,658,835 of OY757919.1, forward strand.
TGAGTCACCTTCATGACCCCAGCAAAAGCATCCACAGCTGCTAAATTGTGCCTTCTATCAAAATATTGTAAAACTTTTGACTTACCCTAGTATTTAATTGTTAACAATTTAGCCTTGAACTTTTTAGCCATTTTGGTAAAAAAAATTGTATCTTAACTCATACTATTTGCCTTTATACAATGTTAAAAAAAAAATAAATAAAAAGATAAAAGTTACCTATAAAAAAAATTGATAAAACACAAGACAACAAACTTAAATTGTATCATAAGATTGTTTCATTTTGAACTACATATAGTTTAGGCATTTTGGAGAAATTTGTTTTCAAGAAAATTCTATTTTAATTGTGGTTAGCTTTGTAAAATAAATTTCATATTTCTTGAACTTTTTCCCTTTTTAACATATCACTGGGGCCTCACAATATCTGTTAGCCCTAGGGTCCTACATAGTCTTAATTTGGCTTTGATCCTGATTCTCAGCAACAATCAACCTTGTGTTATCAACATGTAAGGTAGAAATTAGGAATTCTCAGCTACAACACTAACCTTTTCCCCATCACCTCCAGCCTCATCATTGAAAAGATGAGAAAACCTGTGTAGAGGAAGATATTAAAATGATGGAGGAGGTTGTGCATGCCATTAGCTATACTATCTTGGCTTGCATAGCTGAAAATCCCCTGACACAAGAAGCAGCAGCAGCAGCTATGCAAGACTTAGCATCTTGCCAGAGCAACTTACAGTTATTTATATTACAAACAACCAGTTAAGATTTCAATGGTTCTCAACTGCCAAGAACGAAGTTGATAAAAAAAACAAAAAGATTAAATAACAATATTTCTGGAATACAAATTAGTCCAGGTTAAAAACATGGTAAGGGTAACCTGAAGCCAAATGTTTTTTTTAGACCTTATTTTCCAACGCAGGTATCATAAGGGAACAAGAAAAGTTTGGGTAAATGAGCCAGGCTGTGTTTTGCTTTGGTGGAAAAAAAATGTAACTAATATTCAAATTATAAGATTTATTATTAAAAAATAAATTTAATAGTCAAAATTACAATTATATTTACCCAATCCCCCCACTCGGGCAGGATATGACACAAGGTCAATTTTTAAGTGGAGTTTAACAGGTTTGAATTCAGAGTTTTCCTTCTCCTAGACTAGTTGCCTCACCAAGGCTGAAGAACCTAGTCTGCCCTACTATTTACCCATAGCTGGAGGGAGAATAATTGGTTTCATACCTTTCCCAAGGGTATTAGTGCTATGTGAAATGCAATCTGAACTCATATCGCCATGTCCATTTCCTACGACGATAACCATTACACCAAGGGCACCTCCGAGTCAAAATTACAATTATATTTAACAAAAATTTTTAGCCTCCAGTAATTAAAAATCATTGCCTGGAAAAAAAATTTTTTTTAAAAAAGGTAAGAATAATTTCAATTTTTATTCTAATAAAACAACACTTTGAGGATTGTTAATTAATTTGATAAAATTTAGTAATTTTATAAATAAAAGTAAATATTATAAAATTTTAATAGTTTAAAGAAAAAGAAAATATATCACAAGGACTGATAAACTGTGTTTTGATTGCAATGGCATAATGGTTATCAATACAGAAAATGGAATTGGAGAGCAGAATTAAAATTCTAATTATTTCTGTTTGCTTTATATAATTCACTTGGAAAAGCATTAATCAATCTATGGATAAAATAGTAGAACAGACAGATAGCCTTGGTAGGCAGCCAGACTAGGAAATGGATAACTGAATTCAAAATCAGGAACTGAGATCCCTAATTCTAACTAATACCAGTCCCGGGCTTGATTGGTTTCATGGTATGTCAACCTTTGTTGGGTTATTAATGACAAAGTCAATGTAATTTGTACACAATTATATGGTTTCAAGTAACTATTCCTATTTAATTATATTCTTTTGTTCGAAAAAGAGGAAAATAATATGACCGAAAAAGATAAATACAATCATGACAAAAAAATGCATCTGTGCAGACAAACAGAACTATCAAGGTAACATTGAGTCCCGACCTGACCCATAGGTACAATGATAAAAGTGCATTTACATTTGAGTGCATGACAGGTTCTGAGAAAGTAATTAGCTAATAAAATTCATTCAGTCAGCATTTCATGAATCAAAAAACATTTTTTATTGCTCTGTTAATATAAAATAATTTAACACAGTCCCATTTTCTTATTTGCCATGTCAAATGCAAATTAAAAAGGTAACATCCTGAAAGTTGTCTTCAACAAATTTGCCATCATTCAGTTATAGTTATTCACTAATCTAAGTTGTGGCACAAGGCTACAAGTATAGAGCACTGAGCAAGACTGAATCACACAAACAATTTGCTAATCTAAACATTGCTAATGGTTACACCCTGTGAGGGCCCAGTCCAACAAATGTTGAAAGCCTTACCAGCCAGTCACTCCTCCAACCAAAGTTTGTTTTGCAACAGACATTTTTGAAACATCTCGAAACATATTCTGCATCCAGTGTTGGTCAGGAACATAAGGAATTATATCCTGGACATCAAATTCTTCAGAGCCAGCCATTTGGACTGTTTAACTATAAAGAAAAAAAAATCATTATGAATTCAACATTTTAGAAAATATACAAGAGGAAAACCAACTAATTAAAAGAAATTTTGAGGATTTTGCTTCACAAAAGAAAAAAAAAAAGTCGCATATAATATATTAAGATTTTTAGAAAACAATATTCTGCTACTAGTCCTGATTAAAAGTGCAATAAGAGTAATCTAAAGCTAAAATTTTTAGACTTTATTTTTCTGATGTAGATATCAATGAGAAACAAGACAAATTAGGATAAATGAGGTAGGCTTTGACTGATTCACCTTAACTTTTCTCACTACCCAATATCAGAAAAATAAAGTCTAAAAATTTTAGCTTTAGATTACTCTTATTGTACTTTTAACATGAACTACAATACTTTCAAGAACATTTAAAGGAATTTTTAAATAAAAGATGCAAGTGAACAATTTACACACTCTATAACATGTTTTTATTTTCAACTTTAAATGAGAAAACATCTTCATAGTGACTTTCCAATCATGTAAATTATAAAGGTTTTCTTACTTTTACACTACAAAGGAAATTACAAAGAAATTTACTTAACTAAGTAATTAGATACACTGACTACATTTAGATATATTCATTTTCTTTGAGCTGAGTAATAGGCCACATACAAATTTTATAAAAATGAGTTTGATAGAGAAACTAAGAGAAAATAAGTTACAGAGTAAACACCTCAACTGTAAGAGATCCTGCTCCCCGTCCTCTTGTCTTACCATCAGGTACAACATTATTCCCAATTCCTTTCAGCTTGTTATTCTCAAATTTAGAGAAGATAAATTAAGCAGATTACTTATATCTTTGTTTTATATAAGTTTTTTAAAAAATTTTGTTCCACTAGACATTTTGCCCACAATATAACCATAATCATCTTCATACTTTTATCCCTGAGTTATTCATATCCTTTCAGGCAGATCATTAACATTACAAGCTTTTCATTTTCTCCTTAAAATGAGTAATATTCATTGTTGAATACAGACAGAACAAAACTGGTGCAGCAGAAGCCGCCAACATCCAAGGTGTGAGTCTCAATATTTATCAACGGATAAATGAAAGGAATAAACAAAGAGATAAATTCACATATACTTAGCAGTCATTGAATAAGATTCTCTTAATGATAAAAACAACAGAAGCTGTCACTTAAGTGACAGTATTAATATACTGTTTATATTGGAGTATATATCTAAACTGATAAAAAAAAATAAATAAATAAAAAATAGGTTAATAGCTATCGAGATTACTGATTTCATTCTTTTTGTTATTACTATTAGCTTGATCCATTCAATGATCTTCTTTGACACTGTAATCCATACAGAAGATACTGTCTGTAATTTGGAGAAGAGCCATTATCATTCTAAAACTATTGAACTTGTTCTTTGTTGTTGTTGTTACCACAAAATGTCAGCCAATCTATTCTATGGTCTTTATCATTATGTCAAAGATATAATTCCATATCATTGAAGGCCACAAAATGGATCAGCCAAAACATAAAAGCAATAACAAAGAATTCAATACATCAAATAAGTCTTGAAATAATAATGACTCCTCTACTACAAAAGGTTAAATATTATGTTTGCATACACAAGAAAGTGTTAGACACATTAATATTTCTGACATAGGAATTCAAATAAGAATTTTTTTTAATTGTTAAACCCTATTTGTTTTTAAAGGCATTTATTTCTGATTCACAATCCTGGCCAAAAGAATAAGTGTGACATGTTTGAAATAAAGAATTGTTCCAGCTTATGGCACATCAATTCTGAGACAATGCAGACTCTAACAAGATAGAGAAGAATCTGCTTCGCATCTAAAAGATAATTCCATTTTCTCCTTTTGCTATTTTCTTTAAGTAATCCACAAATTGCACTCATCAATCTCTAGCAATATTTTCAAAAAATCTAACTTTCTTCTTGTAATTAAATAATTATTGACTGATGTTAATGTCATGTCAATCTGCTAGGGGTTATCTTATGCCTAGAGGTTAAGGAATAGCATTTACTGTATATTCCTAATTACATTTTTTGTGTAATTGTTCCTCATGCATGTTTTATTCAGTTATATGATATCAAGTATTCCTAGCTTCAGGAAACGATTCTTAAAAAAAATCAAGTATTCCTATCCAACCTGAAATCGAGAAAATTCTTAGAAAAAAATCAGAATGGCTTTGAGAAATTGATCCACAATATCACAAAATCTGACTATCTGTCAAATCATCAAAGAAGTATGTGCAAAAATTTCAAGGTAACATTACCATTGATAGATTTCTCCAAAGCATTTGATTCCATATAGAGGAAAGATAGAGCAAATACTTATAGCATATGATCTCTATAGAGAAACTGTTACTATTATAATGATGCTTTACAAAAACATGAAAGCAATGGTTCATTCACCTGATAGTAACACCAACTTCTTTAACATTGTCACTGGAATTTTGCAAGGAGATACATTAGTACCATGTGTTTATAATCTGCCTAGATTACGTACTACAAACATTAATAGATCTAATAAAGGAAATGGTTTCACATTAAAAAAAGATTTAAAAAACAGACAGACTATACAGATGATCTAGTGTTTCTCACAAATACACCTGCCCAAGCCGAATCCCAGCTGCATAACCTGGAGCAAGCAGTAGAAGGCATTGGCCTCTATGAGAATGAAAATAAGACAGTGTTCATGTGTTTTAACCAAGAAGGAGCCATCTCCACTTTAAGTGGCAAGCCTCTGAAGTCAGTAAACCAGTTTACATACCTCAGCAGCAATATCTCATCTACTAAAAGCAATATTAGCATACACATTGTGAAGGCATAGACCATTATTGACAGGTTATCAACCATATAAAAATCTGATCTCTCTGATACAACGGGATTTCTTCCAAGCTGTGACTGTATCAGTACTACTATATAGCCACTTACCTCCTATTTTACAAACCATCCAAATAAAACAAACAAAACATACTGGGCACTGCTGGTTAAGCAAAAACAAACTCATAAGCAATATTTTCTAATGGACTCCTACACATGAATATGTTAGTGTTGACCAACCAGCAAGAACTTATATCAACTCTGTACAGACACTAGATGCAGTCTAGAGGACCTGTCAATATGGATGGTGAGAGAGAGGGAACTTCATGCTATCAGCACAACTTGATGTTTTGACCCATAGATGGAACCCTAACAGTGGACTTGGGAGTAATGGCAATGAAAGGGTATTCCACATTTACCAAATTTACAGAACTAGAGCTTCACTATCAGATACATTTAAGTAATGCCCAGGATACCCCCTTTTTATGCTTTTTTTATTTTAAGAAAGGTAAAAATTTGAGTGAACACAAAAAAAGGATTTATGCAGAATGTACTCTGAATAATCAAATACATCAGAAGTGATTTGCAAAATGTTTTTTTGGTAGTGATTTCTTGCTGAACAATGCTCCATGACCAAGCAGAGCAGTTGAGAATAATGATAATGACACAGGAGACAATTTGCATACTCAAGATATTCATACAAAGCACTGAAAACCATTTACACAGGCTTAGATTAGTTACTTTGATTTGTAACTTTCAAATAGAAGCAAAAAATTTCTACTTGACTGTATTTCTGTATGAGCTACTTAATTGTAACAAAATGTTTAATTTTTTAAACAAATTGTAATGGGTAATAAAAACTGGCTACTTTGTGATAAAGCTTCATTTCTTTGAAAGACAATAAAAGGCACCTTGAGCAGTTTTTTGCTGATGAAAATAAAAAGTTGTGAGAAGATAGAATTATGAAGTTGCCTGAAAGATAGCAAGAAATAGTGGAGCCAAATGGTGTATATATGTTGTTCAATGAAGTTAATGTCAATTTTTTTTTAATCCACTTATTTCAAAATTGTCCTAATAAATCAAACAAACATCATGACCAAACCAATATTTTTAATTTTTAGTCAATTCCATCTAATTTTCTAAACTATACATTATTTGATTAAGTATAAAATTGACTGAATATGAAAAACAATTTGACAGATATACTTCAAGTTTTATAACCTTTTTTCAATGCATTTTAATAGAGAACTGAATATTGACAGTGAAGTTATAACTTCAATTGATAGTTTGAACCATACTGACACATGAGAGCTAAAAAAAAAAAGTTAATTCAAATATCTAAAGTACCAATACCATCGTACATAAGACACCATACTGCTAAAATTTCACAGTAAACATTTATATAACTGTTTATCATTCTTATTATGGTCCACAAGAAATATGATCTGTGAATATCTTTCAAATTTCTACTAAAAGTTCTTATTAGTTCTAGAGATCTTTCAACAACATTAACCACAGTTGAAATATCTAATCTCTTCACAAATACTAATAACAAAAATGGAGAAATACTTTGATCCTAAAGCACACGTGACAATTCATACATAAATAATTGTCATTTTTCATGGTACTATGCTAGTATTTACATATTATAATGTAGTTTTATGGAACAAGAAAAATTTTCTAATTCTGAAAAATAATTCAGAAGAAAAAGAATAAGTGACCATGTTGAATTTTTTAGGATAAAAATTTTAGTCAATTTTAAGAGTGTCATCTTTAATTAACCTCATACTTTTGTAGGAGTATTTTATTTTATTTTTAGCCCTAGTGAAATTACATGTTCTTATGGTATGAAATAATACAGGTTCTCAGAATAGTTCTACAAGTTTGCTTGCTTTCCCCTCATTTCATCAACAAAACAAATACAATTATAAAAAGATTGAAATATTTCAATATAAAGAATTGCCAAAACACATGACTGAAATAATAATAATGATAATAAAAAAAGAGTAAACAAAAAAACATTTTATCTAAAACTGAAAATGGTCTTTTTTTTGTTTTGTTTTGTTTTTTTGACAAACAGATTTTTTTCTTTATTATCAGCAAGTGAATGGAAATGTTCAGGTTACAATTTATTTTTACGTCAAAAGATAATGTGCGTGTGAGTGTGTGTGTCCATTGCTTTGTAATCAACAAAAATTGTGGCACTCCGTTTTTGTTCCAACAAACAGATCTATGTTTTAGATATATAACCCCAAATATTTCCGAATTATATAAAAAGAGAAATACTTTAGCATATTTAAATAAGGTTTATATATAAATTTTCTATTGTTGTTATCTAAAAAAATATTTTTGAATGATTATATATATTACGAAGGAGACTTCAAAATTACTTGCAAAATATTACTTTTATATACTTAAAAGCAGATTTAACTGTTTTAATCCAATATTTTATCCGGTCAATTTTTTTTCATCCAAAATTATCCCCTAATTTTAGTCTGCCGAAAAAAACATTTAAACTGTAATTAAAAAATCTTCCTAAATAAGTAGAAATAAGATGAAAGATCCAATCAAAAATAGATAATTTACATGATTACTTAATGTTTTTTTTTATCACTTTTTGTTTTAAAAAATACATTTACTTACAAAAGGTGTTATATATGTACTTATTATTCCGAAAGTCAAATGGGTGTTCAGTCACCTTTTCTAACCAAAATAATGATGAAATGTAGTTTAGGTTTACGAGCATCACATGAGGCAGCTAAAGTATGGATGACTATTAATAACACAATTTTATATTACCTACAATGACAAAAACGTATATTCCTAACATTCAAAACAAGCTAATTAATTGCTGATTAAACATTAAAAACTAAGTCATGTTTTTTTTTTGGGGGGGGGTTCCAATTTAGGTTTTTCTCTTTCAGTGAAAATTATTTAAAAGTTTCTTCTATGTCTACAGACAAGTTCATAAGAACAAGAGATAAATTCTTTAACATGCTGTAAAATGTTAAATCGCTTTTTTTTTCTATAAATAAAAAATAATAAAGGATTTTTTAATACCAAAAAGGGGTACATAAACTTACTTCCTCGTTTACTTTTGTGCCTTAAATTTAAAAAATGGTGAGGTATAGTTGAATGTAACCTTCAGTTTTTCTTGTTGTTTGTTTGTTTTTTAACATAAATGAAAGCGAGAAGATTCTGAAACCGTTATCATTTCTTTGACACTTAGAAATGCAGATTTTGGATTATAAACGAAAATACAATGACAGGAAAAATAAATTTGTGCAAGTCTTAATGTTATTAATTTCAGTTGAACTCTGACATTACACATTAGCAACAATTCTGTTGTTTGCACACACACGCAAATAAATTTAACCAAGAAAATCATGTAAAAGACCAATATTATGAAACATCTAAATATTCTATTTTTTCTTTTTTACAGTCAGGGTAAAAAAAAAAATAGAATGAAATTGGAAGAATTTAAGAGTAGAGCAAAAATTACTGAAAAACGAATGGCGCCATCGTGTTATTGATGAGAATATTATTGCTCAAAATAATGTAAAGATGGGTTAAAATTCTAGAAACGTTTACGTAACAAGTCATTAATATTAAACGTAGGGAGAGAAATAAATATTAATATAGACCAGATACACTTTTTATATTTGGTTTGTTATATAACTCTAAAGTCAGTCCAAATAAAAAAGAAAATTACTTTAGGCTTTTGATGGTTTTCGAGTCTCTGAAGATATGTATTTACTATAGTTATGAACTATTAAAAAATTAAAACAAAACCGATGACAGACATTTTATTAAAGATTTTTAATTTATTACAAAGCTAATTGTTATATATTTTTTTTTAATCTGTTTTCTTTTTTTTTTTTCCTTCTTTCTCTACACTCTTTTTGTGAACAGATAAAAGTACATGTTACATGAGGATTCGATTTAGCGAAAAAAAAAACTTATAGAAAAAAGCTCATTTAAACAAGAATCGTTAATATAATAAAAGAAATTGTTAATAAGAGCTTATTTGAACTATAAAATAATAAAGGTTTCAAATCTAAATTTTAATCCAAGATTTTATGTTCAGTTCTTTAAAAAAAAAATCACTTTTTTATGAACCATTCCTTATTCACGATATCATCGCATTCCTTTGTAATTTACAGATTTTTGCATCATCTTTTTAATTATATTTTAGTATCCAAATGCCTTTTCCTGAAAAGTAAATAGGGATTCAATAAAGTTACAAATAATACATTAAAATAGAATATAAACTTACTTAACTTTTTTCCAAAGTACAAAACTAAAAACAAAACAGACGAACTCCCACTATTTCACAACACAACAGTTGCGAGTTAAAGATGGACGGTTTTCATTATATTATCAATTACAAATGCAGAAATTTAATTCAGCGAAATACTTTGCCAGTTCCAAGATGTAAGGGTCGAAAAATGGGGACTGACAATTAAATAGTTTTGCAGCTATAACAGCAAAACTTTCACAACTTTTAACTGTGTACAAGCTTTCCCAACATCAATCTATTAGAGTTCTCTGCGCATGTCTGATATCAAAGAACCGGAAGTGACGTAGAGCCCAGTAACAATATTTTGGTAAATTTTATATCTTACAAATGACTAGACTAAATACCATTTTCAAGGTCGTAGAAACAGGAAAACTTAGTAAGATGTTTCACGGACGTTTATAAATTTTTTTTTTTTAATTAAGTTTTATCAATTAAAATAGCAAGTGTTAGTTGCTTTTTCTTCGAAACTTTTCAAGTGATTTTTATTTGGTTTTACTTCTAATTATTCTCTCTAGGTGAAGAAAAAAGACTTGAAAATAAAAACTATTCCTTATTAACTTAGCCTAGAGTTCATATGAAAAGTTACGGTCAATAAAATATGTCTATTTTTTAACGTTTTTCGGAACATTTTCAAGGTCATGATTATTTACTAAGCTTTGCTTAGTTCTGACACAAGGCTAGATGTATGGGACAACCAGTGATACTCAAAACCACAAGTAATTGTCTGACAGGCTAACTTGTTAAAAATTACACCATGCAAGATGCCCTTTTTCAAGGTCATTTCAGTCAAATAAGGTTTTGCAGCTGCCAAATGTTTAAGAAAAATGTCTTTTTTAATTTTTAACTTATAATTTACTGATATAAAATCACCAAGCATTATGACTTCATTGATTGAGATACCTCTTCATTACCATTACTCCCAGGTCCACTCTGACCCAAATTTATAGTATTTATTCGGTTTCCACCATGGGATCAAATACATCTGTTTAAAAAATGATTCATGTTCAATAGGACCATGTGCTAAAAAACTCTACAGAAACAATTACACAAAAATGTAAATGTTAATATACAATGAATGTGAATCCCTAACATCAAGACATAAAATAACCCTTGATCAGCTGACACGCCATTAAAACCAATCAGTCAATCCTTTGAGAGACTGCAATTTGTTTCCTGAATGCATTAAACTTGATAATGATTTTATTATTATAAAATATTATTGAGATCCAGTCTCACCAATTTGTCTACTTGACTGCATATGCTCAATGACATTGCTGCTTTACCGGTATCATTATGTATAGCTTTTAGCATTCATTAGGCAAATTGTTTGTTTGTTGTTTGATGGCATATCAACCTTCTTGGGTTATTTAATGCCAGATCTATTCTTCTAGAAGAACAGCAGTGGTACTATTTAACCTATAGCTGGGAGGATAAGGGGGTTCATACCTTTTCCAAGGGTATTTGTCCAAAAGTGAGCGTAATAGCACAATTCGAGTTCAAACTTGCTTACTACGATTCCGCAGTCAAGCTCTTTAACCATTACACCACGAGGACACCCCTTCATTCTATGGAGGAATTATGCAGAGAATGAGAAATAAGAACTGCAATTTTCCATCAAGAATGAATTTAATGACAATTCATATAACCCAACAAAGTTTCATTGACATGACAGCCCAACAGTAAAGAGAATACAAAAAAAAAGGAAAGATATGTGTATGTGAAGATGGGAGTGTATGATTAAAATGTAGTTTTCAGTTCATATAAGCATTCTTATATTCATGCTGAATTGTCCATAGAACTAGGTTCTCATGAACATATATCATTCTTCTTTGCAGGTCTAGTGGAAAAAAAAGCAGAACTATATTGGCGCCTCTTCTTTTATACTTTTATTTTGTTCATTGTGTGTATATGTGTGTGTGTGTGTGTGTGTGTATATATATATATATATATATATATATATAATTTGATTCATAATTAAAGCTCTCCTGAAGATCAGGTATATGAAAGTGATTTTACTTAGTTTTATATATATATATATATATATATATATATATATATATATATATATTGTGGAGAATGAATAGGTCATTTCGTTCTTTCGAGGTTTTGTTAGAAACAAAAACTTCAAGAGTCATTCCACAATTGATAACATGAAAAAATGAACAACACAGATAAAAAAGAATTCACAACACAATAACATAAAACAAGATAATTTTATATTCTAATAACTAAGCAAAAAAATTCAAAGTAGGAAGAACGTTGTTTTTTAGCTATTAACGTGTGTGTGGGTGTGACTGTTTAAACATATCTGTGTGTACATGTGTTGAAAAACTAAAAAGTACATAACAGTGAAGTATTTGTCAGGCCACTAGTTAAAAATTTGTATCTGTATGTGTGAGGTGATTTGAATATTGATGCAAAGTTCAGAATATTGTAGTGTGGCAAACATACCAATTTCATTATGTTAATGAATGTATTTTTGCTGGCTGCATGTTCTCCCATTTTTCAGTTGCATGTCTGAAGCACTGAGTCATCTGGAGCTATGGATTGTTTGCTGGGAAGAACTGAGAGTGAGAAAGAAAGAACTGTCAAAAGTGTAGAATATATAAGGTATCCAAGTCACGTGACTGGCTCCAAACACAAGATTTATTTTTGCGTGGGACAAAATCAAAATGTGCAGACATAGTTGAAAGCATGCAGCACATGACTATTCTGTCCAATCAGGCTCACAAAACTATTTAATTTACTGACATCCCATTACTTTTGTTTCAGGAACAGGTGAGTCATGGATCCTATTTTTCTAGATTTTTTTTGTTCCATGTGGTCCTTGCTGGCCATTTAAAAAATATAGGAGTGTAAATCCTGTAATACATATATATATATGTATTACAGGATTTACACTCCTATATATATATATATATATATATATATATGCATTTGTGTGTGTATATATGTGTATATGTATTTACCCAATTCCTCCACTATGAGCAGGATGCAACATAAGGTCAACTTTTTAAGCAGAGTACAGCTGGTTTGAATTCAGTTTTCTTTCTAAACTGGTGGCTTTACTAGGATTGAAGAGCCCAGTCTGACCTTCAATTTATCCATAGCTGAGAGGAGAACAGATGGATTTATGCCTTTTCCTAGGGCATTAGTATGAAGTGAAATGTAAACAGCCTCATCCAGGATTTGAACTCAGGTTGCTGATCCTATTTCTTATAACTATAGCCAATGAATTGTGTTGCTTCCAAGTAGATGCTTGACAAAGTCCTAATATAAGCAAGAGAAGCAATATTATAATAATTTTCCCAACCGTGATCATAATGCTGTCAATATGTAAAAAAAAGGTTTAAAATGCTGTTGGTCTTCACAGTGTATTGAATTGTCAGATTGAAATCCAAATGAACATGTCAATGAGAAATGTACTTGTTTGTAGTGTTGTGAAGACTTCAAATCTGTCATGCTGTTTTATTCCCTAGTGTATCAGATAGAACACATTCTGGAAAACAAAGGAGAATTAGTTGGTTCAATGTTTTCTGTTGAAACAGCCAGCATGTGAATTGTAGTTTTGTAATACTGTTAGAAAATTGTTTGGCTTTCTAAATTACCCAGCTTAATATTTGTAATGGGATCCATGAATTTGAAAGCGCAATAAATTTTATTTGATTGATTGATTTTAACAGCATGTCAACACATCTAGAGTTATTGGGGAATCATGTTTATTATATGTTCATATTATTTATTAAGCTTTGCTTAGTTCTGACACAAGGCTAGATGTATGGGATGACCAGCGAAACTCAAGCCAACAAGTGATTGTCTGACAGGCTAACTTGTTAAAAATTACACCATGCAAGATGCCCTTTTTCAAGGTTATATCAGTCAAATAAGGTTTTGCAGCAGCCAAATGTTTAAGAAAAATGTTTTTTAAATTTTTAACTTATAATTTACTGATATAAAATCACCAAGCATTATGACTTCATTGATTAAGATACCTCTTCATTACCATTACTCCCAGGTCCACTCTGACCCAAATTTATAGTATCTATTCGGGTTCCATCATGGGATCAAATACATCTGTTTAAAAAAGGATTCATGTTCAATAGGACCATGTGCTAAAAAACTCTACAGAAACAATTACACAAAAATGTAAATGTTAATATACAATGAATGTGAATCCCTAACATCAAGACATGAAATAACCCTTGATCAGCTGACATGCCATTAAAACCAATCAGTCAATCCTTTGATTTTCAAGGTCATGATTATGTTTTTACATAACCTAAATTACCCAGCTTAATATTTGTAATGGGATCCATGAATTTGAAAGCGCAATAAATTTTATTTGATTGATTGATTTTAACAGCATGTCAACACATTTGGAGTTGTCGGAGAATCGTGTTCTTTATATGTTCACATTAACATTTTTTGTGGAGTCATTTCTTAAGGCTTTTTTTAACACAGTCCTATTGAATATGAATAGTTTTTAAATAGATGTATTTGACCCTAATAGTCGCTACCACTCTGAGTCAGAGTGCTATTGCTCACTTGTGAGTTATTTAAGTTTTTAAGTGTTGTATAAGTATAAAAAGATTGATAACCACAACTCTATATACACTGAAAAACTGGGTTCTTTAGCTTTGGTTAGGCAACTAGTCAAGGAAAATGCTCAATTCAAGCCAGCTATACTCTGCTTAAAAAATGACCTTGTGACACATCCTGCCTGTGGCAAAGGGGTTGGTTAAATACATACACACTACAAAATCTATAAACACAACAGAGAAAATTTAACTGTTGCTTGTAATTATATAGGGTAGGCCGAAAATTTCATAGGTGGATGTATTATTTACTATCAATGACTTTTTTTGACTAATGGGATACAACAGCTGTGATGGAAAAAGGTTGTGGACTGCTAGGGGGTTTATGTTGAAAAATATACCTTATTTGGTCACATTCCATGAGAGTATCTTGATCAGCTTATGAACTTTTCAACCAACACTCATGCAGAGACAAAATTGTAATGATATACTTCCTAACCTTTAAATTTTTTACAATGGGTGGGATTAGCCTGTGGCATTAAGGCTGCATGTAGTATTCTGAAATATTAAGTGTGACCTTATAAAAAAACCCAATGACAATGCTTTCTTGAAAAAAAAAAAAATCAAAAAGTCATAAAAAAAGTTAGTAAAGTTTTTAATTTCTTTTAAGTAGTATACATTAATTAAATTTGGACTAAATTATTAACAGAACATAGATTTCGTTTTAAACATACTAAAATTTTGTTGATTGTTGCCTCAGTAGTTCACAATAAATTTCAGTGTAGCCTCCGAACATGAAAAGATTCCCTAATACTAGTTTATATTATTTACATGTCATGGACTATTCTCCTCATCTTGGTTGTCATAGTCCAAGGTATGTAGATAATATGAATAATAATAACTCCTCATCTTAGAAATTTGGACTGATACTTTTTAAATGTTTTTAGAAAAAAAGCAGTTTAGTATAAATACTCACACATACATTACAAGGGTGTATACACCTCATAGTGTAATGGTTAGGGAACTAGACTAACAAAAACCATTTTTAGTGAAGTTAATTCTCATTGGATGCCACATACTTTTGGCCTTGTGCCAAACTAAGCTAAGCTTAGTAAATGACAATATAAGGTGGGTACTGGAAAGTTCTTAGGTCAACCAAAAGGGCAATGATCATGAGTCATGAAATATGTTATTCCATATAATCCTCCTTCTAAAAAATAAGTTATTTCCTTCTAGGTTAGGCTAAGAACTTATCAACATTTTTCAGGTAAATTTGGTATTTCTTAAAAAATTATTTAACCATTATTTTTGTTAATGCAACCATTATTCACTAATGATAGTCTGCTAGCCGAGCTTGCTAACCATTATATCACATTAGGTATAAATTACTAAATTTAGTTTAGTCTGGCACCAGTGAGAATCAGACTCATTTGTAATGGTCTGCTAGCCAAACTCACCAACCATTTTATCACAAGAGGCATCTTTATTTACCATGAAGTGTCTTTATTTACTAAGCTTACTATAGTTTTGCACAAGACCAAAGTATAAAGCATCCAGTGAAATTCAAACTCACAATGCTCTGCAAGCTTAACTTGTTAACCATTAAACTTTATAAATTGCTACGCTTGATAAAAGTTAAGAGAACAATGTGCATAAAAACTGAAGTCCTTTTTTACATATTTACCCAGCCTTTCTTACTGTCACTTATTCCTTTTGATTTGTAAAGATTGACCTATTTATTTATGGTTAATAACCATACAACAGCAATTGAGTTTAAAAAGGAAAATATATTCTTTTG
The DNA here is from genome assembly GCA_963585895.1 of Sepioteuthis lessoniana. NCBI lineage: Eukaryota > Metazoa > Mollusca > Cephalopoda > Myopsida > Loliginidae > Sepioteuthis > Sepioteuthis lessoniana. Next base: position 72,674,865 of record OY757919.1, read on the forward strand.
TACCACTAAGAAACAATGAGTAACCTACCCTTAATCGAAAAACTTAGCTAATTTTCTGATATAACAGTAGCAAATGTTTGAGGGCAAATAGGATGAGACCAGGAAGATGGTATCACTTGTACACTATTTTTATATGAAGAAATAGAAACAGAGTTTTATAGATAAAGTGTTAATAGGCAAAATATTACATTTATATAACAAATGGACACCTGAAATCAGTAATGCTGGGTGAGGAGATATATTAATGAAAAAAGAACTTATAATAGAAAAGCTATGAAAAAAATAGTTTTGACAGGATAACTATCTTCAGTTTTATGAAGATGTTTCCGAACAAGTTAAAAAAAATAGGTTAGTTCAATCTTACATTGCAAATCATCAAACTTTTAATTATTGTATATTCTGAGTGATGAAATGATTTCCATGGTGTAAAAGAGATGTTTTGTTGAATTCTCATCAAGGCCTGCCATCCATTTCCATCTGTCATCATTCTTGGCAAGTTCTCTAGGTGGCATCCAGTGTCCACAGAGAGCTGATGAATATAAATTTTTGCTGGTCAACTAACACTGTATGGCCATATGTAGGAGTCCATAGGAGAATGTTATTTCTCATTATTTCTTCAGCAGTGCCCAGCATGTATTGCTCGTTTTACTAGAATGGTTTGTGAGATGGGAGATAAGTAGCCGTACAACTGCTGTTTTGTAGGGTGCTGCTTCCAGGATTTGTTCAAAACAGTATACAACATGCTTGTGTAGTTCTCATCTAGCATATAATCGAGGTATTTTGTAAGAATCCAAGTGATGTAAACATACAGTAGTACTGACACAGTTACAGCTTGGAAGTATCCAATAAAATAAAAGATATACTTTTATTACAAAACTACTGCAGAGAGAGTGAGTATAGATAATGAATGAGACTATATAGGATAGGATAGTTAGTGCATAAGTAAGTTGATGACCGTAGTCAAGGGTGACCAGAAGGCTCCCTTTTCAATAGCTACTACACTGAAGTGTAGGGAAGGGCGCTACTCCTTTCCCAGGATTGCTCCACTTTTACCCTTGATACATACCTTATATTGCTGAGTGTTAAGCAAGTAGGTATCAAGTACCATTTTTAAAGTCTCAGGTATGAAGCGACCTGGGATTGAACCCAAGTCTCCCGGACCATTGTTGAACACTCTACCCACTAGGCCAATGAGCCGGTTGTGGCAAATTACAAACTAATACTCACTAATCAAGTTATGAGGTAATGTAATATATATATATATATATATTATATATATATAAAAAAGAAATAGCCACCAATATATTTATTGCATAATGCACATTATTCATTTTTATGTGGTAAAAGTATGATTTTCTGTTCATGTTGCTCATTTTTTCACATTTTAACCATGTACCCTCTGATCTTCTTCAGGTGTTATTTTGATTCTTCTTTGGTGTGGAATTTACAAATAACAAGTTTTGGCAATGGCAGGTATCAAAGAAAGATTTCTTAAAATTTATAACTGAAACTAATTTATAAATATATGTGCAAGTAAATAAATTCTAAATTACAGAAAAATACCTGAAGAATTTTGCTTCATGAGTACATGGCTGAAACTAGAAAACATGAGGAAAATAGTTTGACAATATCAATGGGGAGGAATCTTTCCATGTTAAAGGCCACATGCAAAGTTATTGTCTTTGAATACAGCTGAATTCAATTTTTTTAAGTATGTTTACAACAAAATCTAAAGTTTAAAGTTTTAGTTAATGAATAACAAATTTAATATATACTTCTTGAAAGAAATACAAAAATTTACTAATCACTTTTAGATTGCTTTTTCTGAGAAAGTATTGGAATATCAAGTTCTAAAATGGAGATGCGCAATTCTAATTGGTGTTTCAATAAGACTATGAAAGACTTAATATGATGAGTTGGAAGTTAGCATACAGCAGTAAATTTCTATATCATGGACTATACTATATAAAAGGAATAAAATGTAAATAATAATTGGGCACTTTAATTGTAAAATTCAGATGCTGTAGAAAAATATAGAACTTGCCAAATTATTACTTTTATTGTTTGTATGTTCCAAACAATACATGATTAGAAAAAGTCATGAGAAGAGAAAAGACCTGTGGAGAAAGGTTTGTCTTGTGATAATGATTTTGGAATGTAGTTAACCCTTTCACAAGCAGATTATTTTTTTAAAATCCTTGTAGAATGAGCAAATTATTTTCAGAAAATTTGCAAAATAGAGGGTATGTTCAAACTAGTCAATTGAGCAATTGTGTGTCACAGTACAATAGCATGAAAACTATAAAGCATTCAATTTTAATCAAAAAAACTTTTACACAATTCAACACCACGGTGGGGCTTCCAATCGATGTTTCTATACATTAATATTAAATTTATCTACAAGCAGCCAATAGAAAAGCTACTATTAAACCACAACAATGTTGCTTTGCCTGTGTACTGTTGACAACAAAAAATGTCACTGCTTGCGAAAAGGTTAAGCATACCAATATCTGCATGAATTTAAAAAAAAAATAAAAATAAAAAAATAAACACACATTTATGCTGAAAATATTTTAATATTGAAAATTGTCAAGAGAAATGTAGGTGATTTTTATTTGAACTGAACACATTTTATTGATTGGTTTATAATGTTAGCAGCAGCAGCAGCAGCAGCAAATGTTTGAGGACAAATAGGATGAGATCATGAAGATGGATTGAACTTTGGTGTCACATGCATACCATTTTTATATGAAGAAATAGAAACAGAGTTTTACAGATAAAGTGTTGATAGGCAAATAATAATATATTACATTTATATAACAAATAATCATCTGAAGTTAGTGATGTTGGGTAAATGGGGAGGAAAGAGGCATTAATGAAAAAAGAACTTATAATAGAAAAAGCTATAAAAAATAGTTTTGACAGGATAACTATCTTCAGTTTCATGAAGATGTGTTTTCAAACAAGTTAAAAAATAGATTAGGCCAAATAGCAAACATTTTATGCAGTTTAATGGAAGAGACCCATGGAACGCAATAAAAATGAAAGTAATGTCTTTGTTGAGGTTTTGTCCATATCTAGCATTTTACATAGCAAATGAAGGATTTATGTATATATTTTTTGTATGTAATAACTCTTTCATGGAAAGATATTTTCAAATAAATTTTGTCCAGTAGATTGTACATCTGAAATAGAACAAGTATAAGTTGTCAATAAAATCTAATTGACAGAGTTTGAATGTCAAACTTAATCCCTTAAAATGTTATCAGTTTTCATTTGTCCTTTTTTTTTTTTTTACAAAGAAAAAAAAAAACTCCATAATTGGCAAATTAATAGAAAATCTGCTTTTGCATTTTAATTATGTTTTTGAAAAATTAAAAAATATATATTTCATTATTCTAGCTTACTAAAATATGTGTGCAGGGCTAAGTTACCTCAGAAAAATATAATAATGTGCATAATATCCCTTGAAAATATGGCCTTTATATTTATTTGTACAATTATGATAGTCTGCCATCATTTTCATATGAGAGGGATAAAACTATCTACAGGGAATTTTTATAAAGTCGATGTAAGAAAATCAATTTTCTATTCATTAAATATACACTTATTCATCTAATTATGAAAAAGTTATAATCTGTCTCCCACTAAAAGAAAACTACTAAATAACCAGAAATAGAAATCAAAAATTAAAATAAATTTCTTTAGTTCAAATGGAATATTTTGAAGTAAAATGAAAATTAATAATCTAATCTATAACTGGTACTTGACCAAGCAATCTGAAGATCACTAGATACAAAGAAAATAGCAAACAACATTTGGAACAAATATTTTTTTAAACCTAACCATTCATAGAAAGTACAAAGTAAGCCTAATTTTTACTTTCTAAAGCTATAGCAAAAAACTATTTACTTTTCAAATTTGCTAACCCTTTCACTCCCACTGGGACACCAGTGTCTCAGTTAAATTTCATTTTAACTCTTAAAACATCATACTCAAAGCATAATTTTGCATATTGAAAACTTAAAAAAAAAACAAAAAAAAAAACTTGGTAGTGAAAGGGTTAAAGTGTAAATAAAATTGCTATTTGTAATATTTTTGATATAACACTAAAAGTGATTTTATAATGAATTTGAAGCCATAAATAGTTAGGGTCTAAGAATTTTGAACTGATATATTAAATATTCAATACATTGTATTAAAGCCAAAGTTTTCAATCTAAGACAAAATTTGTAAATGATTTTCTTCAAAACTGTTTTGAGTTTGCTTGATAAATTGTAAAAACATTCACTCAATATTTTTTCATAGCGAAACATCAGTTATACGAGAACAGCTTGCTAAATTTTACCTACAATAAGACTATCATATTTCATTAAATTTTTAAAAAACTAGTGAAATTAAAAGAAAAAGAAAACTATCCAAATTGAAAAAAAATAAAATAAAAAAATAAAAAAAAATAGCTAAATTTTTATAAATGTATATAAAAATACTAGTTTCATTCTCCCTCTCCTTTCATTCATTGTCTATGCACTAAATCAATCTATATTTATATGTATATGTTTAATATATCCTTCTTACAAACTTCTTATAACAAGTTTTATATGCATTAAATTTTCAAGAGAACATTACTCTCAGTTAGGGTTATTCTAGTCTAATCTTTATAGCAGATAAAATAAAAATAAAAAAAAATTAAAAATGTAGCAAAAGTAAAAATTGAAAATTAATTTACTTTGCTAACATGATTTAAAATGATTCAGAGCTTTAAGAAAATATGTCCAAAAGTTTCTGTAAAATATATTAAATCAATTTTTAAAATCTAAAGTAAGTACTTATTAAATGCCTTTAGTATTTCACAGTATTTCACCAATTATACATAAATATCCATTTGTTTTATTGATCATCTTTCATAAAACAACTATATTACTATGCATTATTCACAACTTTCTTTAAAAATTAATGAAAACAATTCTAACCTTTGATATATTTTTAAAGTTAGGTATCATTTTTATCAGGCATAGGAGTTTAATTTAGCAAAAGATGAAGTGATATTATCAAATGCAGAGGAATACATCAGATAATTCTATTACAAATACTTCAAGCATATCTAATCTTGTAAAGAATATTACAAGAAAAAAAATAGGTATTCGTTTTAAAATAATTTCAAACTTTTTAAAATTATTTTTTCTGTAGATGATTTTTTTATGTATATAATCAAATTATGGTATATATTAATTTCTATTTTCATATAACAAGAGTGAGAAGGTTACAATGAAAGTTGTTTAGGTTAATATAATTTCCTAATTCCTAAGTCAAGTTTTTTTTTAAATTATACATTATAGAAAAAGAAAAATTTAAATAGAAATGAAACTATTGTAGAAAGACAATAAATGTCTTCCCTTTGGTGTGAGTGTGTCTAAAGACATAATGTATCAATAGCATAATTCTAATCAGCTTCTTTTTGGTTCCCATCTTCAAAAGGATAAAACCTACCTTCAGTCCCAGTTCGTAGAGTGAAGTGGACATGTTTTCCACTTCTGTTCATAAAACAGAAAACTCTGGCAAAATACTTTATTTCACCTTGCCATTGAAATGAAAACAACTGAGGACAAGTAAGACTTTCACCATTTATATACCTCTGTTTACACATTGCTATCATGAAACAATGTGTGCATTTCATCTGTTTGGGACATGTATATTCTTATAATACTTGTTATATGTTTCCATATAGTAAGTCAGTAAAGAAGGTGACCTGAAGGCTCCTTTTCAATAGCTACTACACTGAGGTGTAGAGGAGGGCACTACTCCTTTTCTTGGATTGCTCCATTTACCCTTAATCCATATCTTATAATGCTGAATGTTAAGAAAGGAGGCATCAAGTACCATTTTTTTAATCTTTGATATGACTTGACCTGAGATTGAACTCCGGCCTCCTGGACCATTGGCAAACACTTTAACCATTATATCAATGGGCGAGTCTTATATAAGTATGCATTAAATGTCTTATATATTTATATGAGTTCATCTCCTCTTTTTATTTATTTACTGTTAGTGTATCAATGGATATACTAATGCTAATTTAAGACCTTAATGAGTTGGGATGCAATTAAATATCCTCCCAAGCACCAAATAACAGTAATGTTTTTGATAAAATACAGTTTTAGTTTTCATTCATTTATAGAACATAGAAAAAAAAAAAGGCACAGCAATATGGTATTTATAAAAGTTCAGCAATAAGGTATTAATATGTACAATGTATATTAATATGTACAATCAGAGAGTTGCTGCCGAGTAATACATTTGATATTAAACTGGCTGCTTTGATTTATACTTTGAAATATTTGTTCCAATTGATAAAACTTGCTATTATTAGCAACAAAATTTACATATGTTCATAATTTCTAGAATTAACAAATATTGATTTTGCTTAATCAAATCAGAGAGGCCAGAAAAGAGTTTACAAAAAGCTCTATTTTGTTCATTTTAAACTCACAGAGAGCTAAATTTTAAGTCTTGTCAACATAAAGACATTTCATTTATTTGTAATTAAAAAAAATTTAGCTGATGGTAATGATCTCCTATCAGCAAAATGGACAAATTGCTATCTTGCTACTTTTGCTAGCAACAAAAAAATGTCAGATGCAAAAGAAGTCAGGATAATCTCATAAACAAGAAACAAGAATTAAGACTGATACCTTCAACATTCAATCATTTTCTATTTAAAAAAAAATTCTTCAGAATTCAAGGCACTTAGGCAGTCATTGTGACATCAAACATGATGTATTTCCCAAAGATAAAGGTTTCAGATTTGGGTTATATTCCTGGTTTTGTTACCTGCTTTCAGGTGAGCTTTATCACAGTAGTTTTCCACTCAAATTGAATATTCTGAAGGTTTTAATAAACAAAATGGCTTAACTAATATTAAAAGATTCATATATATGGGATGTCTGAAAAATAAGGTACAAGCATTTACTAATCCAACATGTTTATTACTATTCAAATAAAACATTGTGCATATGTTACCAGCACTACTATACAACTTTTCCATATAGTCACCATTGAAATTGATGTACTTGTTCCATTGGTCTACAAGCATAGAAATACCCTTCTCAAAAAATGTGGCATCAATTCAATTTTCTTTTGAAACCCAATTAGATGATATCTAAACTTCTCATTACAATTTCATGGACCACCAACTTTGCAATATCAAGTTTACAGCTATATTACAAAGTTTATGTCATTTATCATTATGTGTAATATTGTCTAGACAATGAAATGTAGTCATGTATCAATGGAATGAGTACATTAATCTTGATGATGACTATGTAAAGAAGTAGCATAGTAGTATTGGTGACATATTCACAATATTTTATCTACATAGTAATAAACATGTTGGATTAGTAAATATTTGTACCTTAATTTTTGGTCACCCCCTCATAGTATCATTTTTGCCATTAAGTTTGTTTTTTTTTCAATATTGTTTATATTATAAATTCTCCTTTTCTACACAGTAATAATCCTCTTCTTTTTAAATTTGCTTTTGATCAAAGGTGGGGAATACAATCTTCAATAAACAAGTAATTTAGCCAATATCTATATACATTTAGTATATCACTAAGGATTACATGATACTAGTATTTATCATTTTAAAATAAGTAACAAATTTTATAGCTTTAAGAAGCAAAAATGTGCAATTAAGAAAATAATATAAATAAATCAGTATAATGTAAAGCAGTGTTTTTTTACAGCCAAGTTTAAGTGAAAGTTATATAATGGTAAATCCTATCCTTTCAAGAAATTTCTTTAAAAATAGTATTTAAGGGAACTAGCTTTGCATTGTTAAAGCAACCATTATAAAGAAAAATGATCAATGGTAGTATCAAAACTACATATTCTCACTTTATAATATTAGTCACTTAATGATAAATTCATATTAGTCCCTGCATTAGAATACTTTCTTAAGTATCATAATTTATTTATAAACAATCTTATAAAGCAATGAAAGAGAATTATTCTACTTATTGGTTTTAATGATCTATATCTGTAAAAGTACAGAATAGAAAAGAGTAAGTGAAGATTAAGATTCTGACTTAATTAAACCTTTCCCTTTGGTGTCAATTGTGTACACATACACATTTGAATAGTTTCAGTAAAATAAAAATTCTTTCAATGCTTTATATAATCTCTTGAAATTGAAATTCATAAAGACTATCTTAGATTAAGAATCACAGACAATCTTAAAAGAAAATAGTATTTTTTACATGCAGAATAATAAAGTTCTGTTGCCAAGTGTAGGCATTGGTTTGGTAGAATGCAAAGGAAATTTCCTTATCTCCTTTGGTTTGGCCAAGAATTGGCAGGAATCATCATGAAACATATGCAGTGCAATGAAGCTCAAGTAGCAATGGACGTGATCGGCCGAGGTTTTGCAGGATATTTAAAGAATAGGGCAAACTGTATAAGGCAAAGTAGAGCACCAAACATGTTTGGCATCTAAAAAAAAGAAGAAATAAAATAAATTATAGGCATTTTAATTGTTAGATTTTATTTTTCAAAGAAAAATGCATATATTATTTTCTCTTTGGAAAATGGTATTTATATAATATAACCAGTTATTCATAGACATATTTGACTTTCTATGAGAATATTTTTTTCAAAGGAACTAGATAAAATTTTATATAAATATCTTTGTTCTAAATTTGCATTGCACTGAACTTGAAGAATCATGTCCTATTGACTACAAACAGATTTTTTTTTAAATTTTTATGACTTTATATTTTTATTATTCTTGAAATTCAACATTTTTACTTGGTTTTGAAAAGTGTAAAAAAGAGAAATATTGATCACACAGGTAATATGATTCATGAATCAGTGTTTATGCATTTAAATTTTTTATTTAATGCTTAGAAAAGAAATAAAAAGTACCAGCCTAAAAAGAAGCATTGCACATGTTACCACAACAAAATTTAACCCAGTAAAAGAAAATATTAAGAAAACATTCATTTAAAAAAAGATAAAAAGTGAAGTTTATTTTTAAGGGAAAATTATTTGAATAACAAGAATTGAGTTTATGAAAAAAATTTTTTTTCATTACTTGTATTTACTTATATTTTTTAAAATCAGTATTTTTGCCACATGCTCAGAACATAAAATCCTGTTTTTACTACCTAAACATCTGGTGACATCAAAAAGTGTAACAGAAAACACACATCAGTAATTTTATATAGAAATTAAAACAGATGCCTTGAGAATATAAAAGCACATATATTTGATTTATGAGATAAGACATTCTGAACATGAAAGGAGCTTATTTGCATTTTTCTTTTAACAGTTTTTAAATGATATTCAAAAGTTTCCATGATTAAATAGACTTTGATTTGAATTTTAAGAGAAAGATTATTTTTTCTTTGTGTAATTACATGTAAGAACTGACAGCTTACCTGGACATATACATCTTTTAACAAAGATCCATAAAACAACCATTCAAGAGAAACAATGAAGTTGGCACTTGTTAGAGGAAAAGACATACACTCTGTGCTTTTGGTCTTGATTACATGGGCCTGAAACAGACATAATCAATGCTATTATGGGGAAAAATACTACATTAAATAAAATATATTAAAGAAAAAACTTAAAGTAATTTTGAATATTAGTAATTTTTTATGTTTAAGTATGAAGCTTTCTAATGTTAAAAGATTCTTAAATTTCCATAGGAAAATCTAGAAACTAATTATAAAAGTACTTTACAATTTTTTAATCATATTAGAATACCAAAAAAATTATTTTACAATAGATTTATATAACATTTGTTAAATACTAAAAGCATTTACACATTATTAAATTATAAAAAAGAACAGAAAAACAGTTGAAATAGATAATTATGCCATTAGCATTTTTTAACCTTATATAAGCATTTTTATGAAACATTTTTGATAAAAAAACTATACTGGATAGGAGTAATGCATAGTACTTACCACTGAGGCAAGAGGAGAACCGTATGATATAACAGTTATACAACAACATATGGTCCCTAATAGATTAATGGCACTTGAGTCATCAGGCACATAATATTTAATATAGACAAGAGGAATGAATAAAAGCAGCAATCCTATGATCAGCATTCGGTGGAGATGTGCCTAAAAATAAAAAAAAACAATAGAATGTTATTTGTCCAATAATCAATATAACAGCGTCATTGTACAAAATGATTCTGCTAATGAAAGATCCAATAATTTACCTTGGTTGCTGAAGTTAAAAAAACAGAATTCCCAGGAATTGGGATGAAAAAGCCATGAGGATAAATGAAAAGAAAGAATAACAACCAAAAAATAGGAATTTAAAATTTGTAAATAATGAAACAACAGTTCAAATCATAGAAATGAGATTTTAAAAAAAGACTAGCTATAGAATTAACATTATGAAGAGTGATTAATAATTATATACTTGCAGTCATAACCAAAACAAAGTAGAGGGATTAAAAGTTTCATTAAAATAGATTTTAATTGTAAAATATAATGATGTGCTCTAAACAATTTTGAATAAGCATTTATTTAAATTTTTATTTAACATTTACTCAAATCTAAATTATCAATAGATTAGTTTGTAGATGAATCTGATATATTAGGAAAAATTGTTAATAAGCTTAAAATTTAGAGACTTTACATCTTTTTAACATTTTCGTCAACATAGGGAATATCTTCATACCAATAAATACCTAAATTATTAGTTTTTGATAGCACTGAATAACCCATAAAAACACGATTCTGCAATTGCACACCAATTTTCTTAGCAAAAATCAGCAGAAAATTCTCAAATATCAAAATAAATTAGGAAAATATTAAAAAATTTTTTTAAGCCCAATGACATAATTTATATACTCATAACCCTGGGCCTCAAAGTTGTTATAAGCTGCTGACATATCACTCCAATTCAATTCCAGGAAGAAGACATTGTTTGACTCTTGTTGAAGTATCTCAACAGAGAGCAGAAATAAGGAAACCTTTTGTAACAGGCTCATAACTGTTGACCAGCTACTATTCAAGTACTAATTTTTATAGTTTATTTAATAGGAGGTGTGATACCAGAATACTGCTACACACTCTATGTAGATAAAGAAATATGACATGAAATAATGAAAAGTTTTATGATTCATATATAAACAGTTTCTGATGATTGAAAAAGATGTATGTGACATGTTTCCCTACTTCTGTCATTACACTTTATAGACACTGTCAACAACAAATGACAGTTTGAATGTCAGAATTTGGACAAGTTCATTTTTTATAGAAATAAAAATATTATTCAGTTAAGCATTTCATAATTGTTGAATATTATTAATCAGTATTTGATATTTAATGCTTTAAAATAATTATAGTTTCATCTGAAGACATTATGATCTGATTTTTTCTTATATTGAGTAATTAACAATCTTATAAAGTGTATTTTTATTTCATAAACCTTGCAGAACTTCAAAATCTTAACATTTTTTGTAATATTCTGTAAGTCTTGATAAGAATATTTGAAACAAAAAGAGTTGAAATATATTTTATTGTCTTCACCAACCAATGCGAAAACTACTACTTTATTATACTGTTGTTTTGGGAGTTTTTTTTGGTAATGGCAATGAATTTAACATTAGAATCATTGTTAATCTTTCTTGAGAAATTTTTTGCACCACTTTTGATAAAAAACAAATCAGTAGAATAGAAGAAAATGGATGGATTTAATAAAGAAATCTGTTTATCATTATCCTAATAGACTAATAAAAATGCTCATTCATTGAGTTTCCTTTGGAATTAAATGTGAATGATATTCTAAACTCCACACATATCAACTAGCCTCTTTTTATCTTTACTTGACACTTTCTTGCTTCACTTCTTGGCCCCTTTTCTTGCCTAGTTTTATCTGGCTGCAGATTTTTGCTTAGTCCTGCTACAAACTGGATCCATATATCATAAGAAGAGAAAGTGCAAGTAGTGTACTGATGATTTAGTTTGTCATGTTGTGGTTAGTTGAATAAGCCAGTGATCCAGGGTCTTTGTCAGTATCACTGTATTGTGGTAATCTGTTTGTAGAAGCAAAAAAGAGACAAATTAAAAAATTCCAACACTCTTCACTAGAAAGATTGTCTTTTTATTCTATACTAGTGATAAAATGTGATTTCAATCAATTACAATGAGGTTGTTTATAGAAACATTATTATGTAGCTGAATAAAATATTGTTTTAGTTGATTTTGATATGAACGATTTTACATTAGTATAATAATGCTAAAGATAACTGGTGATGGAATTTATTATCCATCTAAGCAAAGTTTCATATTCTTCAAGTTTACTCAACTGGAGTTCACACACACACACACACACAATCAGTATCATTTATTATTAATAAAAGTTCTGCTCTCAATTTTTGTATTTCTCTAGCACATATGACCTGGAGAGGGATGGGGCTCAGCAAGGCTATTTTTGCCCCAGAGACAGTACATGAGTGTCACCCCTACAACCAAACCAGGTTATGGGACCAATGATTGGTATATAAGACATTCTTAAAGAAACCTTCAAAACTGCTTTTCATGATTTGTAGCACCAAAACACTAGCTCAAAACCCAACTATCCACTTAGAATGGAAGATAAACATTTCTTACTGCTTCTTTCAGATTTGAAAGAAAATTTCCTCCTTTTGTGTTCCTTTGTTGGTGTGCATATTTTTATGGATAGGAATTGTAAGATTTGTGTTTTTCCCTCCAAAGTTTCAATATTAAATGAACAATCAATAAAAAACTCTTAACATGGACATTTATATCAAAAATGCCTTGTTGTACATCATATGAACGTAAGATAGACAAGAAATACAAATGAATACTTAATACTTACCCTTTGTAAACTATATAGGTAATAAATACACATGTACACGCTCTGTAAAAAAGCTGCAACTGAATTGACAAACACGATGGAATATATCTTGCGCAGAAGACCATACTTTAACCATAGGCAGGCACTGTAAAAAGGTTTTTAAAAAGTATCAAAATTAATAAATATAAAAACCAAAAAGCAGATACAAGAAACAATCTTATTTTTAAATGCTGAAAGTATTCACTATTGAGAAGAAACAATATTTTCAGATTTTGTTATTTCACTGATGAAATCCTGCATAAAAGTGTTTTAAGCATATAAATAGAGTTTTTTGTACACTGATATGTATCAATGATATAGCAACATACAAGATTACCTTTGTGGTAGCAGAGTTTTTTCCCTCATGTTTAGTGTCTTATTTGATAAGAAATTTCTAAAACCTGAACCATTTGAGTAAGTATTTACACTGATGGACACAGAAAAATGATACCCAAAGAGGAGAGACCAAGAAAAACTACTCACATTGCAATATTAATTGACTCTTCTCTAAAGAAAAGAATGAAGACAGTGAACAATGACTATAAAACAAAGATTGTTTTTTGTTGGCATTTTTGGGTCCATCAACAAGACAAAACAATGAAAAAGATCAGAATCTAATATTGAGCCACTCACTATCGATGCGCAATGATTTATTATAAATCAAATTGTTATCTACTTTGTGTCAGGAAAATAAAATAAAAGAATTGCTTGATTTTGAATTGGAGATGATATGAATAAAGAATGAGATTCAGCTGTTCAAAATATAATTATACTTCTTGTTTTATTTTTCAGTTTCTCCAATGCTGTAGTCTTATGTTTTCAAACAAATTACATCCATTTCTCCAAACAGCTCACATTAGAGCACAGATTTTTAAAGAAGTACAGTTAAATATATTCTGAGAATTAACTATATAATTTGATCATGCTGTTTTAAAAGTTGCCTGATAAAAATAATTGATATATAAAACAAAAATAAACACTTATTACAAATGTTTTATTGACTGTATCTGACTAGAGTTTTGCAATAATAGTAACTATTTTGTATTCTTTAATGTTTCTCTAAAAATTAGTAGTTCTCTTAAAAGTTGAATATTTTCATCAAACACTACTGCCATCATCATCATCATCATCACAACAATTAAGATTGTCTGAACTTTTTTAGAAGGGTTTTATTAATTTTATTTATATGGCATAATTCATAAATAACAACAATATGAACATTCCTGGATATTTACTTACATAATGAGGTACCCTGTCGGATTTGATCGACTGATTGATTTTAACAGTATGTCAACTCATCTGGAGTTATATTATGCCTAGGTTAGGGAATTGTATACATTGTATGTTTATATTTACATTTTTTTGTGTTGTTTCTTAAATTTTTTGCAAATGGTTATATTATATCAAGAATTCCTGTCTAATAAAAATAATTAGTAAACAGATCTATTTGACCCATAGATGGGACCCTAAGAAGTACAATTACTTTAGGTCGGAGTGGACCTGGAAGTAATGGCAATGAAAAGAGACTCAAAAACTGGAACCTCACCACCAGATGCAGTTTAGTGGGGGGGGGGGGTCTTACTCCTCCATAGGGGATACAGTCAGCATCTCTTAGGTTCTGCCAACAGGGCAAAGTAATATTTGAAAGACTGTCATCTATAGAGCAATGCTAGAGCAATCTAGCGCCAATAAATTATTTATTAATAAAGTTCAATCTTCACTGGGATTTTTATGATTGTCGTCCTATGATTATGAACATATATTTTCTCAAAGTAGCAAAGTAAATAAAAGCACTTTTATTTTTTACCACAATCCAAAATTGGAAAAGAAGGGGTGCTAGTGGAAGGTGTGAAATAATATTGAGAGGAAAAGACAAGAAAAGAAATAATGCAAAAAATAGTTGGTACAGAGTAGATTTTCAGAAATACAAACATATCTTATCAAAATATCTTATCAAAATGATTTTTTCCTGTTGTTGCAATAAATGCTGTATAGATTGATTTACAAAGTTAATAATCTGAAAATGAGAAAGATCTTTGCAGAGGCTGAGATATGCTTTTATTTACCAAGAGTAGATGTGGTAAAAGATATGCCTAATTCAGATGACTACACTGATTTTATGGTCATCCAAAAGAGAAATCCAACCAGAATTATAAAGATAGGTATTCAGCTCTAACTTATAGGCTTTAATAGATATTTAGAAATGATCTTTACTAAAGAGACTAAGTTATAAAACAATGATTATTTTCAATTTAAGATTTTTCATACAATACTCTTCCTATTTTAGATAATCTACTTCCATTAAACATTTCAGGTAGGAATAAGAATTTATTTAATTCATATATCTCGACTGATGGCTGAGCAGTATAATAATAAGTCTAACATAAAGTTGGGCGGGTTTCAATCGCAGCATAAAACATCCTACGTGTCTCACCACACTGAAGAGTTGTGATACAAGGAAACAGTCTGTCTGTAGATGACAATATATACGCCCCCCTCCCCGTGGGGGGTGACCACTCTGGCAAAGGAATTAACAACTGCCATGTAATGCAAAGCTTTTTGTATGAATTGAGCACTCTGGTATCTGGTAAAGCAAAACGTAAACAAGCAAAAGCTACTACATAATGCCTTATAATTCCCGAGCTGACGTGGTTTGCTTATTGGCTGAGCGGTATGATACTAACTCTAACAAAGTTAAGCGGGTTTCAATTCTGGCTTGAAGCGTCCTACGTGTCTCGCCACACTGAAGAGTTGTGATACAACAAAACAGTCTGTCAGTGGATGACTATATATATATTATAAAATAGTACTCATCTAAACTTTTGTGATGAAGCTCGATAATTCTTATTACTTAGAATATTTGAACTATTGACTTCATCTTTATTATTATACTTACAATGTTTCAACCAATATGTCTTTCTTCAGGTGTTTCATGTCGAACTCAGGAATCCACACAGAATCTCCCAAGTTTGATGTGAAACACCTGAAGAAGGCCGAAAGATTTATTGGCCGAAACGTTGTGAGTATAACCATAAAGATGAGGTCAATAGTTTGAATATTCTAAGTAATAACAATTATAAAAGAGCTTTTAGATATATAGAGCAGCAACCGAAAAAATATTTAATAAGTTTGTATATTTTGGAATAATATGAAATAAAGACAATGTCTGATCACTAAATGTCCTTTCTGGTATAAGTTATAAGATTTTGTAAGTTAATAAACATTTCTTTTTGTTTCATTAATATATAGAAAAAACTTAGCTCTAATCAAAAAGACACTATACTACATTTAAGATATTCAAAATTTTGAAAGTCAATGTATTTAGATACAAAGTACAATTTTATTTGCACTTCTCAAGAACTTTGAAAATAAAAGAATTGCTGGTTTTTGAGTAGTCCCTTCTTAAATCCCATAGACTGAACATAATACAATGAAAGTTTCAGCTAATAATAGTGTCAAGCTACAAACTTATTGACATATGTGTGTGTGTGTGTAAGATAGTTGCATATTTCTGACTGATAGTGTACATAAAAACTGAAAATTTAATGCTGATTTTCAGGGCAAGCAGACACTAATAGTTGAAAAATTGGTGCAATACAATCATCCTAAGTATGATTTGGTTGGCTTCATGTCAAAAACATTATATATATATATATATATATATATATATATATATATATACACACACACACACGTGTGTGCATAATATAATGCATTTATACAATATATATTAATGAAGCTATCATAAACAAATGAGAAAACAATCTAATCTTCACAACTCTTCTGCTAAAGTTTTTTGAAATTTTCATTGATGAATATCAGGGAATGGTAACAATGATTCATTAAGAAATATTTAAACAATTGGTATATTTAAGATATAAACATGATGATGATGATGATGATGAAATTTCCCAGTCATTAATTTTTATCAATGATCTAAGTCACGCTTTTTAATCATTTTCTAAATACATAATGTCAAAATGGTGAAATAAAATAGATAATTTTTCTGCTTCATGCTTCCAAATGAACATGATTTTTATTTCATTCATATCCTATTTTGGTGGTTACAGTTGTGGGGTGCATTCTTTGTTTAGTAACAGCATTAAATATAGAGAATAGTCTTTAGATAAACTCTAATTGCAAATTATTAACATGCCAGAGGTTGATGGAAAGATGGATTTGTTCAACAAAACTCTTAAGAATTTTTACATATCATAGACAATAGAATTGATCATTTTCAAGTTGCAACACATTCACAGGGAATATTAAACATACTAGAAATATACAACATATATATACAAATAAGAATTAGCATAAATACTCATATACATAATAAACTGACTGGATACATTTTAAAATATAGAATGGTATATTCTTTATCAAATTCAGAGTCAAATTTAATTCAGTAGTAATCATCATTGCTGGAGAAACAGCACTTGTTCCCTCGGTTAGCTTTAGGATATTTCTGACATATTTTGGAATGTAAAAAGTTTATTTCTTTAGAAAAAAGAAAAAAAGAATTTCCAAAATACTCTATTTAAAAATCACGAGTTTTAAGTTAAAAGAAACATTTTATCAATTTCCAAATAAAATTAGACTGTTTAAACCATGAGCAGAAAAATCTATATACAAACTGAATGGATAGCCTATCATAACAACCAGTAATGAAGCCTACATTGCTGTCATGTGAATAGTAAATAAAACGATCCCATTACTTTAAAGAGAGTCTTTGCATAAACTATGTATTTATGTGGATGTTTATAGGTTGTACTGAGTCATTGGCCTAATGAGTAAAGAGTTCACCAAATAGTCCAGGAGACCAGGGTTCAATCCCAGGTTGAGTCATACCAAAGACTCAAAAAATGGTACTTGATTCTGCCTTACTTAACACTCAGCATTATAAGGTAAGGATTAAGGGTAAAGTGGAGCAATCCAGGGAATGGAGTAGCGTCCTCCCCTACACCTCGTGTGTAGTAGCTATTGAAAAGGGAGTCTTCGGGTCACCCTCAACTAAGGTCACCAACTTCACTTTATATAGGTTGTCATCTCATCAAACAATTCAAACTAACATTATTGATATCAACAATTAATTATCAAGCTTTTTTACACTGCTTTTGCATGTAAATTTCTTAAAAATTCCATTCTCACTCAATAACTTGATGCCATCATCTAGTCAGTTAATTCAAATCTTACATCACTGAATTAAAGGTTCATTTGGGTTTGTTTACATTGACTGGAAAGTTATGAATACACCAGATGATTAGATGATTACAGACTGTCTTTTGATCTAGTATACCCACATGATAGGAAACCAACAAAGTCCGATGGTATCATAAGACAATACTGGACTGCTCAAGGTTAATGGTAATGATGCTTTGGCTCTGGAATCATCATCTGATCAAAGTTTTGTTGATAGCACAGCTGTTTATTTTTTTGCAGCATGTGTATATAAGATTGTGAGTGTGAGTGAGAGTTTTAAGATACCTACCTTTTCCTGCAGAAATCTTAACAATAGCATCAAATATCATCTCTAGATCATCATACTTTTTTCATACAGTTTAAGAATTAGAGATACAATACAGCAAAGAGATGTGATAAGCATTCATGGATTTTATTTTTTACTGTTTAGCCATATTCTTTTAATCATAAAAGGTTTTAAATTCTAGGGATTTGGAACCATTCTGTATATATAATCTATAATGATCTGATTTTTCTATGAATGTGACTATAAAATAGCAAAAATAACAAGACTTTTATTAGTATAGCAGAATTAAAATTCTCTAACAAAGAGAATAAAGTAATTTTCCATCCACTTTGCAACTCAATAAGTAAGTGTGAAGCCTGCATTTACACTCAGCCCAATTATTATGATTTCTCAGGGGAGATAATTATTAAATTCTAATTTTTGAGTACATCTCTAATTCATTTACAATTAACTATAATATAAATTCTATAACTAGGATGTGACTCAACATTGGGCATAATCAAGTGAGTAATGATAGTTTCCAACATCCACCAAAAAAGTATTAGAAATATGCTCAAGACTGATTGAGGGATTAGTGAGTGCAGTTTGTGCAAGCAATGACAATGAAAATGTTTTCTCTGAAGACAATGAAGATGTTTATCCCTAACTCACCTGATAAACATGATGAGGAATGGAATGAATGAAATATCACCAGGACTCCCTTTACGTGCAATTTTGGCACAGATTTCACTGAAATGAAAACAACACCAAATACTAAAGGATTTGACAGGAAACTTGTCAACACACAAAATAGATTCCTTATATAAGCTTTTATATATAACACTGAGAGTGTACCAATCACAATGAACATGCTTATCTGTGTGGGTGTCCATACTTATTCTTCTGATTTTTATTAAAGTTGATGCATAATTTCCAGCAAAAATAGGAAAGTATATTCAACCTATTCACAACCTCAATTAAAGTGGAATGCTAATTAATGTCTACAAAATCCAAAGAAAGTATAATGGCTTATGAAAAAAATATTGAATGAAATAACAGCTATCTTAAAATAAAAAAGTCAATCTATAAAGCAGAAAAGAATGCCTATGATATGACTAAGTATAATGCTTTAGCTTTTAGATTAAAAATAAGCTAAAAAGAAAATTTGGATCATAAGCCTATAAAAATCTAGTATCTATATACAATACCAGATTTTTTATTTGTTATTGACTCCTATTCGAATTTGATGGTCACATTTAAACTTTGAAGATACTTTAAACCCCCCCCACTCCAAACTGGTCAAATTTTAAATTTTAATACAAATCCAAGTAATTCAGGCAAGAAGCCAATTATATATATATATATACATATATATATATATACATATATATATATATATATATATATATACACACACACACCACATGGTCCGATGATCATATAGGCAAGAAAATGACAGTCACCAAGTAGCGTTGACTTTATGCTATCCTAATTTAGATATATATGCTCAGTCACTAATATTAAATATTCTTTATCATATATCATTAATACTATATATATATATATATATATATATATATATATATATATATATATATATATATAACCTCAATACCATTAGACTTTTTCCAGGTACATAGCAGGCTTTCTTCAAGATCTGTAAGACATGAAGAGTGATGGCCACTGTCATACTAGCCCATGACATGTTAACAGGGATATAAAGAAATACTTTCCATGTTACAGCCCCAGATATTTCTTACATGTGAGTCGTTGCTATACAGCATAAAGGACTGCAATACTGCAATAAACTTGGCATGTAGAAGACTTAAGCAGAGCAGTCAGGCAAATTAAACAAAATCTTTATTAGATGAGTTAATTAGTCTTATTCAACATATTCATTTAGCCTTAAGCTTTGATGACCAAGGATCTTTTTAAAAGATATTAAACTATTCTTAACTATCTATCCCAAAGGATGGATGGTTCCTTAGAAGGAACAGTGCTTGTGCAAGTGGATTTAGGTGAGTAACAGGTTGTACAGGTCCAGACCTACTCTCTCAACATCTCCTCCTGGATCCAGTAGCATGGTGTGGTCCAAGACAGCTGGTGGAGGATAAGTTGCAGTAAATGGCCAGACCAGATGCAGAGGATGCCCTTCTTGCCCTTCACGGCACTTGTGTGCTAGATGACCACTGATTTTACAAGAAGGTTCATCCGCCCTTTAATGTCAAAATATTATCAAAATTACAAAAATACTTAATATCTTTACAAATATTTACATACAAATACAAGGGGGATATAACTATATCAAAAAATATCAATATCTTCCTCAATGTAATAGAAAACAATATAAATAGCAAAATCACAGAACAAAAATAAAATGTAATAATATAAACCTATATTTGTACATATAAATAAATATAAGAACATAAAATACATTTGAATTCTCTGTAAACATATATAAATGTACATCATTGAAATAATCTAGATATCATAAAAAAATAATCGCAGTTCAATATTTTGATAAAACCTTAAACCTATTAATGTTGATAAAAAATTAATATATCCCAAATATGAAACCCAATTAAAAAATAATTAGCTAAGATTTTTTGTTCTTTATAAATCATCATCATCATGGCTTGGAATCACAAATGTAGATTTAGAAGGAAATTCCACAGGACTGGTAAGTTTTTCCACAGAGGTTGCAGGAGAATGCCTAGTACTTGGAGGGAGCTCTGGTTTACATGTGCACTCAATTTGTCTGGGTTTTTTTCTCAAGATTTGAATTCTTGTTTCCAATACCATATAGGGGTTCTTTGGGTGAATGACTTGTATTTTCAGATAGTGAGGAGTGATAAGATTTCAAACAGATTAGGAAAAAAAATAGGAGGGTAGTAAACTTTATACTTACAGTCCAACAAGTGACACTCCAATGGTGCACACAGTTGCTATCCATGATACAATGTCTTGAGCTTCCATCACAGCCACAGCAGCAGGAATCTTTACTTATTACACCTATGAAAAAAGAAAAAAAAGGTAACGAATTAACAGTATATCAGATCAGAGATGCGCCAATATATAAGTAAGAGTAAGTAAAGTTGGCAACCATAGTCAAGGGTGACCAGAAGGGTCCCTTTTCAATAGCTACTACACCAAGGTATAGGGGAGGGCACTACTCCTTTCCTAGGATTCCTCCACTTTACCCTTGATATGTACCTTATATTGCTGAGTGTTAAGCTAGGAGGTGTCAAGTACCATTTTTAAAGTCTTTGGTATGACGCGACCTGGGATTGAACCCAGGTCTCCCGGTCCATTGGCAAACACTCTACCCACTAGACCAATGAGCCAGTACATAAACAAAGCATATACTGTACTGTATATATCATCAAGTCATGGATTCCCTCGACTTTCTCCTACCATCCTTCCATATTGGCCACCAGTCTTGGCAAGTCTTTTAAATGGCATCTGGTTTTCACAGAACTGATGAATGTAAATTTTTGCTGGTCAGCCAACACTGGTGCATCCATGTGTAGGAGTCAATAGTAGAATGCCACTTATGAGTTCGTCCTTACTTTTCCAGCAGTGCTCAATCATCATTTCATCATGCACTCAAAACTACATTATATTCTATGTTCTTCTATTTATTTATATGTAAAAGTATAGGTTTATATTATCATATTATCAAATTTTACTTTGTTTTACAAAAAAAACATCTCAACAGAGAAGCTTATCAAAACCAGAGGTTTATGATCCCCAATAAAAAGAAAAAAACATTTATAATAAAATAACAAATAAAAATGTGATCACTAGCTTAAGTTAGATAAAAATGCAAGTTAACTGAAATCTTAACTTAAAGCTTCATTTGAAGTATAATGTTAAAAAATGATTCAACATCTCCAATGGTAGTTAAAAATTGATACATTACAAAAGCCATCAACTTCATCATCAAGATTTGAATACTTTTTAATTAGAATTAAATCATAACAATAATGTGTTAGGATAAAGTAAATTTTACTAAGCTCTGCATATTCAATTCACAAAATAGTTTTACATTTTGCTTAAATATTCCTTCAAATTTGGGTTATTTTAGATAAATTTTTATTTGAAATTTTCACTTCATAATGTTTACTCTGTGTAATCAATATTCATAACATTCACTACTCATATTCATTATTATTCCATGAACTTATTTATGTACAGGGTGGAATGATAAAATTGTTGCCCTAGAAAAAAAGACATGATTCCATTTCTGTTTAATGAAAACTGGTTTTCTTTTTTTGTTGCAGACCATCTACTAGTTGGCCAGTTGTGTACAAATCCCAAGAGTGATAGGAGCCTTCTATCATGTCTGAAAGTGACACAATGTTCAACGAGCGAGATCAGAGATGCACCGCTGTACAACTCATGCTCTGTACCGATCCAAGTTATGATAACAGGACCATTGCCAGCACCCTCAAAATGCAAATCCAGACAGTTGAATGCTTGAGGGCACGGCTCAATGCATCGGATGACCCTTTGGAGGTGGTGGAACGTAAGCGCAAGGCTGAGGACACCGCCAGGAAGACCCAGACCAAGGAGTTCATCGAAAAGGTCCAAGCAATCATTGATGAAACTCCCCAGCGGCCTATTCAGCAGATTGCCAGAGATTTAAGCGTCTCACACACAACTGTGAATGCATGTGTGAAGGAAGACTTGAAGTGTAGGTCCTGCAGGCGCTAGACAAGCCAGATCTTGACTGAGAAGACAAAGAACCTCAGGCTAATCAAGTCCGTCAGGTTGCTGACCTGAACCCACTGGACTACTTTGTTTGGTCATATGTTGAGAACATCACCAACATGACCTCCCACAACACCAAAGCCAGCCTGATCGCCGCCATCCGCTGAGTATTCGCCGAGCTCGTGGAAAAGGCATGCTCCCAGTTCCGGATCTGTATCGAGGCAGTGATTGAGGCTGAAGGCAGCTACATTGAATAGATGTCAGCTCTACTACATAATCAAGTTACCTGAATTGATTTTTTCAATAAAAGTTTTAAAATTAAGCTGTAGTGTTGTTTTCTTTAGGATGACAATTTTATCGTTCCACCCTGTACCTACATATAAATACATGCATAGACATGTATATGTGTGTAGGTAAATAACTAAGTTCACAGCCTAATGACGAAAAAAAAGCATTTAATTTACACAACAAATATTCATTTTTAACACTATTTTCTTCCTTGTCAATACACTTAACCCTACATTGTATTATGCAACAAAATTTCCACAGAAAAATTCAGCTAATAACTGACACGGGATTTCAACTTATTGATCCATCTTTTATATATATATATATATATATATATATATATATATATATATATATATATATATATATGTGTGTGTGTGTGTGTGAAATATGTTTCGGAAATACCAAATACAATCTTACACAACATTTTTAACATGGATGATTCCAAACGATCTATATATATGAGAACTTACTTGTCGTTGCATATTTCTCAATAAACGGGAGGTTTTGTCTAATTTCTTTGGGAAATCCAACATTTTCAAATATTTTGCCATGTCCCAGACATGTTCTTATGACTTTTGAATTATGAACACTATGCAGATGTTTATGTATCTTTTCGTTGTATATTTCTCTTTTGCTCCTGTCATCTCAGCAAGCATCCATCGCTATGTGAACTATTTTGATATCCAAGTCCTGATGATGGTTACTGAAACCAAAACGTTAACGTTGACTTTACATCATAATATATTCACCTATTTGGATTATGTTTTTTCTGCTACCTTCATATATACAAGTAAATAAGGAAATTTAATCTGACAGTATGAATTGAAAAAACAAAATCCACAATTTCATGAATTTATTGTGTCAACATTGAGCGTTTCAGTTATATTAACCTTCTTCAGGACTTTAAATTCATGAAAATTGTTAAAATAGCAATGGTTGTTTGATGAAATAGCAGGAGAAAAGAAAATTTTCATTTTTTGTTTTTTCT
Organism: Sepioteuthis lessoniana; assembly: GCA_963585895.1. Taxonomy (NCBI): domain Eukaryota; kingdom Metazoa; phylum Mollusca; class Cephalopoda; order Myopsida; family Loliginidae; genus Sepioteuthis; species Sepioteuthis lessoniana. Next base: position 72,699,206 of record OY757919.1, read on the forward strand.
ACTTTTCTTCATACATATATATATACATAATTAGGATAGCAGAGATATTGAGTTAATGGTGCATGATTTCTCATCTATGCGAGTTTGATAAATAGTACTGTATAAAACCTTAAATTTGTTTATTTCAGAAAGTTAAAAGTAATTATCTATAAGTCTATTCATAAAAAAATACAATTAGCAAATATATAAACTCAAAAATATCAAGTATTTTTACTTCTACAGGCTGAGGTCAATAATATTTAGTATAACCACTTATCCTTTTGGATCTAAAACAGCTTAACTCCTGTAAGGTAAACCACTTTGAAGTTTCCTTAACTAATCTACAGCTACGTACAAACTTTGTTGGTCTTTTGTCCCTTTCTTTGCTTGGGTGATCTCATACTACTAAGATATTTCAGTCAAAGGTCTCTGAAAGCTAATCCAGAACAATCAGCTTTCTAGCCCAAATACAATTTTATTGTAATATATTTGAGGTTCTTGCCACATTTTTTCCATTCAGGAAATTTTTTTCTGAATGAATGAAAATCTGCTTGATATCATTAATCCTGACAATATATCCCCAATACTACCAGCTGAAATGCTTTCTACACCTTTGACAAAACCTTCTCTATGCTTCAATAATAATGCAAACACAATCTGTTATACCACTTTACAATCCTACTTCCCCCATTCAGAAAATAATGAGACTACAAAATTTTATATTTTTGTTGTGACCAGTCAAATTCCTGTATTTTTATATTTTATCTGACTAATATAAGGAAACCAATGTTTCATGAGACTTATACAGCCAACAGAGCAAATGCAGAAGTATACTTCCAACAATTTATAGACATTTGATTACTCTAATTAACTCATAAAAAATCAAAATTAAAAAAACAAAAATTTCTAAGCCAAGGAACAAAAATCAACTAATGGTCCAGTCAGTGAGGCTTACAATAATCTGACATTAAACTGCATCTGGTAGTGAGGCGTCAGTTCTGGAGCTCTGGGAAATGTACCATTTCATTGCCATTACTCCCAGGTTCACTCTGACCCAGAATTGTAGTACTTATTAGGATCCCATTCATAGGTTGAATAGATTTGTTTGAAAATTATTAGCATTGGATAAAAATAAATGAAACCATATGATAGCATACAAAAATGGTTTGGTTATTTGGATTTTATGGCATATCAACCTTTGTAGGCTATTTAATGCCAAATCCATTTTTATACAAATAAACAGTTTGACAAATTATAAAAACATGCTATTAGGGGAATCATATATGATTTGGGAGAATAAAAATAAAAAATTATAAAAAATAAAAAGGATATATAAGGGCCCTTTCGTCCGGTACTTTTCAAACATCAACACCAGAGAAATGATTAAAAACAAAAAGTTAAAATTGGGATTATAAAGTGGTAGATGTGACTGGGGGGGGAGAACCTTATGTCACACTAGAACTAAGAATGTCTCCCACTACATGCAAATCATGACTAGGTCTCTGTCTACATAGAGAAGGGTGATCTAAGATAATATAGAGTGCCTCTAAAATGTTCTTGCTCTATGTAGAACAGAGAACCAGTCATCTTGGTATCTGATCCTGCAACTATTTAATGACAGAAGGTGTTCACCAATAGCCAAGTAAATAGCCTATGAATGCCCAGATGTTATCCATTCAGTGTTAAGAATACCTCAGGGAACATGCTGCCTTACTCTAGCATCCAAACGCTGGCTTGTACATCCTATATATGTTGAATTACACCAACATTTAAATTAGTAAACTTTGATTAAAGATAGGAAGTATATCCTTATGTATGGAGTTAAATGCCGCTTTGGTAGTGAAAATAGATCTAACTTTGACAGTATTAAAACAACAAGACACTGAGGGGGCAATTTTATCAACAAATGACTGGCTAGCAGGACCGATCCAAGGGAGTCTAAAATAAACAGGACATTTAGATGGACCAAAGATCTTATTCTTATTTCTGAATTTAGTCACAGTTAAATTGATATTATCATTAATGACTTCCTCAGGATAACCATTATTGTGAAATAACTCTAATTACACTCAGTTCATCTTGAATCTTGCTATCAGAACAAATGTTTAAGCTCTAAAAGAAAGACACTTGATCAAGTTAAGTTTCCTAGACTTGGAAGCGAACGCATCCCAGCTAAGATACAACCCTGTAAATGTAGGTTTTCTATAAATAGAGGTGAGGAAAACTGACTTACCTCTTTCAACTAATACGTCTAAAAATGGTAATTCATTATTCTTTTCTTCTTCCATAGTGAACGCAAATGATGGATGTAAATTGTTCAACTTATGGAAGAAATTTAAAGCCCCGCTATGTGAACTAAAACTGACAAAAGTGTCAACATAGCGCAAATAAATACAGGGTTTAGGGAACTTTTCAAACAGTTGTCTTTCATGAAACCCAACAAAAATATTCACCAGGATAGGTCCAAGAGGGGAACCCATACAAATACCATCAATCTCACGATACATAACTTCATTGAAACTAAATGAAACTGGCTTAGTGGCAATTTCCGTCAACTCAACAAATACGTCTTTGGGAAAAGGAAGAACAGAGGTTGATGGTCCACAGTATAAAAAGTCAGAACATATAGATATTGTTTCATCCAAAGGAATATTGGTAGATAATGAAACAATATCAAAAGACACTAAGAATTGGGAATCATTACCAAAAGGGAGTTGATGGATCATGGAAGCAAATGTAAATGAATCTTTTACACAAAACCCCGAGGAAAATTCTAAAATGGGATCAAGAAAAAAAGTTATCATTAAATAGAATTATATTAATGTTAAAGAGAAATACTTGAAACCATTTAACTGAATATAAATCATCTGTATTAAGAATAGTTACTTGAAGTTATAATTGTATGATGATGATGTTGTTGTTGTATTGTTGTTATTATTATTATTATTATTATTAACAACAACAACTTAAAACTATAGAATATTTGAAAATTATTGGTATGAGATAGGAATACTTGAAACCATATAACTGCAAACAAATAAATATGAATAGTTACTTTGAACAATATAGTTGTATACTAAGTATTAAATAGAAATATTTAAAACCATTCATATGTGTGCAAACAACTGATTATAGACAAAAAATTGCAAGTAAAAAACTAACAAAAAATAATAGAACATTGAAAATATAGTTATTACAATTAAACATTTATAATTTCAGGATTAACAAACTTATAAAGAGTTGATATACTGTTAAGCAAATAAACTAAACTAGTCAGCTTCCAGCTTATAAAACCACTAGTTAGTGGTTTTATAAGCTGGAAGCTGACTTATATACTCGTCAGATTGGCTATATAAACAGTTAAATGCAAACCACAATCACTCACCTTTTAACCATTCAACTTAGTGATACCACATGTTCTATCATCATTCTTTGAATGAAGCAAAACTAAATAATCCCCATTTCACCATTATGGCACTCAAAACCACAACTCACTAATGAATCAGCACAGTGCTTCACACACAGTATTCATTGTGCAAAACCACATTTGCTTCTTACTACCAGTGCATGAAGTCACAAGTAGTAACAAGAGTAGAGGACTATAAAAAGACCTAATGGGTAAGAAGGCGGAGATTTTCGTGAGAGTTAAATTGGCCAAATAAAGTAACTGAAGATTACCTGTGTGACATATTTCCAGTACCTAATCCATCTCCTAACTTACAAAGATTGTTTTCCAGTACAAGATACAAAAGAAGAGTGATGAATACAAAAATTTAGGAAGCAAACCTCCAGGAGAGAGGTATCTTTTTGAAAAAAAAAACTGTAAACCATGTCAAAAAGAGAAATAAGTATTGGATTATAAAAAGACCAACTAAATAGGAAGAGAGAGTTTTTTTTTTTGAGAGATGAATTGGCCGAGTGAAGCTAAGCATAATTCATCTTATTCTGAACTGGTTGTATGCTATATTGCTACTTTGCTAACTGTGTGCTACTTGGTTTATATGCAAACTGTGGTTTAGTTTCTTTGTTTAATGGTATATCAACCCTTGTGGGTTATTTAATACCAAAGCTACCCTCGTAGAAGAACAGCAGTGATACTATTTAACCCATAGCTGAGGATATAAGGGTGTTCAATTCCTTTCCCAAAGGTATTAGTCTGAAAGGGAACATAATAGCATGACTGGAGTTTGAACTCACTTACTTTGAAGCAGCAACCCAGCACTTTAGCCATCATGCCATAGTGACTCCCCACCCCACAAACTGTGGTGAACAAGAACAAGATTTTTCATGTATTAAATATTCTTATGCTTCAATATATTCCTTCTATACCCAATCAACATTTTTATTCATCAAACTATCTTCTTTACCTATGCATTCTGGACCAAGTGTTTACAAACAAAAAATTTAACACTACAAGGTCCCACAAGCTCAAAGATCCAGCTATAATTTACACTACAATTGGAAAATTAATATAAGAATACTAATATCTTTCGCTACTCACCAAGTTTACTACTGCCATCTCTAACAATCACTCCTTAAAAATTGGCTATTATTGGTCAGGCTGTGCTACTTACCCCTGGATAATCACTTCAAAGGATCACACCAGAGAGAATTACTACTACTACTACTAAACTAATTCTTTCACATAACAACCATATCTTCACTATTGTTAAACCCTGAAGTTTATAGAAAGAATTCTTTCACAATAAGCACAATCATTTCAGTGGTAACCCCTAACAACCACTTGATAAACTACTCAACAACATTCTTACAAGGTGTGATAAAAAAGTATGAAGACTGGAGCTTCAATTTTTTTAAAATTTTAACATTTAAAATTCAAATTATATAATAGTGATAATGTTTACAAGACTGCTATCTAGGCATCTAGATGAGTGCCAATTCTCAATGTTTTTTGAGCAGTAGTTTTTGGCAAAATAAGACTGCATGATTGTATCACCTTTCATACTAACCAGACTTAGCTGTATGTAACTTTTTCATGCTTTCTAAATCTATTGTGACAAGCCAGCATCTCAACCCTAGAATTTGAGGATGTGGAGGACATCAAGTATGAGGGCACAGCTTTACACTGTATCAGAAGAGGAACTTCAGAGGTGCTTTTGACCAATGGAAAACTTGCAGGAATAAGTTTGTTGAAGACCAAGATGACTCTTTTGAAGAAAATTAATGTTTCATTGATTGTTCATTTCTGTCTTGGTAAACACAGCTTACAGTCTTGATACTTTTTGAATACACCTATATATTTTGATTCAAAATTTCAAATCCCCACACACAACTTTTTTCAATTGATTCTTCAACAATCTTCATGTGAATTTACAATTTTTTTAGTCTTTTTTTCTATTTCCTTTTTTGAAAAAAGGAATTCCTTGGTTCCAACTTTTTCATGACTGCCATTTTTAATTAAGCTTCTTTGAACTTTAGAAGAATCTACTTTAGCTTCGGTTAAATTTGACATACTAAACATGGCTTTTATGAGATTTCTTCCCATCTTTCAACAAAATGAGTTTAAGAAACTGCTCATTAAATGCTGATAGCTCTTTAAACCTTCCACTTTTTTGTTTCCCACCACTTTAAATACTTAAATTTTCTTATCATACAAAATACAGATTTTAGCCTGCAGAACTACAAGTATCCTGGTTTATTATGTTGTATTTAAGTATATGTTAAATGTATTTTTATAAATAGACAAACAAATATGTTGTATAGTGGCTTGTACCACATGACTTCTGGTATCACAGCAGTATAAAAGACATTGCGTTTCTTAAGCACAAGGGTTCGGCAAGATCTCAGTCAGTAGTAAGACCAACTTCGGACATAACACCCACAGCGCGAGACTTATAATATATGTTGGACTGTACCACTTCAGTTAATAAATAATTTACTCTTTATTTCACTGTGTATCTCTTCCTTACCACGATACAACAAAATAAAATCTTACTTGTGTCACCAAAACAACCACTTCTTCCTACCTCAAACAGGTTTCTGAGTAGCCTGCTATATAACTTGACAAATGAAGTTATTCTTTCTTAATGGTGTTAGCTAATTTGCAGAATTTACTTTAAAACTTGTTGACTAAAAAAGTGATTGTAAGAAAAAATAAGATTGAAAAATAAATAACTATGTTTTATTATTCATTTTCAAACTAATTTTTAAAAAAACTTTTGATTTTTTAAATAGGTGATTGTCTTGTGGATAGTTTTCATAATTATTCTCATATGAGAGTAATAAAACCATGATCTTCTTGTGAACCAGGATTGTTTATCTTATTGCAAATTGAATCCTCAACCAAAAAAATTAACTAAATTTCTCTCAAAAATAATTTTTCCATTGAGGGTTTTTCATTGTTATTGTAAAGTTATATTCTTATTAAGTATATGCTATTAATTCAACAAATGTTAAAATAGAAAAATAAATCAACATTCCAATCAATATAGTCCAAGCTAAAAAGGAGAAATGACATTCTAAATCTATTGTGGCAAGCCAGTCTATATAATCTCAGTTGGAAGGAAATATAATGTTCTAAATCTATAGTAGTAAACCAATCTATATAGTCTTACCTTGAAGGAAACATTATGTTCTAAATCTATTGTGGTAAGCCAATCTGTATAATCTCAGCTGGAAGGAAATATGTTCTAAATCTATTGTGATAATTCAATCAATATAATCACAGCTGGAAAAGAGTGAAAACATTCTAAATCTATTGTGATGATCCAATGTATATAATCTCAGCTGGAAAGGAGAAATAATGTTCTAAACCTGTGACAATCCGATCTATAATATCTCAGCTACAATGGAAAAATAATGTTCTATATCTATTGTGGCAAATCAATTCATATAATCAAAGCTAGAAATGGGAGAAGACATTCTAAATCTTTTGTGACAATCTAATCAATATAATCACAGCTGGAAAGGAAAAATAGTATTCTAAATCTATTGTGATGTTCCACTGAACATATCAGCAAGAAAGAGAGAAGACATTCTAAATCTATTGTGACAATTCAATCAATATTGTCCCAGCTGCAAAAGAGAGAAGACATTTTAAATCTATTGTGACAATCCAATCAATATAATCTCAGCTGGAAGGAGAAATGTTATAAATCTATTGTGATGCCCTAATCAATGCAATCTTAGTAGGAAAAGAGAGAATATTCTAAATTTATTGTATATTCATATTGGCATATTAGTTTGTTTTATGGAAAGCCAGCCTTTGTTAGGTTATTGCTAAAGTTTGTTTTTGCATACAATTATTAAATATTTCTATTTAATGATAACAATCATTAACACTTATATGTCTTCAACTAAATATTCCTAACACTAATAATTCACAAGCTTTTATATGAACGGGTAATTATTTCTCATACAAATAATTCATACACAGTTATATGGTTTCAAATATTTCTACTTGATACTAATAGTTTCCAAGCAATTAAATATAGTTCACAATTATTTTAAACAGATAAACACTTCATAATATAATACAAGGGTGAGTCAAAAGTTTTGCAATATTTTGATACATGTTAGACTGATATTTTGATACATGTTAGACATGACTGAAACAGTTCAATCCATGATAGGTTCTCACTGTGGTTAGTAGTATCATGGTAGTTGCTTTACTTTGTGTGTGATTTGAAAGCCACACAGATAAATGTGCATCATAGTCTAATTCAGGAACTTATGCTTTACAAGTTCAAACTGGGCTATAACACTGCAGATGCAGCCATAAACATTTGTTGTGGCAAAGGTTAAGAAGCAATAGATCACAGTACAGTAACCAAATGTCACAAGAAATTTTGCTCAGGCTGCATGAACCCTGACACAGGCAAGGTCATGTGGTTCTAAAATCATGGATTCTAAGGCTGTGTTCCAAGCCATAGAGGTAAATTAGGTAAGTAGCACTCAGAAAGTATCAAGCAAGACCAGCATCTCACCATCCAGTGTGGTTCATAAACATCAAAACCTTGGCAAAAGCATCAGATTTCAAATTGTGCTTCATAACATTACCAAAATATTGAAAAACTTTTGACTCACCTGAGTATCTATATCAAACCTTTAAGAGCCAATGTATGAGATGGATTCCTAACAGGTACTAATGCCAAGTTAGATTGAACCTGCAAGTAATTGCAATAAGAAGGCTATTGCTCACTCCTTGGACCTCTAGAACTAGAGCCTTACCACTAGATTCAATATTGTGTTTTGCCTAAAACACCTATATCTATTGTAACAATCCAACTTTTTATTAATTTCAGCTGAAATTTTATCAGCAGTTTGATAAAATGTATTGTAGTTTAGGAGAGGACTTCCAACATTTCTATTGTGACTTTATATGCAGCTTCTTGGAGATGCTTCCTAACTAGTTAGTATGAGTTTAATGATATGTAGTTTTTCAATATGCATTTTTTGAGTTTAACAATTTGAGATTGGATATTGGATGCTAATTTTATTATGAAACATTCACTTTGGATCCATCTGTTTGATGTCAAATCATGTAAGAGGTCTTTCATGATGGTTACAAAATAAGCAGTGACCAAAAAAATTATCTACAAAAAAACTTGCTTCCTGTTTTTACAAAACCCTTATGATATACTCCAAGAGAATAAAGATTTGATGAATTCGATGCCAGAAAAAGCACAAACATTAAATTCTACAAAAGACAAGTCTAACAAATTTTAATTTGAATAATATTTTTAAAAATTTTGAATTGTTGAATAAAAGGTTTTGTTTGAATTTAAGATCAGTACCAATTTATTTTTGTTGTCTCTCTGTTACACATACATACATACATACATACATACATACATACATACTGAAGCAAAATAGTTTATATCTCTATCAAACAATATAAATTGATGACACTCAGAGAACTATGAACATGTTTAATCATGATTCTCAATAAGCTTCTTAAACTTCTTTTTTCTAACAAATTTTAATACAATATATTATTTCAAATACCTTCAATAGTTTTGTAAAATATCTGTATAAAGAAGAAAAAAAATTTTTTATAGCTTTAATCATTTTGGCTTATCTTTAAAACAATTAGTTTTTGGAGATATCAAAATAATAGCATAACTGAACTAACCATTAGACCTAAGCCAAACAAACAGCTATGTCAGTAATAAAAAAAAACCTTTTACCAAAGACATGATAGTTCATTTTTACCAAAAGATTTTATGCTTAAACTCACAAATCAATAAATAAATGTCATACCCATGAATAAGTATAGGGTTTTTATTTAATTTACTGATATAACATTAAAAAATTTAGAAGAAAAAGTGTTTAGGATTTAGTTCTACAAGGCGATATTAGAAAAAGCAAGAGGCATGATTTAAAACCATCAAATATTTGTCCTCTAGATGTTCTACCCACTGCATTAAAAAAAAAAAAAAATAAATAAAAAAAAAAAAAAGGTAAAAAGATTCTTACACAAATTAGACGAAATTTTGTTACTTTTATCAAATACAATATTTTTACATAAGTCTTGTCCTACAATACATATTTTTAAAATTTCTGAATTGTAAAAGTTGAAAAAACATTTTTATGATTTTGCTAGAGTTTTATTTAAACTATTTCTGAAATAATAGCCAATCATTGAATATTTATTTAGATTATCTTGTGCTGTTAATTGTATGAATAAAAACTAAACAAGATTCATTATTCTAGTTTTGAGATTTAACTGAGAATTTTTTTCTCTAAATTAAATCATCCAGTCATTGGGGCTTAGAATATGCTGATTGTATCCCCCTGCAGAGAAGTAAGACCCCCCCCCCATCACCACCACAAAAAAAGGAGTATTTTGAGTATGACACTAAACTGCATCTGATGATGAAGCTCTAATTCTGGGGATCTGGGAAGTGTAGAGTATTACTTCATTGCCATTATTTTCAGGTCCACTCTGACCTGTTAACGTCATTCTGTGAGTTAAAAAGTTCTGTTTAAAAATTATTCATATTCGATAGGGCTGTGCAAAAAAAAAAAAATCTTAGGAAACAACTACACCAAAAACAATATACAATGAATGCGATTCTCTAACCTCTAGGCTCAAAATAACCCAAGACAGGTTGACACAATGTTAAAATCGATCAGTTTAAATCAAATATAACCAGTAATTTTGAAATAACAAAAATCATGAATAAAATAGACTAAAACAAACAAAAAGCAAACTTGGTATTTGATGACAAATGACATTTACTGATCATAGTAGAGAAAGAATTTGACAGTTTTTGTTGAAAAAAGTTTATATATCCAACCAATTTCTAAATAGGTTTCTGACTTGGTAAATACCAGAAGGAAACTGAAAAATTTTAAATCAATGGACTTGCTACAAAGTTTAAATACTGTGTATAAATCACCCCTTGATGTATAGTTACAAAACTATTAACTATGGGACCATTATGTTTGAATTTCAACCTTACAAAACTATTACTCATTTATAGGTTAACACCAAATTTTTTAGCCTTTAAAAAAAAAAAAGAAGGGAGATTTTCTTAGAAAAACAAGTATACATAATAATTATAAGCATGTTTAATCTTTAAAAAAAAAAAAAAATAAATAAAGTCAGAACATAAATCTTGAATTAAAAAAGTATCATTGTGAATATTCATCATAAAAAGTAAAATTTCTTAGAAAAAAATTAAAAGGAGATTTGGTAAATAAATACGATAATTAAAATTGTCAGGAAATGATACAAGTGTGTTTGGTAATGAATAATCAATATTAAAAAAAATACTTTCATGTATGTATTTATTGACCCCTCCACACAAGTAGAATATGAGACAATGTCAATCTTTAAGCAGAGTTTAACAGGTTTGAATTTAGAGTTTTCCTTCTCCTAGAATGGTTGCCATTACAAAGTTAAAGAGCTCAGTCTGCCCTGCTATTTAAGAATAGGTGGATTCATACCTTTATCAAGAGTATTAGTGCTATGTGAAATCCAAACAGCCTTGTTCAGAATTTGAACTCAGGTCACTGTGTCCATTTCCAATAATGATAACCACTACACCATGGGCTCCTCCTTATATATGACAGCTTAGTGTATATAAGTTGAAAAATAAAACTGGATTAATTCAATAAGTGTTTTTGTATGCTTGTACCTGGTAATAATTCTTTATAGTGAAATGTCACAAGTAATACTCAGGATCATAAAAAATGTATATTGCTTTGGTGCTATATGTTATTTACACACTGTTCTATCTTTATTATCTTGAGTAACAGATGTTTTACAAAGGTTACTGACACAACAATAAGATTAGAAAAATAAACAACAATAAATAAGGAAATAAATAAAATTGATAGCTGACAAAGAATATCAAAATGATTACTTGGTATACCAACATCTATTGGGTTAACCAAATAGCTCATTTGGTCTATTAAGTAACAATAAAAGACTTTTCTTTTTGACATTACCTTTATTGAATAACATATTCAACATTTTTTCTACTATCTTTCAGGCAACTTCATAATTTCATCCTCTAACAAACTTTCATAATTCTTTCTAGAGAACAGATCTAAGTGCTTTTTCATCATTTTTTTTTTTTTAGGAAACAGGACTTTTTTCATTAAAACAATTCAAAGACCAAAATAAATAGTAATTTGAGAGTGCAATATTTTAAGAATATGGTGAGTAGACCAAGCAGTGGCTGCAGGCACAGTCAGGTAAGGTGAGGTCAGTGGCAACCACAATTTCCCAAACAAAGTGTAACAATTTTTGCTTGATCACCAAAGAAATATATGATCTTGTATTATTCCAGTAGAATATTACAACCTTTCTGTTAACTAATTCCAGATACCTTTCACTGATTGCTTCCTTCATTTAGTTCAAGTGAAAGCAGTACTTGTTCAAATCAATCATTTCAAAGGAGCTTATAATAGGGAAAGCCCTTCCAATATCATTATACACATACATCAGTAATATCCAGTCAGCATCCAAAGACAATAGGTGTGGATTATTCACATATAGAATATATGAGGAATTTCATATAAATCTATGGGAGTGCTTGATGTATGGCTATTTTTTCTTCTAATTGCATTATATATATATATATATATATATATATATATACATATACACACACACAAAGCATCCACTTTTTTTTAGGTAAAAAGACTTGCCTTTGATATAGTCAGTGGTGGTTCATTTTATTTGCCTCCCAATTTTTGACATTCCAAGAATGTATTTACCCAACAAAAAGTCAATCTAAATTCTTTTTTTAAATTCATTATTCTTTTTCTTATGCTTGTTGCTGTGCTAAAACTAAAGCACAAAGTCTACCCTACTATTTTCCTATAGTTGGGGGAAGGGAGAACAGAAGAATTCATGCTTTTCCCAAGGGCATCAGCACTAAGTGAAATGCAAACAGCCTTGTCCAAGATTTGAACTTGAATCACTGATTCCATTTCCTATAACGATAACTATTATGCTAAGTGCACTGAATATTCCAAGTAGTTTGTCATAATTTGCTTTAAAAAATTATACCAGAAAATATGGTCCAATCATTTATTTTACTCATGTGTAATTCACATATCAAAGTGACTAATTTAACAATAGTTGCAAATGATTTTTAACACTTGCTTTAGAGATTTTGTATGATGATTATTCTTAAGTTATATCTTCACATGATCATTATTAATCTCAACTGGTCTATCTGATCGTGAATCATTGTTCCATGAGAAATATCCCACATAAAACTTAGTAAACAATTTTTGGCATGTTTGACCATTCCCAGTATCTTCTCTATAAACTGCACAAATCTTTTTTTTTTTCCTTGTTTGATTTTCATTCTTAATTTTCTTAAAATAACAGAGCATAATGTTAAATTTGTTATTCCCCATCCCTAAACTTAATCAATATGTACCAAACAGCAGCAGCAAGCTTATCTCTTCTCTGACTAAGATGGATTTAACCATTAAAACACTACAATTTCTACTTGCCTCTGGGCAGGACCATCTGGCATTCATGTTAGATAAGTGATTGTAAGTTGACTGCCTGGTCTCAGAGAGCCTTTCCCAGCAAGCAATACCTGCTTAACAGGGTTGAGTTCATTGCTCAGAGGTTGAGACACCTCAAAATGGAAATTCCAACGAGATCAAGCATTTTTTGGAATAGCCACTCTCAATACATGTATGGCTCCCAACTATAAAATGACTCCATATCAGATTTGATTTGGTGGGAAGTCAGATAAATCCGCTTTCTATTGCCTGGAAGATCTCATCACCAAGATCTTTATGCTAAACATCACATGATATACCGAAAACTTTATTTTCTTCAATCAATAAACAAAAAGAAGCCAATTTTGACAGTTGTTTTTACAAATTCACACTGATATAGTAGCTATCTCAATACAATCAAAAGTGATCTTTTTGAAATAATTGAGTTAAAACTAAACACTTCTAATGTCACCAAACAAAAACATAATTAACTTTTTGGCCAACCCAGTAAATAGTTTTTGTATTGATATTTATTAATCTTAGATGATTATGGCACATGGCTAAATGGTAGGATACAGAAATAGGAATATTTTTACCTGAGCTCAAACACCAAAAACAGCACAGGTAAGAAATACATAATTATTTCAAATATCAACCAAGTCTAAATGCCAATATAATTTATACATTTATTGATGAACTAACAACAGTTGTGCTTCTAATGAACCATTCATCAGAGGAATTATCAAGCATACTTTTAGGATTTTGTAAGAAATAACAAAATATTAGTCCTGTTACTTTATGGCAACATATGTAAGTACTTAAATTTACAGAAGAGTAATGCATACACTTTTCTAGAGGCCTGAGAGTGATGAATTATCAACAAATAGGGAGTCAAACACATGATACAATATTAGCCAATTACAAATCACTTGGGTACTTTGTCAGCCAATGAACAAAGACTAAAAGTTGTAAAGAAAAGAATATTTAGACAATCCATCTTTCTCCTGCATTTAACAAATACATAAACAAAAAAGTGGAATATATTCAGATATATATGGCAGATATTAAATCTAATAAATCTTTAAGAACTAAAGAGAAAAACAGACATTACATCAATTTATTTCACATTAGAGGAAGGCAAGCATAATGGTTTTGTAATAGGAAATGAATCTAGTGAGCTAAGTTCAAATTCTAGATGAAGTTGTTTGCATTTCACTTTGCACTAATACTCTTGAGAAAAGTATGAATCCATCTCCTCTTTCCTAGTTAAGGATAAACAGTTATGCAGCCTTGGTAGGACAACCTGTCTAAGATAAAGAAAACTTTGGAATTAAAACTCCACCAAGTTTAACTAGTGAGAAGGGAGGGTAAATGCCCAGCAGACTTGTTAGAGGGTGGATGAACCACACTATAAGTCAATCTAGCAACTTTTTACAAGAATTGGCAACAAATGAAGTGTATTTTTAATACCTTGAAAGATCAAATATGAACCAAGCAAGCTCAACAACCTATTTTAGCTTTTATATTTTAAATTGAAAAAATAGTGAATACTGGAATAAATTTATATGTACTTACCCAATCCCTCCTCCACAAATAGGAAGTGACACAAGATCAATTATTAAGAGGAGTAAAACTGGTTTAAATTCATTTTTCTTTCTTCTAGTCTGGTTGCCAAACCAAGACTTAAGAACCTAGTCTGCTCTATTTACCCTTAACTGAGGGTGGGAAGAGACATGGATTCATGCCTTTCCTAAAGTGAAACGCATACAGTCTCATCCATGATTTGAAACCAGGTTGCTGGAATTAATTTGTAATGCTTTCATGTTGACCAAATGAGAACAAAGACTAAGACGTTTTTTTAAACAAGATTGTCTTTATATCAAATTAATTTTTTCTTATTAGTGGGTTAAACAAAAGAAATATTACAAAATCTGTTGTGATGTGCAAGGTTAGCACTAGTTAGTGGATAATCAAGCTTCTTAATTATTCTCAGCAAGAGACTTATATAGGCTATCTCTTACACTTATGCAAATTAGGCAGATTAATTTGCCAGTCTCACTACATCTCCTTAGAGTCTTAAGCCCCTAGTAGGTTTTGTACTTCTAGTGATTGTTTCATTTTCAGGATTACTTTACTTTCTTTGTCTCTCTCCTGTATTTCTTTCTCTGGAAGATATAGATCTGTCCCGTACTGAGCTATAATCAGGATCGTCTTCATGCATTATTTGATCTTCATCTGAGTCTTCAAACTCACTCTGGCCCACCTGATCATGCATTATTTCATCTTCTGATGTTTCATTCTGTAAAGGCTATTCAAATAAATCATTAATGAAAGGAACCATAGAGATTTCTTCATCATTTTGTTCTTCATGTTCGCCCTGGGGTCTTATTTGAGCTGCATGGGCTAATATACTGTTCCCCTTTTCTCTATTTATTATAGCTGTATTGTGGCCTTTTTACATGATAAATTCTACCATTTCTGAGTTTGATTATTTGTTCTTTTTGTGTCACATTTTTTCATTTGTAGAATACATCATTAACGGAGCACTAATTCGCCTTCCCATTAAAGCTGATGGGCTTTCTAGTCTTCGGGTATGTGGTATTGTGTGATAGCTTAAAAGGAGCCTTGGTAGAAAAACTTCTATTTTTTCTTTTTGCTGGGAACATGCTTTCAGTCCTGTTTTTACGGTCTGCACCATTCTTTCCGCCAACCTATTTGATTGAGGGTGATATGTTGGTGTCTTATACGGTTTACAGCCTATTTTTTACAACCATAAATTAAGATCTTCATCACAAAATTCCGGTGCATTGTTGGATACCAGGGTTTTTGCTGAAAGAGTCTACCAGTATTAATAGGAGTCTCACTCCAGTAATGTATGCATAATCCATATGCACTGGACTTGATGGCTCCCCTTCTCTGGGCCATAAATGTAAGGTAATCTGTGTAAAAGTCCTTAATTCTTTACATTTTTTGCATCTTTTTATATATTCTTTGATATCTCGTGAATATCCCAGCCACCATGCTTCTAATTTTATCCTTTTTTGTGTGGCCACTACTCCACAGTGTATATCATGTACATTTTTTATTACCAATTTTGTTTGTGTTTCTGGAGGAATTATCAGATGCTCATTATAAATCACTCCATGTTCTATCGTTAACTTATGTCTTATTTCTTTATAGGCCCTGGAACAATTTCCCCATATGTTTTTTCGTATTCTTGATATTATCCTACCGAGTACTGGATCATTTCTAGTTTCCACAGCCATTCTATCTAAAGACAAAACATCAGTTTCTACCCAATGTAAAAATGTATCTTCAAATTCTTCTTCTGTTTTATCTTTTGACTCCTTGTAAAATCGCAAATTTGGTAGTGCATCTATGTGTGGAATTGAATTTCCTAATCAAAGTCAAATGCCATAATCTTATTGTTCATCTTAGTATTCTTGATCTTGTAACTTGGGGTAATTCTTTTCTTGGATTGAATATAAACTCTAATGGTCTATGATCACTTCTCAAAAGAATTTTTTTTCCAATTAAAAACTGTCGGGCTCTAGTGGTTGTTCTGCACGAAGCAGTAGCTAATCAAGCAATATTTGATGAACATCCCACCAGACGGACGAGTGTGGCACAAGGCCTTTTTTAGGTGGGTCCGGGCGCAAGGCTTTGGCCCAGACGCGTCCAGTGGCTCCAAAAATGCCTTGGGCCCCGTCAGCATTCCCCTAAAGAGGGACACCTCAGACGCCAGGCAATAAACCTAACCCCTTCAAAGACAGTTAAAGCTTGGGGGGACGGCCTCCTGAGGCTTGAGGAATTGACCATCCGGCATGTATGCCAGACAGTCCACTGAAAAGCTTCTGCATGAAGCAGTGGTTAATCAAATTTCCTAGTTATTCTCAGTGAGAGACTTATTATATAGGCTCTCTCTTACACTTATGCAAATTAAGCAGATTAATTTGCCAGTATCACTACAAAATCTGTTTCATATCTTTTAAAGTTAGTGATTAGATTCAAATGTTCTGATTTTACAGCTTGCTTAACACAAATTACAAGGATTGGAAATTTAATAAATGAATGATAAATTGAAGTATAGATGATCTTACCATTAACAGCATGTAGAACAGAAATGTCAAACCAAGTTCAAATTCCATCTGGACCAGTTGATATTCACATCAAACAAATAATCTCACGAAAGACATGAATCCACTTCTCACTTCCAGCTAAATAACAGGACAGTTGAAGCTCTTTATCCTTATAAAGGCAATCTGTTTTGGGCATTCAATAACAGATTAAGTTAGAAAGCATTCCTAGCTACTGGTATAATGTAACCCAATACAACTTGTCATCTATTAAGATGGACATTACCAAGTAACTCCTGTTACCCTGAGAGATGCAATTAAGAAGAATTATGGAACCCTAATGACCTAATAAACTGACGAGATGGTCTAACATCTAAATTATAAATTAATTTCTTTAAATATAACAGGTGTTACCAAGTGACTGCTTGGTAAGAATATCCATAAATTGTCTTTTTTCAAAGTATAACTGTTAAATGAGAAAATATAAGAAAGTAATAAATTACTAAAATTAATAAGAACTGCTAAAGATTTTTTTTACTTTTAGGAAAAGTCTATACTCTCATTCTCAGATACCTGAATACCAATTTATATAAGAAATTAGACAAATACATCTGAAGAGTACCAAAACATTGATCAAGCACATTTCAATATAAAGATTTCATTCTTTATAAATTGTAACAAATGAAAATCAGTACTTCTATAGAATAGTCCACTCATAAAAATTAACTCAGACATTTGGTAACAGTATTTTTAAATTATCCTTGATATAACGGTTAGACTAAGAATTAACAAAATAGATGGATTATTTTATAGAAGCACCTGAAAATATCATATTGTATTTAAATGTATTTAACTCCCAACAAGGCCAAAATTTGACACAAGGTCAGTTTAATGTGGGATGTTGCACAAGAAGTGAACCTCCCATGAGAGGGATTTAAAAATTGCTTAGACTCCATTAGCATTTTCCTTAAGAGGTGCCTCGGGCGCCAGGCAAAAAAAAATCCAGCACTTACCTCTTTTAGACAAGTGAGTGGGTACTTCCTGTAGGGAAGGCCACCTTGAGCTAAGCTGTTATTAATTCCCATTCACCCAGCACAAATGCCAGAGGTATATGGGAATAACAGGTAGCAGTTTCCTTTTTGGTTAAATAGTTTGTTACTACAATTCTTATAATCCAACAACAAAAAAAAACTATATATATATATATATATATATATATATATATATATACACACACACAAAATATATATATATATATATATATATATATATATATACATACACACACACACACACACAAAGAGTATGAATGAAAGAAGATGCATTAGTAAAAATTTTTTTATAAATTTGTTAATCCTATCTATTATCAGAGGATATTCATTTCAAGATTGATAGGCTTATGAATGCCTGAGTATTGGCATTGTGTGAATGGAAGTTGAACTTTATCTTAACAACTTAAACATTCCATTCATTAGTGTTTAAAAATATTTTCAAATAAGGAAGTAGTTTTGTGGAGAAATGTAGATGTTGCTATGTAGGAAAATGAGTCTATAAAAGTTCATGAATTTCTAAACATTAAGCCACTTGTGACTTATTTATATCACAAGTAGAAGAATGGTTATTGTCAAGGAAAATGGAATGGGTGAGCCGATTTCAAATTTTGGACAAGGCTGTTTGCAGTTAATTTCATGTTATACACTTAAGAAAGGCATGAATCGATCTCTTCTCCTGAGTAAAACATAGGATAAAATGGGCTCCCTAACTTTATTAGAGCAACCAGTCTAGAAACAAATACGTGAATTCAAACCCTCAACCAACATCATGAGTCAAGGTGACCAAGTAATAGTTATTACTTCCATGTCTTACAGACTTAGAGGGTTTAATCTTGCAGTGGACTAAGAAAGAGGCTGAAGCACATAAAAAACGCCATATTTTTTTTACTATTTAATAGCAGAGAAAGCTACACCATTTCCAACGATTAATGTACTTGTTAGAATTATTTCAAATGCTTATTTTAAAGGCATAGAGTTCGTTCTATTTGGTAAATTGGTGCACTAAACGTGATGGTTATTTCCGAAGGAAATGGAATCGGATACTCGAGTTCAAATCTTGTCGTGGCTGTTAACGTTTTATTTCGCGATAATTCCCTTGGGAAAGGCATGAATCCATCTGTTCTCCCATCAGCTATGGCTAAATAGCAGAGCAGACTGAGTTCTTTAGTAAGTAAGTTAAACAGTCTAGGAGAAGAAAAATTGAATTCAAACCAGCTGTACCCGCTTTAAAATTGACTTCGTGTCGTATCATACATGTTGCCGGAGTGGTGGCTAACTACATACTTAGAAAATTAGCGCAACATAATCTTCCTATGTCGCCTAGGGTGACGTACAATATTTATTTATTAACACATTGTAGAGTAAGTTTCAATAGGTAGCATTTGCTAAAAGACAAAACTGAATTAACAGTAGAGATTTAGTCGAGAAAGAGGACCTTCGGGAATAGAATAAGTTAATTTTCAAAGAAAAAAATGCATATCATTGCCACGAAAAGAAGCTTCAGTTTTGTTTTTTTGTTTAAGTCTAAAAACTAAGAAGTCATAACATTAAAAACAACAATGTGTTTGTTACTTGAAAGATCACGTGAAATGAGAATCATTGGCGCTGAGTGGTAAATGATAAATTATGAAAAAAAATGTGGGAAAATACTCTGCCTGCAACAAATACCGATGTCAAAAAGATTTAAAATAAATAATTCAAGAATATTTTAATTTAAGCCTTAATTTCCATGAAAGTTTTTTTTAGTTTTTCTTTTTCAAGGAAATATAAATTTAATAGAGACAATGAAAATTTGTTTTTCTGGACACCTTTTTTTTTACATTAAATGACAAATGTTTACTAGTTAACGTCAATAATACAATTGGATAATTTCAATTACAATTGCACTACTGTTGTTGTAAACATATACAAAGAAAACAACAACCTGTTGATGTTTTAAATTAGCAACTAAAACTCAGTAAATAAAATTTTTAAAAAAACTTGATTTTCTTCTTCCATTAAAAAAAAAATAAGAGAGAGAGAGAAACCAAAAATGTCTATCAAACTATGATAAGCAACCAGGCTTTTTGATTATTCGGCACTTTTTTACAAACTGCCATGACTTTCAAATTCAACAATAAAGGCTATAAAGATATTTTATTTTAACATAAACAAGAAAAGAATTAAAATGAAGATCGACACACTATAAAATGTTATATTAAACACACAAATCAATTTATAAACAATGAACAATTTCAGAATCAACAATTTTAGTGAACAAATGGCGATCACAAAAATAACGACAAACAAAAACGCTGCAATTCTTTTAAAATTTCAGGAATAAATGATAAATTTTTATACTAAAAAATCTACAACTGCTTCAAAGGAATTGTATTTACAGAATAATTTTATAATCATTTTCTTCGTACTAAAGTATCTCACTTCTTCCTTCCTTCGTGATCGTCAAAATGTTGTTATTGTTTAAAGAATTGTAATAACTAAACTCGAAGTAGCTAGAAGACGTTTATATTCATAATACTCACATGGCACAATACAATTTCTAAAAATTAAAAAAAATATTGTTAAGAATAAGTACAACATACCACTCCTGTTGTAGCTGGACACAATTTGAGATAGTCATCTCTAAAATACTTGTTACTCAATTAGACCGTAGTTTCCACGTCACTAAAACACGATTGAAGATGGAACAACGCATTCTACAAACTACGGGGGAACATTCAAACAACAATTAAGATACTTATAGCAATTTCGTTCGTTTCTTTTATTTTCTAAACTCAATAAGTAAATATTTTCCATATTAAGAATTTTCTCATCATTATTCTGACATTGGAGCTAATAGGAAAGCAAACAATATCATCGACATTCTTGAGAAATAAAAGATATAAAGAAGGTATCGGTTTTAATTATTTTTTATCAATATAGGCTTCCATAGGAAATAATTGGCTGTAAACACGTGTATCGTATGTTAAATATGCATTTTTTTTACTGATTCTTAACAAACAGATGGTTAACACTTCACAAGAAAAGAAAAATAAGTTTACTTGAAATATTTGTCAATCTTAGTAGATAACCTTTATTTTCTAAAATAAAATGAGGTACCTTTATTTTCAGTTACCATTTGTGTGTTTTAAGTGAGTTGTAACTTTATTTTAAAAAAGAGCAGTGACCACACAAGAAGGAACAACAAAATTATTGTTGACTGATGCAAATTTCAAATCGCCTTATTTAGTTAAACTTTTTTTTCTTTTTCATTTTGCTTGTTGTTGATTAGTAGCACAGCCTAATGATTAGTTTTGTTATATCTAAAAATAACTTTGTAAATAAATAAATAAACAAAGAAAATAATAATGATAATAATATTTAAAAACAAAGAAAATAAGATACAGAAATTATTTCATAAAGATTTTTTTCTCATTTAAAAAAATGTTTTAAAACTTTTTTCTTTAGTTTTTATCCGTTTATTTATTTATTCATTGAATGTATTGTGTTTGTATTTACTACTAACTACTTTGTTTCTTCTCTGTACCACTCATTAGAAATACTTATTCAAAATTACTAAAGTATTTTTTTTTTTTTTTTTACTTTATTCTTTTTTGCTCATTGCTAAATAAGCAAATCTCAATAATAAATTTAAACACTCAAAAATTAAAATGAAGATTATTTTCTTTATCTGGTTCCCTAAAATGATGTTATTGTTTTTAAGTGAGATATCCGAGAAAGGTTAAGAGCGTTGTTAGAGAAACCCGAAGCCCAACTTTTTAGATCTTATTTCTCCGATGTTGATATCATTGGGAACGAGCTAAGTTTATATATATGTTGCTTAGAACAGCTACATTTTACTTCAGTTATCAATTATTATTCGGCAGTATATATATACCTAAGTTAGACATCCTTATAGATGGACCCTTCCTAAATCTTCTTCCTTGCCTTCTCTTTTTTTTAAGAAAAAAAATGAATTATAAGGTAAGCAATTTATTTCTCCTAAAAATTAAATTTGAATGCATAAAAGAATTCCATTGTATAAGTAAAATAATTCTCAAGAAAAAGTTTTTTACCTCCAAAATTTGAGATAGAAATTTAACTTTTAAAAATTTCGTTCTTTAAGTATCGAAACATTCATTCAATCAAATTTAGTTCATTTTTAGTAAATTTAAATAATCGGGTATTTAAAAAAATTTCTACAAAAGCTTTTCTAATTCAGATTTTCTTTTCCTTTTTTCTTTTTTACTGTAAACAATCTTTGTAGATAGATACAGGTTATATATATTTAAATATGTATAGGAAGAAAAAACTTTTATTTCATATCCACATCTAAAATTATCAAATATTATTTTTTTTTAAGGCCACCGAAGGCGGCCAATAAATTAATATCGAACCACAAACTATAGACTTTATTTTATAATTAACTACAAATAAATAAAAGGAAATATTCCATGATTTGATTATCATTCAATAGTCCTTATTATAATGATTGGTGTGAGCATGAATCCAGAATTATATATATATATATATATATATATATATATATATATATATATATATATATATATATATATATATATATATATATATATATATATATATATATATATATTAGCATAATGGTTAGAGTGTTCGCCAATGGCCTGGGAGACAGGGATTCAATCCCAAGTCGAGCCACACCAAAAACTCAAAAAAATGATACTTGATGCCTCCTTGCTCAACATAAGCATTATAAGGTATGGATCAAGGGTAAGTGGAGCAATCCAGGAAAGTAGTAGCCCTCTTCCCTAGTAGCTATTGAAAAGGGAGTTTGAGTTGCCCTTGACTACAGCCTGCCAACTTATATATATGTGTGTGTGTGTCATTAGAAGATATTGGTTCCAAAGAGGAATATGCCTCACAGTTCATAAAGTAAAAAGTAAAGTTAGCGACTGTAGTCAAGGGTGACCCGTAGGCTCCCTTTTCAATTGCTACTACACCAAGGTGCTGGAGGGGGCACTACTCCATTCCCTGGATTACTACATGTTACCCTTGATTCATACCTTATAATGCTGAGTGTTAAGCCAGGTGGCATCAAGTACCATTTTTTGAGTCTTTGGTTTGACTCAACCTAGGATTGAACCCCAGTCTCCTGAACCATTGGCAAACACTCTACCTATTAGGCCAATAGTGCTGTTTATCTGCTTCTTATTTATAAATATATAATCTAACTGTCCTTTTGAGTTATTTGGCATTGTCACTGGAGTCCTGCAAGGAGATAGATTAGCATAAGTTCTATTTATAATTATTAGCCTAGATTACATCCAACAAACTTTAATAGATCAAATGAAAAAAAAATAATTTCACACTGAAATAAAGCTTGAAGCTGATGATATACCACAGAAACTATTATGGACTCAAATTATACAGAATACACTTGCTCAAGCTAAATGTATGCTAGAGTAGGCAGCAAGAGGCATTATAAAACAGAGTTAATGTGCTTCATGTATTTTAAACAAAAGAGTACTATCTCTACACTAAATGTCAAGCCTCTTAAATTAGTAGACCATTTCACATATCTCAGTAGCAATATTTCATCTACTGTAAGTCCAGTCGGCTGGTGCTCTAGAATACGACAAGTGGATCTTTGCAGAGGGGTAAGACTCCTCCCTTATGAGTGTCCTGGATATGTCATCAAAGCATCTGATGGCAAAGCTCTAGCCTTGGAGCTTTGGGGAATGGGGAGTACCCTTTCATTGCCATTGTTCCCAGGTCCACTCTGACCTGTCATGAGAGCACCTGATAGGGTCCTATCTATGGGTCAAATAGAACTATTTGACATCTAAACTGTATGCAAACAAATGACTGATGTTAAATTGTTACTGTTACATAGCAATACTTGACATCATTTAATTGTGTGCAAAAAAAAATGAGCTTAGGCTTATTTAAAAATGTTATCAACAATGTTTGCAAATCGTATATATTTGATATATATGTATAAACAGGATTTGGCATTAAATAACCTACAATGGTTGATATGCCATAAAACCAAAACAAACCAAACCAACCATCTACTGAAAATGATGTCAACATACAAACAGGAAAGGCATGGACTGCTATTTACAGATTATTATATGGAAATATAATCTCTGATAAAATAAAACTGGAATTCTTCCAAGCTTCAGCCATGTCAGTATTATTATATGGTTGCACCTTCTGTACTTTAACAAAGTACTTGGAGAAAAAGTGAGATAGTAACTACACAAGGATGCTGTGTGCTGTTTTGAACAAATCCTGGGAGCAGCACCCCATAAAACAGTAGCTGTACAGCAATTTACTTCCCATCTCACAAACCATTCAAGTAAGATGAACATGACATGCTGGCCACTGCTGGAGAAGCAAGGAAGAGCTCATAAGTGATGGTTTCCTGTGGACCTCTACACACTGACACCTCAGTGTTGGCTGACCTGCAAGACTTACATAGATTTGCTCTGTGCAGACACTGCATGCAGTCAAGAGAGCATAGAAAGAGCAATGGATGATAGGGATGGATGGCAAAAGAGAATCAAAGGAATCCATGCTGTCTGCACAACTTGATGATGATGATATCTTATTATAATGGAGATTATATGTTTGTTTATCTGTATCCAAAACTAAATCACCACTGACATCATAATTCCCTTTGTTACTTATGTCTCATTTTCCATATTTACCCAACCCCTCCATTCGGGCAGGATATGACACAAGGTCAATTTTTAAGCGGAGTTTAACAGGTTTGAATTCACAGTTTTCCTTCTCCTAGACTAGTTGCCTAACCAAGGCTGAAGAAATTAGTCTGTCCTATTATTTACCCATAGCTGGAGGGAGAATAATTGGATTCATACCTTTCCCAAGGGTATTAGTGCTATATAAAATGCAATCAGTCTCGTCCAGGATTTGAACTTGAGTCAGCGTGTCCATTTCCTACGACGATAACCATTACACCACAGTCACTTCCTTTTTACCAAACCCCTCCACTCGAGCTGGATAAGACACAAGGTCAATTTTTAAGCAGAGTTTAACAGGTTTGAATTCAGAGTTTTCCTTCTCCTAGACTAGTTGCTTCACCAAGGCTGAAGAACCTAATCAGCCCTACTATTTTACCCATAGCTGGAGGGAGAATAATTGGATTCATACCTTTCCCAAGGGTATTAGTGCTATGTAAAATGCAATCAGTCTCGTCCAGGATTTGAACTTGTATTGCCATATCCATTTCCTATGACGATAACCATTACACCACGGGCACCTCCTACTTATGTCTCATTTTCCATGATTTTTATTTTATTTAAAGATGAAATATTAAGAAAATAGTTTAATATTATTAATACTTTTGATCTTATCTACATAATAGTAATATGCAATTGTACTTATAAATATACAACCAAATAACAGTTTACAGAGTGAACGGGAAATCTAATTTGCATATTGATCTTGAAAATTTGATTATAATAAATATTTTCTATTTGATTTCTATTTTTCTTTTTCTAATTTTTTTATAAATATTCGCTTATTGATTTCTAATTGTTTGGTTTTATTTTGATAAATATAAGCGAAAATCCCATCAATAAATCTTTTAAAAAATCCATTAACAAAAAGAAATAACAGTAATTTTATTCTTTACTGTCTAATTTAGTGAAGTAGATACATAAAGAAAATTTAGCAATGAAAGGTGTGAGTGATAAGAAGAGCAAGTGTCCAAGCTGTTCTATTCTTTGATTATACTCCCTCTTTGTTTCAAATATTTTTATATGCATTCTTATTTAATTTTGTCAGTCTTTCTAATTTGATATAATATTTTATCATATCAAAAATTAATTACTATCTTTGATAGTTTTTATAACAGTATTGGCTGACCAGTAAAAATTTACAATCATCAGCTCTATGCAGACACTAGATCCTGTTGAGAGGATTTACTAATAGGGATTATTTTACAAATAGGGATAGATGATGAGAGAGTGTAATGGGAATCCATGCTGTCAGTATCCCTTGATAATGATGATAAGGGTCATTATAATATATATATATATATATATATATATATATATATATATATATATATACGTGGTGCATTCAATAAGTTTCCAGATTTTTTTGTACAGGCATTTAAAATTGTCGTAGAATCTTGAAAATTCAATATGTTATTGTTACACATCTTATGAGATGACTGACCATTTTTTATGATTTCAGGTTCAAATGAACAGCTACAGCAGGTATTGGGATACACCCTACTAAAGCCTGATTGTCACAGCTTGTAAATTTCAAAAATGCAATCTGGACATGAAGACACTTTAGAAGAATGATATGCAATAAAATTCTGTTTTAAACTTGGAAAAAATGCTACAGAAACATATAGAATGCTTCAGACTGCTTTTGGACCATCTTGCATGAATTGAGCATCAGTTTTTGAGTGGCATAAGAGATTCAAGGAAGGCAGGGAGTCTGTGAGGGATGATGAGAGGTGTGAGAGGAGTAAGGAAGTCAATACACCAGAGTTGATTGGCCAAAGGGTTAGGGTTAGGGTTACTATGTTGAGGTTCTAAGGGAGTTCAGGAAGAGATTCCATCAGAAGAGGCCAGCACTCTTCAAATCAGGTCAGTGGCATTTCCAGCAGGACAATGCACCAGTCCACAACTCCATTCTTGTCACAGACTATTTGACCATGATGGGCATCAAGACAGTTCCTCATCCTCCTTATAGTCCAGACCTTGCTCCCTGTGACTTTTGGTTATTCCCTAAGCTCAGAGGCTGTCGTTATGAGAGAATTGAGGAGATGAAAGAGGCTGTGATGAAGGCCATTGACACGCTCACACAAGAGGACTTCGATGGGGCCTTCCAGAAGTTTTTGGAATGGTACAACAAGTGCATTGCAGTCAGAGGAGATTATTTCAAAGGGAACTAGTTTCATGTGTGTACTATCAATAAAAGTGCCCATACGAAAAAAGTCTGAAAACTTATTTAATGATCCTCGTATATATATATATATATATATATATATATATATATATATATAATTATCAATACTAATAAGCTATAATCTTTGTTTCAGATGTTATAATTGTGGATACAACTATGTATTCTAGCAATTTTGAGTTATTATCTTAAACTAGACCTCAAAGTCATTAAAGCTGCTTGCAGAATTGGAACAAGGCTTAGAATACACTGATTGTATCTCCTGCAGAGGAGGTAAGACACCCCCCTCCAAAGAAAATATGACACTAAACTACAATTGATGGTGAGGCTTCAGTTCTGGAGATTGGGGAAGTGTTGATTATCCCTTCATTGACATTACTTCCTGGTCCACTTTGACTTGGAGTGGTAGTACCTGTTAGGGTTCCATCTATTGGTCAAATTGATCAATTTGAAAATTATTAGTATTGGAACACTTTACTCATTAGGCCAATGGCCTAATGAGTAGATGCTGTCTTGCTTAACACTCAGCATTATAAGGTAAGGATCAAGGGTAAAGTGGAGCAACTAAGGGAATGGAGTAGTGCCCTCCCCTACATCTCGAGGTAGTAGCTATTGAAAAGGGAGCCTTTGGGTCACCTTGGAGAACGGTTGCCAACTTTACTAATATTGGATAAGAATACTTGATGCCATATAACTATAAATTAATTGTATTAAGAATAGTTTGGCCCAGCGGTTAGAGTGTTCGCCAATGGCCCGGGAGACCTGGGTTCAATCCCAGGTCGAGTCATACCAAAGACTTTAAAAATGGAACTTGATACCACCTTGCTTAACACTCAGCATTATAAGGTACGGTTCAAGGGTAAAGTGGAGCAATCCAGGGAATGGAGTAGCGCCCTCCCCTACACCTTGGTGTAGTAGCTATCGAAAAAGGAGCCTTCGGGTCACCCTCGACTATGGTCGCTAACTTTACTTACTTACTTGAAGCTGTGACTGTTTCTTAAAGATCATTTACTTGAAACAATATAACTATACAAATAAGTGACTATTATTAAATAGAAATGAATACTTGAAACCATATAGTTATTTGTATTTGATAAGAGTACTTGAAACCATGTGCAAATTATTTGTATTCAATAGAAATACTTGATACCATATATCTGTGCAAAAATCTCATAAAAAACAAGGGCTTAGTGGCTGATGTGCTAGACTGTAAACAAGTTCGAACTCTAGTTGTGCTATTACATTCACCTTTCGATTTATACTCTTAGGAAAAGTATGAACCCTTTATCCCTCCACCAATGGATTAAATAGTATCACTATAGTTCTTCTCTAGGGATGTCTTTGGCATTAAATAACCCATGAAGATTGATAAGCCATTAAACAAAGAAACCAAACCAAACCAAAAAAAAAGCTACTCAAAAAATATAAATATAAATTTACAATGAATACAATTCTCAAACCTCTCGACATAAAATAACCCTAGATGGGTTAACATGCAATTAAGATCAATCAATCAATCAGTTTTCTTTTAAAAGATCAATTTCTATTTATTCATTAATAGTCTATCAAGTCTTAATATTAATTTTGCTAAGAATGGAGATGTATTAAAGAATCTGAGTTGTTATTTTATTATTTGGTATTGTGAAATTAGAGCAAATTCTAAACACTGACATTTTAATTTGATTTGTAGTTTTTTGATTATATAGACTTTATCTAGATCAAAGTTATGATTGTTTTCATGTTTTGTTTATGAAAGTATCAAAGTTATTATCCATCTTTACCGCCCCGTAAGGCTTATATATTCTCTTTTTAAGTAACATCAAAATTTCTTAAAGATTCAGTCCAGTACATTTCATATATGACACAGATCCATAGGCCTTGTGCCTTCCTTGTAATTTTTCAAGGGAATAAACAGATCCATAGATTAAGCCTACGTTTGATAATATACTGTAATTCTGAGCCCATTAATGATGGATACTTGAAACTGTTATTGGAGTTTTCAACCATCTAAATTGACTTATTTCAGGACAAATTTCTTGTTATTCTGTACTGATTTCTGTTGTCTTCCAACTTCAAACTGCTATTTTCTCCAGCATATATAGCTGTTGGGATTATTAGTGAATAGTATAGACAGACCTTGACTACCTTTGAAAAATCTTTTCATTTTCAATCTTTTTTTCTTAAGTCTACCAAAGTTTGAAGAACTTAAAACTAAACTTTGTGGTGGTATAGAAAAAGTAAATTGAAATAAAATAAAATAATAACATTTTTGAAAAATAAAATTTAAAAAAATCAAATAAGTAAAATGATAAAATAAAAAATAAAGAATATAAATTTACATTTTTCCCATCCTGCTAAGGATTTTCATCACCTGACCCTTAGGTTCTAAATTTCCAGTCTTTGTTTTTTTTTTTCCTGCTCTTTATTTTTACCAACAACCTCACTTGATAAAGGACACTGGAGATATTGAAGTAGCTGGCAAGCACCCCAACTTGGTGACATGTTGACTTGGCTAAATGCTTGTAAACTACACTAACCCTTCACACAAAGGAACTGTACTGTGTCCTCAAGGACTTTCTTCCAATGAATGTAAAATAAAACATAAAAAGAAATAGTGTGTTAGCTTCTTTATTTTGTGAATTGAACCCACACATGCAACCTATACACCCCAAACTCATAACTTCTTCTTAGATCAGATAAATTTTCTAGAACTCCTGATCCCAAAAATGTAAATTTGTTGGCTTTTTTACTATAGTATCATTTAAAGTGATGTTATTTTTATAACCAAATAAGACAAGATTATCTTGTCTTTTGAGTATTTATAATAATATACCCCATTTTGAGTATGACTTTTTCAAATTCTTGGTATATGATTTTAGCTTCTTCAATATAGTAGAGGTTACAGCAATGTCATAACAGTTATTAGGCTTTTGTCTAGGTTAAAATTTTGTGGCAGATAATTTGAGAATATTGCTTGAGGAATGTGGTAGGAGTCTCACACATAAATCACACAATATAATGTGTAACCTTTGAATACTAAATAAAATCACTGACATTATCAAGAAGAAAAGTTGGTCACATGGTATATAAAGACAGTGTCAGTTCTTTCAACCATTCATATAAGAACAATTTTACTAAAAGAAAACCCAAAGGATGACTGCTAAAGCAATGACTATCTTGTTAGCAGAGCATAGAATATGCTAACAGCATCCACTGCAGAAGAGTAAGACTGCTAACCACCCACTAAAAAAGAAAAGGTGTCCTGATTGTGACACTAAACTACATCCCATGGTGAAACTCCATTTCTTGAACTATGGGGAGTGTGGAGTCACCCGTTAATTGCCATTACACCCATGCCCATTCTCACCTGGAGTGATAGTACTTACTAAGGCCCTATCTACAGATTAAATAGATATGATTGAGATAATAAAGTGTTTACTTGTTTAAAATGATTGTGAAGATACACTTTTGGTACTGTATATAATTGGAAGCCATAATTGTTTAACTGACTTCCACATAAACATCAAGTTCTGCAGATAACATGGATTCCTTTGACTCTCACCATCTGTCCCTATTGGCCATCACTCTTGATGAGTCTTCGAGATGCCATCTAGTGTCCATACAAAGTAGATCAATGTAACTTCTTGCTGGTCAGCCTACACTGGTGTGTCCATGTGTAGGAGTCCACAGGAGAGCATTGCTAATGAGTTGGTCTCTGCTTCTCCAGCAGTGCCCAGCATGTCTTGTCCATCTTGGATAGTTTGTGAGATGAGAGGTAGGTGAATATAGAGCTATTTTGTGGGGTGCTGCTTCCAGGACTTGTTCAAAATGTGGTCATATGCTAATCACAGTAATTGATGTTACCTTAGTTCTTAGACTACCACATGCATTTCTGGCTACTGTTTTATTAACTCCTGTGCCCACACTGTGTTTGAAAGATCCACAGAAGAGGCATGATACAATCTATCCAGAACTTCTTCTGACAGAATGATTGGTTGAAACAAGTTGCCCAAAGACAAGAAAACTCTCCATTAACAGATGACAAATATTCATTGAAACACAATTGTGTAACAATTATATATATATATATATATTGCGTTGAGAGAAAGAGAATCAGTCTGATAATTTTTCAGACTGTGGTATACGCTGGTGAGATTTTAGTGCTTGGGAGACTTTTCCTTTTCTCCTGTCTTTGCTATGGTCTTTAAAATTTTCCCTCTCTGGGAACATTTAAAGAGGTATTTTTATAGAGAATTCCCCTGAAAACAAACATTTCCTATGGTCTAACCAATCACAGATGATTTGTACTTTTTTACTTGTTCAGCCAATCAAAAGTTTTGATCCATGACTGTGGGAAAAGTATCTATTTTATGTATCAGATTTTAATTGATCATCCAATCAACCCACAAAATAGGGGCTTGGCTGATTAAGGGTCCTAGCCACACCTTGTCGGGGGAGTGGTGTAATGGTTATCGTTGTAGGAAATCCTGGACGAGGCTGATTGCATTTCACATAGCACTAATACCTTTGGGAAAGGTATGAATCCGATTATTCTTCCTCCAGCTATGGGTAAATAGTAGGACAGACTGGGTTCTTCAGCCTTGGTGAGGCAACTAGTCTAGGGGAAGGAAAACTCTGAATTCAAACCTGTTAAACTCCGCTTAAAAATTTGACCTTGTGTCATATCCTGCCTGCGCAGAGGGGCTTGGTAAATAGGATCACTTTTTATATTAACCAATAAAAAATAAAAAAAAACGAATAAAAAATTTGATTAATTTATCTCAAGCCCAGATTTGACCTGTTAGTTTCAACAGCAAGATAAAGGCTAATTTGAGATGTTATGAGTTTAAACGGGTCAATGCACCAACAGACCCCAAATGAATTCTTGCTGTCAGCTTACTTTGATTGATTTGACAACTTGCAGGTGTGCAGATTGCAAGCTTTCACTGACCTTTTAAATTGACATTTGAATTTGTGTACCCATGTAAATTAATTGGTATTCTTATATTTTTATATTAGAAAATTACATTTCCTGACCTTTTGAGAAAAGCATAATTTTTTTCATAAGCTTTTAGCACCAGTAAATACCTCTTATTATCATAAAAACAGTATGCAGCACCCTTGTGTAACTCCCATCTCCAAGGGCTTTGTCAAACTCCAGGTAGTGCTACACTTTGGAAGAATTCTCATTTTATTTCATCAAAGATCGAATTTCCATATAATCAATAACCTGTTAATAGCAGTCCATGCCTTTCCTATTCATGTTGCGATCACTTTCAGTTGATGAGATATTGCTACTTTGGTATGTGAAATGGCCAACTAATTTCAGAGGTTTATTATTTAGTGTGGAGATGGCACCATCTTGTTTAAAACATATCAATTTTATTTTATCTGAATTAATGTGGAAGTCAGTGCCTCTTGCTGCCTGATTCAGGCTACGCTGCAAACATTCAGCTTGTGTGGGTGTATTTGTGAGAAGATTAGATCATCTGCATAGTCTGCATCTATAATAATTTCTGCAGAATATCATCTACTTTTTGCTTTTTTTTAGTGCAAGACCATTTTCTTTCATTAGATCTGTTGACATTCAAAGTACATAATCTAAGCAAATCATAAATAAATAGAAATAGTGCTAATGGAT
The DNA here is from genome assembly GCA_963585895.1 of Sepioteuthis lessoniana. Lineage (NCBI taxonomy): Eukaryota > Metazoa > Mollusca > Cephalopoda > Myopsida > Loliginidae > Sepioteuthis > Sepioteuthis lessoniana. The sequence goes on from OY757919.1 coordinate 72,731,803, forward strand.
CTCCTTGCAAGACTCAAGCAACAATATCAAAGAAGTTGAAGTCACCATCGTGTTTTTGTAGAGCATCATGATGATGGTAACTGTTTCTCTAATGGGCAGCATATGCTGCTATAGGTATTTGCTCCATCTTTCCTCTTTGTATGGAATCAAATGCCTTGAAGAAATCTGCAAACAATAGTGTTGCCTCAAGATGTTTTGCACTTTCTCTTTTGATTTAATGAATAGTCAGGGTCTAACCCAACAATTTAACTTTGCTAAATAATTTGATGTACAGTATTTAATAAAAAATCAAAAACAAAACAAGCAAAAGATTGAACCCTTTTTTTATTACTGACACAAACTTTTTTTACTGATACTATCTTTTTTATCAATAACAAATTAATAATACAGGGAAAGTTAAGTGACAGCAATCGAAAACAAAGATATAAATTTATTCATTTCTTTTATTGATAACTAAAATAAAAATAATAGCATTAGAAATTTTTCATAAAATTAAATCATTTGAATTAAGCAATGGCTACCAACATAAATAATAGCAAATAGTTTTATTTAAAAATCAAATTCAGGACAAAAAGCTAAAAAAGAATTAATAGGGAGGTTTGTTTGTTGTTCTAATTTGAGGTCTTTGGACAGTAGGAATAGATGTATCAGTTAACAAAAAGGCAATACAAGGAAGTGTATTATCTAGATTCAATATTTCAATAGGCACCAGTGAAAAAAAAAAAAAAAAAGAATTAATCATGCTTAGAATGCTGCTCGGACAGCAGAAGCTTTTTTTTCTCTCCTTCTTCAGTAACTGATGTAATTCCATCTATGAGCTGACAGTTCTGTGCAAAGACAATTCAATCCATTACATAGTTTTCAGCAATTTTGGTATGGCAATAACCATTTTTGGCAAATCTGGGATGGTGATTTTTTTTTTAAAGTTGCTCACATTTTAGCTCACTATTTTGCTGCAACTCTTTTATAATTTAAAATGAAATAAATTCGTCCTATGGAGTTTATTTTATCAGAGAAAAAGTGAAAACTGAAAAATGATTTTAGTTTTGTATTTCAGTAATTTGTTTTAACTCCATAGTTAATGACTATAAAAATCAGGCAATTGAGTTGTAATACCTGTAAATTAAAAAATAATTAAAATTTTTGAATCTCAAATTGTTTTAACTACAGGGTTTGTTCTTACTGGCCTTTATTTTAAATTGTCTTTGTGCTGAATTGTTGGCATGAAAATGCCTATGAATCCATTTCATCAGAGCCATATTGATAAAATAGTGTAATTTTGAACTGTTTAAATACAATAGTTTATGTAATTCTTTGAGATTGAACAGATTAAATATATAAATACCAAATACCTATAATAATTATTTGGCATTTTTTTATACCAATTAGAACAAGATAATCACTGACTGGATTATGATAAAAAAGATACTTTTGGGATGATGGAAACAATGACTTATTATTATGATCATCATAATTATAACAAAAAAAAAAAACTCACACAAAAAAATCTTTTTTTTGAATAAAAAAAAAAAAAAAAAAAATAAAAGGGTTATTGCATGACAAAAATTGAATAACTTTGTTCAGCATCAGTTCAGGGAATTTAAGATAAAAGCTGGGTTTTTTTTTTTTTTTTTTTAAATATTTTTATGAAATGTTATAAAATACAGCAGCGCTATAAAAATTGATAGTCAATAATTTAGAAAAAAGTAATCATAAAGTATATACATATGCATTAATAGCAATAAAAAATACAGTATAAAAAAGCATCTTTGGTTGTACACTGATGAGCAAAATACAAGAATACGTGGGCTTGAATTTTGAACAACTAAAGACCAATAAATTGTTTACTTAGCATGCGTTCATACATAAATGGTGAGGTGGGAGGCATATGAAAATGAGGATTTACCATTAAGAAAAAAATCAGAACTATCCAACTCTTGTTAGATTTTTTCTGAGTATTAAAACAAAAAAAGAAAAAAAAGAAAAAAAGCAATTTGGTACTTTTTTGAAGAGGTAGGTCTATAATAGTTGACATTTTTTTAAAGTAATATATGCCTAAGTTAAGGAAAAAAAAAAAAAAAGAAAAGAAAAAAGAACTTGTTAAATTTCAGGATTTGAAGTTAATAAAATATATTTTTTCATAAAAAGAATTCCAAAATTTTTAACAATACAAATCTTTTCTTCAATTTACATTGGATGAATGAAGGGTTATATTCTAAACATTAAGAATATGTCAAAATAGAAAAATTCATTTTAATCATTTACATAGAAATATAAGTCCAATTTTAACAGAGAGAACAAACAAAAAAGAAAATTAACTTGTTTAAATGCATTTCAATAAGTTTTTTTTCTTACTTTTATTTAAGATTTTGAGGAAGTATTTTCCTTATTAATTTTGACTATTTTTCTTCATTTAGAAAAAAAATAAATAAATAAAACCAACTTAATTTTGACTAGTTGAATACTAATGATATAACTAAGCCATCCCAAATTACTTAATATTACCCATTGGCAAGGCACTTCATGTATAAATGGAAAAAAAAAACCCCAAAAAACATACATACACACACACACATATATATATATATATATATATATATATATATATATATATATATATTATGCACACAAAGCTTTTTAAAGAAAAATCTGTGGGCAGTAATCAGTAACGTATTGAATTTAAGCAGTTAAAAATGAATCTAATCTTTACAGTGTGCTCAGGAAATTTGGTATAGAGCCAAATATTGGCCTTGTCCAACTGATGCCTATATTGAATTTAAACCATTATACAACAATGGGTGTAAAAAGCATAAGGAAAATATTTAGGTGGCTGTAAAAAGGCAATATAAATTTCAACAAAAAGCAACGGAATAACATTGAATGGAGACATGAACATAAAAAATATCACCCAAAACAATTATACACTTTTCTCCATCTTTGAAGAGATTGAAGGTAAATGAATGAGAATTTATATATTTTTTTTAATTATCAAAAAACATTAACTTACAGTTCATCATAGATATATAAAAAAAATCTTAAAACAGAACTCTATTATATGTAAAAAATAGAGTTGAATAACAAACTTATAACTAAATCATTCAGAATAAGATTTTCACATGTATGAAGACAAAATTTTTAATATATGAAATATGAGAACATCTAATATATTACAGGATTTAGTTGACAAATCATGTAAAAAAAAAATAAATAAATAACTTCAACATTGCATACAAGATAAACAGATTTCAGGAAGCAAGTGCTGAAAATCAAAAGCTATGAGCAGTAAAAATAGTCATTTCATGAGGAAGGCATAGATTTTAATTCTTTTTGAACATTGTCTGGATGCTTGCATTGATTAATATTTGTATTACATTTAATTCTGCTTTCATTAAATACAAAAGTGAAAGTTCAAATATTTTTCTTATAGCTTTAAAGATTGTTTTTTAAATGGACAGATTCTTTTGTTGCAACTCAATCCTTCGATGTACACTGAAGCAATGGTTAAAGTGAAACATTTGAGAGTTTCTTTTTATATTATTTAATAAAAATGCATTATAATCCTTAACAGAATTATCTACACTAAACTGAAAAAAAAAATTATGCTGCAAAGTAAAAGGAGACAGAAAAATCTATTTTGTGACCCACTGCTCCAATCTTATTTTACATTTACTAATAAATTTTAGTTTAGGAGGTGGGGACCTTAACATGAAATATGTGATAAAATGACTTAGCATGATTTAAAAAAAAAAAAAAATCCTAAATCTAATTTATTACCATATGATAATATTTTTTAAGCATGGTATGCTTAAAAAAAACGTTAACACTATTTCCCTTTCTTTACTTCAAAAAATAATTTTAAAAATGTGCTTAAGAACACAGAGAAGATTCTAAGAATGTATTGAGATGGATAGTGTGTGGCCTAGGAAAAAAGTCACAATTTGGGTTTGGTTTGGTGAGTGACAAGTTTGGTATACATGAACCCATTGTAGTAGATTTTTGAACCACACTCATTACTATCAATAATTTCCATGACATAAGGTGTAAAAATTATTTTTCACTAAATCAAAGTATAGTATAGATTTCCACTGTTCACATATTCTCACTAGATATTATAGTAACAATGTCTAAAAACTCATTCACTAATTTGTTTACTTGGTGAAAATTCCTCCACCCCAATACTTAACACCACCCATTAACCTTTCTATTAAATGAAGACACAAAAACAGTACTAACATTGTCCTATTTCTTTTTTCCTGTGACTTTTTTATACCTAGATTCAGATGGTAAACAGGTAGTTAATAAATGCACCCTGTATTGGTTTCAATTTTATAGTTATAACTTTTTCTTGATATCATAATTAATTTTTATTATTTTCTTCAGTAGACATAATCATGATTAGCTCTTGCCGATTCTAAGATTAATTCTTTGATCAGATTTATATTAAATTAAGTTGTGATTTGCATTTTTTAGAATTTAAATTTTATTATATAAAAACAATGCTTTTTAAATAAATACTTATAAAATCTGAAAGAATTTGTTGTAAGAATATATCCACAGAAACAAATTTTTATGCTTCCAATAGCTAATAAAAATGTCTAAATATCAATCAACATGATTCTAAAGTTGTAGATAAATTTAACATGGAAGATACCTTTAAATTTATCAATTTGACTTAATCTTTTTTGTTTTGATGCTGAAATTGTAACTGATTTGGCAATTTGGAAAAACAGAAAATAATCAGTTATGAAGTTATAACATTTAGAAATAATTAAAATAACAATCAAAGATGCAGAATATATATGAACGTTGACAAAAAAAAAAGAAAAAAAAAGAATAGTTTGGTTTGTATACCAAAGATCATTGGTAAATCGTTATGATACCAACATGAAAAATATTAACTTTTATTCATAGTTGATTAGTAAATCATAATTGATTATACTCTAAACATTATAATTATATTGTTATGGATTTTGAAACAAAGAACAAGACACTATATGGTATAATTTGATGGAAATGTGTCTTCCACTGCAGACTAATATCTGCAAATGTTAATATAAATTTTCATTTTAATTGTAATATTGGCTTCATGTTTCTCTGGAAGTAACACCATCATTATTGATGTAGAAGTATAGCACTTCAGAATATAATGCAGATGAAAAAAAAAAAAAAAAATCAATCATATAAAGTTTAATTGCATTAAAACAACAAAAAAGATTAATTTGTGATTATGAAATATCTAAAATGAAATCAAGAGGCAAACTCAATAAAAATAAATAAAGCCAATTAAAATTAAAACCTTACTTTTAACAAATAAAAAAGTCAAAATTTTCAAGAGATCTTAAAAATCAGTTCTTGTCTGTTTTTTTCACACAATATTTACAAGTCAATTTAATCTGTCAATTTTATGGTGCTCAGCTATTAATTTAAATGTTTTTAGAAGGAAAGACAAGGTTTAGTTTGTTGGCGACTTTCTATCAGATCATATTACACACGGAAATTTTTTTTCTAATTCATGCTTTCTATAATAGATTTAAATAAGTAGCCCCAAGTCACAGTACAAAATTAAAAAAACTTAAATAGTTATTTGTAATCTAAAAAAATTTTTTTTTAATCGATAAATGAATAAAAACACATTGGAAAGATACAATAGACATTTAAAATTTTGAACTTTTTTCTTTAAAAAAAAAAAGAAGAAAAAAAAAAACTTAGTTTATGGGTAAATTTATAAATCAAGTTATAGTGACCTAGGTTTTTAATTTTATAAAGTATATCTTATTCTATTATTTAATAAAATGACGGTTCAAACAGAAATGTCAAGTAAAGATTAGATTTAATGAGAAGAAATAAAAACATTCTTCATTAACGGATGCTAAATTCCTTTCAAAAAGAAAAAAAATTGGAATATAATAAGTAAATATGATAGAACTAAGTAAAGCGAAAAATGGTACAAAACAAAAGTACTTAGTTTTGATTTTTGTAAACCAATAACAGCAATTCAGTATTAAGTATCTTATCCACCTTCCAGCAACATTTGTTTTAGTTGATTTTAATCAAAACTTAATGCTGTATGGGCATAATTTTGATTAATGTTTAAGCAGCCCTTGAAATTAAAAATAGCATAAAAATACTCAACTCTTTAATTCAATTAGTTCTTAAACTAACTTATTACACTACAGCCAATTTTGCACATGTAAAGTTTCTACCAGGAAAAAAAAATGAATAAAAATAAGAATAATAAAAAGTTTATCGATAAACTAATGAAAAATAATCACTACAGCACATAATGTAAATTTTCAATTAGACTTAATGAAATCAATCATAAAGACAATAATATTTTTCTATAATTTGAAGAAAAACAAGTTTTTTATTACTATCATTTGTCCTTAGATTTTTAAACAGAATAAAATTTATCAGAATTTAACTATCATAAGCCAAAAGGCTGAAATCACATAATTTATTTGATATTGAAAAGTAGTATAAAAATTTTTGGTAATGAAAGCATTCAACCATTAGAGTACTATAGTATTGTAAAAATTATAATGAATAATATAAATGGAAACAAAGCATATACATTGATTGTGTAAATATTTAGATCTAATATTTAAGATGATTTAAAAAAACTTTACACTTAAACCTTGTGGTTTAACTACTCTACAGACATTATGGCAGGTTTGTGTTGAGTAAAATATGAGGGCTTGCTTCTGCCTGAGATATGAATTTGAGAGTATCATGAAAGCATAAGTAATGGTGGCAACACAGCAAGGTGAGAATAGTCATTACTTTTTTCCGATCAAAATGCTGCCAGTTGCAAAGAAAAAGTGTAGATATTAATGAGTTCCACCAGCATATTGAGGATTTTTAAACACGGTTGTACATGGTTTGTAGATTGGATTCTCTCCCTGAAAAAGAGGAAAATCATGATAAATAAAATGGTGTATATGAGAAGAAATTATTGTTTAAATCAATTCTAGCAAAACAATTGAAGAATAATATGAATAAAAATGAGTAAACGAGCATAAGGTTCTTTTTATCATGTTTTTTTTTCTTTTTTTAAAGAACAAATTATCACCATAAATTAGATTATGACTGCTCCTGAAATCAAACCAACTGTTCAGGTTTTATAATTGTCTACTTCAATTTTTCTATCTATGAAGCAATTTAATTTATTGTGGCCTATAAAAACCAAGAGGTTAAACAAAAAAAATACATTTGTCATTGTATGAAAACAATAAATGATATTTAATAATAATTTTTAAAAATCTATCATACTGGTGGTATAAGGTTTTTTCAATGTCTTTAAAAACCTCAAATAATTAACCAAGAATTTAAGATAAAATTATATTTATTAACATACAGAAGGTAGACATATGTCTTCATAATTCTAGAGTTGAAAGTGTAAACTGTATGAATCAGTTGGTTGTCAGAATACAGATTCCCATTTAATTTTTACCATTAAATATAGCTTCAGTTAATGTAATTATGGTTTCTACACAAATTGGCATAGATTATTATAGGATATTTGCATCAATGTCATTAAGAAACTGTAAATTTATTTGAAAATATTTTCTATATTGACTTTTTTTAATTCAGTTTTAATTAACACATAAATTTAAATTTTAAAATTAGTTATCTTTCGTCATTACTTTTTATGTCATACAGTGAAGTTTGAAAATTTTAAATGTGAAAATACTTCATGTATAGACATTTTTGGCTTGAAACAAAATTTAACAGTGTACTTTTGGACCGATATAATATAAATCAGAATTTTTTTCTATTACATTGTCCTTTTTGTTTTCCACACTGGTTGCGCATTTTGTAACAAATTCTAGTCTTAAAAAACAAAAGCAAAAACAAACAAACAAAAAAAATACAATCCATGTTTTTTACTGACTTAAAGTTTCCCACTGAAATATAGTGAAATCTTAGACCATTAAATTTCCTTGACAGAAAAAAATTATGTCAAATCTTTAAAATTTTATTACGATTATTAAATGAATACAAAGCCAACAATTTACTCACAAAACAATGTTTTATTTTGTTACAATAAATCTTGGTTGGGTTTTATGGCATATCAACCTTTGTAGGTTATTTAATGCCAAATCTATTTTCATACAAATAGTCAGTTCTATTTCAAACAATTCTGTTTAGCATGAGTACACAGTTTAATTTTAAATGCCAAAACAGTTCTAATTCAAACAATTCAGTTTAGTATAAGTATAGATTTTGTTGACACACAATTAAATGTCAAAACAGTTCTATTTTAAACAATTCAGTTTAGCATAAGTATGCAGTCTTGATATCAAAACAGTTCTATTTCAAGCAGTTCAGTTTAGCATTAGTTCTATTTAACCCATATATAGGTTCTACCGCACCGGGCCAGTGTGGACCTGGGAATGATAGCCATGAAGGGGTGCTCCACATTCCCCAAAGCTCCAGCATCACTGGAACTTCACCATCAGATTGTTTAGTGTCATATCCAGGACACTTGTTTGGGGGGAGGGGAAGGGTCTTACCCTTCTGCAGAAGTGCAGTCAGTGTATTCTACAGCCCCAGCCAACAGGCCAAGTTACAATAAAAATTGAAAAAAAAATTAGTTGGGATGAATAAAAAATTTTTTAGTGAAATAATGAGTAAAAACAGCATAAAATTCACATTTGAATAACAAATAAAATTTATAACTTATGTTTTTATCCACTGAAAATAAATTAAAAACTCAGAAAAAAATAAATGAAATTGAAATTAAGAAAATTTTGTGTACATTTACAATTGAAAAAACAAAAAAAGGAAAGTGAAACTTTATGTAGCTACTGTTGCAAATTATCAAAACAATAGAAAAATCTGAATTTCATGTGTTGATAAAGCATTGCTTTCTGATAGGAAAAAATACTGTTCAAGCAAAGCAATGGTTTCCTAAGTGTTATTCAGACACTGCTCTGTCAGAAACAATGGTTAAGACTTTAAATGTGGTTGTACAGACACAAATGATGCTGAATGCTCAGGCCACACAAATTCAGCAGTTGTCCCGGAAAACACCAAAAAAATCCACAAACTTGTTTTAGCTGATTGTAAATTGAAGTTGCGTGAGATAGCAGAGGAGTTAATCATATCAGAAGGCAGTGTATTCACCATTTTACATGAACATTTGTCAATGAAAAAGCTGTGATCAAATTGGGTGCAGCATTTGCTCACAGTCGATCAAAAACAACAATGCATCAATGATTCAGACCATTGTTTGTAATTGTTTCAATGCAACGAAAGGGAGTTTTTGCAAAAATTTGTGACAATGGATGAAACATGAATCCACTACTTCACGCCGGAGTCAAATCAGCAGTCAGCTGAGTGGACAGCAGTAGGTGAAAGCTATTCAAAGCAGCCAAAAGTGCAAACATCAGTAGGCAAGGTTTTGGCCTCTGTATTTTGGGATGCATAAGGTATTTTGTCCATTGATAACCTTGAAGAAGGAAGAACCATCAATAGCAAATATTACATAGCATTAGTGCGTTTGAAGGAAGAAATCGCCAAAAAATGGACACAAATGAAGAAGAAAAAAGTGCTCTTTCACCAAGACAATGCACCACATCACAAGTTGATCGCAACGATAGGAAAATTACATGATTTACACTTTGAATTGCTTCCGCACCCACCCTATTCTCCAGATATGACCCCCGGTGACTACCAGCTGTTTGCAGATCTCAAAAGAATGCTTCAGGGAAAGAGATTTAGCTCCAATGAAGAAATGATATCAGAAACTAAGGAGTATTTTGAGGCCAGAAACAAATTGTTCTACAAAAAAGGCATCGGATTGTTAGAGAAGCGTTGGAATCAGCGTGTCACCCTAGAAGGAGACTATATTGATGAATAAAGTTGAATTTTGCCTAAAAGTTGTTGTTTTATTAGTTAGGCTAAGGACTTATTGAGTGATGTGTTATTTCAAAAGGAGAATCTTTGAGTTTGTCCAGGCCAAGAAACATGGATTGTACCTTGAATTGTAATTGAATTTATTACATAAATAAATAAAAAAATTGGAAATTTGTTTTTTACATTTATTTCATGTCTACACCTTATTTGTGTATGTGTGTGCCTACATAATTACAGCTATGATTTGAACTAGGTATCACAGTAAATTAACAAACGTTAGTCACATTAATAGATTAAATTTCAACTGCTAACCTCATCCAATACTGTTGCCCAGTTGGCTGGGGTTGTAGAATACACTGACTGCACCTCTGCAGAGGGGTAAGAACCTCACCCCCACAAGTGTCCTGGATATAACACTAAACAATCTGATGGTGAGGTTCCAGTAATGGTGGAGCATTGGGGAATGCAGAGTACCCCTTCATTGCCATTGCTCCCAGGTCCACTCTGGCCCGGAGAGGTAGCACCTGCTAGGGTCCTATCTATGGGTCAAATAGAACTAAACTGCATACTTATACTAAAGTGAATTGCTTGAAATAAAACTGTTTTGATATTTGAACTACATACTTATGCTAAACTGAATTGTTTGAAATGGCACTGTTTTTATATGCTAAACTGAATTGTTTGACAGAACTGTTTTCGACATTTAACTGCGTGTAAACAAAAACTATACTTATACAATAAGAATTATTTGACTAAATTGAATAGCTTGAATAGAAATGTTTTTGAAAATTAAACTGTGTACTCATCATCATGTCACACCATCAGCACAGATATCCCTGACCCTCTCTCACCACCCCTCTCTATCATACATTGCTTCTGGCAGGTCTTCAGGGATACATCCCGTATCAGCATAGAGCTGCTGTATGTAGGTTCGAGCTGGTTGTCCAGCCTTTGCTCGTCCATGTGAAGAGGTCCACAGGAGTACATCACTTATGTGCTCGTCCCTACTTCTCCAGCAGTGTCCCGCATGTCTGGTTTGTCTAACTGGAATAGTTTTCATGATGGGTGGTAGGTAGCCATACAGCTGCTGATTTATGGGGTGCTGCTTCCAGGACTTGTTCAATATTGCTTGCAGCATTCTTGTGTACTTGCCGTCAAGCTTTTTCTCCATACGTTTAGTTGGCATCCATGAAGTGCATCCATATAGCAATATCAACACGACCACTGCTTGAAAGAAACTGCGTTTTATTTTATCGGTCAGGTCTGACTTCCATATGACTGATAGCCAATCAATAGCTATCCATGCCTGTGTTAGTCGCATGTTGATGTCGGTCTGGGTTGATGAGACATTGCATCCTAAGTAGGTGAACTTGTCAACTAGTTTCAGAGAGCTACTGTTTAGTGTGGAGATATTGCCTGTTTGATTAAAGCACATATATTCCGTCTTGTGTGCATTGACATGGAGGTCAATGCCTGCAGCAGCTCGTTCCAGATTATGTAGCAGGGTTTTGGCTTGGGCGGGTGCATTTGCCAGAAGCGCTATGTCATCAGCGTAGTTGGCATCGATAATTGTTTTTGCGGGGTATCTTCTGCTTCTTTCCTTTGTTAGCTTGAAACCGTTTTCTTTGATTTTATCAACAGATGTTCTAAGCATGTAGTCTAGATAGATGATAAAGAGGTATGGGGCTAATGTGTCTCCTCGCAGTACACCTGCTACAATGTCAAATTAGTCTGTGTCTCCGGAGAACGGACTTTTACTTTGGTCTTTCTATACAGCATCATTATGGCTAAAACAGTTTCTTTTGGTAGGCCATAGGCAAGTAGAATTTTTTCCACCTTTCCTCTGTGGATGGAGTCAAAGGCCTTGGTAAGTCGACAAATAATATTGTTGCTTGTAGGTTTTTTGCACATACACCTTCAAGAATTCGACAGATAGTCAAAATTTGTGATGTCGTGGATCTATTCCTCTGGCAGCCATTTTGGCTCTTCCTAAATATGTTCTCAATTTTGGGTTCTATGTGGTTGCATAGTAGAGCATTGTATATCTTGGCCACTATGGATGTAAGTGTTATACCTTGGTAATTCTTGGCTAATCCGAGGTTGCCCTTTTTAGGGAAGGGGAGGATGCATCCCTTCATCCATCTGTCTATAGGGTTTTGATTATATATGGCATTACAGTGTCAGAGCAGTATATCGTCGAATTGTCTGGCCTTCCATACTTCTGGGGGTATTTCATCAAGCCCTGCTGCTTTTCTATTTTAAATTTTTCTCAGTACTGAGTCGAGTTCTTGAGTAAATGGCACTAGTTTGATATCTAATTGCTTATTTATAATTCTCGTGATTGGTTCATGTGTAACTTTCAGAGGGTTTCCAAGTAAATTCTTGAAATGCTCTTTCCACAGGTGTATTCATTCTTGTTGGCTAGTAGCTTTCTTCCTATTGCATTTGGAGGCAGTTTTCACATCTGCATGCTTTTCCCTAACTGCTAATGTCTACCATGGGACTCTAAATCTAGTTCTTTGTTTAGTTGGTATGTATTCCACTGCTGCTTCTAAGTGAGCATTGTACTCATAATAAGCTGAATTGTTTGAAATAGAACTGTTTATTTGTATAAAAATGGATTTGGCATTAAATAACCTGCAAAGGTTGATATGCCATAAAACCCAAACAAACTCATCCCATATTGAAAACCATGTTGTAAAATCTACAGTATTTACGAACCATACATTTCAAATGTTACTATAAACATTTTTTTAAAAATAACAACTTGATGCTTGAAATAATTTAAAAACATAATTTTCATAAACTCAGAAAAATCAGTGGTAATAAAATCCTTTATGATATTGACATTTTACTTACAGCATTCCACTGTGCTTTATTCCGTTCATTTTCAAATTTGGCAAGTTCCCTGTGATCCTGGATTGTGGTGATAAGTTTCCAGATGAGCAGTAGAGCAAGTCCAACAGCAACAATACCAATGATCACACCAACAACAATTGTCATTACATTAACCGATGTGGGACATACTGAAGATAGAGAAGAAAAAATAACAATCTGAGACAATGTAGACAAGAGTTGTGATATTAGAATTCTAATATACAAAGTTGAGTCAAAAGTTTCGTAATATTTTAGTACATTTTTATATCATGTGACCAAAGCAGTTCATTGTGGTTAATAGTATCATGGTAGTTGGTATACTGGTACATTATGCATTGCTTCACTCTGTGTATAATTTGAAAGTCACACTGATGAATGTGCAATGTAGTCTAATTTGGGAATTTAAGGTTTATGAGTTTGAACTGAGCTATAACACTGCTCAAGCATCCAAAAATATTTGTTGTGCAAAAGGTGAAGGCACAGTTGATCACAGTACAGTTTCCAGGTGGTCCAAGAAATTTCACCGAGGTTGAAAGAACCTCAACAATCAGGCAAGGTCAAGTAAGCCTACAACAATATTCTAAGATTTTGCTCCAAGCTATAGAGGCAAACTTAGAGTACCAGGCAAGCTCAGTATCTAACAGTCCAATGTGATTTATCACCTCCACAAAGTATCTGGAGCTGCTGAATTGTGCCTCACACTACCAAAATATTGCAAAACTTTCAACTCACCCTTGTAATACATTTTAGAAAAGCAGAAAAAACTATTTCTAGATTATTTAGATATTAAATTTAATGAAAATCTACATGACAAATTATAAGAACAGAATAAACCAAATAAAGATAAATAAGAAAATTACCTTTCTTCTTCTGAACTTCAATGTACAATTCATTTCTATTGACATATTCATAAGTGTAGAAAACGACGCAGTCATCAACATCGACTAAACGACAATTGTTAATGTTTTCTCCTTCTGCAATGAAAATAAAAATTTTAAGGTTAGGGTTAAGGTTGGAAAATAAAACAGAGACAATAATTAACTCTATTAACTTCCTTAGGTATCAATCACCAAAACAGAAAAGTTCCCAAACTATACCAAATTGGACTATTTATTATTAGCCATCAAACAAATTTCATTGGTCATATTGTTCAAAGTGAGAAATAAAAATCATGAAACAATTCTACAAAATAATTAAGATAGTTTTATATGGTTACAATGAATACATATGATATAATGAATAACGCCCACTAAATGAGGTTGGACAATGATTAGTAAAAATTTCCTTTTGCGTACAGAAAGAAATAAAGCCATTGTTAATCTTATTACCTTTAAGTGTATGTTAGCACATGACCAAAGAATAGAAAATAATTTTGTCAACCACATAATACCGAAGAAAGTGTTTTAAGAGAAAGAGCCTTTAACCCTGAGGAAAAATATATTTTGTGGATATAGCCAGTCCAGCTAGAATTAGAAAGTTTTGGAGTCAACAGACTGAGATGGCAAGAAAGTGTGGTAAGAGAGTCAAGAACAATTAAAGAGTTGCTTCTTGCATCAGAGCCCTTATGACTTACCTCTGATAAAAGAAAACTTAATTTTCCTGAACCAAAAAAAATGTATAAAAAACTAACAAGCTTACAGATCCAACATCATAAGTGCCCATTTATTTTTGCCATCATTATCAGACTTCAACCTTGTTGAACTGAAGGCTATTATTAATTAGACTATTATGTCTGAAGATGAAGAACTGTAACTTTATAGAGATAGGAAGGGTTAATCAAAAACTATAACTCCTAACTAGAATAAACATTTATTCACTGTTATATTTATCACTCAGCATTTTTCTTTTGTGGACGAGATCTTCAATGTGATCAAAATAATAGAACATGATCTAGAATATTTTTTTGCTATCATAACAGTTAACTGAACTTATCTAATAAAAAGATAGGAACCCAGTTATCAACAAGGAACTATTTTTAACAAGCAATGCAAGCTTAGTATAAGATATTTTCATGTCAGTGAAGTTACTAGATTTAAGAAAATTTTTTTTCAAGACATTTTTAAAAATTATAAATCAATAAGCCTTAAAGTTAAATGATTTAAAGAGGTAAAATTCACAGAACTATTTATTGTTATGAATATACTTTAAAGTATTAATCCTTATAATCCTGATTTGTGTGTGTAGTATCAAACTTGTCCACATCCTCTCTTAGCTCACTTTCATGCAAAAATCACCCCTTCGGCCAGATCCTCGACTTTATATTTACCTACCCAACTCCCACAATGCCTCTCACTTCTAGTCTGCAATCTTATAAAAAAAGTCACTTTCGGGTGCCACTCTTTCGCCAGCCATGAGGTAAATGAAGTACCATTCTTTCTACATGCACCCATGATTCTAAGATCATTTTACATGATATAGTCTTGCATCCAAATTGGCATGTTGCGCAATCTTTGCATTGGTAAGGTCTTATTTCTCTCATCTACATGTTCATCCTCTACACCCTTATCATTTGCATGTATCACTTGCTTTAGATCCAAAATATGCCATGGCATTCTGTCAATTATTAGGTGGTTCAGTGATTGTATCCGTGTCACTACTTCTCTCTCCCACTGCTTTGTATACTGTGGGTTCACCCAAACCTCTTACCTAATTTAGATTCAGGGTGGCCCTTCTTCATCCATATCTGGGAATTTATTTTTCAGGTGTCTCCACTTGTAGGTGAAAATTGACCATTGTGGTACTGTCTCCTCTCTTTGACCGACTTTGAGTGCTATGTTATACCAGAATTGGGCCTCTATTAGTGTTATCCCTCCTCTTTTGGCTATTGCTTTCATGGTCTAGTGATGTCACTCCACTATTCTATTTCCCCCCAGCCTGGGACCTCGTTTTCCTCCTTGATCAAACACTTTATTTACTCTCATTAGTGCATCCGCCTTGTTTTTCTCCGAAGGTACAAACACTGCTTTCATTTGTAATCCAAATTCAGCTATCAAGTGTCCCAGTATTTCTAGTCTCTGCTTTATTATAATTTCTCCAGCACCTTTTGTCTGTATTCTTCTGCTCTCCTCCACAATAGAGTTCACCCAACTTAGAACTGTGGCTGAATCAGTCCTTGCTTCCATCTCTCTTAATCCCCACTTTAAGGCCATATTAATGCCTTTTAACAGAGCTTCTAATTCAGCCACATTAATGTGATTATAATCGTCTTTTTTCCTCAGCCATGCTGCATCTTCCACCACTGATCTCCATGACCACGCCTACGACAATACTGCTAGCACCACACCACATGACTCCTATTCTTGTTTTAGGGATGTGCCAGGTCCATGTCATGAGGCCCTCTCTTTTTACCTCAGATAAGATCTCTTGTATCACAGCAAGTTTCCTCGTCAACTTTATCATCCAGTCTATCCCACTTGCTCTTCTTTTTATGTAGCTGCATGCTGGTCTCAGCCACTCAGCAACAGGATAATGCACCAATAATTTGACACTGATCAAAAACAACTCCCACTTACTCATATCTCCTGTTAGCTGCAGGATCTCATTGCCCCTTCCAAACACTTGTTCGCCGTCTTTTTTTTTCTTTTCTTCAATTTAAGGCCCAATGCCACTCCTCTTTCCAAGGGTTCTGGTGGCTTTGTTATTAGTCCAAATTTTTTCAGATGATCAACTACCTCATTTGTTGATACTTTCCTCAGATCTATCATAATATTGTCAATATATGAATCAGTGGCCTCTCTCGTCTTATTACCCTTCATTAACAGTTTTTAGAACTGCTGCCATAATTTTTGGTGCAGCATTGAGTCTAAATCCTAATCAAGTCAGGCAGTAAGTTTTCCCTTTAAGGTGCACCAGCTGGTGCTGCCACAGCTTCTTTGCAACATGTAACTAAGTAGGCCTACTTAATGTCCACTATCGCAGTTCCTCCCGCCAACAGTCTCTATTTTCTCATCTTTTCATCACAAACATCAATTATATCACTTCCAGTATGGCTCTCCACCTGTTTGTTCAGCTCATGAAAGTCCAATACTGGTCTGACCTTTCTTTTTGTTGCCTGGACCACTACCAAAGGTAACACCCCGTTCACTTCACCTCTCCATGGTAGGAGAATACCCTCTGCAATCCACCTTTCCACCTCTTTCTCATATTCCACTCTTTCTCTGTTCTCCAGGAGAGTTCTGTAGCACTCTACTTTGTTTTCTAGCACTGGAGGCTTTCCTTTCCAGTGCCATTCTACAGTCCACTTCTTGCCATCAAACTCTGCTTTGAAATCTTTATCCTCATTTTTACAATAGTTTGGTTCTTGGGCAGCTATAGCACAATATGTTTCTCCAAACTTAACTTCAACATTTTTCACCATCAAACCTCTCAGTTCACAAATGACATCCATTCCAATAATTATGTCTATATCATTGATTATGCGTTCAATGATAATCACTTTTCTTGTTAACCTTTTACCACCTAACTATCTCTGTCTGGTTCCGCTGCATTTTACCTCTGTTCCATCCACAGCTTTTATGGCAGTTCTACTCCCACTATATCCACAAGTAAGCTTGGGACTGAGTAGAGTAGTAGTATCAATAAGGGAAGGGCCACCACCCTTTTGTCGTCCACTAGCACCTCTATGGTCGGAAGAGATCTGTACTGCACCTTCACTCTGTTGAGGAGGCAGCTGCTGGTGCAAATGCCCCTCTTGCTCATTTCTCTGAATCAGAGGGCAATACCTTGCAATGTGCCCAAACTTCTTACAATTGTAGCATATGATTTTAGTTTTCAGTGGCACCTTGTGGTCTCTGAGTCGGTATGGCCTCTGACATCTGTCTGTTTTTTCTTCACTATGTACAACCGCTCCCACCGTTCCCAAAATTATGTTCTTGTCAATACCATTGAAGTCAGTATTAGGTCCATAATTTCCATTTTGTTCATGCCGAGTAATTGTTGTTGTATCATTGATACACTTATCCAGGAAGCCGATCACTAAAACTAACTTTGCTGTTTGATCCAGCCTTCTTCCCATGTACCCTGCCAACCTCTTAATATTGTTGGCATACACATCTACTGATCCACCAGTTCATTTAATCTTCTCAAGCATGTTGCCCTCCAGAAAAAGTGGAATACAGCTTGCCAAGTTGGAGATCTTTTGAAGTTTGGCTACCAGCTTTAGCTTTTTCAACCATGCCAGCAAATATCCTTTGCCATTAAATGGCCTAATTATTTCTTTGGCCAATTTATCCATTTCTCTCTTTTTATCTTTATTTTTACACCGAAAGAGCTTGTAGTATCAAACTCATCCCCGTCCTCTCTTAGCTTACCTTCATGCAAAAATCCCCCTTTCTGCCAGATCTTTGACTTTATATTCACTTACCCCACTCCCACAATGCCTCTCATTTCCAGTCTGCACTCTTATGAAAAAAGAAAGAGTCACTTTCGGATGACACTCTTTCTCCAGCCATGATGTAAGTGAAGTTCCATTCTTTCTATTGAAACTACAGTGTGTATACATATCAAGGGATTAACAGACAAGAATCGCTTATTTTATTGCTTAAGTTAAAACAATTTCTGATTTCATTACTAATCTTTAATACATTCTAAACATATCAATCTATCTAAAGAATACTAAAATTCTCATTTGTGTATATATGTGTAAATGTAACCCAGCAAAAACAACATATTATAGTAAGATGTTTATTAGAGCAATAAACTTAAAATGCTATTAGAAAGTAAAGTAATTTCCAGTATAACTTGCAACTCAATAATAATTTCTTTGGGTCTATATTTGTGCTGAACATCATTTTTTAATCATTTAAATTCTCAATATAATCAAGATAACTTAAAATGCTTATTAGAATCTTAACTTCTTCCTAAATAGAAGCATCAAAAAGTCAACAGGTTCAAGAGTCATCTTGTTTTATTTATATATAAACTTTATTTTTAATAAATAAATCATTACATTCTAAATATTAGCTGTTAATATTTTTTTTTTTATTTTATTTTCATTAAAGCATTCTTTCAGCACCATATTTTCACATACTAAATATGACTTCACATTCTTTATTTAAATGATAAATAATTTTGTATTTTTGTTCTTTAATAACCCGGAAGATTTGGTAAGCAGTTTCAGATTTATGCTTGATGAAGTACATTCCAGAACATAGCAGGATATAATACATAATGTAACATCAATTTCATTTTCTAACAAGAACACAATATTTATTGAGACTTTATTTTTTCTAAGAAAAGAGGATGTTAAAAGACAACATGATTATAATACTTACCTCTTAATTCCTTAACAGAATGTATATTATGACAGTTTGCAGTACACTCTTCTTTACTGAGTTTACCAGTCTTAAAAACTGTACACTGGACACAAGCTTTGGTTTCATTACATTTGCCCGGGCAGGTCTGAATAAATTAGAAAAAAAAAAAAAAAAAAAAAAACCCCTTAAAACTAGTTTTATCAATATTCGATAATTTTGGATTAGTCTGGGATGGGTGGCAAGAAGACCCAATAGTCAGGCATCCAGCAATATATATATCTCAAATGTAAAAATCCTGAACCTCTTAGAAAATGTTTGGTTTGGTTTAATGGTATATCAATCTTTGTAGGTTATTTAATGTCAAATCCTGTTTATATATATATATATATATATATATAAATTTCTAAGTGAATAGTTTTTAGGTAATATACGAGTTAGAAATCATTGTTTGCACAGTTAATAGTTTCAAGTATCGTTATCTAACATTAACAATCGTATATAATATTAATCATTTGTTTGTACTCAGTTAAATGGTTTCAAGTATTGCAATCAGTAAAATAGTTTCAAGTATTGCTGCTAATAATTCTATTTTATTATCAATCATTTGTTTGCATACAGCTTAAATGGTTTCAACTATTGTTATCTAAGTACAATTGACCTTAAGTCACTCCACTCAAGCACTTGTAAACAGAGGTACAGTCAGTGCATTCTACAGCCCCAGCCAATAGAGCAGCTTAGAAAAGGTACTATGAAATGTCTTATAACAAATATACAACTGAACCTAAAGTGTGTATTCATTATTTTTGGAAAGTTCCTAGGCTACGTATTAAAAGAAAAGCTTAAAATTTTCCCTTCAAATAAATCTGGTGAGTATTGTGTTAAATTGAAGTAAAAATAATGTAATTAGGAACTGCTAAAAATTTTGAATAGATTTTAAACATGGGTGGATAATTTAAATCCCTAAAAAGTTTATAGATATTTTAGATTCCCTTTAGGGAATAAATTTCCTTAAAACTCTTATAAAAAAAATTGTTTTCAAGAAAACACCAATAGAAACAGCCAGAAAACATTCATAAGATAATAATTAATTCATAATTATTTCTACATACATATAAAAGGAGTCTCACATATAATAAATACACATGAGAGCAAAATATTTCAGCATTGTTTTCAAGTATCTAGAGAAGAATAGTATTTTCAGAGAAATTTTTTCTTTGTTTTACTCTAATCTAAAAAATTCCTTCTTTATAGGTATAATATACAAAGTAAAACAGACTGTACTAGAATATTATTTGAAATAAAACTACATTTAATTTCTCCAGTTGATTTTATAAGAGAAAGAAAGACAGATGACATAAAAAATTAGAGAAGCAATAGGAAAATCTTACCGCACATTCTTCACAAGTTGGTCCTCGATATAAAGTGTTTTCATTACATTTACAGCTGCCACAGACACAACTTCCTTGGCCATTACATATCAACTTTAAAAAAAAAAGAAGAAAAATTAGTAAAAATTTAAGAAACCAGTTTAAAAAAAAAAAAAAAAAAAAATCAAACAGGTGAAAGAAACAAATTCATTAAAATTGGACTTGCACTTTGTTGGATTATTGTCTTGTGTATAAGCCTTAAATAACTTCCTATCTGAAATAAATAATCACCAAGATTGCATTCTGGAAAAAATAAATCTCCTAATTACTATAATAAAACCTAACTAATGTAAATCATTTTATGTGACGTTTCCTGCAAGGATAAGAACATTTTGCTGATGTTGGATTTAATATTTGGAACTTTACTCTTTCTGGATTTAATACTAAACTTTATTATGTAATCTTTATTGACTTGGGGATTTGATACCCATCATTTGTGAGTTAACTGGAACTAAACCCTTTTCATACTTGTTCTGAAAATTGTATTTCTGTTTAATGTCACATCTTACAACACACTTTATGATCGCCAAAACAAAATTGCATGATTTGTTTTTATTTTGATTAAAACCAAAAAATGTATAAGTTGAGTCTTGTAGTGTGAACAGCAATTTTTCTCACAATTACCAGTTTTTTAAACGGTTAAAGAGATTTTGGCAATACTTTATTTCCTTGTTTTTATAACATTACCATGAATTATTTATGTATAGGATGTACTATTTTTCAAGATTTTTCAGCAAAAAAGTTAGGAGAGCATATTATACGAGAACCAGATACTAACCTTTTTTTTAATGGCCACCTCTATCACCATATTCAGGTTTGGTTTGGTTTGATTTTATGGCATATCAACCATTGTTGGTTTATACATAAATATTAGATATATACAATTTGTAAACAAGTCAAGAAAGTTAAATAGTTCCAACTATTGCTGTATCACTAACAATGCAATTAAACATCATTTGTTTACACAGTTAAATGATCAGATCTATTTCAAATAATTCAATTTAACATAAGTCATTTGTTTGCACTTAGTTTAAATGTCAAACAGTTCTATTTGACCCATAGATAGGATCCTTTCAGGTGATACTACTCTGGGTCAGAGTGAACCTGGGAGTGATGACAATGATGGGGTACTCCACATTCCCCAAAGCTCCAGTATCACTGGAGCCTCACCATCAGATAGTTTAGCATCATATCAGAACACTCAGTGGTGGGGAGCGGTTCTTACCCCTTTGCAGAGACGTAGTTGGTGTATTCTACAGCCCCAGCCAATTGGGCTGACCATATTCAGGACAGCATGACCAAAAGTAAGTTATATCTATGGTCCAAGCTAACTAACGTGTAACAAACACTTGTTTTATACCACTGAGAAATAGACACTAAAAGCATGTTTGTCTATAATTTGTTTCTTCTGTTTTAAACTTATTTTCACCAAAAGTTTATATTTTCATGTGAAAATGTCCTTGCCTTTGCTCTAAATACTGTCTAAATTTTGTGTTGAAAAACATTATATAAACTATATAAATTCTTATTTCTAGTCAATACAAACTGGATAAAATGTTGAACAATTTGGTTTAAATTTAGTCGCTAAAAATTCCAAAAAGTCAATGAGGAATGTTTTTTTTTCCAGAATTTCATAGCCTAAAGTTAGGAGTGTGTATTATACAAAACTAATCACGATCAAGATTTTAAAATCTTATTTCTGTATCTTAGTAATGGAAGTAACATCACCACACACATAACAGGTAATAGACTAATTTATATCTTAACATGTACATATTTTCTGAGTAAAGAGAGAAAGTTCATATCATTGATTATTAACAAATTTGAATAGATCCTCTTAATTATAAATCCATAGTAATAGATATTAATTCTATTCAAACAGATACAGATCATTTTTAGTTGATCAACAGAAAAATACATTTACTTTTTGTAGGTAGGGCTACAGAAAAACAGATTCAAACACAGGATTGTAATACACTAAAAAATTATTAAATAAAAGGTGGTGTTAGGTTTTAGTTACTAAGTCCTTTTTTGTAGTAATTGTTAAAAAATACACAATCATTTGATTCTCTAAGCTTTGGGATTTGAAATGTATTGCTCTAATAAAAATCTTGCTATGATAAGTTATTTCTTCTGGGTTATGGTTACATATTACTATAATTCCCACTGTGTGTGTTATAAGTGGGAATTTTAGTAATATGTAATTAATTAAGAATATCTTTAGGGTTGAATTTTAATAAATAAAACTTTCTCTCCAATCAAAATTTCAGAACATACTTTAAGAGTATCAATAAGCTTGTTGATGACAACAGTAGGAAGAAAAAATATAAAAAGGCCAAATTACATGAAAACTCCAACTACCAGTCATTTTTTTAAGTCAATAATTTTGAATAACATTTGTGCTGTGGTCATCATGAACAAATAAAAAAAAAAGTGAAGTTTCAAGAGCATTTTAGAAATTTATGAGTTACAAAAACACAGCTGCTTTATACTAAAGTTCACATTAATTCTTTTCTGCTAGCAGCTATATTATACATTTTCTCCACTCTGTTGCTTGTCAGTGACCTACATATTCCACATTTATTTCAATGTTTCACCTGTAATTGTTTTCTCAGGTTCTATAAAAACAATTGACTGTTATACATTGACATAACTCTTTAGCAAATAAGAAATAGAACAAACAGTTAAAGAAAAAACACATACTCCGCTTGAAGCAGCAATACAAGATGTGTTTGTTGTAGCACATCCACAATCTGAGTTTTTGTACCCTTCTTTGCAGATACATTTTCCACAGACACATTCTCCATGATCTTCACCTGAAAGAAAAGCAAAATTATGATAAATGAAAAAAAAAATTCAAAAGGTCAGATAATAGTGCCAAATGTTTTTCTTTTGTAGTTAAAAGATCTAAATTTTGTATTTAAGCACAACAGATTAAACCACAGACTTTAAAATTTAAACCTTTATGCCAATCATTCTGGAGAAAAAATAGAATCAAAATAGATCAACTTCTTAGTTGTTTTTGATAGTTTTTATGATATGAGGATCATTAAATAAGTTTCTAGACTTTTTTCGTATGGGTACTTTTATTGATAGTACACACATGAAACTCTAGTCCCCTTCAAAGTAATTTCCTCCGGCAGCAATGCACTAGTTGTATCATTCCAAAAACTTCTGGAAGGCCCCATGGAAGTCTTCTTGTGTGAGCATATCAATGACCTTCGTCACAGCCTGTTTCATCTCCTCAATTGTCTCATAACAACAGCCTCTGAGTTTAGGGAATGACCAAAAGTCACAGGAAGCAACATCTGGACTATAGGGACAGTGAGAAACTGTCTTGATGCCCATCTTGGTCAAATAGTCTGTGACAAGGATAGAGTTGTGGACTGGTGCATTGTCCTGGTGGAAATGTCACTGACCCGATTTGAAGAGTGCTGGCCTCTTCTGACGGAATCTCTTCCTGAACTCCCTTAAAACCTCAACATAGAATTCCTTGTTGACTGTCTGTCCAGTGGGAACCCAGTGCATGTAGATCATGCCAGTGCTGTCAAAAAAAGGGATCATCTAAAGTTTGTGGACAGATTTGCTCTGTCTGGCCTTCTTGGGTCTGGGAGAGCCAGCATGCTTCCACTGGGAACACTGTCTCTTGGTCTCTGGGTCATAGCAGTAGATCCAGCTTTCATTGCATGGCATTTTTTCCAAGTTTAAAACAGAATTTTATTGCATATCGTTCTTCTAAAGTCCAGATTGCATTTTTGAAATTCACCAGCTGTGACAATCAGGCTTTAGTAGAGTGTATTCCAATTCCTGCTGTAGCTGTTCATTTGAACCTGAAATCATAAAAATTGGTCAGTCATCCCATAAGATGTATAAGTAATAACATACTGAATTTTCAAGAGTCTACGACAATTTTAAATGCCTGTACAAAAAAGTCTGGAAACTTATTGCATGCTCCATGTATGTAATAATTTTCCTTTTGTGGAGAAGAGAGAGACAAATGTAACTATTAGTGAAAGGAAAATCCCATTTTTGCTAGTAAAGAGCATTAGAAATGCCATTTTTTAAAACTATATTCTTTAAAATATCATCCACTTTTAAAAATCTGACATAATAGTTTAGCTACATTTAACAACCCATTTACAAAATTTTGGAAAAACTAACAACTTTATAGACAATAGTGGTATCAAGAGAGTAGTTGGAATTCACCACCCCCAACCAAATTTGAAGTGTATTCTGGGCACAAACTCTATCAAACAAATCTACTGGTGTGAGTCAAAAGTTTTGCAATATATTTGAATGTGCTAGTTTGCAGTGCATATATCATGTGACCAAAGCAGTTCAAGCAGTGATGGGTAACAGCAGGGGTTAGTGGTATCACGGTAGTTGGTGTGCTGACACAATGCTTTACTTCATGTATAATTTAAGAGCTGCACAGATGAAAGTGCAATGTAGTCTAATTTGGGAATTTATGCTTTATGAGTTTTGAATTGGGTTATAACACTGCAGAAGCAACCAAAAACATTGTTCTGCATTTGTAGTGAAGACACAGCTGAACACAGTACAGTAATCAGATGGTTCAAGAAATTTTGTTCAGGTTGCAAGAATCTCAAAGATAAGGCAAGGTTTAATTCTGAAAAACATTTCTATGTCAAGCTATTCAGTTTAGTCAAGCAGTTCTAATTCAGCTAATTCAGTTTAGTATAAGTACAGATTTAATGTAACTACAGTTTCAATGTCAAAAAACAGTTCCATTTCAAATAATTCAGTTTAGCATAAGTATGCAGTTTAAATGTAAGTATGGTTTAATAGTCAAAAACATTTTTATTTCAACCTATTTAGTTTAGTCAAACAATTCAGTTTAGCATAAGTATGCTGTTAGTTCTATTTAACCCATAGATAGGGCCCTGTCAGGTACTACCACACCGGGCCAGAGTGGACTTGAGAGCAATGGCAATGAAGGGGTACTCCGCATTCCTTAAAGCCCCAGCATCACTAGAACCTCACCATCAGATTGTTTAGTGTCATACAGGACACTCATGGGGTGGGGTGGGGGTCTTAGCCCTCTGCAGAGGTGCAGTCGGTGTATTTTACAGCCCAGCCAACTGGGCAAAGTCCAGTATAATTTGTTTTCTTCACAATCTCTGCTTAATTGTAACTAATGATGTTACCAAAATACTGAAAAACTTTTGACTCACCCTAATATAAAGATTGACAAATGTCATGTAGCAGAAGGTAACTATAAGTGTAATATGTTTAAAAATATAATGTTACACTATGAATTAAACTGTAAAGATAAATTCAGCAATGAAAACTGTCAATGATGTGTTCTAATTAAACAATTATCATTCAAGCTATCCTTATCAGAATATATTAAATTCGTTCTACATCCAATTAGTTAAATTGAATTTATTCTATGACTAGTGGAATCAGAATATAAATTTCAACTCAATGATTTTTTAATGCATACACTTAACTTTAAAAAAAATGTTATCTCTGCTAGTGTTGACAAAATAAAAATAACCATTTAATGAAAAATGTAAATACAAAGAAAGAGTTAAGATTAATATATGAAAAATATATAAAATAAAAAATCATATGAGTCTAAATACACAGAAGTTACTGACAGGTAGATTAAATGTTATTTTTATGGTAAAAAAAGAATGAAGAAATGATTACTTCTTTCCAGAAATTCTAAAGTTAAAAATAATGAAAGTGTGATCAAAACAGATAACAAAGCTGACAGTTTGTATATTCAACACAAAGACTAAATAGACTAAGTTAGCAATGCCTAAGAAAGGATTCTGGTATAGCTCATAGTAATATTAAAATGTAAAGTTTCTAATTAAAAACTCACCTCCACACAGTTCACCATGGTAATAATCACAAGCATAATTGTCACATTCGCAGAAATCTCCACTGTAAGTTTCTTTGGAGCTACTTGTACGCGATGCACACTCACAAACCCCACATAAACATCGACCACGACCTGAACATACTGTTGTGGTTCCAGGCCTGAAAAATAAAATACTTAATTAAATAAAATGGACAAACTAATAAGAATAAGAGTTCATTTTTCTGTCAGTTAGTTGAGCTTGCTTGGGTTACATTTGACCTTCCAAGATATTAAGAATATTACCCTTTACTGGTTGCTAGTCATTTAACAGGTCTTTTTTCCCCACCCACTAAATCTTGTTGGGCATCTAGCCACACACACACACACACAAATAAAACATTGCTACTCAATTCATTTCAAATATCCAACTGAACATGAAAAGTTCTGTTTAATTAAAATTCTCTTAATATTTTTTCATGATGTAATAAGACACAGAAAAGATTGTCACTCAAATATTCAACATTGTATGGATAGTGGCAATTCTAGTAATCCTAATGCAATTTATTACTAATCAAAGAAATAAAACTTAGTGAAAGTAAATAAGTTTGAATACCAAGTTCATATATATATATATATATATATATATTTGCATAATGCTTAGAGTGTTTGCCAATGATCTGGGAGACTGGGGTTCAATCCCAGGTCGAGTTATACTAAAAATTTAAAAAAATGCTACTTAACACTCACCATTATAAGGTATGGATCAAGAGTGAGAGGAGCAATCCAGAGAAAGGAGTAGTCCCCACCCTTATATTTCAGTGTGGTAGCTATTGAAAAGGGAGCCTTTGGGTCGCTCTTAACTATAGTCAGTCAACTTATTTATATATATATATATATATATATATATATATATATATATATATATATACACACACACACACACACTTTAATATACAAACATTTTCTTTAAAACAAATTCACAAAAAGATAGGTCTTTATTAAAGCTTGGAGATTCTCAGGTACAAGCATCTTTACTGTTTTGACGGCAATAGGCTTAGAACTTCATTGTAGATCCTTTTGTAGGTATTATTTTTGATAAGCTATTAAATGAGTCACTTACTGAATGCATTTAGACAATGCTTCTTCATCACTTGCTTCTGAACCATCACACTCACAGAATTTTCCATAATGATGTTCATCACAAGTGCAGGCACCACATTCATAGGTTCCACTATAACTACAACGTGTGCTGTTTGCAACCTGAACATACAAAATAGAACAGTCAAAAAGAAATAGCAAGATTGTTAGTACAAATTTTATCTTCAAAGCTTTGTTTAAAAGTTAGCTAATCTAGAAACAACATTAATAATTTCAACCTGATAAAGTTTTACTTTGGTCAAAACTAATTTTTAATTCATAGGTCTAATTTTCTCAGAAGCCAGATCTCAACCACCAATTTTTATTCAGTAGGAATTTGATGAAACCATATTTTAGTAAATACTCATGTCTGGTTTCCTTTAAACACAACAATTTTTTTAGATAGTCGCTTATAGGAATTAACAATAATTTTTTGAATATGGAAAAAAATAAATGAATGAAAACAAAACTTAGCATTACAACCACTGATATGTTCTATTGTTTTTTGTTTTTGTTTTTTTGGTGGGGAGGAGGGGGTGATGACATTAACCCTTTTGGTGCAGTGCACTTAGCAATAAATTTAGTAGCTGGAGTACACTTTTGACCATAAAGTAAAAAAAATTATTAGAGTTTCACAATTACAATACTACAATACACTAGTGACATTGATGGATATAACACACAAATGAGTTTATAAGAAAAATTTTTATTCACGGATACTGTTATATAGTTAAGGTAATGATTTTTCATCAATTATATTCTATTATTTAGTTGGGTAAGGCTTTGAACTGCTTGGTGTCTCTTGGTTCAGGTGTTGTAGTCAGATGGTGCACTCACACACCTGTGCAGAAAGGATATGACAATCATCATCTGTCATAATAAACTCCCAGACGAGAAAGGGGGCTGAACACACTGTTGGAGCAAATTGAGTGGGTGGGTGGATGATGTCACGACCAGAATAGATGTCCTGAAAATTTTAGGGTTTTGAAAAGAGGGAGTTGAAATATGACTTGAGTTTTTCAGATCTGATTACATCAGTTTGGGTCTTGACTGGGAGAGATGAGTTGAGACCTTAGACACTACAAGATGCACTCTGTGTGTGTGTGTGTGGGGGGGTCAGTATACAACAATACTTCTAAAAATGACTTTTTTAGAAGTATTAAAGAGTTTTCGTTTCTTTTGATTTTAGGGCTAGGGTATATCATACAAGACTCTCTTTAGGGTGGTGGTGGGTATATCACACAAGATCCAAAATTTTTAAGTAATGAGGACAAAAGTTACCTCTCCTTCACACATTAAGTATATTTTAAGTGCTCTCTGCACCAAAAGGGTTATGAGTTAATCAAAGAAAACAGAAGTTTTATAAATACCCAGGTAACTTACATCAAACTGTGGCTTTTCACATTCACATTCACATATCAATTCCAAGTCAATAACAAGTTTGTCAGTCAATCCAACTGGATAAATTGTAATAGAGCGTTCTTTCTGAGCTGAGCAAGAGTGGACTTCAACACTTACATCAAATGTAACCTAGCAAAAAATAATCTTAGATGTCAATCAAGAAAACAATTCAATATTAAAATACACCATATAAAGAGTCAAAAAAAAATTCATCTGGCATATAATAATACAATTTAAAATTATTGAAAAGTAAACCATTAATTTTGTTTTCTGATAACTAATGCCATCTATTAAGTAATAGTAAATGTCAGAGAATTTCAAAAGAACAATAAACATGATATTGTAAAATAACATTTTTGATGCAAAAGTTCCAGCATCATATTTTCCCTTTCCCAATGTTTAAGGAATTTTAGGAATATCTTTTAAGTTTATTCAGCCCTTTAATGTTTACATGTGCATACTCTTTAAGAATTACTGGTAAAAAAAATGATCATTTTAACTTGTTTTGATGAAAATCATGTCTGAATATAAAATGCACATTCAATGCTGTTTAGTCTGAGGAAAATCTGTAGCAGAAGCTAAGCAATAGATGATTAAAGCTTATAGCATTGATGTAGAAAGGTACAAGCACATACTGGGAATGGTTTAAAGAGTTAATAAATGATTTTTTTTTTAAATATATAAGAACTAAAAAAACTGATGAATAGGAGGAACTTTTAAAGAATACAACACAAGCAGAAAAATTGAAGGCTAATTAGTCAATTGTAGTATATCATTTACAAGCCTTAAAAATTCAGAATATAGAAAAAAATGAGCACTACTTGAATTGATAGAAATGATTGACAGTGTTTAAACATGTCTTTCTATTGATTACCACAGAAAATAAATTTTTGAATAAGTGTAGAAAAATGAATTTATAATGAGAATTCTAAATGAAGAAAACCATGGTTAAATGCAGCATAACCATAGACATCTCAACCCAAATTTCCTGTAGGGAAGAGAGTTGTGTGTTTGTTGGGATTCAAAGGAAATCCTTTTATTACAAATTGTTAGAACATAAATGCTTATTATACAATGCGACAGTTAAGAAATTAGGGTTTTTTTTTGTTTTTTTTTCTTTCTTTCAACCCTCGTGGTTCTTTAATGCCAAAGTCATCCTTGTAGAAGAATCACAATGGTACTATTTAACTTATAGCTAAGGAGATCAAGTCCATACCTTTCCCTAGAGTATTAGTGAATGTTATAGTACAACTTCATTTTTGTGCATTTCCAGTTAATATTCTCTCAGATAAATTATATAAGCATCAAACTGAGAATGACTGTTGGTTTAAATTTTTTTTTCTATTTAAATATTTTGTTCTTTGGATTTTTTTTTTAATTAACTCTTATGTATTTTTTTTTATGCTAATGATTTTCTCCCACACATTCTCCATCTTTCAATGGTTCTACTATCCTTCATTATTAAGATTTTTCTTTTTGTGCATGAAAAAAAGACCTTCATGAATGAGTTTTTACAAAATTTTCAGAATTTATACCTTCAAAATCTAAAGCAGGGGTCGACAACCCATACACCACATGCACTCCTCAAGGCCCATCCAAGTGGTTCTTCACACAATTCCCTCAATAACAATGCATTGTGGCCCACCTGACCATGTTGTGTTTTGAGTTTGTTCTAATTATATTGACAATATTTTGTTATGAAGTTATTAGAAAATAATAGGTCTTGCCATTAACTTTGCTTACATCTTGGCCAAATACCAATCAGTGCTAATAGAGAACATATAAGCTTTTTTATTGCTAAATACATGCAGGAAGTACAATTCCACCAGCAGAGAAATAAAATTTTTGTTTAGCCCTTATCTATTGCTGTCTAACTTGGTTGTAATCACAAGAATTTGCTCCAGCCAATACAGGTCTCTAGACCAGCTAAGCATACACATTTCCTTATCTCCTTATCATGACAAAGCAAATTATCAAGAGTTATTTTGAGAATTAAAAAAAGTTGTGCTTTAAATATTGATGACTAAGAATGGAAAGAGATATTTGGGGGTAAAAAAAAACATCTCTAAATACCTTATCACCAACTTTTAATCCACTACATTCATGGGTTTCTTTATATTCATCTCTGAAGATAAAAAAAAAATGAAATCAATGAGAAAACTATTTAATACAGGTTTTTATTATTTGGAAATAATTTGGCACAATGTCTTATATTGATAAATACATGTAAATGGTATCTTTAAGCAGTGTGTACAAAATGACTTTTTTAACTTACATTTTAATGAGAGTAAATTTGGTTTATCACATTTGATACTGAAAAACATTAAGAATTTAAACTAAATTTCAAGTCAACTGAAATTACTTACCCCATGCAGGATGAGAATAATTTAACTGTAACATTTTCAGCATCCATTGTGTTCAATGAAACTTTGGATGTTATTTTCTGCAATAAAAATTTTTACACAGAAAATTGAAAAAAAATAATCATCAAAAAGCCTTTTAATAATGATAAATTGAAAATTAATAGGAATTTTTTAATATCATTTATTAAAATGCTGTGCATTAAAAAGTTTCTTTTAAAATTTGAAAAATGTCATTCTACACAACCACAAAAAATACAAGTTTTACTTAATGAATATCATAGAATAAAAGTATAATATAGATGTACAAAAGATTCTATAGAGTGTATAAAAGGAATTAAAATCAAAACTTACTTCATAGTTATCTCTGATGAGTGTTACAACATTACTAGAGTCTCCTTCCAATTTGCCTGATGTGGATCCTTCAATAAACTTACTTAAACTCTCATATATTGGCAAAAGGGCATCAGTTACTGCAAATATCACATTCACTTTTTTTTCACTAATTTTTGCAGCTAACTGTCCTATAGATGGATAATCCTGGAAGAACAGAAAGTTTTAACATTTTTAATGTCTTGTGACAAATTCAATATTCTAGCTTTGAATTTAATTACTTTCAACTGGGAGAAGATAATTCAATGCAAACAAATAACATAACATTTTCTATTTTAAGATATTCTTACAACAGCAAAATGCAAATTATTCTATATACTAGTATAATAGATGACATTTTAAGACCAATTTTTCACCTAAAAAATAAGGGGTTATTTATTACATGAGATATGTTTTTGAAACATGATGCTTACCTTGTTTCTATGTTTAACCTTACCAACTTTGATCCAAAATATCCTCTGTGTAGTATCAAACTCAACCACGTCCTCTCTTAGCTTGCTTTCTCCAAAAATCCTCTTCTTCTGCCTAATCTTTGACTTTATATTCACTTACCCCACTCCCACAATGCCTCTCATTTCCAGTCTGCACTCTTATAAAAAAAAGAGTCACTTTCAGGTGCCACTCTTTTCTCCAGCCACAAGATAAGTGAAGTTCCATTCTTTATATTTAAACTACATCCCTCCATGATCTTAAGATCATTTTACATGACGTAGTCTAATGTCCAAATTGGCATGTCTTTGCATTGGTAATGTCTTATTTCTCTCACCTATGTTCATCCTCCATATCATCATCGTTTGTATGTATCAATCACCTTAGATCCAAAATATGTTGTGGTATTCTGTCAATTATTAGCTTGTTCAGTGATTGGATCCCTGTCATTACTCCTCTCTCCCACTGTGTTATGCACCATGCGCTTGGCGGCTTCACCCAAACCTCTTCCCCTATTTGGATTCTGGGAGGCCCTTCTTCATCGATATCTGGGAATTTATTTTTTAGGTGTCTCCACTTGTAGGTGAAAATTGACCATTGTGGAAATGTCTCCTCTTTTTGACCAACCTTGAGTGCTATGTTATACCAGAATGTGGCCTCTATTGGTATTATCCCTCCTCTTTTGGCTATTACTTTCATAGTCCAGTGATGTCGCTCCACTATTCTATTTCCCCCAGCCTGTAGGCTGCTTTATAGTATCTTCAAACATTCCATTTTTCGAACAGTTTTTGGAGAATATCTGAGCGGGGAAACTGTGCCATTGTCCATTATCACTTCCGCCACTGGATCTCGTTTGAGAATCACCTTCTCCAGTTCTTCTGCAACCACAGGTGCCATTTCTATATGCAACTTCCTCCATAGCACCATTCACCCAGGTCCACAGTCAATCATCGACAAGTATGCACCCCCATGATAGTGCGTTATATCAATGGCTAACCTTGTCCAATTGGTTGTAATCCCAATTTCACCAGGATCATGTATGGTTGGGGCAGGATCAAACGATTGACATCTGATACAGTTCCTAATCACCCTCTGGACTTCTTCATAAGCAGGTTGACTTTTTGCACTAAATATAGTCCTATCCACACCCACATGGTGCATACTATGCAACTCTTCCAATTCTTTGATCTCTAGGCAGCAACTACTCAGTGTCTCTTAGTTCAGGTACAATAGTCAGATGGTGCAGTCTTACGCCCGCACAAAAAGAATATGACAATCATCATCTGTCATAATAAACCCACAGACAGGAAATGGCGCTGAACGTTGGAGTGGATTGAGTGAGTGGTTGACGTACCCAAAAGAGATGGTCCTGAGGATTTTGAAAAAACCAGAGTTGACATTCTACCGTTGAAGCGTGGGGCTGGGTTTTTTGGATTTGAAAAGCAGATCTTAAACACCACAAGATGCACTGTGTGTGAAGAGGAGATCAGCATAGTATGGTTAGCATAGGCTTTTATGATTTGAGTCTCTCTCTCCTTGTGTCACTAAGGACTGAATGTAGAAAGGAATAAACTCGTTTGTACCACCTGTATTTGTATTATTATCACTGACATCACCAAATCAATACAAATTTTATTTGATTTGGTTCACAGTGACTTGCTACGTCTTTTGCAAAAAAAAAAAAAAAAGACATAGATTGATTTTGAACTTGGGTTGTCCACTCAATGATTCAGTGTACTTTAGATGATTAGAAGTGGCTAAGAATGATGGAAATCCATTTTATGAACAATAAAAACCTCAACTCAAAAAAAAAAAGAAGAAAAAAAAAAAAAGACAACTGTGCTACCCTGAAACAACAGAAAGTAAAGAACTCAACTCCAAAGACAAGAAAAAAAAAATGCAGCACCCCAACCAAGAAGAGCGAAGAAAAGAAGAACACCAAATATTGAAAGACAAGCAACAGGTTAAAAAAAAAAAAAGAAAAAATGTTCGACACAAGGCCCCAGAACAAAGGAAAAATTAGAACAAGAAAATCAAGAAGAAGGCATGAAAAGAAAAAAAGAAAGATAAGGTACATTGCTCATTGTATAAATTTTGTCTTTCTCTGTCACTTTTAAGTTGTGTGGTTTGCACCCAATAGAATTTATTTAATTATGAGAAAAAATTGAAAAGCTATGATATGGCTCATAAGTTTAATTGTACATGTTGATACAAATTACTGGTATTTTAGGGGATGATGACTCTTGAGGGGAAAGAAAAAAGAAGGGAAAACAGAGAGAAAAGAAGGGACATACAAGCTTGTCAATTTGTCATAACAAAACCCATGATGTGGTAGTATTTTGGATAAGATACATATAAATGTTTTTTATGAATTAAATTTGAAGTAATTCGAAAATGCTCATCATAAAGCGTAATAATTTTAAATTGGGATTTTTTTTCTGTGTGATGCCAGGGAAATTTCGGGTAATGGTAGAAGCCACACCAGGTTTTGTGAAGGTCTTCCCCTAAAGAGGAGACAAGAATTTTGAGGTACTGGTTAGTGGCCAGAACAGCACTTTGTGAGTTCCCCCTAGAATGGGTCCAAGATTTTTTTTTTGAGGTACTAGTTAGCAGCCATACCAGGCTGTGAAGGTCCCTCTGGAATAGGAACGAGAATTTGGGGGGTTTGGTAAGAGGCCAGACCACTGTGTTGAAGAGGATATTTTGAAACAGGGGATGGGAAATTAGAGAGTATGCATGCAAAATCTTGACATGTCTTGTGGTATGCACTGGAATATTTATGGACTTGGCTCCGAATCATGCTTGGGAGAGAAATATACTTGACCAAATAGATAAATAAAGTACCCTCATTAACTATTAAAAAGGAGAAGATAGACCAAGGGGCAGTGGAAAAAGTAGTGGACAGAGCAAAAGGTTTGGGTTGCTTAGGAAAAGAACCCCCAGGATATTTCTATCTCACCTTTGGAAGTAAGCAAGAAACTAGTGTTGTGTTGTCGTGGTTGGAAGAAGTAAAAATGAAGAAATGATAGCTGGATATGAGCCATACTTTTGTAGAGATACTTGTTGAAAGAGAAAGAAAAAGAAAAAAAAGGCACTCATTAGCTATTGCAGAGATGAGAGATAGACGGTGGTCAAAAGTTGAAGAAAAAGGGGGCAAAAATGGGAACGATTTTTGTTGGTAGGAAAGAAAAAAAAGGTTCCTGGGAAATTTTACCTCATTTACTTTGGTTTGATTACGAGTACATTTGATGGAAAATGTACAGGAAGTGGGGCACAATGATAGTGTGCATTATATATATATATATATATATATATAAATTAATGACTGAGATTACAGGAGAAAAAAGTTAGAAGTAATGAGTTACGGATAGAGAAGGAAAGCAAAAAGAGTAAAAGACAGATAATGAGCAACTGATCAGTGAAAAAGAAAAAAAGAAGAAAGACTGAAGAGAAATAAGACGTGTATCCTTCTACCAACATGTTATAGAAACCCAATAACGAGAGGATAAAGAGAAGAGAATAAACTCCACAGAATCTCAAGTAAGTGAACATACAATTTAAGTATATTCAAATTTACCTTGCTGCATTCATGCTGGCGTGAATGAAAGACAAATTACGGGAGGAAGGAATGGGTCTGATAAAATAGAGGAGAAAGAAGAGGGAATATTTCCCCAAGCATGAGCTCTACCATTAAACCCCGAAGCCCGAAGGAAAGCAGAATGTGTCTATCACTGACAAACTACATTCTCACCTTCCACCATTAACAGATATTAAATGAGGACCTCATCCGGGATATGGATATTTTAGTGAAGGCTCCTCTGAGATACAGAAAGACTTTCTCGCTCCTGACTTTTACCTGAATTGTTTTTTTCTTTGTTTCTTTCTTTTATTCAATAAAAGAATATTGTTACTAACCCAAACACTGCACCTCAGAGTTCTTTTTTTGTTGTGGAAGAATTGTATTTGTCGGAGACCTTGTATCTGTAGCCAGTTAGTTGTGTTGACTTTTAATAATTTCATCTATTACTCGCCTAGTGGCTTTAAAATGTGGTTCTGCTCAGGAGTTGGTGATATCTGTAACACTAAATAGCGTTCAGCAGACCACAGCCAACTGGTGGACTTGGCAGAAACAAACAGCACCCTGCAGGCCTGCTGGGCACATGGCAGCATAACATCTGTCATGATAAACCTCCAGACAGGAAATGTGGCTTGCTGGCCATTGGAGTGAATTGAGTAGGTGGATGGCGAGAAGAGATGTTCTGAGAATTTTGAAAAGACAGTTGAGTTTCTACTGTTGAAGCACGTAGGAAGGTTTTTTCGATCTGAAAAGCAGATCAGTTTGATCTCTACGTGCAGAGATCTTAAACATCACAAGATGCGTCGTGCGTGAGGTGGTGGGGAGTGTCAGCATAGTATGGTTAGCATAGGCTTTTATGATTTGAGTCTCTCTCCTCATGTCACCAAAGACTGAAGGTAGAAAGGAACAAACTCGTTTCTACCACCTGTATTTGTATTATTACTGTTGTTACTGATATCATTATGGCTATACAACATCTAGTCTCTGCTTTATTATCATTTCTCCAGCACCTTTTGTCTGTATTCTTCTGCTCTCCTCCACAATAGAGTTCACCCAACTTAGAACTGTGGCTGAATCAGTCCTTGCTTCCATCTCTCTTAATCCCCACTTTAAGGCCATATTAATGCCTTTTAACAGAGCTTCTAATTCAGCCACATTAATGTGATTATAATCGTCTTTTTTCCTCAGCCATGCTGCATCTTCCACCACTGATCCACTGATCTCCATGACCATGCCTACGACAATACTGCTAGCACCACACCACATGACTCCTGTTCTTGCCTTAGGGATGTGCCAGGTCCATGTCATGAGGCCCTCTCTTTTTACCTCAGATAAGATCTCTTGTATCACAGCAAGTTTCCTCGTCAACTTTATCATCCAGTCTATCCCACTTGTTCTTCTTTTTATGTAGCTGCATGCTGGTCTCAGCCACCCATCAACAGGATAATGCCCCAATAATTTGACACTGATCAAAAACAAATCCCACTTACTCATATCTCCTGTTAGCTGCAGGATCTCATTGCCCCTTCCAAACACTTGTTCGCCGTTTTTTTTTTTTTTTTCTTTTCTTCAATTTAAGGCCCAATGCCACTCCTCCTTCCAAGGGTTCTGGTGGCTTTGTTGTTAGTCCAAATTTTTTCAGATGATCAACTACCTCATTTGTTGATACTTTCCTCAGATCTATCATAATATTGTCAATATATGAATCAGTGGCCTCTCTCGTCTTATTACCCTTCATTAACAGTTTTTAGAACTGCTGCCATAATTTTTGGTGCAGCATTGAGTCTAAATCCTAATCAAGTCAAGCAGTAAGTTTTCCCTTTCCATCCATTCCAATAATTATGTCTATATCATTCATTATGCGTTCAATGATAATCCCTTTTCTCGTTAACCTTTTCCCACATAACTCTATCTCTAACAGTCTGGTTCCTCTGCATTTTACCTCTGTTTCGTCCACGGCTTTTATAGCAGTTCTACTCCCACTATATCCCCAAGCAAGCTTGGGACTGAGTAGAGTAGTAGTACAGCTGGTATCAACAAAAGCCACCACCCTCATGCCATTCACTAGGGTTGGAAGGGACCTGTACCGTGTTTTTACTGTTAAGGAGGCAGCTGCTGGCATAAATGCTTGTTTCCTCTGAATCAGAAGGCAATACCTAGCAATGTGCCCAAATTATTGTAACACATAATGTTAGTTCTTGGTGCTACATGAGTTGGTATGGCCCCTGACATCTGTCTGTTGGTTCTTCACTATGTGTGACCGCTCCCACCATTCCAGAACCTAGAATTCATGTTCTTGTTAATACCCTCACAGTCAGTATTAGGTCTATAATTTCCATTTTGTTCACACTGGATAATTGTTGTAGTGTCATTGATATGCTATCCAGGAGGCCCATCACAAAACCCAACTTTGCTATTTGGCCCTGCCTTCTTCTCATGTATCCTGCCAATCCTACCACCCTCTTAATATTGTTGGCATACATGTCTACTGATTCACCGGTCCATTTAATCTTTTTAAGTTTCTCATAAGCCTCAACAGTCCTTCCATGAATGCCTCCTTCAATCTCACCCCTATCATCTCCTCATCCTGCTGATCTTTCTTACTCATCTCTAAGTAGAGGGCAAGTATATTGCCCCCCAGAAAAAGTGGAATACAACTTGCTAAGTTAGAGATCTTATGAAGTTTGGCTACCTGCTTTAGGTTTTTCAGCCATAGCACTAAATCTCCTTTGCCATTAAATGGCTTAATCATCATTTTTTTCTTTAAATGCATATAGAGTATTGGATATAAATTTAAAAACAACAATTGACTAATCCATTGCTTAAATTATATATAAATTGTTAAAATAATTTATAGAAAAAAATTCCATTTCAATATCCCTAATTATTTTTATGTATTTCAATTAAAACTGACAAGAATATTTTACATTTTGGCAATAATAATCAGCACAGTCAAAATTTTTTACATTCCATACACTTTGGAACTCTCCTCAAAGACGGTTTTATGGCCCAAATCATTAAAAAATATTTTTCTTTTGAATATAGTGTTAGTCAAGTTATGAACGGAGATCTATCTTGTCTGGTTCTTAAACTATAAAATTATCTCTGCTAACATATTCCAACATTCAAAAGAATAAAAACACATCAATACATTTTTGTATCACATTTTGCTTTTTGTTTTTTTTTTGTTTTAACTTAAACACTGAATACTTTAAGAGTAACCAATTATTTTATAAGCACATTCAATTTTTCTACCCAAGCTAGGAA
The DNA here is from genome assembly GCA_963585895.1 of Sepioteuthis lessoniana. NCBI lineage: Eukaryota > Metazoa > Mollusca > Cephalopoda > Myopsida > Loliginidae > Sepioteuthis > Sepioteuthis lessoniana. The sequence goes on from OY757919.1 coordinate 72,770,616, forward strand.
TCAGCAACAATAGTTATTAGCAATTTAATAAGTTTTCAGAATCTGATTATTGGTTTTGCTGAATTAAAAGTTTCAAAACATGACTTTAAAAATAAGGATTATAAACTAATTTACATACATTGTTCATAAATAACAATTTAAAAAGATAAAATTACAAACCAATTTATTGGACATTGTATATTCACCATCCTTATCCAGGTGGCAGTATCCATCATTTGGTTTGACAAGGCCTCCAAGCTAAAATAAAGCCAATGAATATTTCTTTTAGTCAAAATATCATATCAAAACCTATTTTGGGGAATAGTGAACTTATGATTAAAAATAAAATTCAGCTTGATGATGCAAACTGAGAATTTGATTTTAAAAAAGTTTGGATTAATATTAAGATTAGAATAATTAAGAGTGTAGTTCAGTTTATAGTGAATCTTAGATTGAATACACTTAAATTCAATTATATCATAAAAAAATTGAGGCAAAGAGTGAAAGTGTTTAAAGAGGTTTCTGTCTTTCCAATGTGAAAAGTAGTATTAGTTAATTGTCAAAAATTAATGTCTACCTGCCCATGTTTGAATTTCTTTTTTACTATTTTATTGAAGTAATCTGATGAAATATGAATAGATTTTTAGTGATCAAGATTCTAAAAGTTTAATAAGAATATGATTAAATAAATGAGAAAGTAAAATACTTATTTACTGTAAAATATTTCAGTTAATTTATCAGAAAATACAATACTTGGATATTATCTTAATCTAACAGTATGAATTTTAACTGCTAATGAAAATTTCTCTGAAACATCTGTAAATTTAAAAGAGTACATAGTCTAAATAAATAAATGAAATAAATTTTTTTTGAATCTTTAAATTTTAAAAGTTTTGTTCTTCTTAATATAAAATGGATAGGGTTATAAATAAGATTTTGAAAGAAAAAAAAAAAATCAACAATATAGTTGATGCTTAAAATACATACCTTACCATCACCGGCATAATGGAATGCAGCATCAGTAGAAAATACCAACATACGACGGGAAATAGGGCGCCAACCAATTTCCTAACATCAAAAATTAATAAGTAATTCACTTCATCTTGATATTTTATTCAATTAAAAAAAAAAAAAAACTAAATGTTTTAGAATTAATTTAAAAATTTCCCATTCTTGCATTACTATCTTTAAATTGAATACAAGAAAATTGCAATACAGATTTACAAAAAGAAATAAAATTAAATAATTTTATTTCGAATTAATTTAGAGGGTTATTGTAGTCTAATTTCTGAGACGAAGCTTGTTGATTTTTATCATTAAGGTTTTTCGGACTATTGTCTTCATCTTTATAGTTATTTCCACAACGTTTCGGCCGATATGTCCTCCGGCCTTCTTCAGGTGTTTGTCGAACTCGGGAACCTTCACGGAACTTCGAACTACGTCGTTTATTGAAACCACGGGGGCACCTGTTCTGATTCCGTTAGCCATAACTGGGTACAAATGTTAAGTATTCCTGTATATAACTCGCCTGTAGTGAGAATTGAACCTGCAACCTTCAGATGATTGTCTCCTTAGAAGCTCAGGGAACCAACAGGACACATGGCGTAATGGTTATAGGCGTTGGTTCCCTGAGCTTCTAAGAAGACAATAGTCCAAAAAACCTTAATGATAAAAAGAAAGGGTTATTGTAATGTGAAATAATAACTATTTGAGTCTAATTAATTTCACTGGTGCCATGTGGGGTATTTAAACGCCATATAGTTACAACACCCAACATGGTGTTCTAACACCCCACGGGACATCACATTTATAATGTTCAAAAAAATTTGAACCTCCAACATCGCGTTCATTTATTAAAAAAAAGTCTCTGACGATAAAGTTTTACTTAGAAATTAATTAAACTCAAATAATTATTATTTTGTATTGCAATAGCACTCTAAATTAATTCAGTACTATAAAATAAGATTACTTGTGCAATTCTTCAAGCAAATTACAAAATACTTTTAAAATAAAATAAAAATCTATCAATGATTTTAATGGCATATCAACCTGTCTAGAGGTTAGGGAATTGCATACATTATACATTTATATTCTTTGCGTAGTTTAAGAGTCTTTTGTACATGATTATCTAATAACCTTAAGCTATGAACATAGATTAAAGTGAGTAGGATGTATTAGGAGCCATTCTGACATTATATCTTTTTACAATAGCTAGTTTATCATAACTAATAAAATTCTCCAATCTATATTGATGTCAAAATAAGTAGTAACTTTTTTTTTGCATGTTGCGCACATTCAATACTTTTATTAGAAAAAAAGAAAAAACAAAACAATGTTAACTTTCATGACTTAACCTCATTACTGGAAGAAAAGAGAAATATCAGGAGACATAATAATATTATAATCTATAACACTGTACCAAAATAGTCCCGATTAAAAATTTTTTTTAATAAGTGAATACTTTAATATTTTTGCAGGGGTGATTTTTGTTTACAAAAGAAATTTTATCTCCAAAAATTATTCACTAAAATAAGCAAAATTGCACACAAACACATTACGCATAGAAATCAACAAACAAGTCAAGTAATTACAATTGGATAAGTTTATTTTAGGGCCTTTTTGTTATGATGAAAATAATCTGGAAGATAGTGTCCAATTTGCTGCATTCAAATATATCCGTGTATAACTACTATAACTCTTTTGAGGATTAAATAGGCTACTCTAAGATAATAAGATGAAAAAAAAAAAAAAAAAAAAAAAAAAAACAAATGGAAAAAAATCCTCAAGTTCACTTACATCACAAACAACTGATTGCATAATGGCATCAAAACCTCCTTCAGGAGAATCAAGATTTCCAGACACAGGAACTTCTCTTACTTTATCCTACAAGCAAAAACAAAATAAATAATCAACAAATTTCTTTGATGGAAAAGTTCTTTGAATTGCTGAGTCATAAAAATAAAAAATGAAAATGGCCATTTTATTACTACAAAATGAATATTTTGAAAAATGTTAAGAGTTTTTGTAACTTTATTAGAATATGTATCTGAGCAATTTAGATATATCAATCCAATATTTCAGGTTAGCATCAAAGATGATATTTTGAGAGGAAAATTTAAATTTTGAATATAATAAAATTTTGCAGTTCAAAAATCCTCCTTTAACAGAGCAATTTTCCCAAAAATAAAATATATTTTCTTATACTATATATAAATTTTCTACTTCTATTCTAGGTACACTATCTTGTTGTTTACTTATAATGCCCATTCAATCTCTTTCATTTTAATAAAGAAGCAAGGCAGTCCATACCTCCATAAATACCAAGTATTCTATAGCACTAGGGCGAGTCAAAATTTTGCAATATTTTGGTAATGTGAGGCACAATTTGGTAGCCCCAGATGTTTTTACAAAGGTTGTGAAGGTGACAAACCACACTGGACTATCAGATGCCAAATTTGTCTGATACTCTCCAAGTACAACTCACTGGATTTGCTACTATGGCTTTGAGCACAGCCTCAGAATCCACGGTTTTACACCTACCTAACCTTGCTTAATCATCAAAGTTCTTGCAACCTGAACAAAATTTATTTAACCATTTGGTTACTGTACTGTAATCATAAACTTCATTTTTTGCACAACAAATATTTTTGGTTGCTTCCACATTATTAAGGTCCAGTTAAAACTTGTAAAGCATAAGCTCTTGAATTAGACTACATTCCATAATACTACCAACCCCAAGAGATATCTTCAATAGTTTGAACTGCTTCAGTCACATGATATATGTACCTCAAACTAACACATGCCAAAATATTGTAAAACTTTTCATTTACCGTAGTAATAATAATCATAAAAACTCAGATACTTAAAGAACTGCTTGGGAAGATGTTAGAAAAACAAACCTAATCATATCCAAACAATATGCAGCACAAAGACTGTACTAAATATTCATTGGCAATGGTACAGTGACCCAACTACTATACTAAAAATAGGTTTTGCAGGAGGAATTCAACATATGTTTGTTTACTTTTATTTAGAAACAATTTTTTTAATATTTAATTTTTTTAAATACTTACAGCAAAGAGGGAAGTATTAAGATCAAGTGTTAGTTGATGTCTGAAGCCATAAGGTGCTGAGCAACCTTTACAAGGAGAATGCCTTCTGATGAGGGTAAAAAAATAAAAAATAAATCAGGATTGTGATTGAATATTCAAATCAATAGCTTTATCAGACATAAAATTTTCATAAAGAAAAATTTCAAATATTTAAAAAATTTAATAGGATACTTAAATAGGTCATAAGCATTTTCATTTTGCATCAATATTATTTTTATATAATTTCTCAATACAGTAAAATAAGTTTGTCATGTATTGTAATTAAGTTACTTTTCTTATTCACATCAATAATTTCCTTAATTGTAATTGATACCTCTAATATAAAAAAGAATATGATATGCAAGCACTAAATATAACAAAACACAAAGATACCTTACTGATAAGTAAATTCTATTCTTCACTGACAAACTTGACAAATTTATTAATATTTTCATATCATTTTTGATTTTGAGATATGTTGTCTTAAAAAATTTAATCTCACCTCAATTACATTTTAGTATATGATACAATCATTAATACTTTGATGGACAATATATTCTAATGTCCCAAATTAAAGATTGGCTTTATATTATGAGCATAAAATATTTAATCTTTAATATTTTAAAAAAAATCTTTTAAATTATTTCTTATATAAAAAAATTTAACAAAAACCTGATAGGCAGCATAAGATAAAATCTACTTCATTACATTTTGAAAATAAAGTTTTACTTTGGATTATAGTTTAGAAAAAAAACTTGAAAGGAAAAAAAAAAGAGAGATGGAAGGTAAACATGCTGATTACATTCAGAGAATTTTAAAAAGTCTATATCAAAGAATTTTACCCCAGATCATATTTAACCAATTACAACAAAAGTTACATTGAAATTCATTTATCATCTATCAACCAATACACTCATTAAAATTACTTTTTCATTCGTTGAATTATTCCTGATAAAGTCAGAAGTTTTTTAATATAATATTATGCAAGTTAAAACAAAGTAACCCCTGTATAATAGGATGATTGGGGAAAGAACTTTAACAATTAGTGTTTTCACTTTATTTACAATTTTACCATTGAAAAATTTAAAATTCATTTCATACACTGATCTAATAATATATCAAATCTTATAAATATATTTGCATTTAGTATTGAATGGACCATAAGAGAATTTCATTATTAACTTACTTTTTTGGTGATAGGCTGATATATGGTGACACAGTCTTGTCTACAAAAGATCCAAACCCAAGACGGAAATTTTTGGTAATTGAAGACATATCCAAAGCTGAAAAGAAAAAAAAAAAGGTAGTTGAATAAGACATTTACATAAAATCATGTTTTTTTTTTTGGTTATATTTCAACCTAACTTTCAGGAATTGCCAGGGTCATCCCTGAGAAGGTTTTAAACAACATTCATTCAGTATCATTTGATTATTTTACTTCCAAAAATGAAACTACAACTTATACCAAGAAAATGTAAAGTAATCACAAATTAACCAGGATTTTCAAGGAAAGTAACTAAGATGCTTGACATTCAAATCAAATAGAAATCATTTTCAAAGTTTTAAGAAAATGATGATTTCTTTAACAGATATAATAGAAAAGTGAGAATTATCTATTTATTTGATTGATTGAATTACATATTATATTCATTATTTACATCATTGATATAAAGTATTTTATCTTAAAAATACATAACTTGTCAAATTTAGCTAAATTTGAATAATTTATTGATTTATTTTTATTATATTTTAAAGAAACTTTTATACATTAATATTGCATATCTGCCATTATGACTTTTTTCTTTGAAACAATCTAAGAACCAGAAATATTTTTATCTGTAGATTTGTTTACATGTGGAAACAAAATAAAATTTTAAAATTTTCTATAAATTCTATGGCATTTTGAACAAAGAAACTTATATAGTTTCTAAAATAAATACAGAGACATTCTTCTACCAAAAGTGTCACTTATGAGTTTGTCTTTCCTTCTCCAGCAATGCCCAGCCTATTATCCTTGTCAGTTTAGGAAGTGTAATAACTTTATATGAATCAAAATAAATTTAGGAAAAAAAAAATGAATAAATAAATAAATAAACATTACATTAAACCACCTTCATCTGACACTTTATTTTTAGTAGATTTGGCAATAAAAGTTAAGTGATTTTAAAACAGTCCAATTCTATGTTAATTAATAAAAATTTGTTTTTCTTTTTTTCCTTGCTAATAAGTTGGGCTACTATATTTTGAGCAAAACTGAAAGAAAACTTAAGAAAGACTTATTCAAAATTTTAAAGACATTTTAAAACTTAAACTAAACCAGTTTTTGTTCACAGATCAAGATTTTTCATCTAAAGTAATTATTTTACATCTCCAGCTTGAAGAGCTAATGAGTAATGTTTAATTAAATGTGAATAATATAACTAATTCACTACTTTTTTCTTTAGAAGTTTTGTCAAAAAAATTTAATTTGATTTATCACATATGCTAATTGTTATATAAGATAAATCCAAATATATCTTTTATATTATGAATATCTTATGAAGTTCTATTTTTCTGTGAAAAATTTTTAAGGAGTTTTGTAGAAAAATATTTATATATGAGTGCAATTTGGAGATTTACATTTACATTTTTGTTTTGGTTTGAATGTACCTCCGAAGTCATTAACTAGGTAAGGAACATCAATGACTATCTTAAAACCTCCATGTAATAAGAGTATGTACTGTTAATTTAAATGAATTATCCTGTTATTTAACTAGTATGGTACAATGTAATTTTAATTTTTTTTTTTAAACTATAGTGGAGCCATAAATAAGTTTAAGTATAATGACAGGATTATAGAAGATTGGCCTTTTCATGTTCCTATATATATATATATATATATATATATATATATATATATATATAATGCCAATAAATACTGTTGATGTCTTAAGGCAGTCACATTAGTGGTTGTGTATAATCACTCATTGCATCTTATATTTTATTTTCTGTACAACACAAAATAGAAAAGTAACAGTACAAACAGTTAAATTAGCCAGCATTTTTACAACGCTTTTCATTATATAAGGAAAGATAGTTACCGCTCACATCTAGTTATATATTAAAAAGCATTTTTTCTTGTTCTAACTTACCAATAAGATTTCCAAGACTTGCTAACTTGGCTTTGTCATCATCCATGGAATTTGATAAATCCATAAGATAATACAAGTCTACAGGATAGTCTTCTGCTTGACGGAATACCAATTTGAAATTATAGGGTTTATCTATTAAAAAAAAATGCAGATATGAAAATATAATTTCAAGTAAACAAAACTTTCAAAGTAAATAAAACCACATTAAAAAAAATATAATTTTTTTAAAATCACTGAAATTTACTTGTGCAAAAGTGGCAAAATGCTACAAAATTACACAACCATTTTCTATTTAATTCAGATTAGAGATCTTCTCTAAGTAACCAAAATCTTTAGAATAGCCTATAATAATACCGGCTGAAATGGATCTTAATATTTTACAAGAAACAAGATTGCACTAAACATTTTTATCATATTTGTTGAATAGATATTAATTGCTGAAATATTACAGAATCTTTTTCCAATATGCAGAATGAAATGTAATTAAGTGTATAAATAAAATAAACTGAAATGTACTCAAGTGCATCTTCATAATAAAATAAACTTATGATTTTAACTTTTAAAAATGGAAATTTGTGATCAGAACATTTAATAATTCAATTCATTGTATACTGGTCAATAATAACAGTAAAGAAAAACAATAATACATATTGCAATTATTTGTTTATTTTTTTTTCATGCTGTAAAAAGTACCTTTCAATAATTAATCAATAATATCTTAACCTTTCTGTAAACAACAACAGGTAAAAAATTTAGAATTTTAATGACATGAGATATTACAAGCACGAATCCCCTTTCTCAATATTTTAAACAAAACAAAAAAATTATATATTTGAAAAAGAAAAAAATAATGACAACTACGAGTTTACTTTCAAAAATAATATGAATAAAAAAGATATACATACTGGGACGTATTTGAACTCTAAGGTGCTGAGGTTGAATTTGAATTGCTTCAGAATCTTTGTCAGCATTTTTCAAAGATTCATTCTAAAAAAATATAATAAACAATAGCAATGTAAGATTTGATATTGTTTTCCAATTTCTAGAAATGTAAAGTAAATTTTTAATATAAAGATTTTTTAAGACTAGCACAAGATATTAATAAAAAATTAAGGATGGAAAAAGATGACCAAGACAAAAGATAGGCACTGAATAAAATAATGAATGAGAAAGAAAATTGCAACCCTTTTCCTTTTGTTTCATTCATGTTAAAATATAATTTAGCTTAGCGCTGGTGAGTTGGATGTGTGGATGATTTAATGGTTTTAGAATTGAAAACAAAGCTGATGAGATAGTTTCAATTTCTGATTAAGGCTATTTGTGTTTACCTCAAAAAGGTATGAATCCATCTCTTTTTTTCAATTATGGGTAAAATAGTAAGACAAACTGGGCTCTCTAACCTTGGCATGAAACTAGAGTGACCACTCAGAATACAGGTGAGCAAAATACTAGCAACTCCTCTATATAAAACCGACATGCTACCAAAACTGCAGCATCATTATTGACATGGTGAGGCTGCAGCTTTATGCTTCACAAGGCCTTTACAGGTTACAGTAAACAACCAATCTAGATTTAAAATATCATTTGCAACTTGTTTAACAACATCTGTTAGTTTCAAATTTCATTTATGATTTGAATTTAGACTAATTGAAAAAACACAGTAAAATTTTTCCTCCCACAGATAACATGCAAGTTTCTATATAAATTAAGTTCACACAAAATACCTTAAGCAGTTTTAGAATAAATTGTATGAATAAACTCCTGAAAAAATCTCCATTGATATAAACATACAAAATAATGATCCAAGTGGAGAAGTTTTTATCATTAGCTGAATCAAAACTAATATTTGTTTTTAAATTAAAGATTATTAATAGACATTTATTTTAAAAGTGAGTTCATTTCAGAAATAATATCTCTTTTTGTTGGGCATCCAAAACTCTTTGTTGCATCTTGGAGCAAACATGATTTTTAAATTGTGTTGGGGGAGGGGAAGTTTACAAGGCATTAAAAAAAATCTTAGTTTATGGTTTTGGAATTAGTAAATTTGGCAGTGTAAGATATACACTTGTTTGATTAAAAAAGGTGCTGGGTGGCGTCAGCAGTTATTTCTTTCAGTTAATAACTGCTCGAATGCCATTGGCTTATTTCAAAGTTGGACCATTACTGGCCCCTTGCGGGTATAAAAGTTAGTTGCCTGGGGCAGACAGCCTCTTTTGCCTTTTCCTTTTTACCCTTTAGCATTTCTTGCTTTCGGGCAGTTTGTTCTTATTCTGGAAGCAGTCTAGAATGTGCCTAGTGGCCAATTTGCCAGGCAGTGTGTTGACCATTCAGCCAATGCAAAGAAGTTGAGCCAGGGTGAAAATCTAGATTTACTATCCGTTAAATCACTCTGATCCAAAGAAACAGAGTAAAAATTATGGAGAAATGGAGAGTGGGTATTCTCTACACAGAAAGTAAAGGACAGTTTCATACCACCAGCTTACATAGAGTAGGTTTTGGTTGACATTTTGGAGAAGAAGAACTATGGAAGAAATTCCACACAAAATTTGAATTCCAATGAGGACCAGCCTATGGAATTGTCAAGACAAGCTACAGAGAAAAAGAAATATTCTACACTAGATACGGGGTGTTTTTCCGGGCTATCATCAGACTTTCTGTGGCAGAAACAGACCAGAAAAGAAAAAGAAATTTGAAGTCGAATGCCAAGCCAGGGTATTTTGTTCATAAACTGTTTCTAATAACTTCTTGCTTCATTGTGGTCCAATGACAAGTCTTTGCCTGTTCCAATTCTTTTCCTTTTTATTGTTTTATTCTATATTTGTTTTCAATTTTGTATTCTAAGAGTTGAGTGTCTAACTCAACCTGCATAGCGAAACATATGCAATGCAGTCATAGAATTACTTAGTAAAATTCATCTACTCGGGAATAAATTCATTTTTGTTGGAAAAAAGTCGTTTTATTTTTAGAAATATAGTTGTTGCTCTTTTTTTGCAGATTTATGGTAGAGTAAGTACTCCCCTTCCTTTTTTTCTACCCCCCCCCCTTTTTACTTCCTTTCTTTTTCTCCCTAAACCTCTAAGCGTCAGCTGACTGCTATCTCTGTTCACTGCTAAAGTTGAGGCTTAGTTAACTTCCACAACTTATTTTAAGTACACACATGTTAATTCAATAAAAATTCGATATGATACAAATTTTGCATATGTCATATTTTTTAGAATATTCTCCAAATAGGCTTTCATAGGTAATTAGCTTTCATATTAAAACTTTGTTTCTTTCCTTCCAATAAAATTTCTGAAATAGAACATCAACATTAAACTTTTGTTTAACTTTAATAACAAGTTAAATATTCAGTAAAAGAAGAATAAAATCTCTCGAAAATCTGGTGTTAGTCAGTCTAATTAGATAGATTCAATAGAAAGTTGATACTTTTAATAAAGAAATCTAACATAATAGCCTCTTTACCTCTTATCAATTTGTTGGCTATATAAGCAAACTTATACTTTCTTGCAGGATCAGAGTGGAACTATGAATAGAAGTCATCATCATCAAGTTGTGCTGACAGAATAGATTCCCTTGACTATCGCTAAGTCCTCTAGACGGCATCCAGTGTCAGTACAGAATTGATGAATGTAATTAGTTGTTCATCAGCCAACACTGGTGTATCTGTGTGTACAAGTCCATAGGAGAATGTCTCTTACAAGTTCATTCTTACTTCTCTAACAGTTTTTAACATGTCTTGTTCATCTTACTTGGATGGGTAGTGAGATAGGAGGTAAGTGACCGTACAGCTACTGTTTAGTAGAGTGCTATTTCCAGGATTTGTTCAAAACAGGATGCAGCATTCTCATGTAGTTCCCATTTAGCTTTTACTTCAGGTGTTTTGTTAGTATCCAAGTAGTGCAACCATAAAGTAGTACTGACACTGCTACAGCTTGGAAGATGAACTAATAACTTTCATTTATCACTAACTACATTTTATCTTGTATATTTTCCCTTGAATCCAATAGAGATTACTTTGCATTCATAAATTCTGTAAGAATAAGTTTGCTTTGAGAGACAAATTCAGCAATGATTAAAATTCAGAAAGTAAACATGAAATGTAAAAATTCAACAAATAAGAATAAATGTACTAAATACTAAAGCTCTATATCTAATTACTCAATGAGGTTTACTGTTCAGCAATTGATAGGTTATTGATCAATTGTTCTGTAATCCCATCAGGACAACCCTAAAGTCTGTAAGTCATGGAAACAGACCTTACTTTCATATGATCATCTGGAATTTGAATTTGGCTCTCCAATTTTCTTCAACAATAGAAATTATGCCACATGTAGCTGTCATTTAGTTACCATTAAATCTACAATATTAGTCTCTTGGATGCAAAGTAATTTTATCATTTTTTGGGGTTAAATTTTTGTTTTTTAAATTTTAGTAACAAAGAAGTAGAGGTATAGAAAAGTAATTTACCTTAAAAGCTTGAGCTGTGTGATCAGGATTGTCAATATATTCATCACACCCATTTCTAATCAAATTCTCATAACTATCACAGCGTTTATGTGAAAAATCCTGAAAATAGAAATAAAAATTTTTTTTAAGTATAATAATATTTGACATGTTTTTTTCCTCGTAAAGATTTGTTTTACAATGTAAACTAAACTGTCCTTTCAAATTCATGAGTCAGAATATTTTTTTTATAAAATGAAAGTTGATGTTAAAAACAAAATAAAATATAGCTATCTTGAATATAATAAAGTTTGATTTTATGGAATAAAATTCAGAATTTATAAATGAAACGTAACACCTGAATTTAAAAACTTTCTATCTATGTCAGTTATAGACAACTTTTTTGAGAAGTTGACTGCATGAGACATGGTTCATCATTAGTACACCACTAAAAACTTTCTGAGTAACTTTTTATCTAAAGTATCTCAACTATTTTAAATAGATTCTTATATGTATGGTCTTCTCTATCTTAGAAATAGAATAAAGTTGATTCTTTTTTCTTCAGTAAAAAGATCTTTTCTATAAAAACCAAAGTCTTGGTATATCATTATCACTGATATCAATGTGATTAACACATACTGCTGCTGTAATACAGAATAATTGAAAGAATAAAATGATAACTAGATAAATCAATTCATTCAATATGAATATGACCTGTGCATCAAAGAAAAAATTGAATATTTAGAGAGATAGTGTGTGAGTGAACATGTGGGAATGAAACAAGACAAACAAAATTTTAAACATAACAAAAATGTTCTTTTTTTTGTAAAATTAGATGGGCCAATCAGAAGGCACCATGGGCTACAGTTTGCCCATGACTAATCTATGTAAACAAATACCTTTTAGAGAGTTTAGTGTTTGGCATAGAGTGATACAAGATAATCTGATTAAATAAGTATAGAGAATTTAGTCCATGTGGAGAGAGACTCTTTCTCTTGTGACTTTGTATTACCTTAAGTTGACTAAATATCTAATATCTGTTTAGTGGGTTGATTTGTTACATATTTCTCCATTGACACCAGTAGTGTTCAAGCTTAGATAAAATCCAGGATTTTGAATACTGATATTCAAGAGAAGATAACTCTCTTCAGTTGGATGATAAGTACAACACAACTGGAGATGGGGACATAGCATAGTAGATAACATGCTGAACTGAACCATGGCCATCGCTATTACCCAGGCCTGTGCGATGAAATGTGATGTCACGCTAGTAGAGCCATGAATCTCTCGCTTCATGACAACGTTGAATTATAATCACCAAGTTTTTTTTAATAAAGATTTTAAAACTTTTTAAAATGTAACAAGAAAGAAAAGAAAGAGACATGTTTTGATTTATACCGGTTTTTCTTAATTTTAATGAAAATTAAGAAAAACAATAATTAATAAGAAAATGTAAACATCACTGACTGTCAGTTGTGTTTGTAAATAAACACGGTTTTAAAGACCAAATTTTTCGTTTATTCATCTAGATTTTAAAAACAATTTAACAAACACTGCTTAAATTTTCATATTTTTAATTTAATTATGAAAAATTACAATCACTTTTGTTTTAATTGCAAGAATTTTTAAACCAGAATTACTCAAATATAGCAATCAAGCAACCAACAATAGTTATCATTAGAATTTAGGAACAAAGAAGAAGCAACAATAAATAAGCAAAAATTATTAATTAAAAATATTAAAAAATGCAACAAATTAAATTTAATCAAATTAATTCAAACTAAATAAGTTCAAGTTACTGTTTTTAAAAATCAAACTTATAAAAGTCTTTTCATGTCTCAAAATTCAGTTGAATGTTTGAAGTTTTCTTTTACTTAACTTCTTACAAGTAATAATATCATTTTCCTTGCAACAAAAATTATTTAATAATGCATTAGAAGAGCTCCAGACAATCATTTTTTTCTATTTTTTCAATGATGTGACCTTCACTACATGAGTCAACATGAAAGAGAAGTTCATCATTAGCCAAAACATCCAATGTTATGTACATAGACAATTTTCTTTGATTCATTGAATGAAGAAAAGAAGGATTCTTTACAAGTTTATTAATAACAATATAATTGTATAGTACTAAATTTGTTGTTACATCATTAGGATATAAGAGAGAACCTCTATTGATTCCTTGAAAATAACTGTTCATATCAGGTAGCATATCATCTCTTCCTGATACTAAACTTTTGCAACTATAACATTTAATTTTTTTAAAAACGGCATAACAGCAATAACCCGCAAAATATACTATAATAGGCAGGCCTTCTTTGCACTGATGAACATCATTATCAGTTACATCTATGTTAAATTTATAAACATCTAAATTTTGTTCCTCTGTCATTTCATTCCAATTCACTTCTTGTAAATTCATCAAATTAATACTTTGATTATGATATAGTGGAAGATCCTGAAACCCCCCTGTGAATGGATTACTCGGTCTATAAAAGATGTGAGTAAGCGGTAACCATGTGTGAAGCAAGAGTACCCACTCTGGCATTCAAGATACAATCGAGTGCCCATATATTATTTGTTACGTTGTACTTTTGAATGATAAGCTTGTTATACTTACACCTCATGTGGAGTCTTATTTATACTGAGTATATTCCCCCAGGGATATATCAGATTTGGTGACGAGGGATTCAAGAATGGACTCACACCCAAATCTATATAAGATTTGGCGACGAGGAATTCGAGTATGAACTCACACCCAATCTATAAGATTGGACAAACAACATAGATTTTTTTTGTCACCGTATTAGGTGGACCAGTAAAAAAAAAAAAAAAAAAAAAAAAAAAAAAAAACCAAAAAAAAACATTTTCAACACACCCAGAAATATAACAAGGATTTGAAGTACTTCAAACGAGCACGAATAAATATTCCCCAGGGATATATCAGATTATCAAGAGGCAGGCTAAGTTTTAAAACAGACAACATTCTTAGTTTTTTTTTTCACATTCAAATACTTGACGTATAGAGATATTATATTGATCACCACTAAGTTGTCGATACTGGCCAAATTTGCCTCCAGATGAGCAGTTTGAAATTTTCCAGGTAATATATGCACCATTTTCAATTCTTCTGTTCAATATTGTGTAAAATGGCATAAGTGGCATGATGTAAAGCAGTAAAAGTTTCCTTGTTAATTTACCAGTTTTTCCCAAGATTCCAACCAGTTACAAAATATTGTTAGAAATGCATAATTTTCTTCATTTAATTTTAATGGATTGCAATATTTATTTTGAAGATTCCAACCTTTAACTTGTGTTTTCACATTCATTATATTCCTCCAAATAAAAAATGTGTTTATAAATTCCGCAACTTCAGCAAAATTGGGCAAACATTTTTTCTTTTCCTAAAGTTAGCAATCCCTGAATAGTATACTCATTAAATATTTATAACACTAAATTAACATTTTGCCTTTCAAGATTACTAGGAGAAAGGGCTTTAGCAGTCATTTTGTAACAATGTTTTAGAAGTGATTGCGATTCCAGGGCATGAAGTTTCTGTAAAGTACAAAATGGAGCACTTTGGACATTATCTAATTCATGATTTCCATTGAAACAAAACTTTGGAAATATCATGCATTTACTTGCATCTTTTTGACCAAGCCAGTTGTTTCTGATACATTTTAAAATATGGACTGAGTCATATATGAAAAAAAGAGGCCTAGACTTCAGAACTGGATGTGGGTATACAATTGAAAATTTTGCTGGGGTACAAAATAAAGACAGCTTTTTTATTGATTGCATTGTTATCCATTATTATACACAATACTTTAAAGCCTATTTCTTCCAACCCAATTATCAAACATTTAATCATGTTGAATAAATTTTCTGCTTTAAGACATTTAGTCGGCATTATATGTATAACATCCTTATAATTTGATAACACACTACTAAGTATGAAAGCAAATGCACTTGTTGCCACTTCATTGGTGTTATTGGCTAAGCCAACAACATTGCCACCTTTATAATCAAAATTAGGTTTTAGATGAATTTCATCAATAAGTTAAGATACTGTGATATCTTTCTGCACAAGTAACTTGAAATTATTTTTTATATACATGAGAAAATTGTTGTTATGTTGCTCGACAACAGGATTCATAGAGGTTGATAGGGTAAGTTTTCTAATGATTGAATAGCTTGGTAAAATTACATTTTTTGAATCTCTTAACAGTAGGAGAACAGTTATATAATAATGAAGAAAATATCATTTCTGAACTTATTTAGTGTCATTAGGTTTATTTGTTCATATATAAATTTAATTGCACTGTAATATTTATTAAACTCCTCTTGCAGTAATAACAGAAATGACATGATCAATTTTAATATTGAAATATGATTTTGCGGTTTGCTTTGTTGTTCTTCTATGTCCACTTTTTGAATGTTTGAGATCAAAATTTCAAAAATATTTACAACAGTTACAAAGTTAGGAATCTTATACTCCCCTATTCTGTGAATTTCCACATCATTACAGAACACATGTGCTGCAAAATCAGAATCAATTACAATAGACAGGGTCATTTTAGGATATGGAGATTGGATGATATGGCAAATAAGTTTATCCTGTTTCCTAATAATGGTCCAATAATTTCTGTCAATAAAATTTATCTTCCATATCATTAATGTTATGGAACATTTTTTGTTTTTTATATGCTAGGTCATCTGCAATACTTTGATCTAAAGCTCTTTTCAGATCAAAATTTTCCCTTTGAATTTTCTTTGAGTTTGGTGACTTTCTAAAGGAGGTTGATGAAGATTAATAGGAGGGACAGTTTGGAAGAATCCTAGGTATAGCACCATCATAAAGATATGGTCTTTCAAGTTTAACTGTAATAGTTTTACCCATTTTTTTGTCAAATGCTGACGATTCTCTTTTTATGTCTTCAGGTCAAAAATGAAGTTCACATACCTGAAAAATAATTTCAAAAGAAACTACAACATAGTTTACATCTTATTAATTGTTAAATGAATGAATGAATCGCTAAGGATATATAGTAAAAAAAATAGTCATCAGGGTTAATTTAGTAGAATAAAGAAATATGCCTATCAAAAACTCATGAATTAATTTTTCGTTTAGTTTTATTCTTTTTACTGCATATCATCCTTTTTAAGTCATTTAATGCCAAAAACAATAAAATGTTTTTGTCAATACACAGTTTTTGAATAAGATCAGCAGTGAAAGCATTATATAATCCATAGCTGAAGGGAATAATTATTTATACCTTTCCCAAGGATATTATCCAAATGTAAACGGAAAGACTGGAATTTGAACTTTCGTATTACTATTCCAAAGTCCGACTATCCACTGAATCAAGTGAATTTCCTTATTTTGATTTAAAGTTAAAATATATCTTCATTTATTAGAAAAATAATGTCTTTAGGGAAATTCTGCTAAAAAAAGAACAGAGTTCGAATTTTAAAATAATATTTTGAAATATTTTGAATACATTGTTAATCCTCCTGGATGAAATAAAAAGATATTTTTACCTTTCAAAAAAGATACACTTAAAAAATTCTAGGATATTTGGTAATTCAATTGCATTTAAAAAATATTTTAATAGTAAAAAAATGGAGGAAAAAAAAAAATGTAAATATTAACGTTTCTATTTCATTTATGATGTTAAACTTGTGACATATGCTATAGAGAGAGAGTGAAGGGGAGGTCAATACCCTTACCTCTCTTTATTTGAATCAACAGGCATTAAGAAAGATCGGATAACAGGGACTGACCCTTAAAGTGGTAGGGGAGAGAAAGGGTAAGCTATCTGTACCCTATGCACATTAGTGTGTTGAATGAAAGAAGTCAAGGTCAATCAAGTGGCGTGATTTGACAAGGTGATGGAAGAGGAAAGTCAGATGATTGGTCGGCAGAATCTTTGCACCAAAAAGGGCCGGCATGCATTAGAAAAATCTGAAGGATAATTTTCAGTTTGGACAGAAGCCAGCATTAGAACAACATGCTGAATTCAGCCAGCTCCAGAAAGCTCACTCGTAAAAAAGAGAGAAAATCTGAAAATTGAAAACCCATCAAACCATTTTCCTTTTTCAAATCGTAAGTTTTGGAAAGTTGTATGTGTTCAAAAAAAAAAAAAAAAAAGAGAAACTGTAAATGTTCTATTTCACCAATAGTTAAATTTATTGAATATTGCTACACACAAGCTTAGATACTTTTATTCAAGTAAGAGAAAAAGAAAGAGAAAAAAAGAGAAAGAAGAAAAAGGACTGTTGAGAGACATTTTGTTTGATGTTTTCCTGTTGGCTTAATATTGCCGGTATTGAAAAGAGAAACGAATAAAGAACTGTTTCATAAATCTCATTATTATTTGTTTGATTGTGGCATATTAAAATTTTGTTTTATTTTAAATGCACCCTTGTGTTGAAATGTTTTGATTGTGTTCTTTCCTCTGTTGATTTGACTTCTTTTGCATGTATCCTATGTCTTGGCTTCATACCGCTTTTATTAATTCTCGCTAAACATCTTATTGCCTCCTTAAACATTACAAGAGGATTTGGAAATCTCTCTACAGTGAATATTATCTAACTTAGAAGTTCGTTCCTCCGTGATCTGAGGGGGTAGAAGGGGACAAAGGACTTGGTGATGTATGTGAAAGTGAACTGGCAACCCCTTACCAATTTCGGAGACCAGTCTAACCACAAATTTCTCACAAGCCCGAAATTGGAGTCTTGACCGGGATTTATTTTATGGAGTGTCAAGTGCCAGGCTGCTCTCGGGGATACACATTCTACGTAACAGCCTTCTACAGAAGACAATGACCGAGATGTCGATCTCTTGAGGTCAGGGTAGAATTCAACGTCACAAACTGTTTATAAAAAATCATTTTTTTGTAAAACTCTTTTTGGTTAAATGTTTACTTACTAATTAATTTTTTAAGGATTAAAAACCCTAAATCAACTATAAAAAAATTATTTGTAAGTTAAAAATCTCTTTTTTTTTTCCCAATTTTTTCAACGGATTAATATCAATGATAAACTTTTAAATTATCAAAAAAGGAAAAAAAAATGTTCGGAAAATATTTTTTGAGTGTGTTAGTGTGTTCATTTTGTGCTAAATATTTTCTAAAAATTAAATATTTTTAAAATTATGTTTTAAAATTCAAGTGTGGTGGTGTGATTTAGGCCTTTATGTTTCAAATAAATTCAAAACTTATTCAGAAATAATAGGTTTAAACAAAGTCATCATTTTCAAATTTAAATTTTCAGCAATAGTGACTTGACTTTTGGTACAAATAATTTTAAGAGTTTTCAAATAAAAAACCTTAAAAATGAAAAAAATTCGTTTAAAATTGACTAAAAAATAAATTTTGTAGTTTTTGGTCATTCAAGAATGAAAAAAAATTTTATTCAGGAATATTTTTTTATGTTTAAAAATGATTCATAAAGTTTCAAGTATAGAAAAGTTTTAAAATTTTAAGATCGTTTTTTAAGAATTTTAAAAAATATTTCATTGAAAAGAAAACAATTTTCTTAAATAGAATATCAATAAAAAAATAAAATTAATTCAAATATTTTTAGAAAATATAATGTTTAACAAATTTTTCGGCTTCAGTTTAAATTTTAAAACTGCTTTCTTTCTTGTGCTACGGCAAAACTAATTTTTTAACAAATTTTGATTTTAGTGCCTGTTGAAATAAATGGTGATTAAAATTATAACTACTCACTTTGCTAAATGAACTTGGGGTAAAATTCTCCCTTTTAATGGCATGTTTCCATTTATCAAATAAATGTTTACTTTTTGGAAACGAAAAACAATGAATTTTCGGACCATTTTTATAATTCCCTTTGCACTTTGGTACTACATAAGGGGAGGGCATGTTTGGTTCTGAAACTGAGTCAACGCTGAAAGACGCCGTGTAGTAAATAAAACAGAACTCTACTAGTATGATGTTAGCAAGTCAACTTTAATCATATGACAGGCCTTGGTAATATATATTGCGGAGGCCACGACTGAACTCCCTTATCCCACCAGCTATGGGTTAAATAGTACTATAACTGTTCTTCTACAAGGATGACTTTGGCATTAAATGACCTATAAAGGTTGATATGCCATTAAACAAAGAAACCAAACCAAAGAAACAACACAATTTTTTCATTTTCTTTTATATTATATTAAGATAAGCTTGATAAATATCAATGTATCTTATAAAGTTCTGTGCTTCTTCCACTGTATTCAATGATCTGTAGTTTTAACAGCTACTTTAACTATGACAACTTCTTTCAAAAACTAATGATTGCATACACAATTTGAATTAAACCAAGATAAAAGATTCACACCAGTGATGACATAAAGCAATGTCAAGACAAGGTAATGAGATTAAGCTCATGTTTTTGCAAAATAAGATTCAAGGGAGATAACTAAAATTATAAAAATTTTGTCTACACTTATAAGATCTTATCTATGAGAACCTTAAATATTAATTTTAAATAAGATGCTTTTAATGTTAACTCAGTTTTTTTTCCCTCTGAACAGACAAGCCAATACATGACCAAAATTCTCATTACAGATGAAACCAAAACTGATATGAATAATTTCCTTTAAGCTCATAAATATAAAACGACCAAAATGAGCTTTCAGTCCTTTCATGAATAGATAGTTTTGTTTGTTTAACCCTATATATTTCATAGGACACATACACATCAAGTTTATTATATACACAATAATTTGAGAAGACAATAAATGTGCTTCATTAAGTAAAAACAAAGAAATTGTTTTAGTCCAGGTTTTTTTAAGAATTCATTACGAAATTGAATTCAATTTGGAAAATATACACACACACACACTAAATAATTTGGATGATATCCAACAATGTAGTTAAGAAATAGGATTGAAAAATGAAAACCAAGTTGTTGAAATCAACTATTTATTTTAAATTTCAGCAATTTATTATTTTTCAGTCATTTTTTAACTATTCATACACACTTTACAAATTAACATTATTAGTACAACTGTAAAGTTGTAAAGCATGTTACAAGAATATAGGACACTTATCTGCTTGTATATGACAGAAATTTCTATTATTTTCAGGTATACAGAACTCCTACACTTATTCCCCAATACTAAAACATAACTTACCTCCTTGCTGCACCAACTACATTCTCCTCCTGCAGTTATGCAAGCCCCACATGTAATTTTTTTGGTACATACATCCAATTTACTTTTGCCTGAAATATGAAAAAGTATTTTTATTAAATTTGTTTGAAAAAAGATTTTTTTTTAAATCATAAAATGTAATATGTAAACATATTGGCATATTTGAAAAAAGGAACAATTCAAAAATAATTAAGGCCTGGGTTGAAGGTGTCAGACATTTTACTTTGATCCTACATAAAATGCAAGGACAAAAATTGTATACTCTAGATCAGTGCTTCTCAAATTATCTGATATGGCATATCAGCAGGATATTTTTCCAATGTGACATTATCATTTATTTACGATCCTAGAAAATACTGTTTGAATATCCATAGTGATAATTTATACCTAGAAATATTAAAATATAATGAATATCATCATTTACATTACATATCATATGATAATGTGAAACTGGAAACTTGCCACATATGGCAGTTAATGACTTGTATACTAGCACTAAAAACACATGTACCACCATTTTGAGTAGTGCTGCTCTAAATAACTAGTGATTATTTCAGGGGGTCCTTTGCACTACATATCCCATGTTTTAAGGAGGGGGAGTTAGAGTTTTAAATTACATAATATTTGCTTTAAAATGATAAAATTACTAAAACTAATAAGGAAACATAACATTTTATTAACTGAAATAAAAATTGCCAAATAGTTTTCTGCTTATACACTAATGTAATTGGACTAGTGTCTTCATCTTGGTTGTTATAGTTAGTGTTTCAGCTGCTGTACATACCAGCCTTTTGGGAATTTCAAATCAAACCCCTTATTCAATCCACCTGGAGGCAGATCAGTTAGTCACCAAACAATGGTACATTCCATGATTTGAAATTGCATATTGCACTTCAGTGATAATTTTTTAAAAAGTAAACCTTCCCATGCAAAAAGTAATAACCAATTTGGTCTATCTTTCTGATATGAATTGCATTCATTAAAAAAATGTAAAACTGGCATACTTTCATTTATTCTAACATGGAAGAAAATAAGACTTTCAACATGGTAATAAAAAAAAAACTAATAATTTGGATACTTTATTCAAATATGAATATAGATAATATCAAACAGAACAGAAGAAAAATATAAAGTGAAACCCAAATTTGGTGGAGTATTTATATATTTATTTATGATATTTTGCTCTTCTATTGGTTTTATCAGGTAATGATTTGGAAAAAAAATTTAGATTTGAGGAAAGAAATACAAGGGAACGCAAATCATTATGAAACTTTAGAATGTGAGAATGAAAAAGCTCATAGAAGGCAAAAACGTCAGAATAAATATAAAAATACTAAATTTAGTTTTCATATATTTTTCTTCCAATGATCAAATATATCAGAAGATTTCTTCCTGAACAACTCCTCAGTTGGTTAGACCAGTTGATATTTTCTATGCTTTGCTTAATCTGGCACACATGCTAGTATATTATGCAAGATACAGTAAACAGTCAAAGTATCCTAATCAATTATTGACAATTATTAACATTTGGTTATGTCATTTGCTTTGATATGTGGCTCTAAGAAGTTAAACAGAAGAGGAGGGACTAGTGGAGTGTATTTTGATAGATAAAAGAAATAAAAATACTGTTTTTTTTTAGACAAATTGTAAAAGGTGATGAAAAGTGGACACTTTACAAAAATATAGAAAACAAATGATCCACTTTTTTTTCTTTCCTTTTTTTAATGAGAAAATTTTCAGTTTCCTGGAGAAATTCCTAGATAGAAAAAGGTTGAAATTATAAAGATGCCTGAAAGATAGCAGAAGATAGTATAATGAAATGATAAATTCATAGTTCAATAACATGAATGTCAAAATGTCTTAATTCTTACTCAATAAACAATAAGCTTTTTGACTAACCCAAAATATTAAAACAATTTTTAAGCACACATAACTTTGATTTTACAGGCTATACTTCACAAATAGGCCATTACATTTAGATTAGTCAAAATAAATGAGTTAGATTTATCAAAAGTTCTTAATCACTGCTGCAAATGCATGAAATTATATTCAAATGGCTTTCTAAATGAATAAAATGAATCAAGTCAACTTCAGGTTGTAAAATTCACAAATACAACAGTTAAGGATCTTAATAGTACAATTGTTTTATTACGCTTGATTTTTTGTCTTTTCTCCCCAATATATATATATATATATATATATATATATATATATAAAGGTATTATTCGGTCAAGTTAAACCAGAATTTGGAGTAATTCCTTCAGGACAAGAAAATCATATTGGATCTGAAGAAGTCCTGTATAAATTTTTTTTCTTCGTGTTTTTGGTTCACACCAGAAACTGAAAAACAGGATGGAAATAAATTTATAATCCTAAATTAACCGGTCTTTGGTTTTTTCTTAAAGATATATATATATATATATATATATATATATATATATAAATTAGATTACAAACTGTTGGTATTTCAAAATTCCAGTCTTTTCTTCTCTTTCTAGTCATTATTCTTTAGATGTAGCTAAATATATTTTACATACATAAGATACTCAAATTGTATTGGAGTACATTTAATGCTACTAGAATGCTGCAGAACTGAATTTTCTTTGAAATATTTACTCAAAACTACTTCCATGAACTATCCTATGAATTTATTACTGTTGATATAACTAATATTTAGACAATACAATTTCATTATGAGTATTTATGTTTTAATCATCCCAAAAAGATTACATTTCAACCAAATCATATATGATAAAAAGTCTTAAAAGACAAAAGTTATGTAAACTGGTTCATTATATTTAACTTTGTTTCCCACTGATAAAGTATTAAACTTGCTAACTACACACTTAAAAAAATTGCTAATGGCCAAGTGATTCTGATTAAAATCATTTGTTAAGAAGACAGCCGAATGTAGTAGGAATATTTTCTAACAGGTTGATAGAAAATTTAAATATAAGTTGAGATCTGAATTTAAACTTAGGATTAAAAAAATGATCATAGATGACTGAATATTTTCCATAAACTATTTGATCATTGGGGTGCCATGCAAAATAATTCCTCTTCACATCTCTTGGAACAATGGTGGTTACCTGGCAGTGCCCATCTCCTTTCTAAGTAACACATATAAGGTTGTATTGGTCTACATGGTACCTGCAGCAAGGAATAATCTCTTGCCAGATCTATTAATGAGTACCCAAGATGTACTGCCTTTTACAAGACTATAAAACTCCCACTGCCCTGTTATTTATAGGTAGGAGGATATATGGATTCATGTCTTTCTTAAAGAAATTCAATATCTAAAAAATTTAATTTTTACATTCTTTGGACTAATGTCAGCAAAATAATTTTCATTTAAACCCAATAAGCCATCCTCATGATAAGTGTTTTCAAAATATTTTTTATTTAAAAAATAATTTGTTTTTGTTTCTTGAAAAGTAGAGATTATACAATATTTTACAAAATCATTGTTGCAATGATATTAGGACAATTTATTTATTGTTCGCTTAGTAAAAAATAAAATTCCATGGTATTATCATTATAATTTTATTTTTAAGCTTTCTTAAAAGCATCTAAAAAATATACATAAAGTCTCAAAAGAAGGATATGGAGTAGCAGATATGAATCATATGGAGAATTGGGTCAGAGTAATTAAAGTCAAGAGCCAACCAAAACAAGGAACTAGCAGTTTTGTTTTTTGACTTGGTGATTTTTCTGATAATTGCTGTCTTTTTATAGTTTTGAGTTAAAATGAACACGAAGCAAAGTTATTTTGTGCCATGTTATGAATTGTTAACTTCTGCCTAAAAAAATTATTTTATATCTTTATGTGTAATGTAGCTGTTCGCAAATTTGTATTTACAAAAAAAAACTTTTTATCAAATTTATACTGTTGCATAAAAGAACCAAAAAAAAAGTTTTCATTTGCTTAAAAAAGGTCTAAATTTAATAAAGTCTTCACATTTTTACATTGTGTTGAGGATAGGTTTTGTTTTTTTTATTCCAAAGTCGGTTGGGGCTGTAGAATACACCGACTGCTTCTCTGCAGAGGGGTAAGACCCCCACCAACAAGTGTCCGGGATATGACACTAAACAATCTGATGGTGAGGTTCCAATAATGCTGGAGCTTTGGGAAATGCGGAGTACCCCTTTATTGCCATCACTCCCAGGTCCACTCTGGCTCGGAGTGGTAGCACCTGATAAGGGTCCTACCTATGGGTTAAATAGAACTAAACCGTGATTTCTTGAGTTTACTGTTTTTTGCATTTAAACTGTGTATTTATACTAAACTGAATTGTTTAAAATAGAACTGTTTTGACATCTAAACTGTGCGCTAAACTGAATTTTTGGAAATAAAACTATTTTGACATTAACTCTGCGTATTGCCCAGTCGGCTGGGGCTGTAGAATACACCGACTGCATTTCTGCTAAACTGAATTGTTTGAATTAGAACTGTTTAACTAAACTGAATAACTTTAAATAGGAATGTTTTTGACAATTAAACAGTGCTTACATTTAAGATGAGTGCTTATGCTAAACTGAATTGTTTAAAATGGAACTGTTTTTGACATTGAAACTGTATTTACACTAAACTAAATTGTTTAATATAGAACTGTTTTGACATTTAACTGAGCGTAAAGAATATCTATACTAATACTTAGCTGAATTAGAACTGGTTGAATAAACTGAATAGCTTGACATAGAAATGTTTTTGTCAATTAAACTGTGTACTCATGCTAAACTGAATTTTTTGAAATAGAACTATTTGCATAAAAATGGATTTGGCATTAAATAACCTACAAAAGATGATATGCCATAAAACCCAAACAACTAACGAACCAACATTCACATACATTTCTATCCCATTTTTCTACAATAAGAAAAAAATAAAAAGAAGAAAAAAATTCATCGATATGTTATTCTAATTCAGAAAACACAGCTTTACAGATATCGACTGAAAAAAGTTTTACTTACATTCAATATATATATATATAAGTTGGCTGACTGTAGTCAAAGTCAGACCAAAGGCTCTCTTTTTAATAGCTACTACATCAAGGTGTAGGGAGGGCGCTACTCCTTTTCCTGGACTGCTCCACTTACCATTGATTCATACTTTATAATGTTGACTGTGAAGCAGAGAGGCATCAAGTACCTTTTTTTTTTGGTATGACTCAAACTGGGATTTAACCCTGGTTTCCCAGACCATTGGTGAATACTTTAATCATTAGGCAGGATGCAGGATGTGATGTAAGGAGTTTAACAACTTTGAATTCAGTTTTCTCCTCCTAGACAGGTTGCCATAGCAAGATTAAAGAGCCTAGTCTGCCCAACTATTTATCCATAGCTAAAGGGAGAATAGTTGGATTCATACTTTTCTCAAGGGTATTAGTGCTATGAGAAATGCTAACAGCCTTGTCCAAGTTTTGAACTTAAGTTGCTGCACCCATTTCCTATGACCGTAACCATTATGTAAAGAGCGTCACCTTAAAAATATTACTTAAAAATATTTACAGGTGAGAGCTTTTAAGTGTTTTGCTCTAATGAAGAAATCTTACTATGTACCATTTTCTTGGATTACAGTTTACACACGCACACATTATATATATATATATATATATATATATATATACATATATAGTGCAATTGGAAGGCAACTCAAACCTGGTTAAACTGTCATTATAAATTTATTTTGCCGGAGAATATTATTATTATCTCCATCTTATCAGATGACTTTACATGTTAGACTTGAGGTTGCAAAACAGCAAATGTGGATTACAGTCTATATGTGTATGAAGAAAGGAAAAAAAAAAAAAAAAAAAAAAGACCTATATAAATTTTAAATTCTCAGGCGAGGGCAAAGGGAGTCAAAACAATAAAGCATTAGAAACATCAAGAAACAAGAACAGGGTGTTCCTGTATATCGACTTATCCCAATTTGAGTACATGCCAGATCTTCCATAGCAGGTGGAATCTTCTGAAGATTGGGATGGGTCTATTTACAATGATGTATATGCAATATATCACTAACACATCATAACTAATACAAATTATTATTGCAATCTAACACAAAAAATATTCCAGCATGAAATACTACTATTGCATAATACTCCATAGTATATTAGAATATAACATCTCATCCCCATGATATTTATTGCAATTCTGGCCCACCATACTACACTCCCCTATTATGCTTACAAATCAAAACTTTATTTTCTTCAAAATGCAATGATGATATTTTGCTCCTTAGTTAAAATCATCAACACACACACACACACACACACACACACACACACACAAATATATAAAGAAACAAATAAAAAATTTTTTTTTTCTCAATCAATCTGTTACAACTTTGGCTACACATCGCATCTCATACATCCAGGAAACAATCTCAAGTTTATCTTGCCCAGTCAGCTGGGGCTGTAGAATACACTGACTGCATCTTTGCACAGGGGTAAGACCCCCACCCAATGAGTCTCCAGTTTACGACACTAAACAATCTGATGGTGTGGTTCCAGTAATGCTGGAGCTTTGAGGAATGTGGAGTACCCCTTTATTGTCCAGAATGATAGCACCTGTTAGGGTCCTATCTATGGGTTAAATAGAACTAAACGGTGTATTTATGCTAAACTGAATTGTTTGAATTAGAACTGTTTGACTAAACTTAATAGCTTGAAATAGAAATGTTTTTGACAATTAAACTGTGTACTTATGCTAAACTGAACTGCTTGAAATAGAACTGTTTTTGACATCAAAACAGTGAACTGATGCTGAACTGATTTGTTTGAATTAGAACTGTTTGACTAAATCAAATAGCTTGAAATAAAAATGTTTTTGACAATTAAACTGTGTACTCATGTTAAACTGAATTGTTTTTGCATAAAAATGGATGATATGCCATAAAACCCAACCAACTCAAATTTATCACGCATGTATCTTCATACACATATACTAAATATCACTCACACATCAACACACAATAATACGCAAATATAACCTACATACACATAAAGAGTTGTACACAATTCTAACGTTCTTTTGACTATTTTTTGATTTCTTCATTATCTTTTGTTCTTTGCCTGATGATTGTTGTTTATAAAACATCATGAAACCTGTGGTCACAGACAAGCTTCCATGCTATTAATGTTATATTTTGACCTTCGACCCAGCCCAAAAATACTATTCCAAGGTAATACACCGGAAGGAAGTGACACATTCCAATGGCCAGTAATCGAAAGAGATCGCGTGGGCGGATTAAGGCTTATGATATGGGACAAGGTGAAGGTCCCATTGTGCCATTACAGTCATGCACCGGAAGAGAGTAACCTCTGAACTGCATGAGTTATTTCCGCTTGATGACGATTAAACATTCGATTTCAAAGATCCAGTAGGCGATCGTGTGGGCGTTGAGTTATTATTTATTCCAGAGAGTTAGAGACGAGATGTGGTAGTGAAGGCCACACCCGACCGAGGGGGACCTCAGAAAGCCTCGATGCAGTTGCCAGCAGACTTCCAGACAGTAGAGACCAGATGTGGTAGGGAAGGCCACACCCGACCGAGGGGGCCCTCGGAAAAGCCCCGATGGAGTGGATCCCAAGACCTCTGGTTGAGCATCTAAGAGAACAAGAAAGACACAACATGACGGTCATAACTGTGGGGTCAAAATATGAAGTTTACGTTCGGTCTCCAGCATCCTCTCACATGCAAACCTTCAATAACCTTTCGAACCCTTACAAATAAAGTGAGAGGTAACTATGTTGTTAAAGAAGTCTTCTTGTGTCTTCCTTCCTGCGTCTTTATCATGCGTCTGTCTTTGATGTTGTGTCGTTGTGATGCTGAATGATGATGTAGATGACTATATAACATTAAATATATATAAAAACTAATATATATTTACTTATTATTATTATATAATAGCTCTATCATAGATATTGAGCACTCTAAATTTTATCACATTGGGTTTGCCACAAATCCACGAAGTGAGATAGTGACAACCAACACTGTTGCAATATATATATCTATATAAATAAAAATGTAAATGTTTGTTACTAACTGATAATCTCCAGTTTTATACCACTAATTGGTTTAAAATTTTCTGAGAGTATTTTATTCGAATTCAGGAGTGTTTTTATATATTTATTATCCAAAAATAATACAATAATTAAAAAAAAAATTTTTAATAAGTCGTTTTTCTCTGAGAAAAGCCAAACACGAATTGTGAAGGTAAACATTACTTCTGTTTTCCAAGAATTTTACACGTGATTTTTTTTTCTGCTTTATCACTTTTATTTCTTTTTTGGTTAACTTGGGCAATCATATGTTGCGTGTTCCAGAGTCAGCAATCCAGACAATCTCTTTATCTACACAGAAACTGGAACTAACAAGAATATTGTGTATCCACAAGTATTGGAAAATTAAACATATTAGAAACATGCATTTTCTTTTTTTTTCCCATTTAAACAAACTGAGCCACAGCAACGCGTGGCCGGGTACAGCTAGTATACATATATATATATATAATTGAAAAAACTATATAAAATTCTTGGAGGCATGTTTTATAAAACGTGACAGACAAGGATTTAGTGTTGAGTTTTTTTTTTATTAACCCTCATCTCTTAGCAAGATATCGCAATTGTGGATAAAGGTAGTTTAAAAATTACTCTAAAGTACTAGAGACTTTGGACAATTTTCAAACTGCCTTCATCCACAGTTACAGTATCTTGTTCACCAACAAGAAAAGGCCATCAAAAAACTAAAAACCAAATCCTAGTCTGTCACCTTTAATAAAATCTGCTGACAAAAA
The DNA here is from genome assembly GCA_963585895.1 of Sepioteuthis lessoniana. Taxonomy (NCBI): domain Eukaryota; kingdom Metazoa; phylum Mollusca; class Cephalopoda; order Myopsida; family Loliginidae; genus Sepioteuthis; species Sepioteuthis lessoniana. The sequence continues at coordinate 72,800,223 of OY757919.1, forward strand.
AAAAATCCGCTATCTAAATACACACACACACTTTTTTTTAACACATCAAAAACAATTTCATAATTTTCCAAGAAATAAAGTACAATTTTAATGTACAATTTTTTGTAATATTCTGGGTTTTACAACTCATATTTTTCCTGCTTTACCAAATGATATGATTACTTCTGCAAGCAAACAATCATATAACATAAACCAAAAAAAAAAAAAAAAATACAGAGCTTGTATAAATATAGCATGTCCAATATAGTAACTCTATAAAAAAAAAAGTTCTCAGTAAAAAAGAGGAGGTACATGGCTAATAAAATTCTTATCTAAATTTTGAAACTAAGACAAACTCTTGCAAACTTTAATGGAAAGCAAACATTTTGAGGAATAGCAATAATACAAACATCTATATAGGTCAAGCAGATAAATTTTCATCAGTGAAAACTAATTTAATGAATGTTAAGTAATAATTTATTAGTAACTAACTAATTAGTAACTCATGAATCAGTTGGGCTTCTATTGTTACAATCATCTACGATTATATTGATGCTTCTTATTTAAGATTGGTTTGGTTTGGTTATGTTTTATGGGATATCAACCCTTGTGAATTATTTAATGCCAAATCCTGTTTATATATATATATATATATATATATATATATATATATATATATATATATATATAATCCGAGGAAAATAGTCTAAGGGTTAGACCATCAAGTAGTAATCCTGGGTGAATAGGAATATCCAGTTGAGTGCTCAATGTCAACAGCTATCAAATATATAATTAATTTCAGATAAAAAATATATCAAAACTCATATGCAGAGTGAAAACATTTTTTATAAAATTGAACAAAATTAAAAAAAAACAAAAAAAAACAGTAAATATTGAAAGGTATTAATAGTAAGTTGAGACTTTGAGAAGAGTGTTCGGTAATGGTCCAGGAGACTGGGGTTCAATCCCAGGTTGAGCCACACCAAAGAGTAAAAAAAAAAATGGTACTTGATATCGCCTTACTTAACACTCAGCATTATAAGGTAAGGATCAAGAGTAAAGTGGAACAATCCAGGAAATGGAGTAACGCTTTCCCCTACACCTTGGTGTAATAGCTATTGAAAAGGAGCCTTCGGGTCACCAACTTTACTTTACTCACAATGAAAATAAAATTTGATTCCTAATTTTCTATGAACTTAATGTCTGTTTTAAATATTAACTAATTTAGTCTATGTAGTTTAGACAATATTAATATTAATTTTACTAAACAGCTATAGCAAGGTGGGAGTGTCTACATCACATTCAAAATATAAATGCATTTAATTCCATCTGATGAAGGTCATTTTATAGACTAGAAATAAATTTATAATGAAACAGCTGAATTGAACTTTTTTGTTGTTATATATATATATCTAATTCATAGAATTTAGACTGCGATCCCTGGGTTTGATTTGGAGATATTTGCAAAACAACAATCATCAGGCAGTTAAGAAAATGAAATGAATTGAAAAATCGAAAAAATACGAAAATACATCATTCCCCTCGACATGCAATGATGATGTTTTGTTCTTTAGCGATAGTCACCTACACATACAGAAATAAAATAATGTAGTGAAATATTAAGATACACCTACGAATTCACATTCGCTTATACAACATGCTGTGTTTGCAAATTGGCTTAAACTCATACAAACATGCATTAATATGCAACTATAACCCCCCCCACACACACACACACTTACAATATTAAATTTTATATATATTCTATACAATGAGAATGTGGTTGTTTGTAAATATGAATTAACAGAGCCTGACATTGCTCAGAAGAAAAAAAAACATACTAAAGAACATTTTGTTAAACAAAAGTTCACTATTTTTTTGTAATGAGTACTGCCTAATTAATTTTATTCCAAAAATATCCCAGTCTCAATATGTGCATTGTCACTCTTGTAGATGAGAATTTTATTTGCTTTCTGGATGAATAAATCTTTCTGATCAATTTTTAGTTAAAATGTTCCAGGCACCTTCAAAAATAGGGAAAGGGTGTTCTACTGTAACCCAAGGGATTTCAGATGCCAAGTTTCATCAAAATATGCCCATTAGATGAGGAGTCTAGAAATAGAGTGAGTCCTTTCAGACTATTTTTCCTCACAAAAATTCTTGTCACCCTATGAGAAATGGGAACACTCCTGAGAATGCCAGTTTTAGTTACTTTCTGGAAGAATTAGACCTGTCTGATCAATGTTAAGTTAAAATGTTCCAGGTATCTCAGGGAGCAAGTGGGTCTGAGCATGGGAAAAATAGCTAGATGTATACAAGTTTTCTCATCACCACATCAGCAAATCCTGCTCACCCATAGAGGAGTGAGTACCACTTGGAAGCCATTGACAATAGATATGTGTTAAACTATAACATTTGTGATTAGATCTTATATCCAGATGTTGTTTTTCAAAGTGGCAATAGCTTTGATTGTTATAAGTTAATTTCTTAAAGCTAAATTAGGTTTGCAATTTTCAGTGTTTTTTTTTCCAAATAAAGTGTTGATATTAAGAGGGGTTTTTTTATTTATTTTATCTAAGCCATATAAAATTGCTGTTATACTGAATTGTTGGGTATAGAATTCTTTCTTGATACCGACCTGGTCACAATTCTAATAGTTCTCATTGTTTCATTCAAATCTTATAATTCAAAACATGGCACATAATACATAATCTTCAATTCACTATGTTACTCTAATTTTATTTATTTTCTCATACTTTTGACTATGATAGTAAGAAAACAGGAGGATGGCAACAGCAGCAGTAGTAGTGGCAGTTATAGAGTAATAACCCAATTATTCAACTGAATACTGAAAAGTTCTCAGCTCGACCAAGAAAAGAATGACATTTAAAAATCTTTTACTGAATTCTTTCTGGAAAGGTTAAAGAAACTTGAGAAATGATCTGTCAAATGTGTTAAACTGCTGGGTAAATATGTAGAATAGCACATATATTTCATGAGTCTGGATCATTAAGCCAAGAACTTTTCAGCACACATACAGTGTAACTCGGATATAAGAGAGTTGTCAGGATTGGAGAAGTATCTTATATCCAGGTTTTTCTTATATGCGGGTTTGGTCTATTTTGTTTAGGTAACACAGGCTCTAATTTGGGACCAGAGAAAATCTCTCATATCTGGGTTACACTGTATATACTCTGAATGTAACTGCTTTTATTTTATCATATATATATAAAAGGATAGAAGGGGAAAGGATAAAACAAGCAAAACAAACATGAATAGCAGAGTAACAAAGTAATGTAAATGACAGCTATCCTTTTATCTCCTATTTCTTTTGTTTCCTTCTTCTCTTCCTTCTTTTTCTTTCTTGCTTTTTTTCTACCCCCTTTTGATTTAAATCTTTCCCGATGAACAAATACAACATATAAATTCTATATATTATTCCCAATAAGTCACATGACATAATTTTAAAAACAAACACTGATTTACTGATTATACGGCCAACTCTTTATTGATTTTCCCAAGGTTTTTGTATTTTTTTTAGATATCCATCATTGATTTAACATCGCTAATATCATCCCTCCTAGTCCTGATGATGGTTCATTAGAACCGAAAAGCTATAGTGTCATCTTTGTTTCTCAATAAATCTCTCCTTTTGCTTGGATTACCTTGTTATCAATTTTTTTCTTTTGATAATATATATGTATAAACAGGATTTGGCATTAAATAACCCACAAGAGTTGATATGCCATAAAACATAACCAACCTATCAACCAACACACTATACAGGCTGGTCCATAAAAACCAGACACCTTTTTAAAATTCATAACTTTTTTTTGTTTTGATATTATTTTTCAGATATTATAAGTTATCCTAGGAAATTGAAAATTACAGTGTGAAAGAATGAATTAAGATAATAGAATTTTATTATTCAACTAAGAGGTCTATAATTTCAACAAGTACTGTGCCCATTTTTATAAGAAGAATCCTCCAAGTACAAGCATGATAAAGAACTTAGTCTCCTCATTTGAGATTCATAGAAGTGATTGCACAGAGGCAACAGTGAAAGCTGTACAACAGAAAACTCTGAATTCAAACCTGTTAAACTCCGCTTAAAAATTGACCTTGTGTCATATCCTGCCCGAGCGGAGGGGTTGGTAAATATGATCTACAACAGAACATTACTAAAGGTCCATCTGTCTTCTCACCATCAATCAGCTTAGTTTGGAATTTTCAGGACATTGATGCAACAGATTTTAAAATTTGACCTTAATAAGCACCCCTATAAGATCAAACTGGTTCCAAAACTGCAACTACTTGATAAACAACAAAATCTAGAGTATGTGCTTCAATTTTAACAGAAACTGAGTGAAGATGGACATTTTTTGACAAGCTCAGATTTGTAAATAGAGAATTGCCATTTTGGGGGCACAAATTTCAAGAAAATGTTTCAATATCATTTCATCCAGTTAAGTGTATTGTATGGTATGGAGAATAATGGCTAGTAAAGTGATCAGTTCTTATTTTTTTGGGAGGATGAAGGAGGACAAGCTAAAACCATCAATGGCCTTTACAGAACCAGGATTGAACAATTTTTGTGAACAACTGTAAAAGAATAACCCACACATTTAGTTTCAATAGTACTGGAACCTTTATTGTTTTTAATATTAATAAAGGATTTGCCTAAGGATATAAAATCAGAAACAGAATTATTTGCTGATGATTTTAAACTACTTGTTAGACCATTATCAAAAGAAATAACACAAATGGATCTTAAATAGTCATTGGAAAAATATTTGGAAATGAAAATTTTACATAGAAAAATGAAAAGTACTATATAGTAGATCCCAAAATAATAAAGTTGAATATAAATTAAGCAACAGGTAAATCAAAATAGTAAATAAGGAACGTGATTTAGGTGTTGACTTGGATCATACATTTAAAGCTGATAATCACATTTTGTCTATTGTATTGTATTGACAAATGGAATGATTGGCTGGATAGTTAGAAATATTATTTCAAAAGAAACAAATGTTGTTTTAAAAGATATATAAAACCATAAGACCTCAAATAGAATATTGTACTCAAGCCTGGTTTCCAAGGAAATTAGAGTGTAATAATGAGATTGGAAGGCATACAAAGAAGAGAGACAAAACTAATAAAAAGAGTAAAAGATTACAGTTACAGAGAGAGTTTAGAAGAATTAGGACTAACTACTTTACTCGTAAGAAAGAATAATGAGAGGATCTAATTGAAACTTTCAAAATAATCAATGGAATTAGTGTAGACATTTTCTTGATATTTTTCCTTGAACTGGAAATTTACTGAGAATTAATTTTTTATTTATTGCGGACTTTACTGGAAATTTACTGTTTAGACAGATTTCAAAAACTTAGTCAATCAACCAATTGGATTCTTTTGCTAATAGAGTAACATATTTTTTATATAAATTGCCTAATCAGATCAAAAACAGCAATAGTTTAAAAAACATTAAGATTGAATTGGATGAATTCAGAAATAATGGTAAAGAAAAAAAATTCAGATGGCATTTTTTAAAACTATCAAATGAAATATACAAAGAGAATTTGATTTGTGTATTAATATTGTATATGTTCTGTTGAAAAGATTTATTTCTCTTTCTTTTAAAGACTGATGTGAGAGAATAGTAAAAAGGGGAGATGCCCAAAGAGGCATAACAAAAAAAAAAAATAAATAAATAAATAAATAGAGCTTCAGAGCAACATTTTTGGTAGCTTAATTCAAATTGCTTTCCTGTTTGCTTTATTTGTCCATTTCTGACTTCTTTTTGTGGAGATATTTGAAAGAACACATATGTGAATAAACCTAAAATATTGCACCAGCTCAAGAATACTCTTCATAGAGATAAGAGAACTGACTCCAGAAACTTTGAGCAAAGTTATGCAGAGTACTCTCATTAAGGTGCAACTTTGTACATCTAAAAATGGAGACCATCTGCAAGATATTATTCACAAATAGCTTAAAAAATTTCTTGGGATATATTTTATGACTCAAAAGATTAAATTTTTAAGTTATTCACTTTTTTATGTGTCAGTTTTTTTAAGGGCCAGCATGTGTGTGTATATTTGCTTTCTGACAGTTAAATTATTTATACTAAATTTATATAATGAAACAATGAAATAGAAAGCTCCTGTGAAAGTGATATAGTTGAAGATACTTTGTTCTCAATTACCTTAACTTAATCATATATGTATCATTTAGGACATTGTTACTAAGTAAAATGGACTCATTAGATAATTTCTAGAATGCCAGTCAGTCTCTTGTTATAGTTCGTCACAGAATTGTGGTGACAAGATAATATCAAAGATCATAAAAGGATGTGCTGCTACTACTACTCTAGTAGTAGTAGTACCACAAATAATAATAAACAAAATAAATGAAGAGATCAAGAGCACAAAAGTAAGAATAAAGATAATAGCGGAAGATAATTTTGGCTTTTGTAGCTTTGGATTATTAAAATATTCCAATATGAAACAAAGAGTTCCTGTAGAAATACAATGCAAGTGCAAATCTAATTGGAAACTACTGCCTCACTCTGAATCTCTTTTAAATACCAAAGTAGTAGTAAAGCATACAAACAAGCAGTTCAGAATTAATCTTAAAATAAACACACCCACATTTTGCTCTTTGAGCATAAGGTAAATACACCCACATTTTACTCTTTTGGCATAATGCTGTAAAATACTTAACATTCAAGTCATTCTACAAGACTTGTTGCTTATCTTGCTACCAGGCACATAAGGGAAATATTCACATGTTAAAAGTATAAGAAGCTTATCAGCCAGATACATAGGATTTTACTGTAATCCTTTAAGAAATAGTGATACTCTTTTATTTTTCCTTTTTGTTTGTTCAGAGTGTAAATATTAAACATCACATATTTTATCAATTTTTAACCTGACTTAGGTGGTTGACAAGACAAACAAAAATTCAATTTTTGATATACATACAAAGCCAGATATTTAAAAAAACAAAACAAAAAAAAACTACTCTATTAAATATGCCATGTGCAAGTTTTGTTTTTTTTGCTTTTGTCAAGTAATGTCATTTAGTCCTTTCACTATTCATAAAAAGCTCTTAAAGAAACCATAATTAAGTACAAAGATGGGGTAGTAAAGAAAATGAACAAAAAAGAATAATCCTCATAGTTTTATTAGTATATATCTTTTGCTTATTATTGTTGTAAACTGTATTTTTTTCTGTCAATTATTATGAATGTAATAAAATTGTTTTATTTTTGCCTATAACTGTCCTGAGATATAAACAGAAATTGCTTATTTGTATACACAAAGAAAAATTACATTATTTCCTTGAATTCTTCAATTTTTTGTAAATGTTTCTTAATAGAGCAACAGATTTGAAAACAATTCCTCTGAAACTAACAAAACATTATAATCAATTTGGATTTACTTATTGTCAGCTAATAGGTGGATATGTAACTATAGAGTAATAAGAAAATACACATTGTATTCTATACATTTATTTTTTTTAAATTACATTATATAACTTGTACAACTAAAAAGCCACTTGTACTGGGAAAAAAAAGAAGACATTTTGTAAATTTTTTTTTAATTTAACCTATCTCTCCTACACAGCTTTTTCAAACAATTTAAGAGCATTGGGTTTTTTAGCTGATAGTAAAGAAAAATTTTGAATCTAACCATTTTACCAAATAATATATATATATAAATTAACCAGTTTCTCTAATCTTTTATCTATTCTATTTAATACGGAAATTTGCCATATATGTGGTAAGTTAATCAATATTAATATTGGTACTGAAAAACAGTCTCCTTTAAAGTGAGAATTTTATACACCAATATTAAATCTAATAAGTAAAGGCAAAATTATAAAACTAGATAACATAAACCAGAATAACCTTTTAATTAATATATCTCCAATGGTCTGGGAGACTGGGGTACAATCTCAGGTTAAATCATACCAAAAACTCAAAAAAATGGTACTTGATATCGCCTTGCTTAACACACAACATTATAAGTTAAGGATCAAGGGTAAAGTGGCGCAATCCAAGGAATGGAGTAGCACTCTTCCCTACACCTCGGTGTAGTAGCCTTTGAAAAGGGAGCCTTTGGGTCACTCTTGACTAAGATCACCAACTTTATATATATATATCTTGAAGAGTATATATTTAGGCAGCAAGTCATTATTCAAGCAAATTTGTTAAAGACGATGGAACACTATTTATTATTTTTAATTTTATTTTTTTCAAAACTCCTTGTTATTTTTCAAGTGTTACCATCTAGATCGCAACACTAGAAAAATAACAAGGAGTCTTGAAAAAATAGAATTAAAAATAAACAGTGTTCCATCATCTTTAACAAAACTTGTCTGAATATATATATATATATATACTTATCTTATTATAAGCGGACAATTGTTTTAGCTTAATGTACTGAAATCTATTGCTATGAAAAACTTTGTGCATATGTATTTTATGGAATACTATTCACAGTGTATACAGATAATATACTCTGATATAAGGCAGAATAAAGGAAGTGACACTTTGATACTAGGTAACAGTGCTGATCCATATATAAGTAATCACTGTGTGTGTGTGTGTGTGTGTGCATGCGCGTACATATATCCAGACATGTATTTTAACAATACAATGGAGAAGAACGTGATTATTTATTTGCTTATTGTAAAGATTTGTTTTTGGAAATAAATCTATTTTCATTCTGATGACACCAAACCACCATCAAAATAAATATTATTTTTCATAACATGAGATTTCATTCCAAACCTCTCTCTCTATATATATATATATATATATATATATATATATATATATATATATATATATATATATATATATATATATATAAAGCAAAATTATTTTCAGAAGAAAAAAAAAATAGTCAATTATCAACTTCTCTAGATTGGCAGAAGCAGGCCCTCAATAGTCATTTCATGATTATTTAGAAAAGGTGCAACATCAAATCCTAAATTCAGTTTTTACTCTCATAATTAAACCCACCTTCACTATTTTTTTAACTAGAAGGTGCCATCAATCATCTACATTATATTTTTATATGCAGAATTTTAACATCTTTAAGGTAATAATGCAATAATACATTTATTTTAATGAAAAATAAATTGTCATTTTTAAAAATTTCAAGCCAAATTTATTTTGCCCTCTTAAATTATGGGATTTCCACAGAAAGACAATTTAGTTCTATTTTAGAACATTTCTAAAAGCCTCAAGTTTTTAACAATTTAAACACTTCATTCTTAACACATAATTATCAATTTAGGTCTGAACAATTTAAAATGATTTTCAAGCAATTTTTTTAACAGTTTAAAGACTATTTTTTAGTTTTATACTATTTTTAATATATATAAGCAATTAAGCACTAACCTTCTTACTATTGTTTCATAACTGAAAATTTCATATAAAACTTAGTTATGAAACAATAGTAAGAAGGTCAGACCTTCATTACTTATAGCTTTTCTACTGCTCTGCTGGACAGTATTTGAGTACTTTTTGATTAATTAAACACTTTTAAATAATTTTTTATTCCAATCTGTTTACTATATCATCATCACCATCAAGTCCTGTGACTGGCACGGATTTTCTTCTCTCACCAATAGTCCCTATCATCCATCAATCCCTGTGTCCATACAGAGCTGTTGTAGGTATGTTCTTCTTGGTTGTCCAACACTGGCATGTCCATGTAAAGGGGTCCATTGGAGAACGTCACTGATGATTTCATTCTTGCTTCAACAGCAGTATCCTGTATGCCTTGTCCATCTTACTTGGATAGTTTTAGAGATAGGAGGTAGGTAGCCATAGAACTGCTGTTTCATTGGATGTTACTTCCAGGATTTGTTCAATACAGATTGTAACATTCTTGTGCAACTTCCATCTAACTTTTTCTCTATACGCTTCATTTACTATATATATATATATATATAAAAACACACAAAGTAATCCACATTTCAAATAATGTAAAAGAAATCAAAAGTTACTCAAATTTTAGACATATTTACAAAATAGAAACTTTAAAATTCTTACCTTGTACAAAATCCAAAAGTGTCCATGTATACCATAATGAAATGATTAATAATATAAAAAACCTTTGAAGGAACATTCTGAAAAAAAAAAAAAAAAAAAGAAAAATTTCTTATTACATTTCTTTATGATTTATCACAATAAACAGGAATAATCACAAAATGAAATAAGTCCTGAAAAGAAACTTTAAAAAGTTTGGTTTTATAATTCAATTTTACCTGCAAAGCAACTAGATATTATTTCTATGAAGCTGTCATGGTTACCTTAAATATATGATCTTGGTTTTTATAGATTTTCATTGACATCAGAAGAAAAGTTGCTATGACAGTAAATATTGCAAAAAAGAAAATCAAAAAGTATGCAATAAATCAAACAGACAAATTGAACTACAACAGTGTTAAAATTAATTGACATCAAAGAGCATTGCAATGAACAAGTCTTAAATAGGCTTTTTGTATTTGACACATCTTGGATAATTTTCATTATCTTGGTTATTATATTCACAACGTTTCAGCCAAGATACCCTCCAACATTTGTCAGATGTCTTTTGCTATAGTCAGTAACTGTTAGAGAATTTTGAACAGAACTTTTTATTTAATTCACAGAGATAACCTGTTCTCATTCCACTGTCTACACCTAAGGATATCTCGTATCAGTTAATTCTTAGTTATTTCACCCTTGAAATCTCACTTTTATTTCCAGGTAGAAACCAACTAGAATCTCTTAACCAATACTTTTATTCTCAAGGAGAAAATATTTTTAAGTCTTGTGCATCACCAATAGTGCAATCAGTTGGTCTTATCTAGTCTGGAACCCATGGTATAATGGTTGGTTTAGTTGTTTAGGTTTCATAGCATATCAACCTTTGAAGGTTATTTAATGCCAAATCCATTTTTATACAAATAATCAGTTCTATTTCAAACAATTCAGTTAAGCATGAGTACACACTTTGATTGTCAAGAACATTTCCATTTCAAGCTATTCAGTTTATTCAAACAGTTCTAATTCAGCCAATTCAGTTTAGTATAAGTACAGATTTTGTTTACACACAGTTAAATGTCAAAACAGTTTTATATTAAACAATTCAGTTTAGCATAAGTACAGTTTCAGTGTCAAAAACAGTTCCATTTCAAACAATCCAGTTTAAATAGTACACAGTTTAAATGTAAGTACACAGTTTGATTGTCAAAAACATTTCTATTTCAAGCTATTCAATTTAGTCAAACAGCTCTTATTAAAACAATTCAGTTTAGAATAAGTATGCAGTTTAGTTCTATCCAACTCATAGATAGGGCCCTATCAAGTGCTACCATTCTGGGCTACAGTAGACCCGGGAGCAATGGCCCTGAAGGGTTGCTTTGCATTCCCCAAAGCCCCAGCATAACTGGAACCTCACCATAAGCTTGTTTAGTGTCATTATCAGGACACTCGTGGGGGGGGGGGTCTTACTCCTCTGCAGAGGTGGAGTCGGTATATTTTACAGCCCCAGCTGACTGGGCAAACATGATATCATCATTAGAAATAGATTTAACAGAGTTCAAATACTAGAAGAGACAGTTTGCATTTCATTTCACCTTAAAGCTCTTGAAAATGGCATGAATCCCCTTCCTGCAATTATGCATCGTAGGGCAGACTGAGCTCTTTAACCTTCATAAGTCAACCAGTCTAGGTTGCCCAGTTGTCTGGAGCTGTGGAATACACCGACTGCATCTCTAAACAGGAGTAAGACTCGTCCAATGAGTGTCCTGGATATGACATGAAATAATCTGGTAATGAGGCTTCAGTAATGCAGTAGGTTTAGGGAATGCAGAGTACTCCTTCATTACCATCACTCCTAGGTCCACTCTGGTCTAGAGTGGTAGCACCTGATAGGGTCCTATCTATGGGTCAAATAGAACTGTTTGACATTTAAACTGGGTACTTATGCTAAACTGAATTGTTTGGAATAGAACTGTCTTGATCATTCAACTGTGGGTAAGCAAATGACAGATGTTTAATTGAATTGTTAGTGATATATAGCAATACTTGGAACCATTCAACTTAGTTGACATGTTAAACTGAACTGTTGGAAGGAAATAGAATTATTTGTATTAGATAAGTGAAACCATTTAACTGTGTGCGAAATAATGAGCTTAGGCTTGTTTAAAAATGTTATCTACAAAATGTGTTAAGAAAAAAAAAAAAAAAAAAAAAAAAGATGAATAGATAAATAAATAAATATATATATATATAAAAAGGATTTGGCATTAAATAATTGTAATTGTTTGGAGGTGCCCGTGGTGTAATTGTTATCGTCGTAGGAAATGAACACGGCGACACGAGTTCAAATCCTGGACTGATTGCATTTCACATAGCACTAATACCCTTGGGAAAGGTATGAATCCAATTATTCTCCCTCCAGCTATGGGTAAATAGTAGGACAGACTAGGTTCTTCAGCCTTGGTTAGGCAACTAGTCTAGGAGAAAGAAAACTCTGAATTCAAACCTGTTAAACTCCGCTTAAAAATTGACCTTCTGTCATATCCTGCCCGAGCGGAGGGGTTGGTAAATAGGATTAAATAATCTACAATGGTTGATATGTCATACAACCAAACCAACTGGTCTAGGAGAAGGTTTGGTTTGTCTGCATACATACACCAGTTTTATGTTCTATTTTTAGCTATAATGCGAAAAGTATAGTTTCTATTTATTAATTTTTTTTTAATGAAAAGTACTACTGAAATTTATATTTAAAATATTGATAACTACAACAAAGTCATAAAACCAGGTTTCTTTTAAATAACTATTAGTGATAGTACTTAGTACATTTTTTAAGTTACATAATTTTAAAATGAGTATCTTACAGGATATAAGAAAAAGTTAATGACATAAATCATAAAAATAGATCAGAAATAATAATTGTATCATCTCAAAATAAAGTGCCACCAAACCATAATAAATCAAAATTACTTATAAAAGATTTCATGTTAAAGATTTTTCTAATACAAAGTTAACATTAAAAAAAAAACTCACACACACTAATATTACCCAAAAGAATTAATTAAAAAAGAAAAAAAAATCAGGCCATTTAATATTTCTGTTAAAGTAAATTAATCAAAAGAATATAACAAAATAAAATTTTAAAAAGCTATAACATTTCTAAGATATGCTTGCACAGCCTTTGTATGTAAATATTTCATATAGAAAATATTAAGTAAACTTCAACTTAATTAGAAGTTTTCAATCAAAATTTCACAATACACAAAAATTATAAAAAATTTAAAGGAAAATAAAGTTATAAAATGATTGCAGTACATCAAATTTTAAAATTTGCTTCTAGTATTACATGAGTAAAAAAAAAAGGAAAAATACTTGCAGGAGATTGCTTTTCCCTTTTATGAGTCAAACATACAGAGTAATGTTATTCACTTCCATTTTTAGCATGCAACCATAGAACTCCTTGACATCTTAAGATTTCTGCGGTGTATTAAGAATTAAATTTTATTCAAAAGTCAAAGAAACTTTGCCTTTGCAATAAAAGTGAAAAATTATTTAAATCTTTATAAATTTAAAAATAAGATAAAAAAATATTATATTAGTTGACAGCTTAAATTATTTTAAATTTCAATATATGTATACTGAAACCCCTTGTATAGAAAGGTAGCTTTAAAGTAGCTAATCCCGTTGATTTAAAGATGAAATGACCAAATAATCATGAATATTCTATGCATGAGTTTGAAATATGAATGAACTTAGGCAATTAAATCATTTCAAATAATTCTCAAACTAGGTTTTTTGAAGTCAAAGAGAGATAGATAGAAAGAGAGAGTATTCTTTATAATTCTTTGAAAGCTTGAAGGGATAGCAAATATTCCTGCTAAAAATTTCTATGCTGCTAGATAGGATTCTGATCAAATGTTATCTTGACTAAAATGAGAAAATAGTAAATATAAACATTTAGTAGTAATTGCTGAACTATAGCCTTTGATTTCACTGCTGAGGGAGTTAGAATAAAGCAAAGAAAATTTGAAATTATCAATTTTTTTTTAATACTCACAAAAATTATTTATATTAACCAAAAAACAAAATAGTCATCCTGCACCAGGTTTGAAGCTTAATTTTTTTTTGTTACATGACTTGAGAAATTTACCAAGATAGCTGCTTGGACTGTATTTTCATTCTCAAGGATAAATTCAATATTATTTTCTAGGCCAATTCAAATAAATAACCACATAAATGCAAAATTCCCAAATGGTCAATTGCATATCATGGTAATAAAAGGTATAAATAAAAATAATTAATAAAAAAGCAGTGATTTTCAACTCAAAAAGGAATAATGAAGGTTAGCTTATCTTTATGGTCTTGAAAAATAGAAGACTGTACTATTTAAATTGATATATTAAGTTGTTTTAAACCCAAGGTAAAGTTAAAGAGCAATTTTAAATTCCCAACAAAAATAGCCTAATTTGTACAATTTATCCCTTAGAAAAATATTCCATACATTTACTATAGCTAATTGTAGAAATCGGCTAAAAATCTACATTCTACCACAAGCCAAATCCTAAGTTCATTCCCTTTCAAAGTTTATTCAATAATCCCATTGGATTAAATCACAAGTTTCTACAATTGAATCTATTTTCCATTTATTTCATTTAAATATTTCAATGAGGATCACCAGGGATTTATGCAGACTAAAACTTTAATAAATTTTCAACAAGATTTAAAAAAGAAATAACTATGTTTTATTATTACTTTCCAATCTTATCTTTAAATAACTTGTTTTTTTCTTTTGTTTGTTGTTTTTTTTTTAAAGATAAATGATTGTTTTGTTGATAATTCATAATCATTCTCAGCTGCAATAGTGTTGTTATCAACTTTATTGTAAATTAAACCACCAACCTAAAAAGTTAAATAAGCTTTGCTAAAAAATAAATACATTTAACTACAAAAGTAAGCTACTTATTTCTAAATCAAGTTTATGCAGTTATTATGCATAATATTTAAGATAATATTCCTTTGACTTAAAATACTAATGCTAAAACATATCAGGACATTACTGGACCAGTATCCACATTTTCAAGATATTTTATAAGAGTTTAATTTCTAAAATATACTAAATACTGCTACTGAAAATACTTTATATATATTTATGTATGTGATTATGTATGAAAGAGGGGCAAAATTATATATCTATCGAATATATATTCCCATGTATAATATCTTTGGTACAGGTCAATTTCTGATAAAAGGTACAAGTAGGAATATGCCTCTATGTTGTTTGAATGGAAAATGATCATATACTCAAATTTTGAACGCTTCATGTTGCATTGAGCATCTTCACTGATGCTACAAGGATGAGATCAAGGACAACTTAAAATATGAATAGGAGGTTATTGTTCAGGAAAGCATGGAGAGCAAAATGCTATGCTCTAATCAAAGCACTTGATCATACCAAACTATTTTTATGCTGCTTTGTGCAGTAACCCCAGACAACAAGAGTTTAACCCTGTTGGCTATGACCATATTTGCGTTGACTGTGACCAACAAAAAATGTTTCCATCATAAATAAATGTCTCTACACAGTTATTAAGCACTCACAATTTGTTCTTGACAGGAGAATCCATACATGTATAATGTCGAGATTTTCTTTATACTACATAAGCAGTTTCATTTGAAATCTACAATGATTTCTTAGTCAATTATCTGAGGATAAACATCTTTTACACAAATATTTAGAAATCTTAAACTTTTACTTAACGAGCAGAAACAAGACAATGCAATATTTCTTATGTTGTAATTTAACTGAAAGGCTGATTTACACATAGAAAATGATTTTAAAGGAAATTATTCAAAGACACATCTATACATTTGTTTGAGTTTTTTTTGTAGGAGGAGGAGGTTTTTTTTAAAGAAAATCTTATTCTATAAGGATAAATGATTGAAGCACAAATGCTGGCATAGAGTAAAAAATGCAGCTATCTTTTTTCTTCCTTGCTTTTAAAGCTTTAAAAAATATGTTTCTATATAACTTTTAGATACAATTTAACACAAATGTCTCCCTAATAATATAAAATAAAACAAAAATTTCTACATTGAATCATCAAATTTTTAAAAGTTTAGTGACAGGAAGAGCATCTTTCTATAATATATATATGTGGTCACTTATAACAAAAGAATATCATTTGTAAAAGAGGAGTGTTTGGAGGCTATTATGGATTCTACTTTGACCAACACTTGGACTAATATTACACAAGCTGAGTGGCTAAAATAAATTTTAAAAGATTTAAGTTTCAGAAGAAAACGGATTGAACATTATAACTAAAACTAAATTTTATTTTTATCATCTTTCCATATCATGAATGAGACAATAGAACTACCAAGTACTAATAACATATATGAGTCAAGCATCATTTTTACCCAGAAAAGATCATTTTTCACAAAGAAAAGGAAGATATTAATAAAAATATTTTACTGTGACAGGTGTTAACTGTAAAAACGTAATGGCACACAAATTATTGGTTAAGAATTGCCATAACATTTGACAGTTTTCCAGACTTTTCTTTTTTATATGTCTACAAACTTGTAGCAGCAAGATACTTAAGAGTGATAAGATAGACAACATATAAACTTTGTCATGGAAAATGGTAATAGCACATATAGCAGCAATAGCTAAAAATATTATTTTTGATATGGAAGGGTTTTTTTTAAACATTCTCAGATTTCAGTGAGTGATAATTCCTCTAGAATGAACATTACCCTTCTTAGAAGAAAAAAAAAGCAAGAGTTAAATTCTATCTAGTATCATTTTAGAAGAAGTTTTCAATTCATCTTACAAAGTTATCCATGCAATCATACAATATAATTCTGCCTGTCAGAATCCATATTATATCCTTTGAAAGAGGAGTAATAAATAAGATGATGATAAAGGAGGGAGTGAAGATAAATGTCTAGAAAGTAAAAAAATTAAACAAATGACATGTACAAAAGTAAACAAAGTCTTCTGCAGGACAGGTGTACGGAATCAAATGACAAGAAACATAATTAGAATATTTTTATTTATTAAAAAAATTATGAAAGAAGCATGTATGCATTTGTCACAAAAAGAAAAAAAGTCAGTTTTAGTTTCCTAGAGTTATTTTATTTTATTTCAATAGAACTGAGGTGTTAAATATGAAGTAAATGCACAGTGAAGAAATATTTTGACATCATGAGATGGAGTAATGAACTAATCCTTGCCATCTATTGACAAAATACCTTTTTCAAAAATAACACTTTACCTTGATTTGTGCTACTTTTTTAAAATTTATCTTTATTACTTTAAAAAAGGCATTTAGTATTGTAACCAAAAATTAAGAAAACTTTCCTTTTTTACTATTCAGTTGAGGAATCATTAAATTGATATTCACCAAATCATATCCTGAATTTTTTTCTTTTAATTTATGAACACTTCAAAAATTTTTCTTAGCAAAAAAAGGAAAAAAAAAAATAGACTATTCTGTCCTAAAACAGTAATTTCTTATAAAATGTTTTAAATTATCAATAAATTCTTTTTTTTCAAGAGTGACATTTAATATCAGAATCCTTAGTACTCATAAGTACTGTATGCTTTAATTAAACATTAGAATAAATAGCATTTATAAAATTAAAATACAAATTTATATAAACAGTGTATGACAAAAAAAGATTGTTTACAATATCTAACCAAACAGCTGTTCTACTAGTTACAGCATAAGAGGAAAAAAATGAACTCAACCAATAAAACCATTAAGTGTCTCCCTGGTATCTAGTTTGTCAATTTCCTATTAGTTTTTTGTCCACTCCAACAAATAACAAGACTATGTAAAATGTTTTATTTCTTGTTCCACTTTTGTTGGTGCAAACAAAAAACTTTCACAGGAGGATCTTTATTAGAACTTTCTCTACTTGTATAATTGGAGTAATTTTAGATTTCTTTCCAAAAGATAACATTTACCAAGACAAGTGCAATTTCCTTTTTAAAGATTTGAAAGCGACTTTAAAGCACACTAAAAAGTGGATTGAACTAAGCAATAGATCCAAATAGAGGCTCTTTGTTTGGCATTGTTTTTATCACTATTATACATTAAGAATGGGAAATCTGATAGGCAAAAAAATCAAAAAGTTTGATCAGTTTAAATAAAAAGGCATTTTTTTTTAATTTATGATATTAACTTCATTGAACAACATTTATTGTTTTGTTCTATGGTATTCTGTCATAATCTAAGCAACTCCCATCCTCTTTTTCAGCCAAGATCTGCTTTGGATGCCTATTATAGTCTTCTAGAGAATTGAAATTTTTCATTAAAATTTTTTTTTAAAGATCAAAATAAAATGGTAATCTAAAAGGTCCAATATTTAATGAATATAGTAGATGAGTGAAAACTTCCCAGTTAAGTTGTAACAATTTTTGCTTAATCATGAAAAAATACTATCCTGATAGAATATAATAATTATTTTAAAATAATTCCAGATGCTTTTTGTCACTACCTTCAATTAGTTTAATTGGGGACAGTAGTAGTTTGAATCAATCATTTATTTTTCCACATGGAACTTTTAGTAGAGGACCCCCTTCTAATTCCACTATACACACAGTATCACCTTTTTGGATGAAGACAAACAAGGCTTAGGTATGGTTAGTGTGGGGTCATTACTTTACAATTTCTTGGAGTCTACATTTGTAAATTATCCATTTTTTATCACCCAACATAAATGTAATGAAAATATTTTATCTTTAAAACAAATTAAGTAGTAAATCAAACATAAAAATAATTAATAAGATTATCTAGAAGTGACTAATATAACCAAGCGTGTGCAAACCATTTCCATTTTTATTATCTATGCTGGCTATCTTCTGTGTTATAACCTTGATTATTCTCAAAATATTTTCATTTGAATTGCTATCAACCTCAACTGGTCCACCCAACCATGGAGCATCTTTCAGTGAAAAATATTTTAAGTCACTTCTGACATAGTTAGTCACAGTACCCTCTATATTAACTGCACATTTTTGGCATATAAGTGACATTTATATTTCTTAAAATAAAAAAGTCTAATATGCTAAAAATGTTACTTATTTCCTTCCAATGTTTGAATCAATAAACAAAAATAAGCCAATTTTCATCTGCTAATATGACAATTATTCTAATACAAAATGTTATTTTTTAAATAATGAAGTTAGTTTTGTTTGGTTGAGCTTGTGGGGTATTTAATGCCAAATCCTGTTTATATATATTGTTGTAGAGTTACTAACACCCCTTCAGCACCTTCCCAGATGGACTGGTTCAAAGCCTTAAGATAGATAATGATTAACCACTTCAACGGTTGATTAACAAGTCAATATTAAACTGAACAATATTTGGACTGATGAGGTATTATGTACATTATTTACATTTTTCGGACTATTGTCATCTTTGTCGCCATGTTTATTACAACATTTCAGCCATTGTACACCCCGGCCTTCTTCAGGTGGTTGGAATGTTGAACTTAGCCCTTTATATTGCTCACCAGGGTAGACTGTTCTAGTTCCACAAGCCATGTTTAATGGATGTCAGTTATCAGTTATCTCCTGTTAATTTCCCCTCTGAAAGTTCTCCATTGAAATTGAGGTACTGTTTGGTGAATGTTGGTTTACGGTATACAGATGTCTTGAACCCTTGCTCTGTTCGAGATATTAGAACATCCAGGAATGGGAGTGTGTTGTTACTTTCTTTCTCTATTGTGAACTGTATCGAAGGTCTTATTGAGTTGACATGGTCCAGTAGAATCTGATTCTCAATTTCAATTCCCACTATCCATACAAAAGAAAGGGATCGTCCACTGCTTACAACACCAAGCAAAAGTCATAAGTGGTGACCCAGAGACATTAGATAAGGAATTGGTCAGTATAAGTAGTACCCTACAATGTAACAACTACCCTGGGTACATGGCAGCAGCCTCCAAAAACTGGGATAGGCAGATACAAGGAGGAGGAGAACTTTCAGAGGGGAAATTAACAGGAGATAACTGATAACTGACATCCATTAAACATGGCTCGTGGAACTAGAACAATCTACCCCAGTGAACGAAATAAAGGGCTAAGTTCAACATTCCAACCACCTGAAGAAGGCCAGAGCATACAATGGCTGAAACATTGTGATAAACATGGCGACAAAGATGAGAACAATAGTCTGAAAAATGTAAATAATGTACATAATATAGACAGAAATCTAAAAACAGCATTGACGTCAGACCTAACACTCACACATTACGACTCTCATAAGGAGATTTATGTGGCAAGCAATACTAGTAATCTAGGTTTAGGGGCTGTACTCCTACACAAAGAAAAAGATGGTCAGTTAAAGGTTGTACATCATGTTTGCAGATTTTGCTTCCAGCAGAAATCAATTATTCACAAATTGAAAAAGAGGGGTTAAGCCTGATATTTGCTATTAAGAAATTTCTCAAATATATACATGGAAGAGAGTTCACTCTTCAAACAGACTACTGCCCACTACTGGCCATATTCAGCTTGAGTTTTTACCATCTATGGAAATACCACACGCTGATAGTTTGTCTAAGTTAATTCCTAAAATAAGAGAACCATTAGAAGAGAGTTGTTGCTTCACAGAGTTTCAAAATGGACATTAAAAATGTTCTATATAACAGTAAAAGAACTACCAGTTTGGAAGAAATAAGGTTCAAAGCAAAATTTGATAAATTCATTACAGAGAAAAAGAATGCAATAATGGATCAGAAGAAAAATAAAGGAAATAATATTTTTTCTATATGTAACGGTATATTGTTATATGGAGATTGGGTGGTTATACCAGCAGTTTTAACTAAGAAAATCTTGAAGGGTTTTCACATTGGATATCCTGGAATATCAAGGATGAAAGCTCTCACAAGGAGTTATGTCTATTGGTATGGCATGGACAAAGAAATTGAAAATCTGATTAAAAACTTGCAAAAACTGTGCATTGGTGGGTAATGTGCCACCTGTGAAATTCAATCTCTGGCCAAAGACTGATAAGCCATGGTCAAGGTTACACATTGATTATGCTGGCCCAATAAAGGGGACATATTGCTTCATTGTGGTAGACAACTTCACAAAGTGGGCGGAAGTTTTTCTGGCATACCAGAGACTATCATGTCCTACAACAGTACATGGTTTTCCTCAAAAGATTTTGAAAATTTTTGTAAAATCCATTCAATTGTACACTTAACATCTCCACCCTACCACCCAAGGTCAAACAGAATGGTGGAAAGATTTGTTGATGAGTTCAAGAGAGCAATTAAGAAGGCAAGTGGAAATGAAACTGCTAATGAAGAATTTCAAAAATTCTTGTCCATAGATTGCATAACACCTAACATAAATGCAAGTTCAGGAATGGCACCTGCTGAAGCCATGTTTGCAAGAAAAATTTTGTCCAGTATTTGATAAACTGAGACCTACAGAAAAGAAAATATATGAAAGAAAAAATACCAATGGTAAACACTACAACCCTGGCGAAAAAATACATTTTAAGAATTATAAATTTGGAAAAGCAACATAGGAAGAAGGAACCACTGATAAAAGAATTGACAAAATGTTGTAAATAATAAAACATCCAAAATGGATGATTAAGAGACATTTAAACCAAATAAAAAAAAAGATATATGGGGGACATAGATCAATGCAAGGAGGAACTAATGATGGTGACTTATAATATGTTTGACGTATCTATGCCTCAATCAGTACAACAAAATTTATTAAGTAAGTGAAAATGAATTCCGAGTACTATTGAAATAGATCCTAAAAGACAAAAATATGTCATCCAGGGGACATAAAATTTCAAAGGGGTTGCTAACACCCCTTCAGCACTTTCCTAGATGGACTAGCTCATAGCCTTAAAATAGCCTATGATTAATGACTTCAACAGTTGATTAATAAGTTGATATTAAGCTGATTAATATTTGGACTGATCTTACTTGGCTAGACAGCATTTTGACCCTCCTCTATTTCTTGTTAGTTGTCTTGTTGATTGTTTGCAACTTATTGTACTGTGTCTTTTTGTATGAATCCGTTAACACTGGATACTGGTGCTGAATAAATATATTAAGCACTCATTCTTCTCTGTCTATCATTCACCTCAATGATACAACATATATATATAATTTGTAAGTGAATATTTTATAGGTAATATTATTTTTAAACAAGCCAAAGCCCATTTGTTTACATACAGTTAAGAGGTTTCAAATATTGCTAACACTAATAATTCCAAAGGGTTTCAAGTATTGCAATCTAATAATAATTCTATTTAACATTAATCACTTGTTTGCATACATTTAAATGGTTTCAAGTATTGCTACATAACACTAATAATTCTATTTAATATAAATGATTTGTTTGCACACAGATAAATGATTTTAAGTATTACCAACACTAATAATTCTAATTGGTTTCAAGTATTGGAATTCAATATTAGTTATTCTATCTATCAACAATCTCTAATACAAATAACTTTTACAGAGACATATGGTTTCAAATAACTGATGATAATAATAATAAACCCTAGTAAATAATTAAACAGTTTTATTTGATCCATAGGGACCCTAACAGGTACTACCACTCCTGATCAGAGTGAACCTGAGAGTAGTGGTAATGAAGGAGTACTCTACGTTCTCCAAACTCCAAGACTGAAGCCTAACCATCAGACGCAGTTCAATGTCATATCAGGACACTAAATGGTTTCAAGTATTGTTATCCAACACTAATAATTCTGTTCAACATTATTCATTTATTTGCACACAGTTAAATGGTTTTAAGCATTGCTATCTAATACTAATATTTCAATTTAACATTAGTCATTTATTTGCACACAGTTAAATGGTTTCAAGTACAGGGTGCAGAAGCAAAATTAGAAATAATCTAGTAATCATCATCATCATCATATCGTGCTGGCAGCACGGATATCCCTGACCCTCTTTTGCCACTCCTCCCTATTGTTCATCGCCCTAGGCAGGTCTTCAGGACAACAACCTGTATCCTCACATAGCTGCTGAATGTACGTTCGTGCTGGTCGTCCTGCTTTTGCGCGGCCGTGTGTGGGGATCCATAAGAGTACATCTCTTATGAGTTCATCTCTGCTTCTCCAGCAATGTCCTGCATGTCTGGTTCGCCTAACTTGAATAGTTTTCGTGATAGGGGGCAGGTGGCCGTACAGTTGGTGTCTTGTGGGGTGTTGCTGCCAGGACTTGTTGAGGATTGCACGCAGCATTCTTGTGTAATTGCCATCTAGTTTCTTCTCGAGCCGTTTTGTTAGCGTCCATGTAGTGCATCCATATAGCAGTATCGATGTGACCGCTGCCTGGAAGAAACTGCGTTTCATTTTATCGGTTAGGTCTGATTTCCATATAGTCGATAGCCTATTGATAGCTGTCCATGCTTTCGTTAACCTCGTTTCGATGTCCTTTTCGGTTGATTCGACGCTGCTTCCTAGGTACGTGAATTTGTCTACTAGTTTAAGAGGGGTTCCTTCTAGAGTGGAGATGTCCCCCGTTTGGTTATAGCACATATATTCCGTTTTATGTGCATTGACATGGAGGCCTATGCTTGCTGCTGCTCGTTCCAAACTATGCAGAAGTGTTTCGGCTTGGTCAGGTGTATTTGCCAGTATCGCTATGTCATCGGCGTAGTCGGCGTCGGTAATTGTTGTTGCGGGGTATCTTCTGCTTCTTTTCTTCGTCAGTTCGAAGCCATTTTCTTTGATTTTGTCAATCGATGTTCTAAGTACGTAGTCTAGACAAATGATAAAGAGATACGGAGCCAGCGTGTCTCCTTGTAGTACTCCTGCTACTATGTCGAAGTATTCTGTGTCTCCATCTGGTGATCGTACTTTTACTTTAGTGTTTCTATAGAGAATCGTTATTGCCGCTACGGTTTCTTTAGGTATGCCGTACGCTAGTAGGATTTGTTCCATCTTTCCTCTGTGAATGGAGTCGAAAGCCTTGGTAAAGTCGACAAATATTAATGTCGCTTGTAGGTTCTTTGCCCGTACACCTTCAAGGATTCTGCGGATGGTTAATATTTGTGAGGTCGTAGATCTATTTCTTCGGAAGCCATTTTGGTTTTTTCTAAGTATGTTGTCGATTTTGGGTTCTATTCTGTTTCGTAGTAGGGCATTGTAGATTTTGGCAGCTATGGATGTAAGTGTTATGCCTCGGTAGTTTTTGGCTAATCCGAGGTCCCCCTTTTTAGGGAAGGGGAGTATGCATCCCTTCGTCCATCTATCTATCGGATTTTGATTGTATACTGCGTTGCAGTGTCGGAGCAGTATGTCGTCGAATTGTCTGGTCTTCCATACTTCCGGGGGAATTTCGTCCAGTCCTGCAGCTTTCCTATTTTTAATTTTTCTGAGAACCGAGTCGAGTTCTTCTTGTGTGAACAGTCCAAGTTTAATGTCTAATTGTTTGCTAATTATTCTGGTGATTGGTTCAGGTGTTATTTTTGGTGGGTTTCCAAGTAAGTTTTCGAAGTGCTGTTTCCACAGTTTTATTCTTTCTTGTTGGTTTGCTGCTTTAAGTTTTGCTTTGGCTGTGTTCTTTCTTCTGCTCACTTCGTTTATTGTTTGCCAGGCAATTCTAGATTGTCTATCTTCCACCGAGTCTCTATATAAAACAAGATTAATTTTGATTAAAAAAAAAAAGAAAATAGACACAAAACAGTAAATTTACTCAATATGGCCATCAATTTTTTCAATTATTGTATCAACACACCTTCAAAATGATTTGCATGACTTCAAAATAAATTCTTCAGACATTTTATTCCATTCCTCCTCAATAGTAGTCTTAAGTGAAGCAATATTTGGATGGGAAGTTGCATTTGTTTTGTTTTCTAAAACACCTCATATAGCATAATCAAGGGGTTAAAATCTGGGCTTGGAGGCCATAAAGAAACTCCAATTATCTCAGAAATTTTTTTTGGCTTGATTTTGACGTTAAGCAAATCATAGATTTTTGTCATTTCTTTTCTTGCTCACTCATATTGGGCTGAATTTTAATGAAAAAGTGGTTGAATAATAGAACTAATCATGAAAATTTAGATTTATTGCATTTTTTCAAAAATTAGACTAATCAGACTATAAAAAATGTTTTAAAAATGATTCTATATTTTGATTCCACACCCTATATAATAAATGATTAGTTCTATTTGACCCATAGAACCCTAACAGGTTTTACCACTCCAGGTCAGAATGGACCAGGAAGTAATGGCAAAGAAGAAGTACTCCACATTCCCCATAGCGCCAGGACTGGAACCTCACCATAAGATGCAGTTTAGTGTCATACTCAGGATACTTATTGGGAGGAGGTCTTACCTCTCTGCATAGATGCAGTCAGCATATTTTACAGCTTCAGCAGACAAGGTATAATGAAGTTAAAACATTAAATAATATTATTGACAACAAAAAGAGAATAAACTCTTCAAACTACCCAATACATTCATAATTTTTTTCAAATTAAGAGCCAAAAGTATTTTTAATTTCCTATGACTTTCACACAGAACTGACAAGATTAATTACTACTTTCAATCAGAAGTGTTATATGTTCACTTTACTGATTTATGTTGTATTTATATGTATGTGCCTTACACTACGATCAGTCAAGTTTTATGAATATTGGCCTTGCTCTATGATTAGTTGGATCCCATTTCCTCATTTTTATAATACAGTCAGAGAGAGTTTGCACATATCTTTCTTCTGTGGCGGCCAGAGAACACACACGAGGGGAACTGACAGGCTCGCCTGAGCAACCAGTGGATCTCTGCCTTCAGTCCAAAACTACAGACCTTATATTGTCTTTCAAGTCCCATGTATTTTCTTTCCTGTGAAACCATTTTGTTGATGTTATCTTGCAATCTACTAAGTTCATCGTTGCCAGCTAAGCTAGTATATTACACGTTTAACAGTTGAGGACTTAATTCAAATGCTACACTACATGTCAAAAACACTCTTACAATTAGACCAATGCTGCATAACATGAAACCCTTGTTAACAACTATCAGAATTCATCATAGTAAAGCAAAAAAGTTAGAATCAAGATGTGTTATGCTGTTTTTCCAATAATGATTCATTAACCTCAGTTTGCATGACAATTCCCTCAGGTATCTTGAGTATAGAGAAAGATGGACACTAATTAGAATCCTATCAAGTGATGCTGACAAATATCAAACAGAGGAGCATATCTTTAGTGATTTTTCTTAGAAGCTTCCACTGAACAAGCTTCATACCAAACTCAACTTGACCTTTTAATGAATCAACAAAAGAAGCCCTATTCAGCCACACCCAAGACAATCCTGATCTCACTACCTATAACTAACCCATGCACATAAAACTTTATTTCATCCATCTATTCCTAATTTTCAAATGCTATTCCTCACCAAGATATTTAATTCAACTATCACAAGACCTTAGAATAAGGAAGTTTCATAAAGGCTGCAACTGTAAAAATAAGAGGGTAAAATTTACACACATGTAAATTCCATACTACAATATGAGTCATATGGCAATACTGTACACAAAAACAGCAGTATTTTGCAGTCAAAAAGATTACATCCAGCACTCATGAGAGCATCAATTTCTTTGTTTTGTATGAGGTATACTGTTTTCCAAATACAAATATGTTCATTGTTGAATTATTCTTCACATTGGTTTTTTGTTGTTGAAAGGTGTAGTATTTCAAAATAATCTTCACATACTTGAAGAATTGAAGCTTAATAAGAAGATTTTAAATGTAAGTGAACAAATATTGCAGAAAATGGTTGTAAATGTATGAAACAAGTATGAACCTACATCTATGTTTCAATATCTATTGTAAAGTTAAAATGTACATGAAATTATTTTGTAATTTGTCTTTACAGTTTTTAGATTTAAAATAGTTTAAATATAAGTTGTTAAAAAGATGGTTTTATGGTTGAAACACTTTATATATTGTGTGTAAAGCAAGAAAATATCAATAAATTGAACAAACTGTATTAAAAATGAACATTCGGCATTTTATTTTTATCAAGAATTAAAAGTGTGTTGTACAGGATGTAAAAATGCAAATTTTTTCTGTGTTGGGAAATGAAAAAATTCTAAAAGTGGAATACTTAGTTAAGAACTTTTGTTTCCGGAGGATGTTCAAATAAAAAGGAAAATATTTCATTTGTACAAGAATTTGATATTTAGAAAGAAGAGATGATAATATGTTCAATCAAGTAACATGAGATCTAGACCAAATTAAGAAGACAACTCTAAATCCTTCACAATCAAAAGTATATCATTGTTCATCATAGATTAAGTTTTGCTAACAATAAAACACCTTATAGTACAAAATAAAAATCAGGTTGTAGCCAAACAATGTCTAATCAAAGTATGCTTAGAATCAAATAACTCTGACCTTGTCAATGGTTTGAAAAAATCAATTTGGAAACAACTATAGCATATCTAAAATAATTATAAATACTATTTAAAAGCCTAACAATCATAATGGATATTAAAAAATTAAGATGATTTATCAACTTTTTCATATAAGAAGAGAGACTTATCCTGTAACATAGTGTGGTTGTGGGGGGCACTATTTATGTAGCATACTTCAGACAGGAATAACCTGGTGGAACCCATCCACTCCAGGTCTGGTTTAAATTCAGAGTTCCCTTCTCCAAGATTAGTTACCATCCAAGGTTAAAGAGCTCAATATGATCTACTATTTACCCATAGCTGGAGGAAGAATAGTTGGATTCTTACTTTTATCAGAGGTATTAGTGATATATGAAATATAAACAGCCTAGTTCAAAATTTAAAATTGGGTAACCAAATCCACTTCTTATGACAATAACTATTATGCCACAAGTGCCTCCTTTTTTATATAGCAAGCTCTATTCAGTAAACTGATACTTTCATTGTTATAAAGAGATCCAGTAAACAAGAATATGTTTAGGTTTATAATAGTTATTATACCTACATCAATAAGATATTCTAGTTGACATGTAACCTACAATGATTTGAAATTGTTTCTAATCTGAAGCTGTCCAATTTGAAATTTCTCACTAAAAAGAGAACCAAATTTTCTTTATTTTGTCAGATTTTTTTGTATTTCAGTGTAGTGGCAAAATTTGCACAAATAAAGTACATTACAAAAATACAAAAAGAATGCATACTGACGCCTTCCTATTATAGATAGAAAATAAAAATCTATTGGGTAGTGAATGTCATATCAGAAAAGAATTCAAGTTAAATTCATAGATATATTTGAACAATTACATGTTTTGAGAAGAAATAATACATAAATGTTATAAATAATAAGTAAAGTTGGCAACCTTAGTCGAGGGTGACCCGAAGGCTCCCTTTCCAATAGCTACTACACTGAGGTGTAGGGGAGGGCGCTACTCCATTCCCAGGATTGTTTCACTTTACCCTTGACCCTCACCTTATAATGCTGAGTGCTAGGCAAGGCGGCATCAAGTACCATTTTTTGAGTCTTTGGTATGACTCGACCTGGGATTGAACCCCAGCCTCCCAGACCATTGGCAAACACTCTACTCATTAGGCCAATAGTGAATTTTAATTTTCAAAAGTAAGCTCTAAGTTGTCTCTTTTTCAACAATATTACAATCTTAAAACATGTTTCTGATTTTGAAAATAATACTAATTAATTTTGCCAAGATCATACCAAGAGACTAAATGAATTATCATCAATATAGTTTTCTTCATTTATCAAAATACGTTTGTAAGGATTATAATAGTAAGAGAAAAAAAAAGGTAAAATGTTTTGTTTGTAATTCAGGAAAACTTATTTTAATTTAGATGGCTTCAAAATTATAGCAGAAAATCAAATTAGAGCTATTTTATTTTTCATAAAGCAATAGAATTTGTCTAAAATCAGAAGATTAGGCATCATTACTGATTGATTCTTCAAATTTGCATTATTATCTTGATTTTTCATCATTGTTTTGACCACTGAAAGTTTTGATTTCTCTCATGGATCCTATGTATTTGGTAATCTTCAGAGAATATTGAATGGAACTGCAGAGTATATTCTTATCATTCTCAGCTCTTTATCAAATCTAGTATCCTTAGAGATTTCAAATTTTGTAATGTCTATTTCAACTTTACAGTGCTGATAATCTCCAGTGATGCTGGACCCAAGGATCTAATTCAAAACTATCAAGTAACGAACACTACTAATCAACTAGACCAATTCTATTCAAAGTGGTTGTATATGTGCAGGTGCTGATAATAAAGTCATCAACTGTTGGTATGTTGTGAGTTCCCAGTTTTCCTATATTCATATTGTTTCTATCAAGTAATTAAATTATACAAATGCTATTTGGAAGAAAGAAGAAATTTCTTGATACACCTGTGTTTCATTATAATTTCGCACATATTGACAGTCTATGGCACATTGAAAAAATATTCTGTTGGTATGCCATATCAGATGATTTGGGAAGCACTGCACAAGACCATATGATTTCAGAGCTACAACCTAGTTTTTTGGTTTTTTTTTATAAGATTGGTTTATTTGTTTAACTGCATATGGGTTATTTAATACTAAAATTTTATTTACTTGTAAATGTTTAATTGTAATCATCACTATATTTATTAATGTTCCATTGCATTTTTTTAAATTGCACTTTTAATTGTCCATTATCATTTGTTTGCAAACAGAAATATGGTATCAAGTATTCCTATCTAATATGAATAATTTTAAACAGGTCTATTTGGCCTATAGATGGGATCCTAACAGGTACTACCACTCTGGATCAGAGCAGACCTGTAAGTAATGCCAATGCAGGTGTGCTCCACACTCCCCAGAGCTCCAGAACTAGAGCCTCACTTCCAGTCTTTTTTATTAGAGGCTATTGTGTCAATCACAAGCTTATCAATGAAATCTTGAGCATGTGTGCTTTTTCTCATTATTATTTTTTTAATGTTGTTATTCATTATTATACACCATAATATTCATTAATTGTTGTCTATTATTTAAACTTGCTCCAGGAGTTGGTAAGATTCTGTTACCTCCATAGAAGTTCAACCAAACAATTTCATAGTCTTCTATGACTTTTCAATATTCTCCCTACCCCTTTTTTAGGGGGGGGGATGGGTATTGTAATTCCTTCTAGGTATTCTTTACAGCAGAAGTTCATTGGTTGTAGAGAAATTAGATTAGTAACAAAAGGACAAAAGTTAGTTTAATAACCATAAAATGGACACCAGACAATGACAAAAAAAAGAATGAAGACAAAACAAAAAGTTCTATTCAATGTTCTTTTAAGGTTACTAGATAGGACAAACACTTGATGTAGGCACAAGAGTACAGAAGCTATAAAGATGAGGATGCAAGTTTGAAAGAATCATTGTGTCGTAACTAAATTTATGTCAATTTTGAAAAGGAAAATTTCATGAATTTAAACGTCAATATCTGAACAAAATCTTTAACAAATATAAATTTAATTGGATATAAACTAAATGAACATAATAAATCCAATGATTAGCCATTATTTTTCTCTTAAATATTCTTGCAGTAACCTTGCTATAAAAACTAGATCTAGATAAGCTTATCACCAATGTTTAATATGCATCTAATAATGTAACTTGTCACTGAATCCATTCACATATGTTCATATTTAAGCAGAAGTCATACTATATTCAGATGCAAATGTATACATGTGGAATATACTGATAGCTGCATTTTGAAAATTAAAATATATTCTATAATTTCTCACTCCATATGAGCATGGATCAATAAGTCCATACTCTGACACAGTTCTAATTAACTGAATTCTGATCCAAATTTTTTAATATATAAAGTCAGATTTGAGTGATTGATATTACACCTCTGATTTTAGTGCAATGTCAAGGAAATTATGCAAAATATATTTTTATTATCAGGCTGCAAACTTATGGATGCTACTGTGACACTATGAATCTTGGTTGTGTTCGTACATGAGGTTATATGTGTGTGTATATGCATATAGTTATGAGTTGACCATAGAAGTAAGTATATGTCCACGTAGGGGCCTAGGTGTATCTATGTGGAGATATGTGACACTATGGACTCTTAGATATATCGTTAGATGTGTGTATATATTTCCATATGAGAGTGGGCTAGATGATATGGATGTGTATACATGTGTAGAGGTATGTGTCCATGTAACAGTAGGCATATCTATGCAAAGATGTATGAGACCATGAACTCCTAGGTGCCCTAGTAAATATATATCTAGTTGCTAACATGATCATATGATTAAATGTATGCATATGTATAGGTATACACATTTTCTGCATGGATGCTAGTTGAGAGACTTGGAGAAGTGAACAAATATCCCAAGTGGTCAGATAAGGTTCAGAAGACCATTCAGGACACGACTTAAAAGAATTAAATTTTATTTTCATCTTTTTTTTTTTTTAAGAATGCGTTGGAGACATACAGTCTGGCAATATTTTTATGTTCAGCCTTATGGGTAATCTGTGTCCAGAAGTAAGGAAGATTTTTCCCTGCATGCATATAGATGGAGTCAGTTGGTTGGTAGTGACCAGAGAGATGAGTTGGATGCAGAAGGTGGAAGCAGTTTATTAGCAGCAATCAAAGATAGCATCTGTAGCAAGTTAGAATTTATGCCACATGTCAGAAAATGGGAGGGGCAGAGCAGATTAGAAAAAGGTCCGAGAATATCACACCCACCCCATCCATGAGCAAGCCCAGTCCTTCAAATCTTGTTCATTTTTTCTTTTCCTTTGTCCTTGTGACACTGCTGTGCACTATGATATGCCTCTGCAAAACTGCAGCATATATGAATATGAGGTCTGACATTAAGGAGGAATATATAAATATGAGGTCTGACATAAAGCATGTACAATGAGAATTGCATAGAGCCATGAGGCCAGGCAGTTACATCACACTACCTAGAAGTACATATACTCAGGAAGACTTGATTTCTGGCCATGGAATCTCGATTTCTATATTGTCATTGCCTAGCAAAAATACAACCAATTGAGTTGTTAAATTCAAATAATAATAATTTTTTTTCAGCTATTTCTAAGCCAAGAACCGGGGGGGGGGGCAGGAGTGTGGGGATTCTAGGAGTTAAATCAATCTGCAGAGCACATCAGA
Organism: Sepioteuthis lessoniana; assembly: GCA_963585895.1. Lineage (NCBI taxonomy): Eukaryota > Metazoa > Mollusca > Cephalopoda > Myopsida > Loliginidae > Sepioteuthis > Sepioteuthis lessoniana. Next base: position 72,832,375 of record OY757919.1, read on the forward strand.
AAGGAAAATAAATACTAGTTTTAATTTTCCAGACAAATATTTTAGATAAAACTAAATGTTTGCAATTAAAATTTAGGGAAATATCAAAGATAAACCTATCATAAAAGAGTTTTTTCGCAATTGAAGTAGAATGCATGGATTAATTTCTAACTGTAAATGCTGCCTATATGTTTTATTTGACTTAAGCATCTACATTCGGCAGCTGATAAAAACAAGTGTTCCACACAATGTTTTTGTTGAAGTCAGTAGAACAAGAGGAGAATTGTTTGATTTGTGAGGGATTTTTTTAGCACTCAAGAGCTGTACACACTTTGCATGGCCTTTTTTTTTTTTTTTTTTTTTAAGTACTTTTTGTATCACATTTACCACAGAAAATTACTAAGGCAACACACAATGGTTGATAAAAACTTCAGTCCTTCATAATTTCAAATCTTTTGTATTTGATTTTTACGTTTTCTTTGTTTTTCAAATATAGAACATGTTATTTTACTGGGCATATTCAAAACTTTTGCTAAAGTATGTAGAAAAAAAGAAAAAAGTAAGATGTAAAAAGTACAATTATACAAACATTAAAGCTAAAACAGTTAATTTAATAGTTAGTGAGGGAAGGAGAGTGTAGTTAGTCATATGACTCATTTGTTTTAACTCATACTAAAAGCAAGTAGAAATAAACACGTCCATTTTTTTTGAGTTATTGTTTTAAGAAAGATTTTTACATCTATTTAAAATAATTGCAATTTTAAATATTTCAAACAAATATCTACATCGAACACATCTGAGATTTGATACATTTTTTCTTTACTGGATAGTATTACTTTTTTCTCATAAGTAGTTATTTAAAGTAGTATTAAACAGCAATCTCCAGCTTTCATAAAACCAAGCCAAGTTTAAGTGATAATGTTTGCAGTTGAACTTCATGATGAAAGCAATTCTGTCATTGCAAATAAATAAAAATTAATTGAGACATCCAAAAAAAAAAAAAAAAAAAAAAAAAAAAAAAAAAAAAAACACAAATGGTAAACTGGTTCAAATTAAGTCTAATGATGGCAATAACCCATCACCATTTCAAAAGTAAAAAAGAATAACTAACATAATCAGATTAATACAATTACATTCACTACTTTTGCTCTACTTTACTCTGATGTATTTGATAGATTTCAAAAGAAACAACAAAGTAAAATATAGCTTAATAAAAATTTAAATAAGAAATTCAATACAAACTGATTCTATACAGTTAGCAAGACACTTTTACTTGTAAAAGAGTCAGATAAATGGACACATTTCATAGTTTAGAAAACATACTAACTTATAATTCATTTCATTAATCAGAAACTAATAAGATTTTTTTTTTACTTTTAATCCATCTGAGTTTTTAATGATTACAAGAAGATATCTTTTGGAACAACTCCAATCCATAGCAGAGATTTTCATAATACACTGCCTGACATCATATATTACACCACAGCAATACTTAATCTTTTTTTTTTTTAATACAAATAAATACCTTATTTTGTTTTCTTCATGAATGAGTGGGATTTTTTATGATGCATAACAAAACAGTTTAAGAAAACAAAACTACACATTTATTTTATGAAAAATACTAAATATTAAGTAACTGTGACATAATGTAACCTCAAATAGTGTACTGTAAAAATATGTCCTTCTGAGATGAATTGCATCCAGTAGATTAGAGTTGATATCTTTCCTATAATGATAAACATTGGCAACCAGTGACACTTTGAAATAAAAACATACTTATGCAATACTGATTCTGTTAACTATAGTTTAGTATGGTTTAGTTTCTTTGTTTAATGGCATATCAACCTTTGTAGATCATTTAATGCCAAATCCATTCCATAGCTGAGAGGTTAACCATGATCATTACATTTTATAAATACATAATACAGAGTTGAAAGACAGTAGGAACTATGGAATATTAGTTACTCATTTGTGAAGATTGAAAGATTAATAAGAATTATTTTGATTGACAACTGATAAAAAACAACTATATCTGCAATATACACCATAATGTTCATTTGTTGAGGAAACAAGATAATTCTATTTCAATTGATTAAATCTAAATAAGATATATAACTAAATTATGCACTAAAAGTAAACCTAATTACATATTCATATGAAAAAACAAAAATTTTAAAAATCAAACAAGTGCTTTGGAAAAAAGATTTTGCTTTGTAACAGTCAATTTTGCTATATAACTCTGTTGAAAAATTGACCTTGTGTTGCATCCTGCTCAAGGAGGGGGTAGGTAAATATACATACATACATACCCCCCACCACACACACACACACACACACAGAGTAAGTGTGTATCATGTAGCAGTTATCATTAAGGAAATGACCTCAGTGAGTAGAGTTAAAATCCTGGACAAGACTGTGCATTTCACTTTGGGCTAATATCCTTGGGAAAAGCATAAATCCTTCTCTTCTCCCTTCAGTTAAGGATACCTTGTAGGGTAGACTAGGCTTTTAACATTGGTAAAGCAACTGTTCTAAGAGAAGGAAAAACTCTGAATTCAAAACCTGAGGAGTATCATTCAGAAAATCTGTGGCATACACTCTTCTGTTATCAGCTTTTCACTAATTGTATATTAGATGAAAAATGTATAATCATGTCAAGATCACCAAATATAATAAATTAGATAACAGTAAAAAAAAGTTGGATAATCTTGTTAATTCATTAAATAAACTAGTTATGACTTTATACTCAATTTGACCATGAACCAGAATGTTATGGCAAAATCCCCCACACATATTTTTTTAGCTGAGTAAAGGAGCCCATTTAGTTATATGTAGAATCCAGCACATGCTCTGAATATAAACATACCATTTTCATTTGGGTCAATGACATTTATATTGACAGTACCTTTTTTTTTAAACTTCCTTATATAAATACTGGTGTGCCTCAGCAGAGTCAGTGCTGTAGTATCTACCTACCATTCAACTACCAACACATCAGCAACTCCTGTCCCAAGAAAAAACTTTCACTTATTAGCCTCCCACTAACAGCTCTTATCAGAGACAGTTATGTCATTACAGCTTTTGCTACTGAAGATTTTGACCATATCCTGCTCTTGATTTGCTTTAACTAGTTCAAGATTTAATTACAACTTAAAAGCACCAAAGTAGCACTTCACCATTATTTATATTAGCTACTACACTACTTTAATCTTGCAAAGTCTACAACTACTTACAATTAACAAAAGATACAGCCATATCACAAGAAGAAAGTGTTTGATGTATAATAAAATGTTAATATATAACACATTCTATAAATATTTTTTTTAAATCTTGAAACAAAAAAATATCCTAAATATTAAGATAATCAATGAGATATTTTATCGATTAAAATTAGGACACCATTTGAAGGTAAAAGTGATTGGTAATTCAGATAAAATGACTAATAATCATTGTAATGGTTATTTACTAGGCTTAGCTTAGTTGTAATACAAGGCTAGAAGAATAAGGCACCAAGTGAGAATCAAACTCATAAGTAATGGTCTACTAACCAAACTAATGATGACACCATAATAAGGCATCTATAACAAATGTAATACATTGATATTTAAACACACTTAAAAACAAGATAATTCAATTTCTGTGTACAGAAAATTTAATTGAAAAATTAAATTGATTCTTGCATTTTCCTCAGCACTACTAGTTTCCTTTCTTAAAAGGTCCTAAACCTTTTATTATGACCATACTAAATGTATAATATCAATTCAAATTGGGCTTATTCTTCAGATTCCAGGCTCCCTATATTAAAATCCACCCCAATAATATTAAATGTCATTTGGTTTCACCTTCAATCAAATGCAAGAAAGCCTGTTTTTAATACAACACAGAAATTTAACAATATGTTACATTTCTTGCATTTGATTGAAGATGAAAGCAAACGACATTTAAAATGAGTGGGGTGTATTTTAATATAAGGAGGCTGGAATCTGAAGAATAAGACCAATTTGACATAAGCAAATAAAAAGTTATCAATGGAATTTTTAAGATGAGCTATTCTTTTAAGTTGAGAAAATGATCATAAGACATTTAAGGAAACAACAAAATCAAGTACATCACTTTTCTATAACTAGGTGAGAGTAAATATTTGATACAATAATATTCTATAGTAAAATTGATAACTATACAAATGAAGTAGTTATACAAAGGATTCAACATTTAAATTCATTGCTAAAAATAGTATTTCTTGTCTAATCCTAAATTTTCCTTATATCAATGGGAGATGGAAGTGAATTTATTTTGTTTTTGTTCATTCTAGAAATAACCAGAAATAGAAATTTAAAGGTACACCCTTCACAAATACAGCACAATATACACTAGTTATTCAATTTGCAAAATCAAACAAATCCTATAAGTTGCTAATCAAGTTGCTTATACACTTGCTTACCATTATGCAGTGATTCATTCAGATTAATTGTGTCATTATTTATTTATCACAATAATTTGGCGACTGTACTAACTACAAATTTATTACCTGTTTTTTGGGGTTTTTTTGTCTTTTTTTACAAAGACGTGTTAATGGGTTATTCCACATCAAATCCCCCAGTGCTTCCCAGGTTATTTTCTGAATCTCCTGAAAAGTTTTATATGTTCTTATACCAAAGTGATGGAGAAATAGTAAGTTAGATAAAGCAGTCATTTTTTTCTTATAATTAATAACATATTAGTTTATATATATGTAACAAGTATATTACTGTTACAGGAGTGTCAGAATAATTGAAATAGGCTTGATATTTAATTTCCTCAAAATTGCCTATTTTCATATCCTCATTTGATCATGTGGGCAGTTAAAAATTTATCTAAATATTTTTATCATATATTCTTACATATCTAAAAATGATATGACAAAAATTTTGTGCTTGAGCTTCCTTCTGTCTGAATTTTAAAGTTATTTTTTAATGATTGAGCTTTTATGCTACAAGCAATATTTTGCCAAATTTGGCACATTGTCATTTTGATATTTAAGATATCAAGCTGAAATTTGGTAGTCTTCATCCAAATAAGCTATTTCTGATTTCATTTTACCTTTATTCTAAATGATTTGGAAGTTATGGGTTCTTCAAAATGAGAAAATGGTGTGCTAGATTTTCAGCTGAGAGGAGTAATTAAACTAAGAATATTAAAATAAAAATTTATGGATTTTCTATCAGAGATAATATCTAGGATTTTTCCATCACTTAGATGTGTATCTTCTTAGAAGAATGTGGGAATTAGACAATGAATTGGAAAATCTTCTTGTTTATTTATCACAATATTTTGGCTGCTGTACCAACTATAAATTTTTACATTTTTCTTTTTATGTAAGAAATATTAATATATATGTTTGGTTTAATGATTTTGGTATGATGCATGTGCTGTTTTTCCTTTGTATTAGTTTACTTTCATTCCATCTTTCTACAGACTAGCCATGTTGGCAGGATACACTGACTGTATCCCTCTCTAAAAAAAAAAAAAAAAAAAAAAATAGATGTTCTGGGTATGACACTAAACTGAGAGTGAGGTCTCAGTTCTGGTGATCTAGGGAGTATGGTGTATATATTTACCCAACCCCTCTTACATGAGCAAAATGCAACACAAGGTCAATTTTTAAGTGGAGTTTAACAGGTTTAAATTAATAGTTTTTCTTCTCCAAGACCAGTTGCCTGCTCTAACTATTTACCCAAAGCTGGAGGTAAAATACTTAAACGCATACTTTTCTCTATGTGAAATGTAAACAACTGTGTCCAGGATTTGAACTCAGGTCACCAGGTCTATTTCCTATAACAATAATTATTATGTTACAAGTGCCTGCAAAACCTGGAGAGTGTATAGTACCTCTTCATTGCCATTACTCCCAAGTCCACTCTAACCGGAGTGGTGGTATCTGTTAGGATCTCGTCTATGGGTCAAATAGATTTCATTGAAAATTCATATATGATAGGACCATATTAAAAAAAAAAAAAAAAAAAAAAAAAAAAAAAAACTCTTAAACAACATATGTAAATATGAACATACCTAGTTGTTAGTGAATTGTGTACATTATATTAAAAAACCTAGACAGGTTGACATCCATAGAAAAAATCATATCAAATTAAGATCAAGATATTTTCTTGAATATTTAGTCAAATGTAAATTTAGTAATTTTACAACTAAACTGCAATCGATAAGATAAAAAGCAGAATATAGAAAGGTTAGTAGAAATAGTCATTTCAAGCAATCAGATAAACTGATTGGTTATTGATGCTTAGCTTTTCTAAAATTAAAAGAAAAAACTTCATAAAAAATGACAAAATAACGTAATTTTAAGGAACAACAGATATGAAAAACTCCACAGTTTATTTTTCAATTAATAATCAACATTCTTTAAATTCAATTCTTCTGCCTGTTTATAAATTAGAAAAGTATACCAAAGCTAAATATAAAAATCCCATCACATGAAATCCAAATTTATAACTAAGCCAGAAACTCTGGAAAACTAAGACCAGCGCAATAGTGTTTTTTTTAACAGATAAATTTACAAATCCTGATCTGTTTCCAGGACCTAATCTAAAGCAGTACATCTTGCAAGTAAATGAAAATATAAAAATATTTAGTTAAATGTTTTTATCTAGTATATTTACAAGATTACATAAATAATAAGGTACCATTTTGATTAGTTGCTATTCATGAGGTTAAGAAACAAGGTAGGACCAGTTCACACCAAAATTTACCTCTGTAGAGTCAATTTGAATACCAATTGAATGAAGTAGGAGCTTAGAGCATAGCTTGATGTCACAGTATTAGAAATCTGATAAAACTGAACCCCCACCTTATAAAACATCTACATATTACTAAAATTCTCTATGTTATATATAAGTATATAATTATATATACATACATATTATAAAAATACACACAAATTCTTGTAAAAACAATAGCAGTGCTACCAACCTCCTTCATCAGATGATGACTTAAGGACAAGACATTTTTGATAAGATATTTGTTGATGGGACAACATCAAATGTGTTTATATCTTTCCCAAAGACATAAGTTCTATATGAACATGAACAGCTTCAGCCAAAACTTTAACTCTGCCATTTCTGTTTTCCATGCTGATAGACATTAATATCTGTCAATAAAACTAGCAATTGAATCTGACTTAGAAAATTTTCTTTCTGCTGAACAGGTTATAGAAATTGGTTTTATATTGTAATTACTTTATAAACACATTTGGCCATTTAGTGAATACTCAATCTATTCCATTAACAATTCACGAGTCAGGAGATAACAGAAAAATCAAAATCTCTTTAAAACTAATCATTCAAATTTCAGAGAGCTTATCCATACAGACATTTATGGGATTATGTAAAAATTAAATTTTGGATGAAACCAGGAAAGACAAGTGATAGCTCAGAAAAACTACCAAATGAAGTGATAAGAATCGATAGTCCAATTCTCAAAGAACTATGATACTGCACAATTACATCACTATCAAATGATATATGCCCCATGATATTCCAAAAGTAGAGGGAAAATAACATCATCACATTAGAAGAGAGAAAAGCCATTTCACTAAAATTGATTGTCATGTCAATAATGGTGTAAATCTTGGGCTGAAATTTTAAATCAGTTGTAGAAAACCAGTTTCAGGAAAATACCACAGTACAAAGGAATTGTTGGTTAGCAGAAGCTACCAGTTTACAAAATGATAAATGTCAACTGTTTTAGAATGTAGAACATCATCTTGACTTTTCAACTGAATTTCACATTCACAGTTCAGCATATTGTCATCTGATTAGATGTATCAACTCTCACATCTCTGAATTAATGTTTCATTTCTGGGATCATAAACATTGACTAAAAAGTTGGTTGATTGATTTTAATGGCATGTCAATGTCTAGGGTCTATTTTATTCCTTGAGGTTCATTGTACATTCATATTTACATTTTTGTGTTGTTATTTATGAGTTTTTTGCATATATTGTTTCAAGTATCTAATAATAATAATAATCTTTAGTAAACAATTATAGCTTCAAGTAACTATTTGTTGTGGGAGCCTTACCCATCTTACCATAATGGACTCTTCTCACAGTTATTAGTACAGAGATTTTGATGCCAAGAGGCAGATCAATATCGGTGTTATCCAAACAGTACGAAACTTCTTACCTTTTCTATGTAACTATCTTTCTTGTGTAATATAATCTGTTATCTAATATCCGTGTTTGTGTTTTCATTAGTGACCCTTTCCGGGGCCACAACACTATTCTTAATACAAATAATTTGCATACAGTTAAATGTTTTCAAGTATTCCTATCAAACATTTATAATTATTTTATAAAAATCATTTGTTTACACAGAGTTATATATGGTTTTACATATTCCAAACCAATTTTCAAGCAGATCTATAAGACCTATAGATGGAACCCTAACAGAGAGGACCTGAGAGTAATAGCAATGAAGAGTACTCTACATTTCCTAGAGCTCTAGAACTAGAAACTCACCTCCAGAATGTCATACCAGGACACACTTTGTGTAAGGAATACAGTTAACATACTTTCAGGTGACAGAGCAGTGGAAAGTTGGGAAAATACACTATGATGGAATGCTAAAAAAAATCTAGTAGTATAGATTAATGTACTGCTTGGGCACTGGGGTTAATGGAAATATTGCTTCAGCAATGAAACCATGCTTGACTCTAGAGTCAACATTTGATGAAAACTTGTTTTTGTTTCTTGCTTTTCTCTTTGGGTGGATGGGGAGCTGCAGTAAATATGAAACTAGCATTACCAAATATGTAGAAACATTTTTCTGTTAAAGTTTAAGTCATTTAAAAATTAACTTATAACAAGTTTTTATGTATTTTTTGTATATAATTACATGTGAATATTTTTTCAATTAAATGCATATACAACTGTACAGATGAATTCTTTTCAGGCTGCTATGACAGGAGAAGCTTTTTAGAGTTTTAATGTTAATTCTAAATTAGACTTTAAAAAAATTCTATATTTCTCACTTGCTGTATCTTGTAATTTTAAATTGATATGCAATACATGAAAAGGAAACAGCACTAATAGAAATGTGTTTTAGACATGAGCTCAGGATAGATAACATTGTTTGTTCTTTGGATGAAAAGGTTTCTGCTTGCCCCAATGTGTAATCATACAGAATTAACAAGGACTTGTATAAGAAATATAAAAAAAAAGCTAAAAGTAATATTTTCGACAGTTTTTACAGAAAATATGCTGTTTTGTCAGTATTTGTTACATAGTTATATGATCATAATGGAAAATGATGAAAATGTGTATAGTAGACCAGGTTCTTATTTTGACTACCCAAGAGTGTTAATTTTGTTTTAATGTGCCAAAAAATAAGAGAAATGTAATACATTCATCATCTAACCATTTGCTTCAATTTTTTAAAACTTTTTTTAAATTCAAAAAATTACAGATCAACAAACTGCAATAACTAGATATGTTCATGGATGGGGGGAAAGAAAGACTAAAGAATTATGGCTGATGACCAAATTTTATCTCATTGAAGATGTAATTTTTGGACTAAACTGTACAGTATAAAAAAACAAAGCAAATGATTAGTTTACTCTTATCTAGATAGTGAATGTAATCATTATATTTTGCACATTAAAACAAAATTTAAATTTTCATAGGTGGGCTATTATATACACGTAGCTGATTAGATTCCCGCATTTCCTTGTGGCAAAAATTTGTACCCAAAAACATCTTGGTATTCAAAAGATACTGGCTCGTAGTTAACCCGAGGGAGCTGGAACCAGTTTTCTTTGTTCATTATTCTAGGATGTACCGGACTTCCGTGTCAAATTTAGTAACGATTAGTTAAGAAATAGTAATGTTATAATAAGCGTCATAGTTTGTGCCTGTCAAGACAGACAAATTATGAGGTTTATTATATAATAAAATCTAATAAACTGAATTGTATTTTAGAGTGCAACTATACTTTACTTGATTATGACGTTAAATTAAACTTTCCTTATTACTTGTGAAAAAAAAAAAAAAAAAAAAAACAACTTTCCTAATAGTCCATTTCTTTAAACTATTAATTTAGTTTATAAATTCATGATAATTCATTAATCAGATTCCTTCGTTTGATAATATGAGACTTCTCCTAATCCCTTTAATTTCCGGATAGTTGCCATTTTCAAATATTTATTGTTAAATTATTTCTTTTTAATCAGAAATATCTTTAGAATTTATATATATATATATATATAAAACCAAAGAATGTTCCAGTGGGTACAGACAAAATCATTATTAAAAATTTATAAGATTAAAAAGTATTTCAAAAAGAAAACTAAAAATGTTTTTGATAATTGATTTTATTTAAGATCAGTTTCTAAAGAAAATAAATGAAAAAATTAAAATTCGAAAATTAGGTTTTGCGTTGTACAGGAAATCTAAAAAAAAAAAAAATAAATAAATAAAAAATTTGTGTCTGCCTACACACACTCAATGTAAAAAAGCTAACTTAAATAAAAACACACACAAGAAATGCACCAAATTAATTCTTACAGATTTTATATCTGTCAAACAATAATTTTGTTTTTAAACAAGTGAGTGGGAGACGTTGATCAATTTCTCTCTGACTGAAATGCTTTAGTTTTATATTTGAATTTCTATAAATTAAAAGTTCCACTAGTCAAGTTTAGAAGAACATAATATAAGCTCATTTTTTTTCTGTGGTTCATGTGATCATATCCACTAAGACAAAAAGAAAAAAAAAGAATTTCTGTAACAATTGAAGAATAAAGACGAAATCATGGAAAAATTTACTGACTTCCATAAATTAAAAAATCCCTGTCTGTGATGAATCTAATCAATGAATGAATACATGATAACATGACTAATTCTTGTTACACCTTTGCGCACTGGTAAGAATATGATTCAATTAATATCCTGCTGTTTCAACCAAAGTTCTACCACTCCCAGAAACTTGCAACATTCTAACATCAATTCCAATCCATGCGTCAAAAACAAGAAAGCAACAAGTGAAACATTTAGGCCGCAATTCTTGTGGACTCTTTTCTGATTTTGAGTTAAATTTTTAAAAAGTTGTCTGACTTTAATAACAAAATTTACAGAGACAATGATAAGTTATTTGTACAATTTATAGCAGTCAATTCACCATTTTTAAATCGCAACAGAACCAGGAATAACTTGGAGAAAAAAGTAGGTTAGATAAAACTCAGGCACAATTTTTACCGTTCGTCTTTTTTCTTTTCCTATTCTTTTTTTAACCAAAACTGTTTTTAGCCGGGATAAAGCATTCGTAGTATTAAAAATGACAATTGATTCAAGACATAAATAGAATGGATTTTATTTCAGGACTTTAAAACTGACTGCGATAAAATAAGGTGAGAAAAGACCAAAATCTTGGTAATAAGCTCCATCTTAAGTTAATTTTAGCTAAAGATATTCTAACGTCTTCAACTACTGACCCCGAAGTGAGCATAAAAGAAATTATGGGGAGAATAAACAATTTAAATAAACAACTTAATGATCTGTTAAAAGTTAATAGAAAAATTACTTTTCTTGGTGTCCATCCCAAATCCAACAGGTAAAAAAAAGAAAATATCAACGGCTTGTACAGTTAAGCCACTACCTCAAGAAAATAGTAAAAAGTGAACTGCAAGGGTGTTATAAAATATTTTTTTATACAATAGCTTTAAAAATAAACTCAAGAACGGAATCGTTTAAGAACAACGAATGCAAACAATTCACTTCTTTGTTATCAACATAAAAAAGCCAACTTAAAACAAGGCATTTAACGATGTGCAGATGTCCTGACTAAAATAAATGGTCTCATTATTGTTCGTTCAGATTGTCTAAAAAAAAAAAAAGGAATCGTTCTAAGCAAGAATTATTTCATTAATTCCAACAACATTAAAACCAATTTGAAAGTTGTTTTTTTATTTAAATAAAACACGTGGAATTTACAATAATGTTCGCTTTTGAAAGACTAGTATGTATGTGTGTGAGTGGTTAAAAAAAAAAGTGAAGATCGATTTTTGGTAAACACTGTTTAAAAATACATTATTTCGTTGCATTCTAATTCCAGAATAATAAATTTAAAAAAAGAAAAAGAAAACAGATTAAAACAAACATTAACAGATTTGACTTGGTTCGCTTTTATTTTGAAGTTACAAGTGAAAAGACGATTTTTTAATGATGATGGAAGGGTGCACACAGTTCTATGGTATCTTATTGTAAAATAAAATATATCTTCTCGCTCTTGTAATTTAAAAAAAAAAAAAGCCAACAGAAGAAACAAATATTACTAAGAAAATAAAATATTTTCTCCAAGAGAACAAATATCTTTTTTTCTTTGTAAATTGTCAATTAATTGCAACTGTTGTTTAAACCTAAAAAGCATCGGCAGCAAAACTGAAATGTCTTGTTTAATCAAATATAAAAACAAAAAATGTCATTAAAAATTAAATAAATAAAAAATTAACGCATATTTTTTTTTATAATCTTCAGAAAATAAATATGAATTTCAGAAAACAAATATTTTTTTTAAATTTTTGTTAAAGGGAGTAAATAGTTTGATATTTATAGTTTATCATATTTTAAAAAGTAATGATTGCAACTAATCATTTAAAAACTGTAAAAGTGAATTTAAAAAAAAAAAAAAAAAAAAAAAAGAATTCGACTTACCTTTTCTAAAAATGAAACGATGAAAAAAAAATTCGTAATGTTAGGAAATTATCATCAATTTCAGTTTGACGAAGACTTAAAAAAAAAAAAAAAGAAGTTTGCTTCTTTTTTTTTTTTTTTTTTTTAAAACTCCTCGAGAATAGTTAATTCAAGTTTTGTTTGTTTGTTTTTTTGTTTCGTTGTGTTTTACGGGCGGATGGAAGAAGAGAAAGGATAGATTTGAAGCGATAGTGTCAAAAGTAGGCAACAAAAACAGAGAAAGAAGGGAAGAAGAAAAGAAAAAAAAGGGAAGGTGATGCAGTCGGTTATTTCGAAGCAAAGTAAACACAACTAAATATGGCGATGAAAGTGACGTCATCAGTCGATGAGACGTCCGAACGCGCGTCTCTCCCCAGACAGGACGCAAGAAGTCACTTGCAGAAAAGAAGAGAAAACAGACTCTTCCTGATATAATACATTCTTTTCAGTTGGCCAGAAAAAATACTTTTATTAAGAAATCATAGAATTTTAATAATGCTAGAAAGTAAAAAACTAATATTAGATTTTTTGTTTATTTACTAACTTTTTTTTCCAGAATTCATATTTTAAGTAAGTTTTCACAGTATTCTTACTTCTCCAAGTAATACTTAACACAGATTCTCTTTCAAAGAAAATTTTACATTAAAAAACTTTTTATAACAAACAACGCCTGTTACCTTGATTACAATGATGCAAAGAGACAAATAAAAGATTCCTTCGCATCTGGTAATTTGAACGTTTTAAGCAGTTCTGAACAATGCGATAGAGAAATTTTTACTTAGGACAATATAAAGTTAAACTAAGTGAACTTTCCTTTGCCCACTCATATACAAACAAAATATTTTCTTTTCAGCTTTTTAAACGCAAGATTATTTCAAAGTAAAAAATATCATTTTGGGGCTAAAAAGAAATACGTGAGAAATATCAGAAAAAAAAAAAAAGATAAAATTCATTCGCACGTGTTTCGTTAGGTGAATGAATGAATGAATTCCTCAGTGTCAGATGTTTTAAGATTATGAAACGTTTTTTTTTTTTTTTGCCTAGAATATTTTAAAAATCTTTTTAAGTTGAAATTATTACGGTCAAATGTCATTATTTTTTTCTTTTCATACTTACAGATAAATTCGTCGAAAATATTTTGTCAAATTAATTAATTTAAAAAATGTTTTCCTTCCTTTATACTCCGATCTAATCGCAGCTTTTGGGGGGGGGGAGTTTTATAAGTAGAAATTGATAATGGGATGACACTACATTGAAGATTTTTAAAACGAAAGACAGAATTCCAAATCAGAGAAGGTCAAACGTTGATTTGCTGTAAATCAATTGGTTTTGTCAAACAATTTACAACAATTTGAATTTGACAATTTTTTTTAATAGCAAATCTCATTTTACATGAGAAATTCCCGGAAAAATAATTTTAAAAATCATTGCAATGTTATGGTAAAAAGATTAAATAGGCAAGAGATTTATTTAATGAAAATATAAACTTTTCATATAAATCGTATCAAATGTTTTATTCCTTTTTAACAGAATAGAATTTGAGAAAAAACTATAAATGACAATATATGTAATTTTTGTGAATTTAGTAAGCTCAGATACAGAGTATTTGATAGTCAGGGATCCAAATCAAAGTTACTCTAAAATAGATTTTTTATAATGCTTTCGAAAAAATTGTTAGGAATTAGAAAAGTTAATTAGACCAGATATCATTGTTTCTGATTTGTACTTGGAAAATGATACTTAATAACAGCTGGTTATCTTTTTAATTGGCCAGCTCATTAGTCTAGTGGGTAGAGTGTTCACCAATAGTGTAATGACCAGCAAACTAGTACTAGTGAGTTCAAGTCTCACTGGGTGCCCTGTTCATATGGCCTTGTGCCACATCTAATCAAAAAGCTTAGTAAATTACAATTACTCAATTTTATAAATGTGTTTGTGTGTGTGTGTAAGCTATATAAAAAAAGATTTTTAATCAAATATTAGATATTTTAAATGAACTGAGTAGTTGTGTTTATTGTGTCTTACCCCCAGCTATAAGTAAATTGTAGGACAGATTAGACTCTCTACCCTAGGTAAGACAATCCATCTCGTAGAAGGAATATTCTAAATTCAAGTTACAATAACTGGTGAAGAGTGTGGCTAAACACTCAGCAGGATTAAAAAAACAAGATCTATTAAAGGGCAGATGAACCTATCTACTGGTCAACAGCCATTTTTCAATTGCGAATTGTTCACTTGGACTGACAACGAGTAAAGTATATTCTTAATGCCTTGAAAGGCCAACTTGACCCAAGAAAACTGAACTGACTGGAAAAAAAAATTAATGAGTAGACATTTGAGGTCAAAAAAAGAACAAAATTTCTTATTCATCTATTTTCAAATGATGCTCTGTCAATCACTTTCATTTATAATTTTGATTGATTCTAATGGCATCTCAATACATCTAGGGTTATTTTATGCTTAGTTGTTAGGGAATCTCATTCATTGTACATCCATACATATTTTTTTAGTAATTGATTCTTAATTTAATTTTTTTTTAATTTTTTTTTTTTTTTTTTTTACACAGTTCAAATAAATAGGAATAGGATAATAGTAATGGTAATTAGAATGACTGTATTCAGAATAATATAAAATTATTAAAAATTAAATAAAGACAAGATTTTAATTTTAAATGAAAACAAAATAAAATCTGTAAAAAAATTTTTCACAAAACAAATTAAGTTTGATATTAGTAATGGTGTTTATTGCCTCGTTTTCCTTAATAAATAGAGATTTTTTTCTTAAAATAAAATAAGTTAATTTATTGACAAGATTTTAGTTGTTGAGGGTTTTGTGAATTGTGTAAAAATTTTAGATACTTAAGGATACATGACACCAGACAATGAGATTACATCCATTTTGACACTAACTTTTTTTTTTTTATTATTATTTAGGGGGTGTCCTCATGGTGTGATGGTTAAAGCGATGGACTGCGGAATCATAGTACACGAGTTTGTACTCCAGCTGCGCTATTACGTTCACTTTCAGGCAAAAACCCTTGGGAAAGGTACGAACCTCCTTATCCTCCCAGCTATGGGTTAAATAGTACCACTACTGTTCTTCTAGAATGGCTTTGGGATTAAATAACCTAAAAAGAGTTGATATGCCATTAAACAAAGAAACCAAACCAAACCAAACTAACTTTTAGCTCCTCACCTTATGTTTTTTGAATGAGTAACAGTCATTGTAGTGGCAAACTAATGTTTAGCCCATTTGTAAACAGCATGACACATAGTGTAATGGTTATAGGCATTGGTTCCCAGAGCTTCTAAGATGACAATCATCTGGAGGTTGCAGGTTCAATCCTGACTGCAGGTGAGTAACAATACAGGAATACTTAACACTCGTACCCGGTTATGGCTAACGGAATCAGAACAGGCGACCCCCGTGGATTCAATAAAGGATGTAGTTTGAAGTTCCATGTAGGTTCCCGAGTTCAATAAACACCTGAAGAAGGCCAGAAGACATATCGGCCAAAACGTTGTGGAAATAACAACAAAACCCTTAATGATAAAATTTTTTTCACATGTTTCTACATACAAATCACATATTCTTCTGTAAATTTCATATGGTTTGTGCTTCTCAGCCACCAAAAATTTCATGACAAACCTCTGTTCCAGCCTGGAGCACTGTTTGAATAGCCTCATGGGAAATGTTTTTGCAAGATGAGAATAATTTTTGCTATAAGCCAATTTGAAACAATGCAGAGTTTATATTTATGGAAAAGAACTCAGAAAGAAAAATGTAATTTGCTTTTTTCAAAAACTCTAGTTTTTTGAATATATATATAACTTTTAAAGCAGGAAATAGATATTTGTATTTTCCCCCTGTAAGATTTTTTGTGCACACTTTTTTGATTAATTCTTTAAATCTTATATTTCATTAAATAATTTTAAAATATAATTGTTATTGAATAATTTATTATCAACATCCTCCAGTCTGATTACATATTTTCCACTATATAATCAGACATGCTGTAATTGAAAGTTTTGAATGTTAGATGATTTTAATATCCAGGCTGTAAAAGTCATGAAATATTATCTTTTATATTCAAGTTATTTTTGTAATATATTTTCTTTCAATTAGTTGTCATCTTTTCCTGACTTGACTAGTACATATTAATCTATATTATAATGATCTGATTTTTGTATATTATCATAACACACCCAAAAACAAATTGCATATCATAATGAGGTTTCTTTAGCACAACAATAGTGTTAAAAGCTGTAGCTTAGAAAATAAAATGATTTTGAATTTAGTTTGTGAATTAATAGCATAGGGACTGAAGTTGCACTCACCTTGACTCAAGGGAGTTATCTATTGAATAGAGAAGAAGAAACATCTTAATTCAATATTAAAATGAAATATAAAATCCATTGCATTTATTGGGGGCAGGAGCATTTTTGCATTTACTCATTATCTGCAGAATATTCTTTTACTCTTTTCCAAGAAAATTTAAAATAAGTAGATAAATAAAAAATCATATCAAAAGAGACCAACAAAAATGAGAGATGAAAACATTTTTTAAAAATAGTTATAAGTGGAACAACAACAGCCCATAAATTTCACTAATCTTGAAAATACAGATAAAAATTAAAATCAAAAGAGAAATCTGGTTAATGGATCAAGTATGTAGGGAGTTAATAAATGCCTCCTTTTGATTTGAGGGTCTGTCTTTGGGACACCTCATGGTTATATATATATATATATATATATATATATATATATATAAATAAAAACTTAGCTTAGCTTAGTCTGATACCATCAAAGCATGATAACAGCATGGATTCCTTGGACTCTCTTGCTAACCATTCCTATTGGATATCACTCTTGGTAAGTCTTCTAGAGGGTATCCAGTATCCACACAGAGCTGATGGTAAATAAGTTGTTTTTTTTGTTTGGCCAAGCTACTTCCATCTCAAAAACCTTCCAGGTGTTGTATAGTGGCTTGTACCATGTGACTCCTAGTATCTCAGAGATATAAAAGATGTGTTTCTTAAGCACATCAGTACTGAAAGATCTCGGTCAGTAGTAAAACCAACTTCGGATGTAACACCCACAGCATGAGACTTATAATATTTGTTTAGACTCTACCACTTCAGTTAATAAATAAGTAAGTAAAGTTGGTGACCTTAGTCGAGGGTAACCCAAAGGCTCCCTTTTCAATAGCTACTACACTGAGGTGTAGGGGAGGGCACTACTGCTTTACCTGGATTGCTCCACTTTACCCTTGATCCTTACAATGCTGAGTGTCAAGCAAGGCGGCATCAAGTACCATTTTTAGAGTCTTTGGTATGACTTGACCTGGGAATGAACACCAGTCTCCTGGACCATTGGTGAACATTCTACTCATTAGGCCAATGGCCCAGTCTAATACACACACACACACACACACGTGCCCGTGGTGTAATGGTTATTGTCGTAGGAAATGGACACGGCGATATGAGTTCAAATCCTGAACAAGACTGATTGCATTTCACATAGCACTAATACCCTTGGGAAAGGTATGAATCCAATTATTCTCCCTCCAGCTATGGGTAAATAGTAGGGTAGACTGGGTTCTTCAGCCTTGGTGAGGCAACTAGTCTAGGAGAAGGAAAACTCTGAATTCAAACCTGTTAAACTCCACTTAAAAAAAAAAAAAAAATTGACCTTGTGTCATATCCTGCCCGAATGGAAGGGGTTGGTAAATATATATATATATATATATATAAAATGTAAAGTTTTACTTACTTTAGTTGATAAATAATTGACTATTTCACTATGTATTTCTTCCTTACTACGATACAACACCAAATCAGATGAGCAAGACATTTTGGGCTCCATTGGAGAAGTAAGGATGAACTCATGACATTCTCCAACATATGGACACACCAGTGTTGGCTGATTAGTCTGATACAGAATGGAAAAAAAATCATGAAAAGTTGTTTTGAAAATCAACATATGACATTTTGATTTTTACCTAGGCCTGAATGCCAACCACCTGCTGGTGAAAAATATACAACTTCTTCAAATACTAAGCAAATCACACACACACGTGCATATTTTACCTTAAAACAAATAGAATTACTGTTCATTTAGCGAACTAATAATATCAGTTTAAAATATCAGTAAAAAAAAAACAAATAAACAAACTAAAACTGCAGTGCCAATAGTAACAAATAAAATAGTGCTCAATACAAAAATATTGTAGAGCCAGTAGAACATAATTATCAAAAAGAAAAACAAATAAAATCACCAAACTTAAAAACTAAGTTTCATTTCACAATCTCTTGATCATTGTTGGTAATTATCAACACTTAACCTGATGATCAAGAAATTATTAAACTTGAATTTGTGAGTTAGAGGATTTTTTCTTATTTTTAATAATATCATTTAATAATATATTCTTTTTAATAATATTATTGTGATACACACACACACACATATATATATATATATATATATTATATAAAATGTAAAGTTGATGACTGTAGTTGAAGGCAACCTGAAGGCTTCCTTTTCAATACTACTACACTGAGGTGTAGGGGAAGGTGCTACTCCTTTCCCAGGATTGCTCTACACCTTATAATGCTGAGTGTTAAGCAAGCTGGTATCAAGTACCATTTTTTGAGTCTTTGGTATGACTCAACCTGGAATTGAACCCCAGTCTCCCATGCCATTGGCGAACACTCTACCCACTTGACCAATAGTTTGGGGTGTGTGTGTGTGTGTGTGTGTGCAGCATTTTCTCTTAAATATTTTTGATTAAATAGATAGACACTGTGTCTACCTATTCTATCTTTAGTCTATTCAAGTCTCCATCTAACTTTTGAGAGCAATGAATTTAGGAAGATGCCATATGTTTCCCCAAGTACTTTCAACCCCAAGTGAAGCCATCTTCAGTGCCTTCTTAAATTCATTCCATTCAAAAGTCAAATAAAAATAGTAATTAATAACAACAGCAAATTGTCTAAGAAAAGAATAAAGTGTTTGATGTTTGTAACAGAGCAGGTTTAAAACCTAAAATATTGAATTATTATCCTGAGTTACTCATTCCATTACTACAAGTTTTATGTGAATTAATACATAATTAAAAGAGGTGCTTGTGATGTAATAGTTACTGTTGTAGGAAATGGACACAGCAAACTGAGTTCAAAACCTGGACAAGAATTTTCAGAGGAGAAATTAACAGGAGATAACTGATAACTGACATCCATCAAATATGGCTCGTGGAACTAGAACAGTATACCCTGGTAAGTGAAATAAAGGGTTAAGTTTGACATTCCAACCACCTGAAGTAGGCCAGAGTGTACAACGCCCGAAACATTGTGATAAACATGGGGACAAAGATGAGGACAATAGTCCAAAAAATGTAAATAATGTACTGGACAAGGTTATTTGCATTTCTCATCATGCTAATATCCTTGGGGGAAGGCATAAATCCAATTATTCCCCTCCAGCCAGACTGGACTCTTTAACCTTGACATGGCAACTTGTATAAAGGAAAATTCTGAATTCAAAGCTGTTAAACTTTGCTGAAAAAAATAGACCTTGCATTGCATCTTACTTGTGCAGACAGGTTGGATAAATATATATATTAAGAAAATGTCAACAAAAGTATAAAATTTTCATATTTATTTACTTGCTTTACTATATGTGTTATGCATGTTAAGAGTCTCTTCAGGTATTATTTTAAGAATGATGGTTTTTATGAAAAGTTTTAAATTTCAATGTCCTTGTTATTTATGATCAACAAATTGTATATCCTACTCATTAATATGCAATTTCATTCGAATGACGACAAAGGAAAAACAGAGGCTTCTTATGCAAACTGGTAGCAGATAATCTGCATATGAAGCTCGAGAAGTTTCATTTCTTTATGAGACTTCACCGTTATATGAACCAGTACCAATCGCCATCTTGTTTTTCTTCTTATCTCACGACCGGAGAAGGGTAAGTCATTTTTTATATTCTTGCCACAAGCGTTAACAAATCCTTTTACTACAGTCCTTATAATTCAGGGTCAGATGGGCTTTTTTTCAGATTACTAAGTACTTAGAGACAACAATATTTAGCTCTTGAGATGATTGTATCATGCGCTAAACTCATTTAAGCATCCATTCCTTTGTGTTTGTAAGAGTCAATTGTAGAAAACAGTGTTGTAAATGTTTGAGGGACTTGTACTGAAATAGATTCTAATCTCTTTCTCAATCATGAGAAGTTAGGTTGTCTTGTAAACATGTTCTTCCCTTCTAATAGCAGTCTGTCACCAGAGAGAAAGGAAGAAATGTGAAATGTACAATACTGATTAAACAAATGAATACATAAGAAATCATGGTTTATGAATCAGCAAAGCATGTAGTTACATTAATTATTTACATACCAATAGAAACTAGTGAGAAAAACAACAAAATGAAAATCCTTATATGAATGTCAAAACTTCATAGGGGTGTCCGACAAGTATTATGTAGATGTATGTGAAAGGAAAAAGTTTGAGTTAGTTTGTTCATGTTGACAGCATGTAGGTGTGAGTATAGTTATGCATTAGGGAATAAAGTGTTAATAACTAGAGAGGTTACTATCTGGGTGAGTTGATTTGTCAAGGGGGTGTCCTCATAGTGTAATGGTTAAAGTGATGGACTGCGAAATCGTAGTGAGTGAGTTTGAACTCCAGTCACACTATTACGTTCACTTTCGGACAAATACCCTTAGGAAAGGCATGAACCTCCTTATCCTCCCAGCTATGGGTTAAATAGTACCACTACTGTTCTTCTAGGAGAATAGCTTTGGCATTAAATAACCTAAAAAAGGCTGATATGCCATTAAACAGAAACCAAACCAACCTGATTTATCAATTGGGTTAAAATCCTTCTTGTTTTTGTTTTTGTTTTTTTTAGCAAACAGGTGAATTAAGAAAGCTGATTTTCTGGGTTCTTGAAATACAGTGGGAAAATTTCGGCAGATTGCATTTTAATTTTCAAGTTTATTTCATGAATTCATCTGGAAATAACGCATGTAAAAAAACACAAACAAACAAAAGAAACCAAAAATGACTTGCATGTCTATGGAAATTAAGGATTGGTTGACTCCAACAATTCCACTGTAAATACTTCAGAAGATCCCAGAGCATACACAGCTAAAACAGTGTGAGCAAGAACAATATTAACAAAGGAAATAGTCCATCTGATAAAAAATAAATGATCTATTTGAAAATACTAACTTTGGTAAAGAATGATGTTCATAGAGCTTCTAATACAAAAAAAAAAAACAAAAACAAAAAAAAAAAACTCTTGTTGATGGTTTTCAAAACTGTTGAATTATGACAAGTATACAAGAAGCTGTACTTTCAATCATGGTCTGTACATTTTAATAACCTCTTTAACAAATAATTAGCTCTACAGTTAACAGAATTAAAACAAAAAGCAGGTCAAATAGAGACTTATTAGCTTTGCCTTAAGAATTTAAATAGCATAATGCCAAAGGCAAAGTATAGTGTATAGTTTTTGATTGATGGTTTCACAAGCCATTGTGATTGAACTCAATACTTACTGAAAGATGAACCTGTTGGATTAGTTTCAGTTTTGCTCAGAAAAAAATTGAATAACTTAACAATCTCAATTTGAAACCAAGTTCTTAAATAAAAAATAAAAAAATAAATAAACGAATAAAATACAAGGCCCCTATCACAAATATGCTTGAATCCTGTTTGAAGTTCCTATTTTTCAAATGGCATTCTACAGACAAAGACAATTCCAAATTTTTATATACAGTGTTTATTCCCCAGCTATGGCTAAATAGTAGGGCAGATTGGGTTCTTCAGCCTTGGTTGGATAACTGAATTCAAACCAGCTTTACTTTGCTTAAAAATTGACCTTACATCAAATCATGCCTGTGGTGGAGGGGTTGAGTAAATAGATACTTTGCATTAATACCCTTAGAAAAGGCATGAATCCATGTTTTCTCCCCAGCAATAGATAAATAGTAGGGCAGACTAGATTCTTTAGCCCTAGTCAGGTAACCGGTCTAGGAGAAAAACTCAGCATTCAAACTAGCTATACTCTGCTTAAAAATTGACCTATCTCATCCTATTGTATATACAATATCTACAGAAGAAATCATTTTAAAAATGTAAGGTATGTATTTACCAACCCCTCTGCACAAGCAAGATGCAACTCAAGGTCAATTTTTAAGCAGAGTTTAACAGGTTTGAATTCAGAGTTCGTTCTTCTAGACTGTGTGACAATATGCCTGCAAGGCTGGTCTCCACTATCTCAACCAGCTCATGGTCTTCTGATCTAGTGGTTTCTCTCATCTCCAGCCGGGGGCATTTCACATTGCTTTACAAACACACAAGACACAACATACACAACCGAGAGGGTAGAAGAAAAGAAGCACAGACAAGCGCAAGAAGGGAGAGGTTTTTGGCACTTTCCTAGCATTCTGTATATCATGAGCGTGTACTTGAAAATTCCCAGACAGCTACCAGGAATGCTGACTTATCTTCTTGTATTAGCCGACCAAACTGGGCCCACAGATCCTAGCTCCTTGCTCAGCAACTGCCTCACTGACCGTCACCTTTACCCAACTGTTGCTGACTGCTTTTCTTTAGTTGACTGCCCTGGGACCTTGCCTTTCCTCATCTTCTTCCAGTCTTGTAGGAAATCTTGTGCGCAAGCCCTTTGTGTGGGTCTCGCACCAGAACAGACAAAGGAATCCTCTGAATGGCACTCACCCACACCCACAGAAACGAATGCCACCCATCATGCCACAAGTGGTTGCCTAAGCAAGGCTCAAGAACCCAGTCTGTTCAACTATTTACCCACAGCTGGAGGGAGAATAAATGAATTCATACCTTTACCAAGGGTATTAGTGATATGTGAAATGCAATCAGCTTTGTTCAGAATTTGAATTCATATCACCATGTCTATTTCCTATGACAATAACCACTACCCTACAGGCACATAAAAGAAGTTTTGGAGAGAAACATTTGAAGTTTATCAAAGTTTTCAGCAATATCAGATGTCCTAAAAGTTATAGCTGCTAAGAAAGAATTTGGCTGCCAAAAGCTACTAGGTTTGAATAGCCAGCTATCTCCTTCCAATTTAATAGTAGTCCAGCAGTTGAAAGAGATGTTAAATGATCCAGGCTGAACCAAAAATATCAGTCCCAAATTTCATTCTCAAAAGGAATTTAAGACTGACACACAAGCAAACAGTTAAAAAAAAAAAAAAATAAAAAAAATACTAAAACCATGTTTACAGTACACATACCAAAAACAATACTCATATTAAAACATTTTATAAATTACTGCTTATCGCCAAAAATAATCCATAAAAAAAAAAAACCCATCTGTTCAACTCCTGCTGTTTGTTTTCCTGTTTTATAATTCCATTTAGCATTAACCTTTTATCACAATACTTGGAAGACTCTTCTGCTACAATATTAAGTCACATTATGTTATGAGCTGGTTACACATAATTTGCTGAATTCATCCTACCCCTGTAATTGCAACAAGGAATTTGAAACAACAGAATAGTTGCATAGAGGTTAAAAAAGCTTGGAGATCATTAGTATCTGAAAAACAATTGGACTGCGTTCATACTAGTTATCAACACTGTACATAGAAATTCACAAGGAGGGCAGGTCAAGAGTCACCAATTCCACACTAGATGTTCAGAAAATTTTACAACAGTTGAAAAGGATTCCTTACTAACTGCAGTTATTATAAAGTCTAAGTAACCAGGACAAAATGGCCTATGATTTTGTAGAGAAATTATAAAGCATTGTGAAGATGGAGAATTTATGAAGAGTTTAATTTTCCATGATGATTTGACTGCAAGTTGCAGAAATAATCATTTCTCTACAAAATTGAATATCAAGTATTGATATCTTAAATAGCTTTTTTTTTAAATATATTTTTGAAACTAATTCTTTTGTAGACACATTACATTATTATATATCATTAGGACACTTGACAAAGGCTACCTCTACCTTACTTCTAAGGAACTGCAGAATAACAGCTTAAAGAATGACCATTCAACAGGACCAATAAGAAGTGAGGGGGGGGGGGTCAATTAGTACATTGTTCCAAGGCTTAAAATAAATCAACTCTTTAAAAAATTCATTAAAATTCTTAAAAAGCATGTTGTCATCTGATCATTGATACACAGGAAATAAGGTATATTGTAAATTCTAATACTCTCTCTCTCAAAAAAAAAAAAAAAAAAAAAAAAAAAAAAAATTTACTACATTGCTAACCGAAATTTAAATTTAAAACGGAAGTGGGCTTAATGAAGAGGTAACTCTTCACCCCTCTTCTATCCCCTCCCATTCTTATGTGTCTATTCTAGTTTTTTTATCAAAAAGATCTGAATAAGTCCTGTTAATTTTTTTTTCGTGTTTCTGGAAATTTCAAAAATGCGTAACAGGATGGAAATAAATTTATAATCCTTTGTGATTGGTTTCGTTGTTTTTTCTTAAAGAAATTATTGCTCTGTATTATTGGTACATTGAGCTCTTTACCAGGAAAATTTAAATATTCATTCATGAATAATTTCTTGTCCTGATGGAATTACTCCCAACTCCGGTTTAACTGGACTAAGTATACTATATATATATATATATAAAAAAGAGAGAGAGAGAGAGAGCAATTAGAAGGAAACCCAAACTTGGTTGTCATAAATTTATCTTGCCGGTTTGAGTTTCCTTCTAATTGCCCTATATATGTTCTGAATGTGAATTTTGTTATATACCTGCAAGGGAATAAGTTATGTAACAATAGTCATACATTTTTTAAGTGGAGTTTAACAGGTTTGAATTCAGTTTTCCTTCTCCAAGTTGTCTAACCAAGGTTAAAGAGCCTAGTCTGCCCTACTATTTACCAATAGCTGGAAGGAGAATGATTGGATTCATACCTTTCCCAAAGGCATTAGCGTTATGTGAAATGCAGTCAACCACATTCAGGATAGAACTCTGCTGACATGTCCATTTCCTTTTTCAGAAAGGCCAGGGTTCAAAGAATTAAAACTGTATTAACCAAGCTTTCACTGTAATTCAATCAGACTTGACAAGATTCAAATATTTAGAATATTTTTGTTAACAAATTG
Organism: Sepioteuthis lessoniana; assembly: GCA_963585895.1. Taxonomy (NCBI): domain Eukaryota; kingdom Metazoa; phylum Mollusca; class Cephalopoda; order Myopsida; family Loliginidae; genus Sepioteuthis; species Sepioteuthis lessoniana. Next base: position 72,858,199 of record OY757919.1, read on the forward strand.
AACATGAACAAGCTATATTTGCATTCTGGATGTGGCTATTTGTGCACTTGATGCTCTTAAGAAAGGCATGAATCAATCTATTCTTTCTCAAGGTTAAGGTAAAATAGTAGGACTGCGTTCTGTAGCCTTGTTAAGGCAACTAGTCTAGAAGGAAAAACTGAATTTAGAACCAGGAGCTGAAGTCCCTAAGGCAGTTTGTGTTCAAACTCATTGGCAACTTGTTAACATAGATGCCAAGTTGTGTAACACACCTTACACAACTTGGGTCATAAAGATGTAGAGACCTGCTGCATGGATAACTACCAGTCTTCCATACCTTGCCATAGTCTCATGAGACTGACTGATGCCATAACATAACAAAATTTAAGAATTTTGTTCAATCTCTGCTCCATCAAATCTGAATTTAAAATAAATATAAAAAAAAAAAAAGAAGTATTTTGTCTTTGGATCTTATTTACTCCATTTACATGAAAAACACAAGATACTTACCTGTTACAAGTAAGATCCCTCATAATCTGTGGCCAGGACTATAGAGCTCACTTTCAAGGGTTCACTCCTCCTCTACTGCACTGAAAAGTGGAGAGTCACTCTCTGATACCTGAGTTACCCCTAAAGGAAAATTCTGAGCTGTAAATGGAAGAGACCCTGCAATAAACTGTCACATTGACCTAATTATAGGAGAGTGGCTAGTTAAGACATACAAGGAGAAACATGACTATCATACCAAAAGGTTCAGTAAATATACTGTACAGATATTTGTATTTCACCTGGTAACTAGTTTGCATAGTAACTGTGGTGCTGCGTTGCTGACCGACCATGGCTGACTTGTTATTAAAATGACAGGTATATAAAATTAATACTTTAGGGTAAATATACTGAACCTTGTTGTACCAAAACTATGCAAATCAGTGTACAGCAGAATTTCCAACAAAGAATATTACAACTGGAAATTTGAAGACTCAAAATAAAACTTGTGTTAACATGTGGATTTTGTTAATTTGTGCTATAAAAAATGTCAATTTCTGATAGCACCATACTTTATACATAAATATAAAGCATCATGTTCTTTTTCTAGTTTTTATTCAATGTTTTCTGAATATGAAAGTAAAGGTCAAAATAATCCTCTTAAATATCAGTGAAGTAAAATGAATGAAAGATACAAACAAATTATAGGATTTTATTTATCAAGTTTAAGTTTGTATTTGTTAGGTTATCAGAAAAACCAATACATAAAGATAATCAATACAGAGAAAAAGTATTATATATAAAAGAAAAATAAGACATAAAAACCAATATGCCAGAGTGTATATATCATATTTCAACTTGTTTGTGATACATAAGAAAAAGATTTGAAAAATATAGATCACAACCATCTATGAGAGTGTCATGTCAATGTACTTCAGAATACCAAGTTATGAAACTTTAAAAATGTTAGAATGAAAAAAAAATATGTAAAATTAGGCTTATGACCACTAAGAATTAAAGGATTTGAAAATATTGTATCAAGTAAAATAGTAACAAATCTTAATTAGTACATTAAGATAAGTGAATGTTTTTGCTATTCTGAATTCAAATTAAGAGAATATTGTTTTTAGTATAAATCTTGACAGAAATCTGAGTTGTTTGATAGTGATTACAGTACATTCTCTAAGTTTTAGGCATTTCCAAATTACCTTGGTATGACAATCTCAGACAAATGTAAGGTTCCCCAATATTTTTCCAAATTCTTATCTGAAGAAGCTCATATAGGGCAAAACATTATATAAACGCTTCATCAAATTGGTTTTCAAGTCTTATTTTAATTATATATATATATATATATATATATATATATATATATAATCTCAATGACAGACAAACATTGTTTTATATTTGGGTAATACCAGAATTTTAGATACTTCAAGTACAAAGAGTATTTTGGGGAACCTGAGCTATTTGAGCTCTTCCTCTGTATTAAACTATTTTGTTTGTTAAAAATAAGAGGACTACTACTTTTTAGGTAAATATTAACATTAAATAATTCAATGTTTTCCACAAATTTTTCTAATAGACCAAAAACATTTTTCTTCTAGTTTTAAACCTTTCAATGCAGGGACAGCATTTGACAAAGAATGTTCTACATAAATTCCTAAACCAAATCATCACTTTGTAATGAATGATTACATTTGTACATCTCTTCCTTTCATAAATCAAAAACTTATTCAAGAACATTCTTTAAAATAATAACAAGAAAAATAAAACTTTGTACAGATTTATTAAAAACGTTAAATTCGTTTCACTCGAGCATTTTGATAAATAGCTTTGGCAGCCACTTTGCGTCCCACTGGAGTAGATAAATCACATATGCAAAGAATTTGTTGATTTGTTAAACATCCTGGTAAACACTTGAGAAGTTGAGTTACCTAAAAAATAATAAATAAATAAATAAAAAAAAACCCATAAATATCAATTCTACAAGGCAAAATTTTACATGAGTTGAAAAACAAGTGGCAATTGGTCTTATTTTAGTCAAATTAAAATATTTTACTGAAGTTTACAAGATTATATTTTAATTTAACAGAATCTATTTACTTATCTTTAATGTAAATCTTTTTTAGGGTATCAGAATATATAAAAATAAGCATTTTAATAAGTTACTTTAGGAAGCTGGAGCACTAAATTAGCTTTTAGTTGCTCATTTGTTTCAGAGAACCAAAATCAACATTTATAAAACTTAATAACTGCCAAAGTGGCTTTTAAGTAAGATCAATATTGAGTTGATAATAAAATTTCAAATTAATTGCAGATACAGGAAGTGTTCTCTAATTAGCATTTAATAGTCATCTCCCTTAATAAATTATAATGATCAGGGAGAACATGAACAGTCTCCCACATTACTATTATCAAATTCCAAAATAGGCTGAAACTATGCTATTTCTGTTGTACTACACAAATACAAAATTCAGCTTCTTATAATATGAGATGCCAGCAACTTACAAATCTATAAAATAGATTCTATTTTAATAATGGACATTTAATGGTCAATTTTTAACCCTAGTTCTAATATAGAAAGAAATCTACTTTAGATTTGTAAATTCCTAGCATCAATAAAGATTCCTTATTGAATTAATGAGGCATTTAGTTTTAAAAAGATATAGGAGGTATGGGATTGTAAGAATTGATTCTGCATAAGATTTTTTTGTAATCCTGCATTATTAGAAAGAATGATCTATTTTTTTCAACATCCCAACTAGATTGAAAAAAATTTAAGCTAATAAAAATCCCTGATCAGTTAAAGGAAAAAGGAAAAAAAAAAAAGAAAAAAAAAACGGACACAAACAGTAATTTAAATATTTTGCTCTTTATTATAGTTATTGTATTTTAGTTGAATTTCAAAATAGATTTCTTAATGGTTCAAGTGAAACATTAAGGAGAAAGTATATTTATATGATTAAAAACAAACAAAGCTTCTCAATTTTTAAGACAAATTATAAATATTTTTAAATTGACCAACAAGTTATTTTGAAATTTGAATGCTACAAATGTCTTAGTTGCAGACAGAGTAGTTTTCTCTATTTTATGATCTGTGTGAGTTACAAGATAATTTGAGGATGATTTTCACAAAATTTACTCTGAAAATATACTTTTAAAAAGACCTTAAGTTGACTTTCATACACACAAGAAATAATTTAAAAGAAAGAAAAAAAGTGATAGTTTTTATAACTGTTTGTAATAAATCCTCAACTATTGAGTCTATTTTTCATTTTCTTTTATTAAGTGTCGCATTCCCTTATGAGGAAATTCTTTATATAACTTACCATTCCTGGAGGCATAAATTGAAGGATAAGCCGTGAATGTTGCCGGCCACACAATACAGCTTCCTCAATAAAAGAGGCAACAAAACCTGTACGAGGACTTATGGTGCTGCTGTGGAGAAGGGAATTCATCATTCGCATCAGATTTACTGGGAGGGAAAAAAAAAAAAAAAAAAAAAAATATCAATCATTTACTAAAAGAAAAGCAAAAAAAAAAACCTTCAAATTTGAAAGAGTTTAAATAAAACATTCAAGATTGAAGAAAAAAAAAACCGTAATAGCTCTAAGAAATAAATGAGCCAGGAAAAAACTATTCAAGTGGCCATTTACTGTTTCTCAAGTATATATTTTTTAGATTATATTTGTAATGCAGATAATGAATTTTAAGTTGTTTTAGATTCATCATTGTCTATTTAATAATTCATGTTAGGATAATATACAAAACAGTACCAAGACTTGATTTCAATACATTTTTCTAAAAATGATACGATTACAGAGGATTAGGGTTATTAGAACCAGCTACATAAGATTAATTTTTTAAGAATTGATTCAAATGAATATAATCATAATTAATTTACTTTGTATATTACAACCAATAATTGGTAGACATCACTACTCAATTTCTCCTCTTTTACACCTCCTCCCCAATCTCACTATAACTTTCTCTACTTCAGTCTTTTCTCTTCTCTGCATTACTTCATGTTCTTTTTTAAATTAACTTTCCTTTCAAATTATTTTCCCTCTTGTTTTTCATAAGCATTCCTTCTTCCGGTTGCTAAAATCACCAGTGCTATTGAATTAACCTTTTCTTTTTTTTTTTTTTAAATAAAATATGATAGAATTACTAAAATATATTTCATAGTTCTCAAAACAACTTCATATAAAAGCATTCAGTTTGTGACTAATGTTAAGTGTTAAATAATTGAACTCTTAAATGTTTTGCCCTAGCTGACTTATGTTACTTCTCTTGTTTTAAACAAGTATTTTTTAATAAATATCTTTTCATAAAAAACTATTTGCTTTGTTTAAACAGTCAATCATTGGATTCAAATTCATTGATCCTGTTGTAAGCCTATTAACCAGAATCCGCTGTATGTAATGTCAAAAGTTTTAAAATGTCACAATACCTGTGTTTTGGTTTTATTTTCTTAACAAACACACATACAATGCTATTTTACAATGTACTAAACAAAAAATATATTACACTATATCCTGATATTATGGATAGTTAGGCTTGATAGGTAGAGTTAGGAAGTAGAAGTGAGCTGAGATGAGCAGTAGTCCTAGAAATGCCATGCATCTAAAAAATACTATTTTGCTGTATAAGTGAATAACTATTTAAATGCCTAATAAGCTTGAAAATAATTTTTGCTATGAAGTAACAAAACAGAAAGAATAAAGACTAAGAGAAATGTTATCACTAGAAAAACCAATGCAAAGAATTTTAAAAAATATTTAATAAGTACAAACTGCTGAAGTATCTATAAAAATTAAAAGAGAAATCATAGCAAAGATAATTCACTAGAGCAACTTTCAATTTACTTACAGACAGCCCGATTTAATGGGTCCTTTGTATCATAAGGTGGAGATGGTTCACCTTCTTCTTTTGCTGTGATGAAATCTAAAAATAAATAAATAAATAAAAAAAAAATGTGTTAAGTATGTAAAAATACAATTTGTATAAACAGAAATAGGGAAGATAAAGCCCATGAAACTTACCCAAGTTAAAACCTTCAGAATCTAGCGTTATCTGAGGTTCATGCACTTTACGCATTTTGCTTGGACGATTCTCATCTTCAGCCTCCTTTAGAAAGAGAAAAAAAAAAAAAAAAAAAAAATTGTTATATAAACTAAAGACACAAATTACAATGAAAGTGTTTAAAGATGATTTACATTTACTTTACCATATTTCAGAGCCCATGCACTTTTTAAATTCGAATTTAGGACCTAAAAAGTACCTATTCATTATACTTGAAACAAGTTCTGAGTAACACCTAAAGTAGACAGACATCATGTTACCACAGCAAAAAAATTTGAAAATTCAGATTATAGTGCTTAAGTATGACCTAGGTTGTATTACATTTTTTTAAATTTAATTTTTATAAATAAGAATTATTTTACCTTTAGTCTTTTAATCAATTTTTTATCATAAAATTGGAGTTTTTACACAGCGTTAAATATAAACATTATTTTTGGGCTAAAAATTTTTTAAGTTAAAAAAAAAAAAAAAAAAAAAAGAAAAAAAAAAAAAAAGAAATTTGCAGCCAAAATTATTCTAATTAGAAATACTTGAATATTCTTTTTTAATAAAAATAAGTGTTTAGAACATAAGCAGTATTTTGTGAACAATGGCTTGTATCACATTAACAATTAAAAAAAAAAAAATATATATATTGTGAAAATTATGACTGGAAATATAATCTTACATGATTTAAATCAATTAGTTTTGTAAATGAAGTTATTGTTTAGCATTTTAAGAAAAATAGTTTCAAAATTAGAGCATGTGTTGTAATGTTAACATTATATATCTCCCTGCTAGTGTAATGGTTTGATGTTTAGCAGCATTTCAATATAGTGGGTTATTTTATGCCAAAACTTGAATTGAAACTTGACTATAGTATTAATGAATTAAATGTAGTCTGAATATTTAGAAATACATTTATAAAGAGACTTTTTAAAAAATACAGGTTTGGTTATTGAATTTAGTCTTATATTAATATAATCAAACATTTTCATTTTCTCAAAAAGTTCTCTTAAACTGCTCATGCAGTAATATTTTTATCCTGAGAGAGAAAGAGAGAGGTTAGATTAAATTAGGATTGGTTATATAGCATGTCAACCCTTGTTGGGTTATTTGATGCTAAAATTCATCTTTTTTGCAAGCAATTATTCCTATTTGATAATAATAATTTGTTTGCACACAGATACATAATATAAATTATTATTGTCTAGTACAAATAATTTATAGACAATTATATGGTTTCAAGTAACTATTCCTATTTAATATCACTTGTTTGCACAGTTATATAGTATCAAATATTTCTATCTAGTAATTTTAAAACAAAGTTATGAGACCCATAGATGGAACCCTAACAGATACAACCACTCTGGGTCAGAGTAGATCTGTAAGTATTAGTAAAGAAGAGTGACTTCACACATGTCAAAGCTTCAGAACTGGAGCCTCATCAATGTCTTATTCCTCTGAAGGAGATACAGTTGACATATTCCAAGCTCTATCAACAAGTTAGTATAGTAGATACCCTGTTCTTATAGCATTCTGCTAAAATAACTTCAAAGCTTAGTAAATAACTACACAGTGTAAAAACAAAAAACAAGGAAATCAATTATCATCATACACCTTCAGGTGCTACCACCGGATGTCACCAGAAGTTTTGGGTCTAGGCAACATACTCCTTCATTAGGTGACCTGATTGTAATGTGATCAGCATTTAGCTAACATCCACAGGTAAAAAGCTACACTAAGTTTTGATGTGTTATTTATTCCAATGGAGAAATTCAAATGCTCATCAGCTGTCCACTTTTGGCTATTCTGATTGGTCAAAAGACTACCACAAGGCGTTGAAAAGATAGAATCCGTCACTCGTGTATTTATTTTCATAATTTCCTTTTTTCCTCCTTTTTCTACTTAACTATTAAAATCTAAACTAATTTTCAAGGCGAACCTAAAAAAAAAAATAAAGAGAGAGAGAAAAAGATTATCCTAATCTTGACGGCGGTTAGAATCGATCGTTTCATTATTCACAATTGTGGTAAAAATGAAGTTGTCTAAATAATGATAAGTAGTTTTCCTAACATGAAATAAAATTAGTATTTTACCTCCCAATCAACTTCATGCAAAGGCCGTTTTCGTCCTCTTTTTGTAAACTGGAATGAATCAGCTGCTGAAAAGTTAAATAATATAATCATGTTATTTTACACAGAAAAGAATGAAGTGAATGGTTTTAAGCATAGTTTATTGATAAAATAATATATTCATTCATCAATAATATATAATATACAATGTCAAGAAATTTATGAATTATTACACCAGATGTGGTATTCAATGTTACTCAAAGGGAAAAAATAGTCAAGATTTAAGTCTAAGTAAATCTTAATAGATATTATAAAAAAGAGGATAATATAAACAGTATTTTGATAAAATGCAAAATGTCTTTATATTATGTTTCTGAATAAACAACATTACCAGTTTTTCTTTCTAGGTTAAAAAAACTTCCAGCTAAAAAGTTTTGTGATAACTTCAAGACAGTTCCATATATCTAAAAATTTCCTTTATACTTCCTTGTAATCTCAAAAGGTAGAAACTATTACACCTCCCCATTCTCTCTCACACACACACACACACACTGTGAGATTGATAAACATTTTTGTATTATATAATAAACTTTCTAATTTCGTTAGAAATAGCAGTTTTGATCCTAAATTGATGTGGTGATTTTTAACAACCAAAGAAGAGATCAGAGCCATCTATCCCATGCTTAACCTCATCAAGTTACCTTTGTAGACTAATTTTCAGTTTCAAGAGTCCAACTCATTTGGCCACCCATAAGAAGCATACAAATAATTACAGGCTTTATTAGTATACTTATACTTATTTACCAACCCCTCCGCTTGGGCAGGATATGACACAAGGTCAATTTTTAAGCAGAGTTTTACAGGTTTGAATTCAGAGTTTTCCTTCTCCTAGACTAGTTGCCTCACCAAGGCTGAAGAACTTAGTCTGCCCTACTATTAACCCATAGCTGGAGGGAGAATAATCGGATTCATACCTTTCCCAAGGGTATTAGTGCTATGTGAAATGCAATCAGCCTCGTCCAGGATTTGAACTCGTGTCGCCGTGTCCATTTCCTACGACGATAACCATTACACCACGGGCACCTCCAATATTAGTATATGTATGTAAGTTGGCCAACCATAGTCAAGGGTGACTTGAAGGCTTTCTTTTCAATAGCTACTATGTGTAGGGGAGGGCATTACTCCTTTCCCTGGATTGCTCCACTTAGCCTTCACCTTATACCTTATATAATGTTGAATGTTAAGCAAGGAGGCATCAACTACATTTTTTGAGTTTTCTCCTGGACCATTAGCAAAACACTCTAACCATTATGTTAATAGGCTGGCAAAGTACAATATGTGTGTATGTGCTGATATTCATTGATAATAATTAAGATGCAATCAATGCTGGGATAATGATTGATTAGAGAAAAATATTTAGCAAACAAATTCAGCTTTTAGTCACTTCTCACAATCAACTGGATAGGTTAAGGGTACACATCTTTACCAACATACAGAATATGTCAAAAGAATCTGAAAATACCTTTGCTATTCAATCTTGCTGTCTGGGCTCCAACAATACACATGACGCAGAGTTTAGCAAGTATAGAGCCTCTTGGATTGATCAGCATATGCATTTTGTGAGGTGATCTAAGAATGTTTGGCAATGTGTGAATGAGTAAACTCAAGGTTATGTTTTCCAGATCCATATGACACAAAGCAAATGATATACTCAAAGATAGAGACAGATCTTCAAGACGGTTACTGGTAAGCATCATCTTGATAAAAAAAAAAAGAAAGTATCAATATCATAAGCCATTTCATAAGATTTCATTGGCAACAAAAATATGCTGAACAAAATATATATATAATTTTTATATGCTTGAATAATTAGAATCAAGAATTTTTATTTAGCAAAATTGAGCATCAAAATATGAATAACATGACAATTTTAAAGCAATTGAATGCAGCATTAATAACAAGGTTATAGTCAATTTAGAGGTAATTTTGCATGTTGGAAGTTTTTATGTTATTTTAATGTAAAATTTTTTTTTTGAAAGCTTAGATTTATCTAATTTTTTTTCTTAAGAGTTATAACTTATGTAATGCTAAAACAAGTCGGTTTCAATTTTTGGTTTCAATCCTGTAGTCAATGAGAAATTAAAAATTACTAAGCATCAAATTTTGCAGATGATTAATACAAGTGAAGCAAGTAGTAGTTAATGCTTAATTATTGACATAATTTAATTTCAATAGAAATAAAATTAGGTAAATATAACTATCATTTCAAATGAAAGATCAATAAATGAAATTTATGTTGATGTTTTATGTAAATAATTTGATTAAAAAATTCTTTCCATACATTAAAATTCTGGTAAGATTTCTTTGAAAGTGAAACCTACAAACAGCTGCTTTAAGAATTATTTTCCAATTGTTTTTAACTGTGAAACAACTAGTAGGAATAAATAAAAAGGCAATTTACTGCTTATATGCATATCACAGCAAATATAAGTTAGGGCAAAAAATTGAAACAAAAAAAACAACTTACTGCAACAACTCTATCAGTAAACCAATCTGATCCACACAGATTCAGCAGCTGTTCAAGTGCATGTAAGCTTCGTAAATCTACCCATCCTTTGTCAAATATTGCTTGTGTGGTTTTGTCCATCACATCACCAGGTAAAGCTTTTGGTGGAATGTACTGTTGAGCTGTAGAGCGACTTGAGGCAGGCAATATGTCATTGCTCATCTTGCACAAAATTATACTCATTAAATGAGATCTGGGTAAAAAAAAAAAAAAAAAAAAAAAAAAAAGGGCTAAAACAGGTACCAAAAATTCAATAAGCATTTTGCATACACTTCAAACAAATAATAATAAGCTTCAAAGCCATTAAAAAATTTTTCTTTAGGTTTTCAATTTGAAAGTTTTAACCCTTTCCTTGCTGTATCCAACTATAATAAAATTCCTAAAGCCATGCTGTATATGACTATAACTGAATTTCCATTTGTTGTCCATATTTGCCACTTGCTGATCATGAAATTACTAGGGCGAGTTAAAAGTCTTGAAATATGTTGTGTTAGTTTGCAGCATATATATCATGTGACTGAATCAGTTCAAACCATAGAAGGTGCATGCTGGGGCTATTAGTATTGTGCTCGTTGGTATGCTGACATATCATGCATCACTTCATTTCATATATGATTTGAAAGCTGCACAGATGAAATGTGCAATGTAGTCTAATTCAAGAACTTATGCTTTACAAGTTTAAACTGAACAGAAGCAACCAAAAACATTTGTTGAACAAAAGGTGATCACAGTAGAGTAAGTAGATAGTTCAAGAAATTTTGCTTGGGTTGCAAGAACCTTGATGATTACGCAAAGTTAGGTAAGCCTAAAACTGTATTCTGAGGTCATGTTCCAAGCCATAGAGGCTAATCTAGTGAGTAGCACTCTGAGAGTATCAGCCAACTTATCATCTCACAGTCCAGAATGGTTTGTCATCTTCACGAGCTTGGCAAAAGCATCCAGAACTGTTGGATTATACCTCATGTTACCAAAATATTACAACAAAACGGTTTGATTGACCCTAGTTACTGATTTTGTTTAGAAATTGTTCTTTTTATTGTTCTAACACGAATTAAAAAATGTACATAATCAATATTTTATGATGACTTAAAGGTTTTAAAGTAAGGATCAAAAAGTTTTTGTAGTTTTTTTCTGAGAAAGTTAACAGTTATAAATAAATGCTAAATTGTTAACATTTTTAAGTTTTGAGGTACATAAGTACAATCATAATTAAACAGCTGGAACAATTGAAAGCATCTGAAAATCTAGGTTCATGTTTTTTTTTTTTGTTTTTAAATTATGTTCTAATTCATATTGGTCTGTTTTTACAAAATTTTGTTTTGGTATCTTGTGCCAGAATGACACATGTTTAGTGGTATAAAGTCTGGTACTTTTCTATTAAAGAAAAATATTATTTTCGAGTTCAAAATCATCATGAAACACTTCAGAAATGCCCCTCCAAGACTTCTTAATGATATTATGCTTTATATATATATATATATATATATATATATATATAAACCTTTTGAATGATACAAAAGCCATAAAAAATACTTCATGATAGCAAAAACAGTTAATGAAATGATAGAACTATTTAATGATATCGAAACATTTATAACTTTCAATATTCCTGTCATTTGAATTTTAAAATTCTTAACTTTTTCAGCAATTTCATGAGGAGATTTAACATTTTTTTCTCACTTAGCTTCATTTTAAAATCTAAAAATTATATGAATGAAAACAAAATGATAAAATATTAAAATACCATACCGTTCATGGTAGTTTTCAGATGGATATTGTCCTTGAGATTCAGGATTAATCCTTATTAATTGTTCTAACATGTTTAGAGGCTTAGACCGTGCCTCTTCACCCACGGTGTTCATGTAACTACACAGCCAAGCTGATACTACTACAGGCAAGCAACACATCTTTTTCTTTACACAGTCCAAAATTGACTAAAAAAAGAAAAAAAAAAAAGAAAAAAAGAAAAGAAAATTATTTAAGAACAATCCTGAATTGTAAAAATAATCAGCAACATATAAATATGAAAGATATTTTGAAATCCTAAATCACACCAACGGTAACTTAAGCAGTAGAGAAAATAACTTCAGTACAGCAAAAGTATACTTAGAAAATCTTAATATTCTAATTCCTTTAAAGGAGAGAGAGAGAGAGAGAAAAAGTTCCCTAATAGTTTTTAAATAAATAAATTGTTAAAATGAAAAAAATTGATAAGCAAAAACCAACCCTGATGAAATAAAATAAGATGAAAACTGTGTTTATCAAATCCATGTGTGTGGAGCATAGGCATGGAAAATCGAACCAGTAAAATGAATTCAAAATTCCAGCTGAGGCTACATTCACTTTTGCACTAAATGCACAAGGAAAAGAGATACAGCCCTTCTCGAAGATACGAGTAAAATAAGAGCAGATTGCGTAACATGGATAGAACAAGCAGTCTAAAAAGAAAAACTCAAGCTCCCTGCCAACATGAGTCAATGCTGCAGAGTTAGGCCTATTACTTAATATGTCTTGTAGAGGTGGGTGAAGGCCTGAATTGTGCAGTAGTCTGGAAAAGGGCTGATGGGTTAAATATCAAACTAACATATAAAATCTTTAAAATGAACTCAAAGAAGAAATGGTAAGTCATATAATGATTACAATGTTAAGTAATAAAGTTGTGAAGATGTAGAAAAATGCTAAGATGAAAGGAAATGGAATAAAATATTCAAAGTGAACTTACTTTAACACTGTCAGCTGAAAGAGCACCATGTTCCCAAGCAAACAGAACTTCTTGCATGGCAAATGGAGCATTCATGCAGACTTCATGCCAACGTGCCATGCTATCAAGAGAATAATAGCTGCAGACCATATATCAAAAGCATCAAACAAATTATTTTTCACAAATTGGAAACAAATCAAGTAAAATTAGAAACTCAAAGAATCAATAATAAAGTTTACTTATTCTAACTGCACATTAATTCTGAGTTACTTGATTTAAAGAAATCATGGAAAAAGGTTTTAGGAGATTAAAATGAAATAAAAACAAACACTCTAATTACAGAAATTATGGTATATACAGTGGGATCTGGTTAATGGGACTATAAAGGGGCTAATAACTGGCTGGTCTGATTACCTAAACAAAGCAAATAGTTTCCAATGAAAAAGATATTGAAAACTTGTTTGAAGTAAGGGAGGTAACAGTCATTTAATATAACTATCTTAAAGTTTGGTTAGTTCACATTTATTTGAAATCATAAACTAAAATTATTTGATAGTTGTTGAGAACTGAAGAAAAAAAAGTTTTTAGTAATTCCATCAGATTCTGCTAAAAAAAAGTTAATTTGATATTTTTTCTAATTGGTCCAAATAAACGAAGCAAATTACCACTGATTACATCTTTGAATAAGTTGTTACAAAATTGGTCTTATGTGGTTAAAACAGAATCAAATGTATGACTGACACATTATCTCACTCTATGTCATCATCTAGTATTCATTCATAATTATTCTAAATTGTGTAATTTTGAGTAATAGAAAATTAAAATAACAAAAGCAAGCATAAAATACCTGTTTTTATGTTCCCCACCATTTGTAAACTGATTGAGGAGGAGATCCACTTTATGTTGGTCACTTGGACTACTATTATCAATACATTTATATTTGCCATCTTCTGGCAAGCATTTTAGTGCCCATTGAGCAAAGAAAGATTCAGAGCAATCAGGACTTGATGTTATAATCTGTGAAAAGCAAAAGAAAATTATTATCATTAGAGAATGATAAAAATATATTTACTCAGGAACAAAAAATAACAGATTATTTAATGCAATATAAACAATTCTTATTTAAATTTCCAAATTTTAATAAAAACCAAAATAATTTGGACTGATAGAGTAAATAATATTTATTACATTAGTTGAATAAGATCAAATTATATAAAATATAAAACATAAGGTACTGAAAAGTTCTTAGCCAAACTAAGAAATGAACAACTTGATTCAAAAAATTTTTTTATTGAATATTCTTTTGAAGGATTAAAGAAACTTGAGAAATAATGTGCAGAACTGCAGAATAAGTGGAATAGCAGGTACACTTCATGGTTTTTTTAGTCTGGCTGAGAAGTTTTCTGCACTTCTTCATATTTTATATCATAAGTTTGTTAATTCATATAAAGATTTTCCTAAATTCAGGAAGATAATAGTAATAGTCTTTGATATCAAGAATTTACTTAAAGGAAGAAAGAAAAAAAATCAACTGGTCATCTTATTTAAAATTGATCAGAAATTAAAATGAATAGCAAATATTATTGCTTAAAATATTCAGATAATATATCATTCGTAATCTTTCAAAAGAATTCATATTTTCTTTAATATATTAAAATACTTTCACATATAATCTTAGTTTCTGATATAATATTAAGTACAAAATAAAATAAAATCCTTTATAATAGAATTGATTTTTAATATTTACTACTATTTACCCCCCACCCAACAAACAAACAAACAACAAAGTGAATATTTGTCTTATATCCTAAAATTCATTATCTAACAATGAATTTGAAGAAAAGTATTTAGAATGTATTTTGGAGGACGATTATGCCTAACTTTTCTTGAGAGTTGAATGCAAAACTATACTATGAGTTTTAGTGAATTTTTTGTTAAATGATTGTTTCCTGAAAGGAGAAATCGATGTATGTTACTAGCAGGCAAGACAGGATGTTATGATACAAAACAATTTTACTGATTTTAGATATTTTAAACCAACCAAATAAGATTATGTAAATATGTATAAAAAATAAAAATAAAAAAAAGAAGAGAGAGAGAGAGTTAAGATTATTGAAGTTTAATCTAGCATAAATACGCAGAGGATAAAAAATTGACTTAAAATTTTTTTAGATATAATATTTTAATGTTTAGCAAATAATTCAAACTATTTTCTTCTAATTTTGGAAGGTATATAAACAAAAAAAAGACACCTTACCTCAGTTCCATAAAGTTGTGCTATGTGGCATAACATTAGGAAAGAAATATCAAACAGCAGGGCCCGTGTGTTGGCTGCCTTGCCACCTTCTCCAGTAGCTTGACGAGCAAATTCATTGAACCTAAAACACCAGAAAAATTTATCTAATTAATATAATTATGAAATAGAATTTGTCTAACAATAAAAATAGTGACTTATTTTATTCTTAAATTAATCTACTTGATTATATTGAAAATTACAAAAAGATAATTTAGATTTACTCAAAATATGAATTATGAAAATACCCATACATATAAGAGCTTGATATATGTGTATTGTATAAAAGGACATCAAAATAAATATAAAATAATACTAACTTTCCTTAAAGAAGGATTGAAGAATGAATAATATCAAACAAATTTTGAAAGTTTACATTTTAAGATCAATTTATATTTCAATTATTGAATTATCAAAAATCAAATCTAAGTTAAGAAAAACATTTTAGGTATCAATATAAACATTTCAAGAAAGGTCAATAATAGGGTTAAAAATAATATCTATTCAATTTTCATCAATGTTACAAATAAAAGTTCTATATTTGTTGCCTGTGGGTCTTAGAATTGTGCCAAAATGTGATTCACTACGACCAAATAAATTGGATAAGAAAAGATGTTTCAATAAACTACTTTCAACTTATTTTTTTTTCTTCTTCTTTTCACTCAAAGTTTGCATAAAGATGCATTTTATAATTGCAGTAAGCTACCAATTTTCATGACTGCTAATAGTAGTAAGTCTATCATATAACAAAAATAGGAGTTTATAACATTTACAGTAAATCTGTGAAAAGTTATTGTTCTTGATAGTTTTGTAATATTTAACTTAGCAGCTAATTTTTTTAAGTTATGAATTAGAGTAAGAAAAGTGATTTTTAACTTTTGGAGTCATAAACTAATAGTGTAATAACAAATATAGCTTTGACTATATAACATTGGAAAAAAAAAAATTGAAATAATTAAACGAACTAATTTATTTAAATCTAAAAATATTTTCACGATTAATTTTATCAATTCAGCTAACAGCTAGTTATTTTTATGAGTATTCTAAAGTTTGTTCTGATAAATTAACCTCTGAGTATTTAAAAAACTTGAAAATCAAGTATGCAAAATTAGCAATGTAAATGACTTTTTAAAGTTGTAGACAATACATTTTATAAGTAGAAAGGGGCAGAAAGTTTTAGAAATGACAACACTGAAAAATAGTATCACCACCCAAAGCACCTAGGGTAACTGAATTTTAGTAGGTAATCAGATGTATTTGGTTTCGCAATGAAAAATTTTAAAGATTACATATTAAAATTTTTTTAACATGTAATTTCTTAAAGAAAATTTGGATATTAATTAGCAATATGAAGAAATTAGTAATCAAGTATCAGAAAATTAAGCAAAATAAATATAAATGTAAATATATTTCAGTTGGATAATTTTTTTATGTATACTAAATAACCTGTGAACCTGTTTGGTTCCAGTTATAATAGTAGTCTATGTTGATATTGATGTTTCTGTTTAAAATGGTGTGAAAGTTTATTCAGTTGCAAATTTAATGGGAAATTGTTTTATTCCCAAAGTTAAAGTATTTCAATTTTCTCTGATAAAAATCTTATTGTTGAATTAAGGTTATATATATATATATATATATATATATTGCACACATAATTTTAGTAAAATATAGATTCATGAAAGTTTTCATCGTATGAGAGAAAACTTTCAGATATAGGCAACAAACAAAAAATAAAAAGGGTTTATAGGTTATTATGAATATATATATATATATATATATATATATATATATATATATATATATTTTTTCATCATACATGTGAAAGCATGTGTGATACCCTGTCCTCATCAGCCGCCAACCAGGAGTGATAACAGTTTCAGTAGCTCAAGGCAGTACTGCCACATTATATATATATATATATATATATATATATATATATATATACACACACACACAAAAACTAATCATTTTTAGGTTATGCGCTATGAATAGGGGACAGAGAAAAAAAATATTCAGCTATCAAGCAATTATAACTTTCAGTATTTGTAAAAGTGGAGGAAAAAAAAAAAAGAAAAAAAAAAAAGAAAAGTGTGTGTGTGAGTATATATATATATAAGTTTATATAATTTTCTGGTGTTGTATTTTCTTCTAAGATATTTTTTTGGTTGTTCAACAGTCTGTTTTCAATAAACTGTATTACTGTTTTTGCTTTTTTTTTTTTTTTTAAATTAAAAAAAAAAAAAAAAACAAAAAAAAACATTTTGTCATAAGCTGGATGTAGATTGTGTATATACATTTGCTTATATGGGATCATTAATTTTCATGTCAATTTGATATTAATGAAACAGATATCATTACATGAACTACATACATCTGTATATATGTTTATAACCATGTACAGGGTGAACCAGTTATTTGAGAACACCCCATCAACAAGCTATAAATGGAAGATAATCTAATGTCATATCAAGTGCCAATTTTAAGATTCTCATTTCTCTTTCAGATACAGAGAGAGCATTAACATGACAGTTTTCACCTTACACAGGAAATAAAAAGGCATGATATGCTCATATAGTGACTATTTGAAGTAGCCAGTACTTTCGTGCTTAAAGTCAGGAATGAGGTAGAAGCTGCTGGTGAAGATGTCATATTTGGGTAAGAGAGAGAAAAATTTTAAATAATCAGATGTAAGGATGTATAAGGGGTTTATTCAGTATCACCAACCACACTACCAGATAGTCTATGAGGACCATCAGGTACAAATCCCACTTCCTCCCACATGATCAAGAGATTGGTCAAAAACTTTCATGATCATGTGATCTCCAAGCTGTGCTGATTTGAATCCGCTGAGCCACTACGTTTATATTGTCATAAAGAGGGAAACCAAACAGCAGCATTACAATACCAAGGACTTGTTGAAAGCCACCATTGTTGACATAATAGTCAACATGAATGAAAACCAACTAATCTGGACATACAGTCACTTTCAAAGACACATTAAGGCTGTATATTTGAAAAATATAGTTTATTTTTTAATTGAATATCTTTGTTTTTCTTTATTATAGTTGGTTCCTGGTGCATTCTATATATTTGACTTGAAAATTTAAAAACAAATGTAATATATTGTACTTTCACACAATTAAAAACATTTATTTGTCATACTAAAGTGGTGGCTGTCAGATAATGTGTGCTTTTTTTTTCTAAAAAAATGCTTTCTTTCTTGAGTTGTTATGCATTTGTGTGTAGAAAAAAACGATGAGGTAAAAAAAGTTATAAATTAGGCAAAACAAAAAAGTAAGTATTAGTGGGAGTAAAAAGAAAAAGAAAATACTATATTTTCATTGTGTCCTGAGTGTATAGCAACTTTATGAAGTTAGAATATGTAGTATTTGTTTACTTACTTTACAAGTTTGATGGCGAAACTCTGCAATTTTCCAGTGGCCGCAGCAGCTGCAAGTATGAGCTCAAAGCTCTTTCCTGACAGCATGTGAGATAAGACTCCCAGAAGTGGTTCTTGGTTCTTAGAGTAATCCGCATCCAAAGTCTGCCAAAGAGGAGAGGAAATCAGGTTGTGTTGATTCTTTGATAAGAAAAAAAAAAAGAGGTGCAAGGCAAAGCTCAACTCAATTGTCTGTCAGTCAAACTAGTTGGCACATCCTATAACAAAAATCACATTGCCCCAAGTAGAAAATTAATGTTTATTTAACTAACATTAGGTTATAACAGGAGCAACTAGGAGTAGAATATCAATGGTACCCACTCCTCTTAGTAGAAATTTCAAATTTTGAACAAAGATATTTACTTGGGTTAAGTAGCATTTCATTAATATTATGGCCTATATTTTTATAGCTTTATTATTATAGATTGAACTTTTAAAAACAGTTCAATTAGTAAAAATTTTCTTTAAGTGGTTTCCAGTATTATAAAATTAATGAAAGAAGCAAATAAAATACTGAACTAACCAACTAAAGAGGAAAAAAATAAAATAAAATAAAATAAAAATGTAAAGCTTGAAAAAATTATGTTGTATAAAAAGGAACAGAAAAAATATTTGTTTTAATGTCTTGTTACTTTTGATCTCTACAAATTGAATACAAAAGTCTAACAATGGAATAAACATTCTTTAGAATTTTTGTCTGAATCTCTTGAGAATTATCAATATTTTTCACTCATGTAATATTACTAGTGTCCTCAACTTGGTTTTTAGTCATAACATTTCAGCCATTGTACTCTCTGACCTACCTTACATGTGTGTCATAGTCCAAATTCTTATAATAGATATATGAGGAAAGCCAAGAGGGTACAACAGCCAAAACATCATGACTATAATAACCAAATTGAGGTTACTAGTCTAAGTACATCAATGAAAAATATTCTATTGAAGTCTTCATTCTAGACAAATAATGAGAAGATTATTAAAATTTACTTTTATATTCAAATTTTTTATAATTACAATTGACTTAATGTCTGCATGAACAAACTAAGTTTTAATTTTCTAAGTAGAAAGTTGCTTAATTTCAAAACAATTTATTCATATTGAATTCTATCCCAAAAGATTTATAACAGATGCAAACAATGGAAAAACAATTGGTAGGGAATAACATACAAAATATTGAACAATAGGCATCTAAAGGTTAATTAGGATACAGAACTTCATTCTGATTTACTTAAAAAATATAAGTGCCTAGAAAATAGAATTAAAAAGTCTTTCATGCATTAGGTTAAAATTTTTTTTAAAATTCTAACTTTTGTGACTAGATTAAACCCCATAAAAAAAGAAAAGAAAAACTCAATAAAAGGAGTTTATTTTATTAAACATTTTAATGATATAATTATTATGAAAATTTATTCTTTTAAAAGATTAATTTTTTTTAGCTAAGTATTTAAAATTTCAGATAACTAAAATAAAGCAACCAATTTAAAAAGGGAAATGATTTTAAGCATGCTTAAAAACAAAAATTAAATTTCATTTTAAATGTAACATTGAAGATAGCTTAAAATAACGAAGGAAGATAAAAATTGTGTCTAGAACCGTGTGAATGTGTAAGAAAAATATGCAAATATCTAAAGGGAAACAACATTTAAATAACTGACCAAGTATTGAGGGAAATTATGAGAGAAATGAAAGAGAATTTACTGTTTATTGTTATTGTTTAGTGCATTTTGCAAAATTGTAAGATTGTTTTTTGTCAAAAAAGCCAAAGAATCAGGAAACAATGTCAATATATTTTTCACTACTGAACAAAGTTTTCCTCAGGCTCTAACATATATTTTTTTAAAGGGTGGGTATTAGTAATCAATCACTCTTACAGTATACCAGATAATTTCCATAAAACTGAATGTAATAAAAACAGAAAACATATTTCAGACATAACAAAGATTACCTCTGCTGAAACATTTTTAGCAATAAGTAGGAAAAATAACAATGCACCTAGAGCAAGTTACAACTGACAGAACTAAATATCCTTTTCTGATGTAAAAATAAAACAACTTACATTAATAGAAGATGAAATTACAACTGAGTGAGTGGGGGAGAAAAAATTAAAAACTAAAGCATAAAAAAAAAAAAAAAAAAAAAATTAAATTAAAAAAGAAAAAAAAAAAGATAATAAAAACATACTTATGAAAAGCTTTACAACCACAAAAGATTTCAGAATGGTTGAATAGATTATCTAGAATATTTGTGAGAAGCAAAAAAAAAAAAAAAAAAAAAAAAATCATCAGACATAACATTTTTATTCTGCAGTTATTTTATTATTTCATAAGTTTATTTTAAATGAGAGATGGGCCACCTTGTTTGCATATATTCTGTACTTTCCTTTTCTACTTGTGGAGAAAAGGATCTTTTTCTTCATATTGTATATTAATAAATTTGGTTTTCTTATAAATCTGAATGAACAATCTTTACAGCAGTATAATTTGATTTTGAATAAGTAACTTGGGAATTTTTGTCTAGATTTCTGAGATGAATTATCATTACACACTAATGCATCTGGATGAGTATCCTCAGCTTGGTTGTTATAGCCACAATATTTCAGTCGGAATGAGAAAAATCTACTACGAGGGTTGAAAAGTTCAATTAACAATTTCAAGAAAGTTACTACAGGCATCTAAAGGAAGGCTATGGAATATAATAGTCAAAATATTATGACTATAATAACTAACATGAGGACACTAATCCAAGTACATTAGAGTATAATAGTAATTTGGGGGTTATGATGACTTAAATTCATTATTTCTATTTATCACATGAAAAATGGATAAGGTAAAAAAGTAGTAAAATTGAAATTGGGGATAAAATAAAATGAGATACCAAGATTTAAAGTTCATTTGTTGCATATGGTCAGATAATAATACCTAAAAAAATTGCTACAATCTACTGAGATGAAATTAATTTTATATTGCTGTAAAGATTATTCATTATTTTTCAACAATACTGTATTTGTGAACAGACAAAAGGAGTTTTCTTTAAGCTGAAATAGAGTATGTCATGAATGTACAGAACATGTGTGTTGGTCTTCTTGTTATAAGTCATCAGATCAATTTTAACTTTGAACTAATTACAAAATATGTATGAAACATATACAGTTGTAAAGATTATTTTACTTTTCAATGATACCAAGTTTGGAGATAATCTTTGAAAATGAAACAGGATATGTCACTATATATATATATATATATATATATATATATATATCTCACTCTCACTCACACATACATACACACACGGGTTTAGCATTTGAATACCTTTTCATTGATCTGATAAGGCAGAATTATATATAATGATAGAAGATGACTGATCTGGTTTGTTATTTAGAACTTTGCTTTGCAGTCTGTCAAACTGCACAAATTTCAGATCAATTTTACTCTTAGAACTTTGATGTAACTTTCTATTTAACTCTTTAAAAGGCTTCTGATCAGAAATTAGAGTGATTAAATTTCAATATAAAAATTCAACTCATCCTTTTTCACTAAGTGACCCACCTCACTTAAATTTACTTTGTAAGGAATTATATAGGTTTGAATATGAATTTAACTATACTGGGCAGAAAATATCTTTAAAAATAATCTAACATAATGACCATATTGCAATTGTTTTATCTTATGAATCTTGAAGTATTATTAGGATCTAAACTGACAAATAATCATTGCCAAAGCTAATTTTAAAAAAGTATAATGTATTTGAATTTAATTGCTAAAATTGATTGATAGCATTTGACGAGATTTTGGGAAATTTAAAAAAAAACAACAAAACCTTAGATATACATAAGGAAAATTAATAAGTAATCTCCTTTAATGTCACAATTTATTCAAGAGATTTACTTACTAAGCCTAACTTTATCACAAAACTACAATGAAGATAGAAGTCACAACACTTGTAAATTAGTCTATGAATGAACATGCTTACCACTGTGCTACAGTAAACATAATTTGTTTAGGAAAGAAGTTGATTTCTAAGGAAATCACAATTTTACCAATATAAATCTAAGATCCTCAAGCTTATACATTTTCCTACTTCTTAAAGCTAGTTTAAATTTTATATTAAAGTTATGATAAAAGTAATTTAAATCAACATGAATCAATTCTTTTTAAAAAGTTGAATTCATAAGACTTAAAAAAATATAATATTCAGTGCACTTCTCAGTTTATATCAGTTAAAATCAAATGTATACAATTATTTGAAAACTTACATTTTAATCATTTTATTTTTAAAACCAAAGAAATAAAAAACACTCTATACCATAAATTTTTTTCTTAAACTCGAATTTCAGAGTAAATTTTTTGCATGGAATTAAAATAACCAAACTATTTTATAAAAAAAGCTTGTGTTATTGCATCTCAGTGTCATTGCTTCAATTTAACTTATCTGTGCAACAATTAATTTACATTAAGAGAAATAGAACATTATCAGTTAATGACTTGTATTAAAAGAAGATATCACAAAACTTTATAAGAATTAAAGTAATTTGCATGATTAATATTAGCAATTAATTTCTTTTCTGAAAAATTTGCAGATTTAGTTTATTTTCAACATTTTTCTGTTTGAATAAATTAAATCCTAGTTAGAGATGTTTACAAAGCTGGTGTTAACTTGGCCCAAGGCCAAAATAGTGGGGCACCCAAGAAAGATCAAACTACATTACACTAACAATGATCTGTAAGACTAGCTTGCCAACACTACTATCATTTTAAAATGTGTCCATTTGAAATTTATTATGAGAATCACCAAAACAGATGAACAAGACAAAACAATTGGTTGCTGCTGCTGCTGTTATCAGTAGTGAAAGCAGTGCAGTATTTAGGAAAGGGGGTGACAAATGACAAGAATAAAAAGTATCTACAGCTAATGATGGTAAAGAAAAGAGGAAAGAGCAATTTAACCACAATAGATTGAATTGCAGTTTGCTGGTGGTCCCTGGAGTTTCATATTTAATAAAAGGCAAAGGAAAACAGATGTGACTGAATTGAAAAAATAGTTTGTTAGATATGATATTGACCTGCAGAAGTGTGCACCTGTGCAAATGGCTGTGTTGGAGTGATAGGTATCTGCATTAAAAGTGGTGCCACAGGGGGGGTTAAAAAAAAAAAATAAAAAAAAAAATAATCACTACACATACCAGGATGACAAACAACAAATTTAAAATATCTGACTAAAAGTCAAAAAGGTAATCATTAAAAATAAAAGTAATTTTGTTTAAATCTGTTGAAAATAAAAAAAATAAATTAAGGAGTTTAAAGAAAAATTGTAAAAAAAGTTATTGTGGAAATTCCAGTTTGTAATTGAAATAAGAATGTAAAACAGTGAAAATAAAATAAAAAAGGTAACTAAAATTAAGTAGCATACAATTAAAAATGACAATTGGGAGCAAAAAAAAAAAAAAAAAAAAAAAATGAAGAAATAAATAAAAAAAATTAAAAAAAAAAAGAAAAGAAAAAAAAAGAAGAGACAAATGCACAAAGATAAATACAAAAGCTTAACTAGCACAGACATAGGTAAGGCACATGAAAATTCATCTCTAGAAATTATAAACACAAGATAGAAACAAACAATGAACTGGCTATAGTGCGCGCACACACACACAGACACACAAATGATTCATTATTTTTAACATTTAAGACAGGACAATTTGTGAAGAGCCTTTGAAAATTGTGAGGTCATGCTCTAGATGTGAAAAATCTTAAGCATACGTACACATATGGAAGTCAGTTATAAAGACAACATTTAATGAATCTATAACCCTATCTTTAAGAGTATAATTAGTGGAATTTTAAATAACTGCTGCTATAAAGTGAATGGTGCTGTCAGACTTACAATACTACTTTAGACAGACACTCACACAGCTAGACACAGACAGCATCCATACAGATTAGAGTGGGGCAAGTGAATTTTCTAGTTGCACACTTTAGTTTTACATGTCATGGAGAGAGAAAATATACAGAAAAAGAGAGAGAATTTGTGTTTAATCAAAAGTAGGGTTTCTGTTTTCACATAATACTGAAAATCATAGCAAACTTACTGAATGCACATCTTCTACAGTCGCCATATTATGAGGGGAACCAGTAAACTGCAAGTCAACCGAATACTTTTTCAGAATGTAGAACATTGACCAGGATATACATTTAGTTTAATCACACTGAAATAAAAAGGTGCAGGCTAATGCCAAATTGACTGGGACAATATGATGTTTCAGTGAGACTCACTGTCACCATTCAGCAGCCTAACAAAGTCATCAAGTTTAGATTTCATCAAAATTACACTTTCATTTCTACATTCTGTATAAGTGTTGACCACTTAGAATGGGCATGTTTTGAAAAGCATACTCATTCTTAAGCAGATGAGATGACATCATTGCTGTACAGAGAGAATGTTGAAATATAACACAATGGGTAATAATAATACAAACAATGCATTCTAATTGTTTGCATGTGTGTGTTTGTGTGTGTGAGAGTATGAAGTGATTAAGTTGAATATTATCCTATTCTTCATTTCATGATTAATCCAAAAACAAATGAAACAATTTACTTTGATACAACTAAAATAGTATTTTTTATACACCTTATTGCATGAAAGTAAAATATTTCCATAGTATTCTATTTCATATTACATAAAAAGAATTTACTTTAGACAACATTTTACAATGATAATATAGACAAGATCTTACAATATTGTTATTATGAAAGGCAACTAAAACAATGATTACAAACATTCATAAACTGACTTAGACAATTTTAATAAGTATGAATTTCCACAATTATGTATCATAATACATTGTTAACTATACTTAAATGAACATTTAAGAAAAAATTTATTGATAAAATTTCATAATATCAAAAGGAAAAATTTTTTTAAATTCAAATCACTAAATATATAAAGTTTTAAAATAATTCTCAATTTTAGCATTTAATAGATTGAATAAAAAAAAAAAAAAAAAAAAAAAAAAAAAAAAAAAAAAAAAAAAAATCAATATTTGAGGACAAATTTTTCTAACTCAAAAATATTGAACTATTGACATAAAGGAAGCATTTTAAAAATAATCAGATATAGAGGGTCAGGTGGACATATGAAAATAGCTTTAGCTAAAAGGGAAATAGTGGAGAAGAAAAGAATTGGACAAGATTTCATGCGATATTTAGTCAAAACCATTAGAGAATTCATAAAAGAAAATCTTGGCAAAAGTTATAAAATTATTTAGCCAACAAAAATAAAATAAATTCAATGAACAGTAAAAACATTCAAGTTAATAAACACATCAGTACACACAATATAACAATAATTGCATGTGATAATGTAATTATCAAAATGATTAGAATTTGTTACATTTGTAATTTTGAATTAAAATTTAGCAAATTTTTCATTTTAAAACCTAAACATTTATACAACTTTCAACAAATTTTTGAAACTACAAATGGAAAATTATAATACCCCCCTCACCCCCCAAAAAACTAAGAATTCTTTATAAAATAATGCATCTTTTCTACAGATATATACAGCCGTTTTGTCAATTTGGTAAATATAAAAATTTCAAGCTTTAAAATGATCTTTGAATGTAATTGATTATGTTATATAATATAGAAAATCTTCTTGTGATAATTATAACAATCTGTAGTTTATTTTAAATTGAAATAAAGTTGATGTACTGATTCGGTTTGATGATAAGAAATGCTCAAATTTATTGGCATTTTTTTTTTTGAGTCTAACCAGATTACAAATAAATATGGTTAATTAGTACATCAATATTTTTGTGAGGAGTTTCATGTCAAGTATCATTTTCATTTGCAATAAACAACGAATGATCTTTTCAAGAAGTTCAAGACAAAATTACAATATATTTTGAAATCACTAGTTGAGAATAGCAGAGTAAAGATTAAAATTTCATTATAACAGGCTGGAAAGAAAAACATTACATCGGTTTACTTATCAGTCATGCATTGGTAGCTGATGGTTAATTGAGAAATTTTTTTTTTTAAATAAGTTAATGTGAGATTAGCTTGAAGTGCAAAATCAAAGTGATGATGATAAATAGCATCAGTTAATCAAAATCTTAGGTAGATTTTTAACACTGCATGACAAAAGCTATGAGATATTTATAGCTTTTTTGCAATACCAATATTTCAAACTCAAGATGTAATACAATTTCTATATGTAAATGTTACCAGAAGTAAATGAAGGTATTGATTTTATCTATAGTGATTAAAAATTAGAATAACTGATTAGAATGCCATAAACTAGGCATAATATAATAAAAAATAATGATTATCTAAGTAAAATCAGTAATATGTGATTTTATTTAAAAACTTATTTTTTTGATGCTTAAAATCATTACTTGATTAGAAATTTTACATGCTCCTTAGTAATTTTAATATTTACAACACAAATTATTTTGAAACTAAATTGTGTAAAAGCTTTTTAAAAAGGTTGACATTTTACCTTTTATAAAGCCAATAAATGGCATAATTCAGCATGTAAATAAAACTAATTTGAAAGCTTAGAGATATGAACATTTAACATATGAAAAAAATGTTATTAAAAATCACAAGTTTACTTTTCATGTTAATTAATTTTGGACATTCTTCGATGATATAAAATTTAAAATGAAAAAAAAAAAAAAGACTTAAAAGACAGGAACATAATTACAAGATTACAACTGCCAAATTTTGCAGTTAATGAAATGAGCTACAATTCCTGAAAAGTAAAACACATTTAAAATTGTTCTGATATATCAGAAATAATAGGAGTGAATGAATTCAAATGCACACATTTCTTTAAAGACTCAAATTGTTGATTTCATGTTAGTAATTAGCTAATATGAGTAATCATGGCCAATATAATTAATCTAGAAAGCAAATAGCATAAAATGAGATCAAAACTTTCAAATAAAATAATTGTAAACTAATTTTTTTTTTAAAGTTGGCAAATTAATTTCTATTCTATTCTAGCTCAAGACATTTCTATAATAAAAAAGGATCAATTTCAAAACTCAGTGATTGTTTTTTTTTCAATAAATAAAAATTTAGAAAAATGACAAGTGAATACATGAATGAATAGTGTTGTCCAAAAGAAATAAGCTCTATAATAGCCAGTATTGCACAAAATCTTGATTATCTTTAGTGATTTACACAAGTAACTTTGAAGAAACAAATTAACTAATGAAACTATAACTTTTCAAATAATATATATGTAAAATTAATGTTTTATTTTTATTAAATGGAATTTCAAATTCTTAACACTTTGAACAATGAAAAATTAATAATATTTTCAAAAAAGTACATAATTTTTATAACATAATAACACTTGATTATTTCTTTAATCCAAATCATGATTGCTAGTTTTATCAAAGCAAAATTTGGTTTTTATATTTAAAAAAAAGGAAAAATTAAACTGGTTTCATGTAATAATTACATCCACCAATTCAAAGATTAAAAGAAAAGACGAAAAAAAAAACACAAAAAACAAACCCCCCCAAAAAAACAAAAAAAAACAAAAAAACAAAAACAAAAACAAAACAAAAAACCCTTAAATTCATGAAAATATTCAATAAGATGATATTAAAAGGATGCTTGTACCTTAAGAATACTTGTAACTGTAGGCTCAGCTCGTAAAATCAAGCTAACACTAGGCTGGGTATTGGAAACTGCTTCTGAAGATCGAGGCTTCTGGGTTTCGGAAATTCTGTAAATAGAAACCAAAGAGTAATATACAAAAACAAAGTATATTTGCAATCACGTTTTGTAAGTCAGGTATAAATTAGATAGTTCTAGCAGAAAACTGACATTCTTTATTAATAAAATTTGCATGCTTTATGTCAGTTGCTTACTTAACTAATGTCAACTAAATTTCCCAAACTTTTAAGAGAGGGGAAAGAGTAAGTACATAATAAAAAAAAAAAATTAAAAAAAATGCAAATTTACAAAGAGAACATTAGAATCATTTTTTTCTCCCTTTGGAACATTCATCTTATTCTTTCATTAGCAATATGAATATACATGTTTATTTATATATTATTTACTTTTCTAGTGTATGTTAAATCTAAAAAAAAAATATTAAAAAAAAAAAAATCTTAAATTCTTTTTTAATGAATTATACAATACACTTTATAACTATTCTGAATATGAATTCTTATTGACTATAAATATTTATCTTTCTAAAAGTATTTTAAGAGAAATTTCATGAAATAAGCTTTAACAGAAAAAACAAAACAAAAAAAAACAAACCTTCGTTGTTGTAATTTTGATCCTTGGTTTTCTGTAATTAACGTATATTTCTGACATTCTTTTAACAGGAATGTGACACAATCACAACTAGAAATAAAAACATTTGGAAATACATAAAAAAATGAAAACAGCTTTAAAACAGTTATACAAGAAATTGTTAATATAACTAAACAAAAAATAGAATAAATAAAGTTAAAATGTGATGTTTAATTAGAAAAATAAAAAGTGTACAACATAACGAAATTGCAAAAATGAAAAAATATTCAAAATGATCTTTAATGAGCATTTTTTAACACTTTCACTACCTAAAAATGTTTTAAAACATTTAAATTACCACAAAATGTTATGAAATAGTAAGAACTCATGTAAGAATATTAAAAAGAATATTTTCTGAATTGTATTAATAAATTTCCTAGCAAGTGGAAATGGATCAGTATAAAAATTCAACAGCAAAAGGAATTGGATTGTAGTTGAACATGGTAGTGAAGGAATTAAATAAGAATCATATTAATAAAAGAAATTAAAAAACTTTTTAAAGCATGTACTCACTTTAAGCGCAAATCAGTTACATCTAAAAGTGGGACATAATTAAGCAGTCTGTCAAATCCCATTTCAAGTTCATGAGTAAAATCTTGGCCTGGTGACTGACGTTGAATACGTAACAGGACTTGAGGGAGCTGAAAGAATCAAATATCATTCATGTATACATTTTTAAAAAGTTTTGCTGGCATTATAAATAATTTTTTTTTCTAAGCATTAAATAAATTAATGATACATAGCTATTGTGAAGCTTATAGGAAGATTCTTAAAATTTGTAATAAGTTTAAAGAAAATAAAAAATTCATGTCAAGAGCTTTGAAACTTTAAAACTTAAGACATTACTGTAATATTTAACTTTCAATAATGAAAACATAAGCAAATTAGTGAAAGAGCTATGAAAAATTTAATAAGTTAAAATTCATAGATTTAAACAGATTGAATTTATAGCAATGAGGAAAATGATTTAAAGAAAGAAAAGAAATAGATGCAATAGAGAAACAGATGAAGAATTAGAATGTGATACATTAATCTATTTTTATTTTTATTTTGCACTATAAATAAGTGAGTTTATATAATCAATCTGGGAAGAAGGAATAAAATCCAAATATTTGAATTAAGGAAAATTAATTTTGAAGAAGAAGAAGAAGAAAAAAAAAAAAAAAGTTTAAAAAACACTGATACCTTTAAAAAAGTGAATGCAGCCCATTTTAGTTCTTCTTGGCCTCCATTTGAATCAATCAAGCCCATAAAACAAGCCCTCATCAATTCACAATACAGCTTAGCACGGTTTAGTTTCTGAAAGATAAATATACAAAATAAAAAATATTACAATACCCCCATCAATAAAAAAAAAAAAAAAAAAAAAAAAGTAAATTACTTAAAAATGGTGCTTGAAATAATTTTACAGAAAATAAAATTGAATATATATTGTAATCATTAATTGAAAATTTTATTTGCAGTTGAAGCTTTCATATTAAATAAGCGAAAAAAAAAAAAAAGAAAAAAAAAAGACCTCTATGTTTAGATAAGAACCTTATTTCTGGCTTAAAGAAAGGCGTCATCTCTTTAAACCTCTCCTTAGCTGATCAATCAATATCACTATTCCTTGTTCAGAATTAAATAAAGAATTAAAA
The DNA here is from genome assembly GCA_963585895.1 of Sepioteuthis lessoniana. NCBI lineage: Eukaryota > Metazoa > Mollusca > Cephalopoda > Myopsida > Loliginidae > Sepioteuthis > Sepioteuthis lessoniana. The sequence goes on from OY757919.1 coordinate 72,888,752, forward strand.
AAAAAAAAAACAAAAACAAAAAAACAACCTCTCTCAATCATTTTTTTTAATTTGCATTATTAATGTATAACAATATAATTATATTTCATTAAAGAGATTGTAATTATCTAAATATTTTGTCTTCTTTTTTTTTTTTGGTTAGATACATTTTCTGAATAGAATAAAAGTGCATAAGATTCACTAATAAAATAAATAAATAAAATCAGTGAAACCTAAAAATCACCAAACTGTAGATAATCAGAAAGTAAACCTTGTATATTTTGATAAATTTATCTTGTTCATAAGCAGCTTTTCAAACAAAAACTACAATCAAGCCCTTTGAACCAATTCTGAAATCTCAGGAAACTTCTGCTTAATTAATCCAATATATTTTATGAAACCTGATTGATTTCATATTTATTTTCAGTAAAAGAAATTTACTCAAATACTTTCAAAATTTATAAAATCATGATGAACCTATGATAGAATAATTATATCAAAGTGAAAACTATTTTACCATAAACAAATAAAAACCACTAAATGACAAAAGATTTGAAAATTAGCTTTTCACTACCCTTTGTTTGATATTATTTATTTAATCATTTTGATGCATTTATTTTAAATAAAAATTAAACTGTTACTACTCTTAATCATAAGAAAAAGGCAGAAAAATTTATTTATTTATTTTTTTACTTACAGCCAATTTTTCAATCACAAGAAGTTGCTCTAAGAAAGGTTGGACATCATTAGTAGGATTCAAGACAGCTTCCAGAGCCACTAATGCATTAACTGTAGGACATACAGTTAAGTGAGACACTTCCAGGACTGGTTTGTCAGAGGAATGCTGCATCTCTTGGCTAGAAACAAAAAGACATTGACCAATTTAAAATTTAATATCAAATACAAAGGAAAAAGATTTCAAGCAAATCTTAAATTATATAGGACTAAAGTATATTCTAAGTAGTAACAAATGTTTCACTTAAGAATGATTAGAGAAAAAGAAAAGTTGAATTTACCTGCCAAGAACTCTAAGAGTTTCAATCACTTTTTCTCTCTGTTGTGTTGATATCACATTCTGTTGTAATTGTGTCACTGTGCCACGAACATTGACTTCAGTTTGTTCATAATCTCGATAAGTCTCTGTTAAAAGAAAAAAAAAAAAAGAAAAATGAGCAAAATGTTACTAAAAATTCTTGATCATTCACATATGTGGCGTAGAATTATGTTTAATTTTTAATTTTTTTTTTTTTGCAAAAATAATGTCTAATAAAAAAAATAAATAAATAAAAATAAAAATAAACAAATAAAATAGAACTATTTCAAACAAAATTGTCTTTTTGTGATTTACAAAACTGAACAGGGTATATGGATAGTTTTTTCATTATCACTATAATTAGAGATGCAACAAAAAATAAAATATACCTGTATCTTCTGAGCGAGCAATATAGAGCAAAGCCCAAATTGGACCGCCTTGCATAATTTTCTGGATTGCAGTACAAGTTTTGTCAATAATAGCACCATGTTCCTGTGTCTGCCGTCCTTCTGCCAGCCTCTGTAGTGATTTCAGGATGCATAACAATAACCAATGCAGCAGTTTTTGAATAGAACGGGATAGAACTAGTGGGGAATCAGCACAGCAAGCAAAACTACAATCAAATAAAGTTTGTTTACAATTGGAAATAAATAAACAAATAAATAAAAAAGGTTAAAGAAAATACAAGTTGGCTAATTCAAATATAATCAAATAGTATTTGCAAGTTTAGGTCAGTGATTAATTTAAAAATCTTAAAACTTATAAAGCTAAATGTAAAAATTAACAAGTTTGTTTCTTTAGATTGGTAAAAAAAATGCACGCATGCATACACACGCGTCCATTGGCCTAGTGGGTAGAGTGTTCGTTAGGGGACCAGGAGACTGGGGTTCACTCCCAAGTCGAGTCATATCAAAGACTCAAAAAATGGTACTTGATGCCTCCTTGCTTAACACTTAGTATTATATGGTAGGAATCAAGGATAAAGTGGCACAATCCAGGGAAAGAAGTAGCGCCCACCTCTACACCTTCAAATCACCTTCGACTATGGTTGCCAACTTTAATTAATATATTATTTGATCAATATAAACAAGACTTAATCAAAATTGGTCCAGAAAAACTTTCTGGATTTTAATTATGTTTATTGCAATACTTTTACATATATTTAAAAACTAAGCCATATATGATTAATATCACTTCTTACTTACCTAAATTTCACTGTAACACTTTCTACTAATTCAACTAATCCAAGGATGCAATATGGACGATTAAAATCTTCAAATTTTGTAACATTTTTGTATGCCACATTATGTGGAATTAGCTGAAACAAAAAGCAAGGTTAACTTCAGATATTTTACAGAGGGAAAAAAGAAAAAGATTAATAATCTTACAAACAATCACTTAAATAGTATTTTCAAAGTACTGTGAATTTTGAAAGATGAAAATACAGAAATATACATTAACCTAGTTTAACTATGATTTCTGCATGAAAATTGTTTCCTATATTGATCAACGTGAAGAAATAATATATTCAAGAATCATCATTTCTTTCCCAGTTTTGACCTTCAGCTTGTTTTTAAATAAATTATTTGCAGTATTTTTTCAAACAGAATAAATTAAATATTTTGGTAGGTTCTTATGCATCTAAATTGATTATTCTATATAAAAAATAATTTTTGATTAATTTAGGACATTTAACAAATGGCTACATGCTACAATATGAATAGAGTATAAACAAAAGTGAACAAAATAGATTGTTATATTTAAACCAAATCTTTTTTTTATTTGTATGGTGAAGATATAAAAAGACAGAAAATGTAGTAGTTGCAGATCAAGTGACACTATAAACTGATCCTGTGATTTAGTACTTGGCAAAGTATTTATTACTGAATATTTAACATATTTTGACTAAAATGATAAAATTATTTGATCAGTTCAGTAAAATGAATATTGACTAATACTGATTGATTGACATAAACTTAAAATCAAAAACTGCCACAACATTTACCTGTGAGCTGACTGCATGTCTTAAATAAGACATTACCAAAGTGTTAGGGCTGGTTCCAACTAAAGCTTGCTGCAAAAGGATTTCTGAAGAAATAAAGAAAACTTTAGAGATTTAATAGTTCATAAAGTTTTTAAAAAGTTTGACGAGTTTACAAATATTAATCTTTGAATGAAAAAAGTTATGATTTAAAATAATTTGAAAATTCTAAATAAAAATTCCAGACATAACTGATCATAACAAACAACAAAAAAGAAACCTAGTAATAAATTGGGTTCCATACTCAAGTAGCAATCACATAATCAATTCTGATAAAATTTACGCAATTATATTTCTAAAATAGCAAAAAAGACAAGATTATTTATGTATGGATTGGTACTTCTGTTTGCCTATGGGTTTGCAGTGGTGGCATAAGTCATATTGAGAATCCTAGAGCATGGGCTGACAAAAATACTTTTAAACAGAAGAAAGGAAAAAAGAAAAAGTAGTGATACATAGAAAGGAGAAAACTGAAGTATATAGAAAATTATAGTGAGAGAGAGAAAAAAAAAGAAAAAGTAAATAGTATTGACTACTTCGTTATAGGCGTCCAGGCAAAAAACCTACAGGTGACAATACTATTTGTCAACTTTACCAAGACCTTTGATTCCATTCACAGAGGGAAGACAGAACAAATTCTACTAGCATACAGCATGCCAAAAGAGACCATTGCAGCAATAATGATTCTGTATAGAAACACCAAAGTGAAAGTACATTCTCTGGATGGAGACACAGACTACTTCAACATTGTAGCAGGAGTACTGCAAGGGGACACACTAGCCCCATACCTTTTTATCACCTGTCTAGACGATGTGCTTAGAACATTGATTGATAAAAAAAATCAAAGAAAATGGCTTCGAGCTGACAAAGAAAAGAAACAGAAGGTACCCTGCATAAACAATTACTGATGCTGACTACACCGATGACAGCAATTCTGGCAAATACACCCGCCCAAGCCGAAACACTACTGCATAGTCTGGAAGGAGCCACTGCAGGCATTGGCCTCCATGTCAATGCACATAAAATGGAATACATGTGATTTCATCAAACAGGCGACATTTCCACACTAGGTGGGACCTCTCTGAAACTAGTTGACAAGTTCACCTACCTGAGAAGCAGTGTCTCATCAACCGGAAAAGACATCGACACGCAATTAACAAAGGCATGGACAGCTATTGATAGGCTATTGGTCATATGGAAGTCACCTGACCGATAAAATAAAACGCAGTTTCTTCCAGGCAGCGGTCGTGTCGATACTGCTATATAGATGCACTACATGGACACTAACTAAACGTATGGTGAAAAAGCTTGACAGCAACTACACAAGAATGTTACAAGCAATTTTGAACAAGTCCTGGAGGCAACACTCCACAAAGCACCAGCTGTATGGCCACCTACCTCTCATCACGACAACTATCAAAGTTAGACGAACCAGACATGCAGGACACTGGAGAAGCAGTGATGAGCTCATAAGTGATGTTCTCCTATGGACCCCCTCATATGGCAGAGCAAAAGCAGGGTGACCAGCTTGAACCTACATACAACAGTTCTGTGAGGATACAGGATGTAGCCTGGAGGACCTGCCGGAGGCGATGAACAATAGGGAGGAGTGGCGAGTGAGGGTCAGGGAAATCCGTGCTGGCGGCATGACATGATGATAACTTCGTTATGGTCATATATATGCATGTCTAATATTATTGCAATAGAAATTCTCATAACTCAAGAGTGAGAGTAGGTTTCATGACTAATTATGTAAGTCATGCTGTCTTTTATAAATAAGCACTTTAAGATGACTAGCTACCTTTCTGTTAGACATGTATAAGTACAAAAAAAAAAAAAAAAAAAAAAAAAAAAAAAAAAAAAAAAGCATGATAAAGGTCTAAACTTGAAATAAATTTAATGAGTTTCTGTAAATTCTATAAAACTTGTCCTTCCTTAAATGCACCCAAACAATCAGCTGTGTAGGCTGAATACCATACTCTGCATTCTAGAACATTAGAAACAACCGGATACTTTAATGAAAAATACAATAGTAGTTTCATTGAATACAAGTTCAGCAAACCTCTTTGCCACATATTTTTCACCACTACATAAAAGATTTTACTCATAATCAGTAGGTAAGAAGTTTAGGAAATAATTTTTTAAATTTACAAAAAAAGTATCAAGCAAAATCAATTAAAGAAGTTCATTCAAAGAATGTATTAAAGTCTTATCAACTACAGGAAAAATAAAAATAAAATGAAATTATTATGAAGCATTAACAGACCTGCAAGATCACAGTTTTCTTCAGGGCAACTAGCAAGAACTCTTTTCAAACAAACTCCCCATCGTATTTCATTCCACCGTTCACGCCAAGCCTTTACAAGGACTGCTCGCACAAGGCTTGATATGGAATCAGATTTTGAAGAATCCACAACCATAATTTTATCCTGAGGGATGATAAAAAAAAAAAAAGTTGAAAAAAATTGAACCATTAATAAATGATTTCATTAAGTGGCAAAAATACCTAAGTACTTGACAAATAGACTATACAATTATCATCTGGTTTAATCTGAAGGTATATTCTAAAAACTTCATTTTATTTTTAATGTCTAATCAGATAAACAACACTTAATGGGAAAAACATTAGCAAGTACATAGATTCATCTGACAGTTGCTAAAGACTGATAGGAACAATTGATGATGATGATGCATATTGAAGTTGGCCAACCACCTAAGTCATTTGTAGAGATAATGTTGAGTCAACATATTTAAAGTAGAGCTTCCAATCAACTTTAACTTAGCAATAATACATCTTTTCAAACACACTGGTACCAGCAACCCAAACAAAATCAGCCATATTAGTATAAATTATTCCAATTTGTCTGTTGTGGAATGAAAATAAGGAATTATCCAGAACACAATGAGACATTAATTTCTGACTCTTATGTACCATGCTCTAGCTGTATCAGATAAACCATACAGTTTTATTTACTTTTCATGTTTCCATTTAAGAAATTTAGGTATGGGTTGGAGGTAAATTTCTGATTCAAATTTGTCATTTTGGGAATACCCAGCATTTACACCTTCAGTTTGACATAGCCAATAGTGAGAAAAAGTCAAGGAAAGTACAGGGTGGAACGATAAAATTGTCGCCCTAGAAAAGACGACATGATTCCATTTCCATTTAATGAAAACCAATTTTCTTTTTTTGTTGCAGACCATCTACTAGTTGACCAGTTGTATACAAATCCCAAGAGCGATAGGAGCCTTCTATCATGTCTGAAAGTGATACAATGTTCAACAGGACCTTTGCCAGCACTCTGAAAATGCAAATCCGGACGGTTCAATGCTTGAGGGCACAGCTCAATTCATCGGATGACCCTTTGGAGTTGGTGGAGCGGAAGGACACCACTAGGAAGACCCAGACTAAGGAGTTCATCGAAAAGGTCCAGGCAACCATTGATGAAACTCCCTAGCGGCCTATTCAGCAGATTGCCAGAGATTTAGGCATCTCACGCACAACTGTGAATGCATGTGTGAAGGAAGACTTGAAGTGTAGGTCTTACAGGCGCCAGACAAGCCAGATCTTGACTGAGAAGACAAAGAACCTCAGGCTAATCAAGTCCGTCAGGCCACCTCCTCCCCACCGACCTGAACCCGCTGGACAACTTCGTTTTGTCATACGTCGAGAACATCACCAACATGACCTCCAACAACACCAAAGCCATCCTGATCGCCGCCATCCGCCGGCACTTATGGAAAAGGCATGCTCCCAGTTTCGGATCTGTATTGAGGCGGTGATTGAGGCTGAAGGTGGCTACATTGAATAGATGTCTGCTCTACTACATAATCAAGTTACCTGAATTGATTTTTTCAATAAAAGTTTTAAAATAAAGCTGTAGTGTTTTCTTTAGGATGACAATTTTATCGTTTCCCCCTGTACATGAACTACTTCTCTGCAACATGTTGGAGAATCTTAGCATTAATGGGGGTTATTTTTCTCAATGACTTTCCTTACAAAAAGGTGGCTTTTGGCACACATTATACTACTTATAAGATGGAAAATATCAACAATAATCCATTCATACAGGACCAGCGGTTTTCATTTTCTTATTTTGATATAACTCCACAGAATGGTAGTAATTGCTCAAAATTAGTTATCATTGTTCATTAACAACTTATCAAAAATAACTTAAATAAAACTTTAAAATCCTTTATCAAATTCTAAAATATTCTTACAGAAATTGCAATAAAAAAAAGAAAAAAGAAAAGTGATTTAAATTCATTTCTTTTCTCTAATAAATTAATTTTTAATAGGGTGGAACAATAAAATTGTCATCCCAAAGAAAACAACACTACAGCTTTATTTTAAAACTTTTATTAAAAAAAAATTAATTCAGGTAACTTGATTATGTAGTAGAGCTGACATCTATTCAATGTAGCCGCCTTCAGCCTCTATCACTGCCTCGATACAGATCCGGAACTGGGAGCATGCCTTTTCCACAAGCGCCAGTGGGAGCTCGGCGAATGGCAGCGATCAGGCTGGCTTTGGTGTTGTGGAAGGTCATGTTGGTGATGTTCTCGACATGTGACCAAACGAAGTAGTCCAGCAGGTTCAGGTTGAGGGAGGAGGGGGGCCAGCGAGAGAAGAGTACAAAGTCGTAGCACTCCTTCTGAAGCCAAGCCTGGGTCTCTTTGGACTTGTGGGCCAGCGCCAAGTCTTGCTGCCACCGGCCACTTGATTGCACCAGAGGATCACTACACTCTTCAGCACATACAGGTACCTTTTTGATGAACTCCTTGGTCCGGGTCTTCTTGGTGGTGTACTCAGCCTTGGGCTTCCGCTCCACCACCTCCAAAGGGTCATCCGATGCATTGAGCTGTGCCCTCAAGCGTTGAACCTTCCGGATTTGCATTTTGAGGGTGCTGGCAATGGTCCTGTTGTCATAACTTGGATCGGTACAGAGCTTGAGTTGTACAGCGGCGCATCTCCGATCTTGCTCGTTGAACATTGTGTCACTTTCAGACATGATAGAAGGCTCCTATCGCTCTTGGGATTTGTACACAACTGGCCAACTAGTAGATGGTCGGCAACAAAAAAGAAAACCGGTTTTCATTAAACGGAAATGGAATCATGTCGTCTTTTCTAGGGGGTGACAATTTAATCGTTCTACCCTGTAAACATATTCAAACAATAAATGTTTATAATCTGCATTTTGTTTATTCCATTACTTCCTGTTTTCAGTTATTTATTACGTCATTCATCCAAAAAGTAATGTTTGAATTTTAAAAAAAAATTCATATTTAACCGGAATTTATTTATTAACATAAATTCAATCCTTCCAAGTTTCTTAAAAGCCTTCTACTTTGGAGGAAACAAATATAGAGTATAGTTTTCCACCTTTTCGTGTGTTTTAATAAATAGTTCAAGATGATTCTGTAAATAACAAAATAGGTAATAATCAGATGTAGACTTTTCCAGATGTGATCTTTAGAAAATTTCAGTCAAGTAGCGACAATTTTTGCATCTGTTTTATTCATGTTGATCAAATTAACACCAAAAATGAAATTAAGGCAAATTAAATTGACTGATATATCTTTAATATTAAAATTAAATTCAATAAAATAGTACACTCCGTTTAATTCATTTTTTCAAGTTGGTAAAAAAAAAAAAAAAAAAATTCAATAATTATTCTTAAACAAATTTGAAAGAAAAAAAAAATCTATAGGTAAAATACTTTTTTCCTGAATTTAAATGTACTAAGAATTAATGCTATAAAACAATAAGGCACTTCCAATAAAAAAAATAAATACCCAATTAAAAATTTTTTTTCCAAGGTTCTGTTCGAGTTTAATATAGATTTTTTTTTTTTTTTACTTTTCTTTACATTAACATAACCAAATTTTCAATTATAAAATCTTTTATTTAATGAGATATAAAAGAAGGCAAAATCAAGATGTTACACTACTTTTCTTCACAAATGGCGGCTGCTTAAAAAAAACAAACAAACAAAAAAAAAAAGAATCTTCTAATGTCAATTTGAAATTTTAAATAATTGCATACAGTAAACATAATTCCGTCTTAAAAAATAACTTCATATTTTTTAATTGATTTTTAATTAAAAATCCTTGTTTTAAGGTGAAAAAAATAAAAAATTAACATCAAGATGCAATTAGGAAATTTTCACATAAAGAGCCATTTAGGTGTGCTTAACAAACAGTACAAATAAGATATAATAATTTTAAAACTGAGACAATCGCCGCTAAAATTTTAAATCTTAATAAAGAAAATGAAAAATACAAATAATGGGTTTTCATAATTAGCCCATATAAAAAATTAAAATGTTTAATTTTAAGAAAATTTGTCTTTCCTCGGTGTATAAATTTTATGGACAAAAATTAAAGGTAAAATTTTGAATTTAATTATCAATAAATCCGATTTATACAATATTGGTTTTATTTCCTTTAAATACAAGCCGGATACAAAACGTTTTTTTTTAAAAATTTTTAATAATCTTAATCAAGCAAATTTTACAGTGGATCTAAACTGAAAATTAATAAGTTTTTCATCGTAATTTAATGTACATATTAAAAAAAACCCAAAATTTTGATCTTGGGGATAAAAAAGCTGTTTGCATGGAATAAAGGATTTTTCCCTTTATGTAATGTATAACAAATAGAATTGTAATATTTACATTCAACATTCAGACAAGAGTAACTTTCAGTCCTTTGTTTTATTTCTTTTTATTGAACAGTTGACATTTAAGTATAAAAAATATTATATCTGACACAAAACTAGACATCTTTTTAGAGAAAGACTTAATTAAGTATGGCCTTTGAAATATGTCAAATTGAAGACGAATTTAATTGTTCAGAAAAAAAAAAAAAAAAGCAAACTCTTATCTGTAAATGTAGTAATTACATTTTTATATAACTATTTTCAATTCAAGAAAGAATTTGTGATGATGAAGACGAAATGACGATAACGACAATATTGTCCTTTGTTTAAATTTGATTTGAAACATTTAAAGAGCGTAGTACTTTGTGCTTACCTTTTGAATACTTTTTTCTTCAACGATCTAGATAAATTAATATATTCAGTATTTACATATTGACAGCCAACAATTCCATTGTTTTGCTGGCAATAAAGTCAGTATTCGTCATGAAAATGGAGTTTTCATTTTGATGATCGCAGATTCGTGGCCATTTTCTTCGTTCGGAAGAAAATCTATACATGGCGGCGAAATTGCTGCTGCTGCTCCTACTATTGTCACTGCTGCTGCTGATACCGACACCCAAATTTGCAAAGATCACAGCTCATTTAATAAACATGTTGTTTTAAATAATTTTCTCATCAAGATGCATTTACTTGAATTTAGATTTCATGCCTATTAAAATCATTTCTGTATCTGAACTGTAAAAAAACATACTTGTTCACCTTGTGGGTCCCAAGACATTGCAGATGACGTTACAGTTAATTGTACTTTTACTTAAAGGTTCTTTTACTAAACAAAGCTCATGGTGATGACGATTCTTCTACTTCTTCAATTTGATTTGATCTAAATTTAATTTTCCGTTTCTTACAATCCTTCACCGGGCCTTTACCCAAGACATAGGGTGAGAGAAGGTAGTGATTATTTGCAGTCTATGTATCTATGTTTTTTTGCTGGTAATGAGGGTGGTAGTGGAGGTGGTTATTTTGATTTAAAGAAAATTGCCATTTGTGAGTTTGTCACACAAGTTTTAACCGATAGGTTTTCACTGAAGTCCGTGTGACACCAAGTCTCCACAAGTCTCCCGGACTCTTCTAGGTTTTCAAGGTGATCTTAGTACTGTGTTCTGGGTGGTCTCGAATTTTCTTCTGATCTCCAATCTTGCCCAGTCGGTTGGAGCTGTAAAATACACGGACTGCTTCTCTGCAAAGGGGTAATACCCCACCCCCTACGAGTGTCCTAGATATGACACTGAACAATCTGATGCTGAAGTTCCAGTAATGCTGGAGCTTTGGGGAATGCGGAGTACCCCTTCATTGCCATCGCTCCCAGGTCCACTCTGACACGGAGTAGTAGCACCGGATAAGGGTCCTATCTATGGGTTAAATACAACAAACTGCATACTTATGCTCAACTGAATTGTTTGAATTAGAACTGTTTGACTAAACTGAATAGCTTGAAATAGAAATATTTTTGACAATTAAACTGTACTTACATTTAAACTGCATGCTTTTGCTAAATTGAATTGTTTGAAATGGAACTGTTTTCAAGATAGAAACTGTACTAACACTAAACTGAATTGTTTAATATAGAGCTGTTTTGACAATTAACTGTGTGTAAAGAAAATCTATATTTATACTGAACTGAATTAGCTGAATTAGAAATGTTTGACTAAACTGAATAGCTTGAAATAGAAATGTTTTTGACAATTAAACTGTGTATTGATGCGAAACTGAATTGTTTGAAATAGTGCTGATTATTTGTTTAAAAATGGATTTGGCGTTAAATAACCGACAATGGTTGATATGCCATAAAACCCAAACAACTAACCAACCAACTGATCTCCAATCCCCCCTGCACTGTTAGCTGTAGCTGTAGAATATACTGACTGTATATTTGCAGAAGGTAAGACTCTGTCACGGGACTCCTGATGATGGGTCGATCCTACAAATAGTTGTAAGTTTTGTGAGTAATTGACAGAGGACTGGACAAATGACAGAGACAAGTGGATAAGTTTAAATATCAGGTTTTATTGCGTGAATCGTACACAAAAGGTGTATGAGTGTATCACCTTAGTGATACACTCTGTTGAGTGTTGAAAGTCAGTGTTGTAGAAAGTCTTAGACTCAGCTGTCTATTAGTTTGAGGCGACAGCATATCTAGAAAGTGAGGATGGTCTCTATGCTTTGTGCAGATTGTAGGTGGAGCTGTATGGTCAGGTTGAAGATCTTGCTGGAGACAGTTGATGTGGACACATTGCTGGCTGAAACTAGATGATTGATGTCCCGGTTTATGCAGTCCTTGGTTAACCATGTGTGTGTTGATGTGGCCTTGAAGTGTTGATGTCAGTCCAAGCAGTGTAGTTGCTCGTGGACTAGGTGATGCAGATGCTGGTTGCAGTAGTAATGTGATCGATTTCCCGGTTTATTTAATCCTTAGTTAATCAGGTGTGTGCTGATGTGGCCTCAAAGTGCTGGAGCTAGTTTGAGCAATGTAGTTGCTCATTGACTAGGTGCGGTTGGTGCTCTTGCTTGGTTGCGAAGGAATGGTTGCTGGGTTAAATTGGAGCTGGTCTGTAGGTGCTATTGGTTAGTTGTGTCATCATCTCATGGTATCTGCCAAGAGGTATAGTGAGAAGACCAGAGGTAATCTCAAAAATTAGCTCTTAGAAGAGCTGTTTGAATGAAAAACTTTCTGAAGTTAGCTCTTAGAAGAGCTATTTGAATGAGAGAGCAGCAGTGATTGGTTTGTTGGCTGTGCTGGGTCTGTGGCTGTGGTTGGTTTAATTCCATGTCATCTACTTTGGCTGGAGGTAAGGATGCAGACCCAATGTTCAGCAGTTTGGTTTGATGGTGATGCTGCTGGGAGAGAGGAACAGATTTTGTCTCTCCTCTGGGCTGAGTGAGTCCAGTCGCCGGCTCGATTTTTGGTTGCTGCCTGCTATGTTTATATAGTGTTAGTTGCTGCTTCACTACCGAGACAAGTTAATGGGATTCTGTACACAGGAAGTTCCTTTATTAAATATAACTAATAATAAAATACTTCATTATACTTTGAAGAGGAACTTTTAGATATAATGTATTTTATCCTGTGGTTATATACTTGTTTCCAAAAGACCAGCAGAATTAACTCCTTTTGACAAATAGTTTGTGCTCATAACAGAAGTTCTCTTGTGACATATGCACAACATTTTGTTGTCTGACATTACGGGTGACTCATCACTTTTCTCTAAACAGAGGATTTTATGGTTGAGTAGCTGGGACATCTACGATAACTCCCTCAATATGGCCACTTGTTGGCTATGAGTCATTATCATCATCATTATCAAGTTGTTCTGTCAGCACCGATTTCCCTGAATCACTCTATCTGTCCCTATCATCCATTGTTTCCAGCATGTCCTCCAAACTACATACAATGTCTGCACTGAGCTAATCTAAGTTCTTGCTGGTTGGCCAACACTGGTGTGTCCATGTGTAGGGGTCCATAGAAAAACATTGCTTATGAATTTGTATTTGCTTCTCCAGCAGTGCCCCACATGTTTTGTTTGTCTTTGTTGGATTATTTTTCAGATGAGAAGTAAGTGGCTGTACAGCTGCTGTTTTGCAGGAGTGTTGCTCTCAGGATTTGTTTAAAATAGCACATAGTATTCTAGTGCAGTTCCCATTTTCAGCTTTTTCTCCATGCATTTTATTAGCTTCGAAGTGGTGCATCCAAACAGTAGTATTGATAAAGTCACAGCTTGGAAGAAATCCTGTTTTAATTTATCAGAGAGATTAGATTTCCATATGATCAATAACCTATCAGTAGTGGACCATGCCTTTGCTCTGCATATGTTGACATCACTTTCAGTAGAAGAAATATTATTGCTGAGGTATGTGAACTTGTCTACCAATTTTAGAGGTTTGCTATTTAAGGTGGAGATGGCTCCTTTTCATCTAAAACAAATGAATTCTGTTTTATTCATGTTCACATAGAGACCAATGCTTCCTGCTGCTTGCTTGAGGCTATGCAGTTGGGATTTGGCTTGCACAGGTGTATTTGTGAAAAGTACAAGATCATCAGCATAATCTCCATCTGTTATAGTTTTTGTAGGTTTTGTAGGACATCATCTTCTTATTGCTTTTTTAGCATAAAGCCATTTTCTTTTATTAGATCTATCAATGTTCAAAGTATGTAGTCTAGGTAGATTATAAACAAATATGGTGCTAATGCATCTCCTTGTAAAACTCCAGTGACAATGTTGAAGAAGTTGGTGTTGCCATCAGGTGTGCAAACCATTGCTTTTGTGTTTTTGTAAAGCATCATTATGGCCATAACAGTTTCTTTGAAGAGACCAAATACGAGTAGTATTTGCTCCATCTTTCTACTGTGTATGGAATCAAATACTTTAGAGAAATCTAGGTACAATAGGGTAGCCTTGAAATTTTTTGCACATACTCCTTTAATAATTCAGCAGATAGTCAGAATCTATGAAGTCATGGACCGATTTCTCTGAAAGCCATTCTGATTTTTTTCAAAGAATTTTCTTGTTTTCAGGTTTGATAGAAAAGAGATCATTATAAACCTTAGCAGCAGTAGTGGTAAGAGTTATGCTTCTATAGTTCTTAGTGATTCCAAGCTCACCTTTATTGGGGAAGAGGAGGATGCAGCCTTTTGTTTCTTTCTCTTGTATGTTTTGTTTATAGCTAGTATTGCATAATCAAAGAAGTATGTCATCAGATTTTCTTGTCTTCCATACTTTAGGAGGTATTTTGTTGAGGTCAGAAACTTTTCTGATTTTAATTTTTTTTTCAGTACTATATTAAGTTCTTCTTCTGTAAAATGTTGTAATTGGACATCTAGTTTGCTATTTATAAATTTTTTGAAAGGTTTATCAGTGACTTCAGGAGGGTTTCCAAGCCTATTCTTGAAATGTTCTTTCCACTTTTTTAGTCTTTCTTCATGGCTGACAGCTTTTAGTTTTGCTCTAGAGGTACTCTTCCTTTTTCTCACTTCCTTTACTGTCTGTCTGCCATGCTAATCATGATTGTTTATCTTCTGCTGTGTTTCTGATTTTATTGATTTGAAGTATTCTAGTTGTCCTTTTTAGTATGTGTTAGTTCTCTCTGAGCCTTCTTAAGTTTTTAGGCATTACATTTGTTAGGTCTCTTTTATTAAATAAGGAAGCTTTTTTCATGTAATCTTGTTTTTCTCTAATTGCTATTGCCTCTTATGGCACTCTGAATTTAGTTCTTGGTTTAGTTGGAATGCACTTGGTTGCTACTTCTATATGGGCAGTGACAAAATTTTCATATTAATCGTTCAGTGTATGTCTTTCAGATGTATACTGAAGGGTATCAAACTTGTTTCTTACTGTTGTTTCTAATATCACAAGTGGTGATTGAGGATCAGTGGTATTGTGAAGCTCAACTGTCTGAGTCTTATTTCTCCACATACTCATGCGAATCTTTGCCAAGATGATTATGTGATTTGAAGACATTCCTTCAAGAGAGGAATTTGCCTTACAGTTTACAACTCTATTTATCCACTTCTTGCTTATGAATATATACTCAAGCTGTGCTTTAGAGTCATTTGGGTAAATTTAGGTCCATAGTTTTCCCTTCCTTATTTGGAATTTAGTATTTTGGCATGCAAGTCAGTTCTCAAGTGGAAAATCTGCTAAATATTTACCATTTCTGTTTAACGAGTAATCAGAATTTGTTCCTTCTGTTTTTGCCTATTTGAGTATTCATGTCTCCAGTAATGATTAGAATATTATGTTTGAGAATGTGTGGGACAAGGGAAGATAGCTCATTGTAGAAGGTAATGATGCCAGTTTTATCATTAACATTGGTGGGACTGTAGCAAGAAATGATTGTTGTGCAGGGGTTGCCATTAAATGAAGCACACATCATTCTTAGTTGGATTCTCTCAATGTTATTCAGTGATTTTAAGGCACAAGAACTCAGAAGCATTCCTACACCTCCTATGAGGGTATTGATGGAGTTTTCCATGGAGATACCCAGACAAATGTCCATTTCTAACAGTATTATTGTATTTTATTTCTAGTTTCAGAGAGTTACCGTTTAGTGTGGAAATGTCTCCTGTTTGATTATAGCACATATATTCCGTTTAGTGTGCATTGACATGGAGGCCAATGCCTGTGGCAGCTTGTTCCAGGCTATGTAGTAGGGTAAGCAGCGATTGTGTCGATACTGCCATATGGATGCACTACATGAACGCTAACTAAATGGCTAGAGAAAAAGCTTGATGGCAACTATACAAGAATGCTGCGAACAATATTGAACAGGTCCTGGAGGCAACACCCCACAAAGCACCAGCTGTACTGCCACCTACCACCCATCACAAAAACTATCCAAATTAGACAAACCGGACATGCAGGACACTGCTGGAGTAGGGATGAGCTCATAAGTGATGTACTCCAGTGGATCCCTCACATGGCTGAGCAAAAGCAGGGCAACCAGCTTGAACCTACATACAGCAGCTCTGTGAGGATACGGGATGTAGCCCTGAGGACCTGCCGGAAGCGATGAACGATAGGGAGAGGTGGTGAGAAAGGGTCAGTGATATCTGTGCTGATGACACGACATGATGATAATGATGATTTCTAGTTTATTATGGTAGTATCTAAGTTCTTGTATGCATATGATGTCTATATTATGCTTGGCTGAAGATGCTGTCAGCTCAAGAAACTGGTTTACTGTGTTTAAAGTCCTAATGTTAAATGTCACTATGCAAACAATATTTTTGCATTGAGGTAATTTTGGTTTTGGTTTGAGCTCTCTAACTGATTTTTCAAATATTGAGGCTTCTTGTTAACCCATGTGAAGAGTGATTTGGATTGGAAACATAGTTAGGATTAGAGTTATGGTAATTTTTTGTTAGCTGTTTTTTCCCTCATCTATAGACTTCACCTTCATAGATGAATAGCGGTAGTTTCCTGAATTAATTATTTGAGCCTGGCTGTTGACCTATGAGGTTCTTCCACCCAGCATCCGGTGAAGCACACTGTTAACCCATCTTTGGATTCATCTGCCTTATTTTACAATAATTCACAATTTTACAATTTCACAATACTGCTTCCTATGGCTTCAGTTGATCTCTGCTTGAATATATATATATATATATATATATATATATATATTTTTTTTTTGCTGGAGGAGAGTAAATGTATTGGATTTTTAGTTTCCCACAGCTTTACTGGATCAAATTTCAGACTTTATTATTTATGCTTTGAATGGCCTAGGGGTTAGAGTGTTCGCCAATGGCCCGGGAGACCTGGGTTCAATCCCAGGTCGCGTCATACCAAAGACTCAAAAAATGGTACTTGATGCATCCTTGCTTAACACTCAGCATTATAAGGTACGGATCAAGGGTAAAGTAGAGCAATCCAGGGAAGGAGTAGCGCCCTCCCCTACACCTTGGTGTAGTAGCTATCGAAAAGGGAGCCTTCGGGTTACCCTCGACTATGGTCGCCAACTTTACTTTACTTATAAGTCCAACAATCTCTTTTCATTTCATTCAAACTTTGAGGATTAATTTTATTCTTTACCTTAAGAATTAACCTTCAATTTAGTTATTGGCTTTATATATATATATATATATATATATGGAAGTAAATAACGGAAATTAATCTGATAATATAAAGAAATTCTAGTTGCAAAGAAATAGTGGAATCCTATATGAAAGTTAACACCTTTGCCAATGTAGCACAAAAGGTAAGACCAATCAGCAACGACAACAACAATCAATCAGATAAAAACAGAACTCTCATCAAAAAACTAATGCAACTGGAACCAAACGATTGGCCAAAATTTCAGGAAAAGTTAAAAACAATACACTCAGTTGAAATTTTTCAGTTATGTTTATAGTACTCTCATAAGGAAATGAGCTGTTCCACAAAGTACAATTTTTTGTATTTCGTGGAACTGTCAGATATCTTATTGATGTATTTATCTGTACCTTTCTTGATCATACTTAAGGCTCCTACTATTACTGGCACAATGGTAGTTTTAATGTGCCACATTTTTTCAATTTCTATTTCGAGATCTTTGTATTATTTTTATCTTCTTCTTCTTCTTCTTCTTCTTCTTCAGCATTTATGAGTGTCTTCTAGCTTGGATTAGGCGATCCCTTTAATCTCAAAATCCGAGAAAATTTTGTATTTAATTTTTCAGGACAGATTCTGCTCTGTGCATATAGCATTTTTCTGTATGGTAAAAATTTAGTTATTTGCACAATTTCTAGTGAATCCCACACAGCCATACCTTCTTTTGTACTCCTTCAGTGCCATTTGCTGCTTTCACTTACATCATTGTTTCATCTCTCTCCACATAATGATATTGATGATAATGTTGTAACTACCTCTTACCTATCTATATACTTCCATCCTTGAGATTTGGCATGAGTGACATTTAGAGGGTAAGAGATAGATATGATTCAAGATCAAACTTAATTTGGAGCCCTTCTTGCAAATGGGAAGGTAGTAATAAAAGTTGTCCAACCCTGTCAGCATCCCCCTTTTTGGAGCACTTCAGGCACTAGGAAATGACACTGGCCCTACTAATAAAGTCTAGGAAGGACAATGCACATTAAACCCCACCCCTGTACTCCTGTATGTATGCTTTTACTACACGGGTCAGTATGTAAACTGGGTTATGGACAACTCTATTTTGTATTTTCAAGAGCTCAAGTACACTATGATGTTAAAGTGAAAATGTTCAAACCCCTCCATGATGTAGTGGCTAATGTATTGAACTATAATATTGTAATATACAAGTTCAATCTCCAGTTGTGCTATTACATTCACTTTTAGACTAATACACTTAGGAAATGTATGAGCACTATATATTTACTTTATCCCTCCAGCTATGGATTAAATAGCACTACTACTCTCTGATGAGGATGACTTTAAATACCCCACAAAGGTTGATATGCCATTAAACATATAAACTGAAACTGAATCAAACCCATCTATTATGGACAGTATGTGAGTCAAAATCAATTTTTCAGTGGAGTGCAGGTGATTTTAATTCAGATTTTTTCTTCTTTTTAATTGGTTGCTATACCAAAGCTAAAGCACCCAGTCTACTATTTGCCCATAACTGGGGTCAGAAGAGATGGATTTATACCTTTTCCAAAGGTAAAAGAAAGTGAAATACAAATAACTTCATCCATTGTTGAAGATGAGGGTATTCATGTGTTGTAGAGTGTTGGATTGATTCTGTGCTCAAGCAATTTTTAAGTGGGCATATTCATCATGTGTGGGTGACATAATGTATGAATACATAGACAATTGATGCTGGTTTGAAAATGTAAAAATTGCAGCTCAGCTAAAGATCACATGGCTGTGAATCCACTGAGGCTGTAAGACTATTTCCCTGTATCAGTACTTGGCTTTCCAAGTTTATTTCCTGTAACAATAACTGTTATATTATGTATGCTTCATAAATGAATAAAATATTGTTTTAAGTGGTTTATCAGTTTAATTTATTCAGTTGATTTTGTTGTGTATATATATGCACACACTTTATATTTACTTTTTAATTTGGCATCAGATTGAATCATGTGACTTAGTATGTCAACCACATAATAGTCATGTGACTTAAAAAAGAGTTAAATCTAAGTTAAGCCATATGTATTGAATATTAATTCACCTGAAGTTTGACTAAATTGTGCTTTTTTATCCTGTTTTATTAATATCCTACTTCATACTTGAAAAATATTGTGATATTGCTTTGCATTTTTGTGTATAGAGCATGGTAAAGATTTTATGGATCAAAACTGCTTTTAGCATTGAATGTTAATCATAATTATATATATATATATATATATATATATATATATATATATATATATATATATATATATTTATATTTATATTTATATATATATAAAATATATATTCAAGCAGCATATTCTCTTGTAAGCATATTTTATTGAAAATGAAAAGGATTTAGTGTTTAACTTTTTATTCAACTTTTTTTGTTGGCAAACAAGAGGCTGTGACTGAGGTTGTGGGCAGTTTAAAAATTGTCCAAAGTCTCTGTTAGTGTTGTTCAAGTATGAGTATTTTTGACCATCTTCAATCATTGTTGAAGATGAGGGTATTCATGTGTTGTAGAGTGTTGGATTGATTCTGTGCTCAAGCAATTTTTAAGTGGGCATATTTATCATGTGTGGGTGACATAATGTATGAATACATAGACAATTGATGCTGGTTTGAAAATGTAAAGATTGCAGCTCAGCTAAAGATCACATGGCTGTGAATCCACTGAGGCTGTAAGACTATTCCCCTGTATCAGATGCTATATTAAACTTTTCTTTCCACAATAAAATGATTAACTAATAAGGTTTTTATTTCTTTACAAATTTTTTTCTTTTAGATATAACATAAAATTTGTAATCATAAAAATGTAAGAGTTTCATAATTCTAGCTTTTTTTTCTCTCTATGATGAGTCTCAAAATATGAAATTTTAATTGACAGTTTAATGACCATATGTAAATCTGATCTCCCTGATAAGATAGAAATTCTTCAAAGCTGTAGCTTTGTCAGTATGGTTGCACTACTATCAGTACTATGGTTGCACTACAGTCAGTACTATTGCATGGTTGCACTACTATCAGTACTATGGTTGCACTGCTGTCAGTACTATTGCATGGTTGCACTACTATCAGTACGATAGTTGCACTACTGTCAGTACTATTGCATGGTTGCACTACTATCAGTACTATGGTTGCACTGCTGTCAGTAGTATTGCATGGTTGCACTACTATCAGTACGATAGTTGCACTACTGTCAGTACTATTGCATGGTTGCACTACTATCAGTACTATGGTTGCACTGCTGTCAGTACTATTGCATGGTTGTACTACTATCAGTACTATGGTTGCACTACTGTCAGTACTATTGTATGGTTGCACTACTATCAGTACGATAGTTGCACTACTGTCAGTACTATTGCATGGTTGCACTACTATCAGTACTATGGTTGCACTGCTGTCAGTACTATTGCATGGTTGTACTACTTGGACTATAACAAAAAGCCAGGAGGAAAATCTTGAACTATACAAGAATACTACATGCTGTTTTGATTAAATCTTGCAAGCAGTGCCTTACAAAACAGCACTTGTATAGCTATTTACCTTTTATCATACAAGATGAACAAGAAATGCTGGGCACTGATGGAAAAGTAAGGACAAACTCATAAGTGATATTCTCCAATCAATGGACTCCTTTGTATAGACATACCAGTGTTAACTGACCAGCAAAAACTTATATTTATCAGCTTTGTGCATAGACTAGAAGACTTACCAAGAACAGTGACTGATAAGGAAAGATGGTGAGAGAGAAAGAGTTAAGGGAATCTGCGCTGTCAACTTGCCTTGATGACGCTAATCAGGAATATTATGGATTCATTGTCAATATTACCATATTTGCCGGCCTATAAGATTTAAGATTTAGATTTAAAGAAAAATTTGATTTAGGTTTAAAGTTAAAGAATTACTGCTTGCTACAATTTCACCAACCCTCACAGCTAGACACTTTGTAATTTAGTAGATTCCCCCACATGTGTACACACAATACCAACATATTGTCTGATCCTATAGATCATACATAGGAACATAAGGCTGCAGCCACATCCATTTCTGTGATGGTGCTGTAGTTTCTATCACAAGTAGATTTTTATGAGTGGAGTTGATAGTCCCACACCTGGTTTTGAATTCCAATTCCTCCTCTTAAACTAGTTTGCTTACTTATAATGCTTAAGAGTCCAGTCTGCTTTACTATTTTTCCTACAGCAGCAATTGAGATGGATTTATACCTTTGCCAAGGGCATTAGCACAAAGCAAAATATAAACAAAATCATCCTGGATTTGAACTCAGTTCATCAAGAGACCAGTCAGCTGGGGCTGTTGAATACACTGACTGCATCTCTGCAGAGGGGGTAAGACCCCACCGCAATGAGTGTCCTGGATATGAAATTAAACAATCTAATGGAGAGGCTCCAGTAATGCTGGAGCTTTGGGGAATGTAGCCTATCCCTTCATTGCCATCAATCCCAGGTCAACTCTGGCCTGGAGTAGTAGCACCTGATAGGGTCCTATCTATGGATCAAACAGAATTGTTTGATATTTAAACTCTGTGCAAACAAATGACTTATCCTAAATCAAATTGTTTGAAATAGAACTGTTTCATCATTTAACTGTGTGTCTCTACAAAATGTGTTTACAAATCATATATCTAATATACATGTAAAAACAGGATTTTGCATTAAATAATTTACAGTGGTTGATATGTCATAGAATCAAACCAAACTAATCAGTTTAGCAAGTCCATTTCTTTTGACAATAATCATTACACTACCTCCAACCAGTACATTAGGCACAGTGTACTTTTTGCTTTTGCAGCTGCTATTATTATTGGTAGAAGTATTAGTAGTAGTGTGAGATTTTCATGTTCTCTTATCAAATTAAACTCGCAATATGGCTTTGTACTCCTGTATTTTTTTCTAAACGGAAATTATTCCAAACAGTAATTCAGGCAAAACAATCAATAAAATAATTTTTAAGGTAAAGAAAATTTGTTGCAGTTGTAATTACTACAGAGTTTTTCACACATGAAAACACAGATTCCATTGACTCTTTCTCACCATCCTTCCCTATTGGTCATCACTTTTGGCAATTCCTCCAGATTTCATATTTGTACAGAATTAATATAAGTTTTTATTGGTTGGCCAACACTAATGTGTTTACATGTAGGATTCTAAAGGAAAATGTTACTTATGAGTTCATTCCTACTTCTCTAGCAGTGCCCAGTATGTCTTACTAATGAAAAACTGTTTAATATGCTTGCTGTAGTATAAACACAATTGTAGGTTCTCTGCATATACAGTATTATCTATAAATAAGTACATCTCTAACAGTTTCTTAGAATATAAAATTAATTTTCTTCTGAACCAAAGATACTAGGATTCTATCATCTTTAGTGGAATATTATATAATCAAAATGGATATTATTATTATTATTATTATGCATATTTATTATCAAACTTTACGGCATGAAACTGCAACCAAAAATATAGATATGTAGCAGTTCAAAAATAACTACACTCCTTACATATATTTATGGAATATCTTTTTTTTTTGTTTATAAAATGTTAATTTCATTAAAAAAAAAAATGGTAGGTTTGGTTTGGTTTGTTTGGTTTTATGGCATATCAACCTTTGTAGGTTATTTAACGCCAAATCAATTTTTATGTAAATAATCAGTTCTATTGAAAACAGTTCAGTTTAGCATAAGTACACAGTTTGCCAAAAACATTTCCATTTCAAAGTATTTAAGCAGTTATATGTAATAATTCAGTTAAGTGTAAATACAGTTTTAATGTCGAAAAACAGTTCAATTTGAAATAATTCAGCTAAGCATAAGCATGCAGTTTAAGTGTAAGTAAGGTTTAATTGTCAAAAACGTTTCTATTTCAAGCTATTCAGTTTACTCAATTCAGTTTAGCATAAGTATGCTGTTAGTTCTATTTAACCCATAGATAGGGCCCTGTCAGGTGCTACCACTCCGGGCCAGAGTGGACCTGAGAGCGATGGCAATGAAGGGGTACTCCGCATTCCCCAAAGCTCCAGCACTGCTGGAACCTCACCATCAGATTGTTTAGTGTCATATCCAGGACACTTGTTGGAGGGGGGTGTCTTACCCCTCTGCAGAGAAGCAGTCGGTGTATTTTACAGCCCCAGCTGACTGGGCAAAAAAAAATGGTAGGGAATTACTTATTTATGAATGATACTGTAGGTGTTAAATATGAGGGTCAGCTGAAAAGTTCATTGGCATTAAGACACTTATCAAGAGTGACCAAATAGGGTTATTTTTCAATATAGTCCCCTTTGCACTTCTTCCATTGGTATTACAGTGGTTGAATCCTATTAGCTAAAAAGTCATCACCAGCAGGTATGATATCAGCACGCAAACTTTTTAAACCTCTTTTGTAAGGTTCTCAAATTTAAGGACACAAAAAAGTCATTATGTCTTGGAGAGAGAGGCACAGTGGGCCAAAATTGAAGTAGTGATGGACTATAGCAAAATGCTTGGTGAAAAAGCTAGAAGGGAACTATACAAAGATGCTGCATACTGTTTTGAACAAATCTTGGAAGCAGCACTCTACAAAACAGCAGCTGTACAGCTATTTACTTCCTATTGTACAAACCATACAAGATGAACAAGACATGGGCACTGGTGGAGAAGTAAGGATAAATTCATAAGTGATATTCACATAAGGTCTCCTTCTCATGGACACACCAAATTTGGCTGACCAGAAAAAAGTTACATTCATCAGTTCTGTATGGACACTGGATACTATCTACAGGACTTACCAAAAGCAATGATTGATAGAGACAGATTGTGAGAGAGATTCAAGGGGATCTGCAGTCGGCACACTTTGAAGGTGATTATGAAATATGTTTAAGTCTTAGGAATCAAAGTAAAAGTATTTTGAATATAATGTAAATAAAGTTGAACATTTGGTAAAGGCTATTACATATGCACAAGACTTTATACAAATGAGATAGGTAGTGATTGAATAACAAAATGCACAAATACAATGAAAATAATGTTGTAACCATTAAAAAACAAATACAAATATTTCTTAAAATTTTTAGATAGTATTTTATTGATTCAAATTGTTTGTTTTATTTATTCACAAATTAATACTGCTTTTTATGCTGTATATACATCAGTCTACATATTACTTCAGTTTGGGCTATATTTATGTTTTGTTTGAATATTTTTGGGTTCAGTTCTTACAGGAACAAATTTTTTGCCAAATTGCTTCTTCTGTTTTATTTGTATTATAAAGTATAAGCAAAAAACTTTTTACTTATTAAAAAAACAACAATAGCTGACTAATTGAAAATAAAACACATGTACATACACAAATAAGCAATAATTATGTTTTTGTTGAATTGTCTTCAATAACATTTTCACGTGAACTATTCTGCTATTGGGGATTTCTTCCAGAGCTTCATGAAGTTCACATTTAGGGAATAAAAAAAAACAAACAATTAATCAAAAAGGAAGAAGAAAAGTCAGACAGGGGAATGTGCAACATAACTCTCCTGTATATATGCAAGCTGCCCACACATTACTGAAAATATTTCTAGTACCTCACCATTTTGTTTTTGTTCTTTAAAAAAAAAAAAATCAATAGACTGTTAAAAATGAATATCTAACCGTTTTTATAAAGATATTTTTTTTCAAAATATTCAATACAGTTTTAATCTTTTAATTCACATTAATCTGCTTTTCTTTTTATTTATTCTGTTGGTATTGAGAAAAAATAAAACTGCCTCTGTCCTAATAGTTGTTACATATGCAGATAAATTTAATGATCTAAATGTACCAATAATTATAGGACAGATGTAGTAGTAATATCATCTTGAGAGGCCAAAAATACATCTTTATTTTTGTCAAATATTTATTTATTCCTGTTTTTCTTTTTTTGGAAAATCAAAATAAATAGACTCAAACATTCTGCTCCAAATTAAGACATCACATTTTTCCAAATTTTTTTTTATAACATTTGCCATGTTTTTAAGCTGTTACTAAATCTTTATACATTATATAAAACCACAAAATATGTAAAATGTACTTAAATTGCTATTATCAGTGTTTTTTTTTCTTTTTAAGTGTGTGAGGTAAAAGGAATGATTCATAGATTCAATATTTTTTATGTATACTTTTCAGTTTTTTTATGCATAATTTTAAGTTTTATGCGCAAAAGTATGATTTAGAGGAAGTAGTTCAGGTTAAAAGCATGGTAAGGGTAATCTGAGGCCAACATTTTTTAATACCTTTTTTTTTTTTTTAGAAAAATAAGGTATAAAAATGTTTTGGTTTGGGTTACTCTTTACCATGGTTTTAACTTGGATTAAAGTGGGTAGACATTGTCAATTGCCTACAAGGATTTACTGTTTAATTTACAGATTTAAGAACCAGTTATAAATTAAAGAATGAATTGAAAGAAAAAGTTGATATATTTCTCCACCCCTCCAACAACACTAATCTTTTTCTTAATAAAATAAACTATTCAAAAATGGTGTTGTGCAAAACTGAATGATGAGGGAGCTAGTTTCAAGAAAGAGGGAGCAAACTGTAAAAACTAAAAGAATTAGTAAAAAGCAAATATTTTTCTTTTATTCCATCAAATGAGCAGAAAAATTACAATATCCCATCATCAATCTTCTTTTATATTACTTTTGATAAAAAGCATCAACATTTAAGCAAAAAATGTCTTGAATTTCAAAAGCTGAAATACAAAATATTTTATGAACTATATTACTTTGATTCCATAGCTTAGTAAATCTATCAAATTATTAGATAGTTAACACATGGATTATATTCAGTTTTATGGGGATTTCATTATGCCTCAATAATATCCCAGATTTTACAATTACTGCTCAGAGATAATTTCGTATTTGGTAATATTTTTGTTGCTTCTTATAATCAATAGTAGCTTAAAGGCCCTTTTAATAATTTCAGAGTTGATATTAACATTTTTTTTTGTCTGAGAGAATAAATCTGTTTGATATTTGGATATTCAGTGGGCCTGACTATGTAGATTTTTTTTAATGGAAAAAAAGTATCTATGATTCATCTGTTTGAGAAAAAAATTAAGGAATAATATTGTGATGGTGAAGGAGGGTAAAGTTAGAAATTTTAAAATAAAGAAATGAACAACAATGCTAAGATCAAATATAGATTGAAGAGTAATCTCAAGGAAAACAACTTTGAGATGATTGTGTTTAGCACCAAATAAAATATAATTCAAAATCTGTTGTAGAATAAATCTAAGGAAGAAATACAACAATAAATAGGATATTTTTAGAAATAATGTGTAAAATATTTTGCTACTAAATTCCAAGTAGCCAAAGTCAAACATACTACTTAGGACAATTTGTCACCTTGATTTACAGACCCTTTTGTCCATTAAGAGTATATCTATTAAATATGGCTGACAGAAACAACCTTTATCTGTCATATATAATGAAACCAATCTAAAAGAGGGTATAAATTAATTATTGCTTGAAGCGTTTGTAATATTGTAAATTTTGATCATTTGTTGTTTTTAAACCTTATTGCAATGTGTGGACATAGTAACTCCAAATATTTCCTTTTATTAAGAAAAAGAACAAAAATTATACATGTTCAATGGAAATAATTGACATTAATTATAATAGGATGATAGCTTGATATGGCACAAGGCCATGATAATTATGATAATCCTCAGTGAGGATTAGACTTGTCTAGCCATTGGTTGTAGAATTTTTTCTTTAAATAATTTCCTCAATCTTCATACAAAGTGTAGAAAAATTGATGGGCTACATAAATCAACAACAGAAGGGAAAATAAATATCAAATAGAATTAAGTGTGGGTGTATGGTGATGTATACAGCTAAATTTTCAGTATTTCATTTGTATATAATAAAGTAAAAAAAAGAAGTATAAGGGAAATATTTATTATTCCCTGTCAATTCAGGCCTAACATAGCAAAATATGTTTGTAAAGAAAAAGGACTACAACATTCCCTTTGGAATGAGGTGAAAACAAAGACTAAAAAAACATGAGTTTGTCAAAAAGAGCAAAAATAATTACTGAGGAATTAATACCCTTATAGAAACCAATGTTTAATATCTAGTCCATGTCACCTACCATTATAAATTAGCATTATTATTATTTTTTTCATTCTTTTTTTTTGTGGTTAGATATCTGGCCTGAATTTTTTGCTTCATAAATCATATTTCTATGGTAGATGAAAAGTAAAAGGTGGCCTTTAGTAACCACTGGAATAAATATATACCCAAAGAAAGACAAAAAAATAATCACCTCAGATATGAAAAAAGACCCCCCCCCTCCAAAAAAAAAAAAAAAAAAAAAAAAGAAGACAAAAACAAAACCAAAATAAAGATAAGTATACTAGTCTGAATAATTACTGGAATGGTTTTGGAGACTTCAGAAGTGAAATGATTTTGTTTGGACTAGCATTCTCATCTTTATTTTCATCCCTCTTTTGACTGGTGGGCTTCTCAACCTTTCTCAGGTGCACTTCACAGTGAGTAATCATAAAAAATATTTTTTCCATCCTTGAAGTGTCTCAAATGAATCTGTCATTTAGGAAGAAAAAAACCCACATAAATTTGAAGATTACTGGTGAAGTGCACACAAAGAAGGTTGGCGAATTCACTAGGCAAAACAGTTTTGTATGTTTGCTGGTAAAAATAAAGTTCTGTATTTCCCAGCATTGATTTGGGTAGATTAATTTTTGCATTGACTCACAAACAAAAGTTAGAGAACCTTCCAGCACAGGAAAAAAATCCAGAATATACATATAGCTTTCAAGATCATTACAAATTATCACAATTCAAAAAAAGAAAATTTTTCATACTTAATGAAAAAATTGCTCAAGATGAGCCAATAAACAAAATTTGGAAATAAAATATTTACACCACAGAAACAATAAAATAAAAACAAAAAATATTAGCAACAAAATGATTTTCTATATAAAAATAACATCAATTTTTAAAAAAATTTTGATATCTTAACAATGAATTTCAAGCATAGTTCAAGAATATTTGACATAAAATTTTATTAGCAGAAATTTTATATCGTTCCATTGTACTAAAAAAAATTATACCTGACGGTTATTATTTATATTTTATCTTGGAAAAGATGTGCAGGGGAGATAATCATGTAACATGATTCTAAAGCATGTAGCTCTTGTAATTAAACAAAATGCTGAGGAATTTTATCAACTTATATAGATTAAATTTTTTTTGATTGCTTCGTAAAAGCATCATTTATACCATCTGATTATATATGGCATTAAAACTGATCTTTTATAGCAGAGAAGACTTTGAAAAACCTACGGAAGTATTGATTTGAATTTGGGAACTCTAGTCCGTTCCCATATCACCAAATTGCCTTCAGGTTAACAGCAGGTTGATAAATAATTTCATAGGATAATAAATATTCTTTGCATACAGTTTAGATATTGAAAATAAATACATTACCAACAATTTTTAATAAATATCAAATAATTAGTAATAATTATTAATAGGTAAATTGTTTAATATGTAAATTCATTTATTGAATTACTATTATTGTTAGTTTAAAAACTGTATATACTCATTATGATAATTTAAAAAACTGTATACCCTCATGTATATGTGAACCCTAGTTTTATGGCCACAAATTCACTGATCTATAGAATTGATTTTTGAAGCTGAGAATTGATCCTAGTCCTCCTCATTGTGTTTTAATTTTAATCTTACAAAGTTATTAATCATAAATTAGTTGATAATTTTTAGCATAAAAAAGAGGTCTTCAAAATTGAAATCTATACATGACTATACATATTAAAGACTATAAATCAAATTACAGTAAACATTAGCAGTTATTACAATAAAACTTTGTTACAAATAATAATAATAATACAAAATAAAATTTAAAAAAAAAGTTGATCACAGAATTTCCAGTGAAATATGGAAAAAATAAGTTATCTTAGAAGGAAAAGTCAAGAAAGCTTTTGCACCACAAAGTAATATATCTCAAGATAATAGAGCATAGATTAAAAGCACACAATGTCATGTATTTGCCAATCTAAATCTTGGTGGGGATCAATCTCAATGGCTTTTGATACCAGAATGCTAATCACTGTTCACAGAAGTGTACTTTTATACAATGAGATAAAAAAATCAAAAATGCTGAAATGTGAATCACAATTATTTGGTGTTAAAGCTTTCATAGGTTTAACTTTAATGTGTATAAAAACCTTATAAACCTTGATATTTGTGTCTGACAGTCTTAACAAAAAATATACATGATATACAGAAATGCATATTCATAAATTACCCAAGTTGGTGCCAGAAGGTTTTTTTTTTCTGATCTCAATGAGTTGTAAAAAAAGAATATTAAAAACCTTAACCTTGAATGCTAGAAGCAGCATTAATAAGAAAATGAATAATTAAATGATTTAGTCTATTTTCAAAATAAATAAATAAAATTTGAGGATAAACAAAAATGTTTTAAAGAACTTTTTTTGAGATCAAATCTAAGTCACAAATCTTAGTTTTATTAATATTTTAGATATCATTCAATCATCAAAATTGATTATACAGGTAATAACTTCCAGAATTACTATTTATTCATGTACAATGCAATTCCATTTTTTCATGTGAATCCCAATCAATTTTTTTTTTGTTTTTTAGCATAAAAAGTATGACTATACTTTCATGTCTAATGCAGTCCTTCACTTGACCCATGAATGAAAAGTGTGAAAAAATCAGTAAGTAGTTTGCACAATGTGTTGTCTTATTGTGAAGAAAAATCTGAAAGCTAGCATAAATTCCAGATCTAGATATCTTTAGGGGCAAAAAATAGAGTTTCTGTCATGAAAGTATCTGCTTATTATATATATATGTAATGTGGCCATTTACAAGAAGTAATTTCAAATCCTAAATCATCCTAGCCACGGTAAAGCAGTGAATACATAAATTAACTGTTTATGCAAGGAGCTGTTTTAGATTTGGATCACTGTAAGTTAATTTGTTGATACAAATTAACAAATTTGTCTGAACATTACACTTTTGTATAATACAAACCCATTTTGATTTGGTCATAAAATCCCTTGCATCATACAGGATTAAACATGGTAACTTTATTTCATCTCTGGCAATTTAAAAAAAATCTATCACTTTAAGTAACTTATTTAGGTATCTTTCTGTATCATTTAGAGTAGGACCATTGTACATAGCAGTTGTTTGTACAAATATTTTATCAAAATGATCACGTTTATTTCATCATTTCTGGCAATCTAAAAACCTTTCACATTAAGTAACTTATTTAGGTGCCTTCTTGTACATTTACATAGCTGTTTCATGTTTTCTACACCATTTTCAGAGAATGTTGTTATTCTTAAAAAAAAACACAATTCATAAGGAAAATGAAGACTCAGAATAAAAGGTTATCATAACAAAATCTCATAAGGCTTTTTGTAAAATCTTGATTTAAAAATCTGCATATATTCATGTATAATCTACCCTATTTTTCCAAGAGTAAAAAGCATGAATATATTTTCATGCAAAATACAATTCCCATTTAGAAAAAAGTGGGAAAAGCATCTTTTTGTCCTTATGATTTTAGAAGCCAAAATAAACAATAGATTCGTGTGTGTATGTGTGTGTGTATAAGTGAATTAAACTGCAAGTCATTGTAGACAAGTAAACATGGTTGTTACGCAGGTTGATCCTTTATATAAGGAGTTATTTTCAAATAGGAACATTGTATGTAGCAGTTAAAAATAAACAAAACTGTTTAAATATTACACTTGGGTTTAATTTGAAGCCCTTCCCCTACTTTTGGCCTTTGATTCTAATACAGAATTTCTTGCATTGCATATGAATAAATATGACAATAGTCAATGATGACATAAGAACTGAAAATTCTAACAACTCTGGTAAGAGCCAATAAAATTTTTCAGACAAAATGATGAATTATAATTCTGATTTGAATTAATAAATTTGATGATAGTAATAATTGCAAATTGTGGCTGAGGATGAATCTGGGGTTAATAACAAACAATGCTGATTTTGATATTGTTTTATAATAATTGTAATAAATGATGGATAATCTTTTTCATAAAACAATATAATAATAAATAACTAAGAAAACAAAATGATTATATATATATATATATATATATATATATATATATATATATATATATATATATATATATATATATATATATATGTGTATACTCTTTAAGTTTTGTATATTTTAAAAATATGTATCTACACATGCATACACAAATATAGACATTGCAGGAGATTTCTATAAATAGCATAAACATGGTAGATAGCAAATTCTGAGCCACAGACAGACAAAATAGAAGAAAAAAAAAAGAAGAAAAATAGTAAAAAACTAGCTGAAAGTGAATCAAATCAGATGACAGCTTTTAAAGAATGTTTTCTACAAAGATGAAAATGTAATGAACTGTTGTGGTTTGTTCTCATCATAAATGTTAAGCACATTTTTACAAATTCTAATAATAATTGAAATGAAGGAAAATTGCCTTTGACTTGGAATAGTAAGATATTGGATTAAAAATTCTTGTTTAAAAAATGTAGTTATTATTTTAGATCCGTACCCATGTAAAAAAAACAAAATGTCAGAAAGTTGATACAAAATTGCTGTTGGACAAAATAGATATTTTTCTTAAGCATCAAATATTAATGAAGCAGTCAGTGCCATTTGCAGGAATTATTTGTCCATGGCATTAATAATGCCAATCTACTCTTTTTCAAGAGTTCTTTTATGAAATGTCAATTTTTTTTTAAAGCTTAAATTTTGTTGTACATCTTTGATACCAAGCAGGTTTTTAAAGAATTCAACCATTTCTGGTATTTTTTCTTCTTTTTTTAAGGTATTTTTTTAATTAAATTCCTGCCAATATATTTTCTTTTATTTTTCAATTTTTTTTTTTGCTAAGAGGAAGAAAACTCAAACTTCCAAAGATGATAACAAAGTTGCCAGATTGAAAACAGCCAAATAAAAGTACAAAAAAAGTAAATAAATAAAAAGACCCAAAATACAATCACCAAAATTTCAACTAATTAAAATAAGTATATATAAAAAAGCTTTGCAGATTTCACAAGGGACAAAAGTAAATAAAATCACAAAACAAACATAAAAGAAAGAAAACAAAGAAAAAAAAACAAAACATTACCAGTTTATGTACATTTCACAAAGGGATTTGAAATCCAGGAAACACATTTCCAAAATATTCAATCATTTTCATTAAACCAGATTAGACTGGTGTAACAACATATACATACATACATATATACAGACACACAATATATATATATATATATATATATATATATATATATATACTAAAGCTTACTTGTGGCACAAAGCTAGACATAGGTATCTAGTAAGAATTCATCTTATGAGTAATGGTCTGCTAGCCTAGCCTCACTTGGTAACCATTACACCATGAAAGATTCCCAATAATTATATATAAAATATCAAAATGTTCTTAATGTTAAATACAAATAAATTTGGCTGCATGGTTGTTAGTGCATGAAACTCAAAATCACAGGTAATATTTAACATTGTGAACATTTTAGATTAGCCCTGCTTAATAAGAGCATTGAGCACTTAAAAATTCTTTTTTACCCATTTTGAGCAATCACTTGCTCAAAACGTTTATATATATATATATATATATATATATATATATATATATATATATATATATATATGTATGACTTAGCTGCTTTTTCTCCAACTTAAATGATAGTTCAGATACATCAACACATTTCTGTGCTTGGGTGGGAATATAAATGTACAGTTTGCATTAAAGCGCGCACACACACACACATGCATATAAAAGCTTCTGTGTTTGGTTATAAACAGGTGTGTATAGAATTATCCTAATGTTTTCATAAGTTAACCAAACTTTTTGAATATTCTGTAAAGGTACAGGTATAAACTACCAGACCTGGGAAATCGAGAGAGGCAGACAGAAAGTGCTAGGGAGTTGCCATCCATGAGGGTACTGAGCTCTTCAAAATCTAAAGAACACTTACCACTGAGGCCAAGAGGAGGGAATAAAAGCAATGAGTTGAGCTACTTTGACCTCTACTTCCCCAGTGCATGTACTGTTCTTGATAGTTCTATACAGGAATTGACCTCATAAGCCACATGAGAACCCTCTAATAACAGCACTGTAATCCTCCCTATACTTGTCAGCAAGTGGGAATGAATAATAACAAAATTTAAAATAAGAAATGATTTCTGGCTTATATAATGTATATATGAAATTAAAAACGGGTATTTTAAAGTACAAACAAATTATTATTAAAAGTTTCACACTATAAAGCAATCAGAAAAAAAAGGAAAAAGGTTTTTAATTGTTTGATAATTGTCAGGAAACTTTTAGTAATGATTTATGTCTTAAAATAACCATTTTTAGTTATGTAGAACACTTTTTTTTTTTTTACTTAGTCCTGAAAGTCAACATTTTTTGATGATTATTATAAGCAATCTAGCCCTCTCTCTCTCTCATTATATATATATATATATATATATATATATATATATATATATATATATAAAATGGGAGGTGTAAGATATATAGGATTGATAAATAGACCTTAATTCCAGCAGAGGCTGTTTATGCTCGTTTAACACTCATGTTCTTGGGAAAAACATGAATCAGCTTGAAACCTTAACAAAAAATATCTCATCACTATCATGCTATATCTAACAGATAAGAAAGTGAATTAATTAGCACTTAAACAGAACAATATCCTAAAATGATCAGTCAATAGCAACAAAAAATAAAGCTATTACATTTATTGTTAATATTTTTTTGTTTTTAGGAAATAATATACACTTTATATAGAACAAGATTCAAGTAGATTTCTGGAACAAACAAAACAATAAATAAAATTCTTTGGTTTATTTTTTCCTCTAATTTTCAAAAAGTGATATATTTTAGTGGGATATTAAGCTTTAGTATTAAAGATCTTCATTTAAAACTTCTGATGTTGGAGACTTATTCCTTTATTTCCAATCAGTGGTGTTTATTTAACAATTATAGAATGAGGATCTGAAAGCTGTGATAAAAATCAGCATGAATAAGATGAAAACAATACTAGTTAAAAGTTAATAATTAATAACACTTCATTTAAGAAGTTCAAATACTATAATATCTTGTTTGTTTGTTTAAAAACAAAGTCATTTTGCTCAGTATATTCTCAAGGGATGATGATGATGATCATCATCATCATCAAGTGGGGTTCTGATATAAGTATCAACATTTCATTTTTGATCAAGAAAAAATCTAAACTTATGAGAATAGAACTCAGTAAACTTTCACTGGAATAAGAAGATTTAAATGATTCCACTAACCAGAGTTTTGCCTCATCTCTTATCTCAAATCATGAAGTATTTTTCATTCTTATATTCCCTAGTTGTTTAATTCTGAAGAAAAAATTTAATGGGGGGCAGGGAGGGAAACAATAAAAGAATATAAAATCTGAGAGGAAAAAAACCCAAAAGTCTACCAATTACACTTAGTGTCACTTGATTAAGATGGTTATATGCATGCCATCTAAAGCCAAGATTTACTTTTTTATTCTTTTTAATTTAAACTCAGTTTTGATTAAACCAATACAATTCAGTGGTAAACCCCAGTGATACATGAACAGAAACAACTTTTATTAACTATATATGACAAAAATTTCATTATTTTATATATATATATATATATATATATATATATATATATATATATATATATATATATATATATATATATATATATACACAAGACGCTATAAGTCTGTTACTTTAAGTTTCATGTAGTTTACATAAGATTGCATAAACCACATGAAACTTAAATTATACTGCTTATAATTTTGATATTCATTTTCTAATTTTAAACCTACTCTGCTTTAATAGCAATTTTTGTGCAAAAGTTTTTCTTAACTGCATTTCTTATATATATATATATATATATATATATATATATAAGTGGTAGATATTGGTAAATCTGACAAGATGAGAAAAATAAGTGGAATAGTGGATAAATCAGACACAGACAATGGATTTAGCAATAATATATCATTACTAAATCCATTGTCAGTGTTTGATTTATCCTCTATTCCATATATATATATATATATAAATATAAAGAAGCATTGATGATTCTTAGAGTAAAACATGTACCAGCAATTATTGTTTGTGTTCTAATATGTTTTTACTTAACAAGTGAAAGTACAAGGAGCTCTATTGGTGGATATTTAGCATTGTCACTATGAAAACTGTTATTCATATATATATGTGTGTGTGTGTGTAATTATTATCCAGAGAAAACACCACATCACACTAAAAATACTCTAACTTATAGAATACCAATTTCCAGTCCAATTTGCAAATTAATGATAATTTTGTGGGGTCTGCATATATGTCATTTTATAATCATTCAAATTATCAATATAATGTAGATAACTATAAAAAGCTAATTAAAATCCTTTACTTTTCAATTAGAAGTATCAATATAATCATTTTAAAAAGTGTTCAAAAAGGAGATGTTTAATTATTATTAATTTTGACTAGTGTTTTCTTTCATCTTAGTTTTCCCTCCCCAACTCTTTTAGGTGGACAGGAAAATAATTAAATCTTCTACTTAAAACATATTGTCCCTAAACAGAATTTGTCTGAAAATAACTGAAAAAAGTGACTTTTGCTTGTTTCTTATAAAAATTGAGCTGAAAACCCAACATTTAATTTCCCAGCATCAGGTTCAAGTAAGGATAATTTTAGTTAATTCTATTGCTTTTTGCAAGGTAGGTAACTTATTAATTTTAATCAGTATTTTTTTAGTTACTTTAATTATAACTCACTTAGATCATATATTTTATGACTACAAAGAACAGCAGTGATCAAAAATAATAAAAAGAATAAGATTTCACTGTGCTCCCTTTGGCCATGGGGAAGCCTGGTTAAATAGAAAGCACAACAGGTTTGCAGAAGCTCAAAATAAATCTATAGATACATCCTGTATTCTGTTTTTTGACCTCTTGCTGCCATATTTACATTTTTTTACACAAAGAATAAAACAACAAACATATACATGAATATAATTTCCTTATAACTAATATAATCTCATAAATATAAATGCCTAACTTATAAGTTGTTGATGTGACAAAAAGCAGATTAAAATAGATGACTGAAAAAACTGCTCCATTAGCATATTATGTGCAGGATGCACTTTAAAAAATATTTTATAACAAATTGCAGAAAGAAATATAGTATAAAGACAAAATTGTTAAAGTTATTAAAAGATATATATATATATATATATATATATATATATATATATATATATATACACACACAAAAATAAAAGAGCTTTTATTTCAAAATATTTTTAATACTTATTTGTATTCAGCTACTTGTGCTTGTGAATAATCTGTAGACTTAAGTGTTTAAATAGTATAAACTTCTATGTTTGGGTACTCACAGTAGTATATGGTTGTGTATATGTGTGTATGTGAGAGAGAGAGAGAGAGAGAGAGAGAGAGAGAGAGAGAGAGAGAGAGAGAGAATAATTCTATCTGCACTAAAGGTCAGCCTCTCATAGAGAACATGTGCCTGTTAAGCTTGTTTATCATAATCTTATGAAACCGAGATTGTACTGATGGGTGCATTGTTCTGCGATGAAGCAATTGATGCAATATCATCAAAATTAATACTGCTAGCAACACTTGGGGAGGCAGCCAGTTCAGTTCCTCTATCCTCCATTGCTTGGTAATCCACGCTTATCTTAGCATCAAGGAATTTAATGCCTCTGTGAAAATAGAAATGAATAAAAAAAATCAAAAAATCAAAAGAAATACACTGTGTGATCAAAAAGTAATGAGACTGAAGCTTTATATTTTTAAAATTTTAGAATCTAAATGAAACAATGAGCAGCTTGTAGAATAGAGTGATGATATATAGATTTCATCTAGGAGTTAGTGCCAATTTTGAATACTTTTTGATCAGTAGTTTTTTATGAAACACATGATTGTGTAAGTGCAGCACCCTTCATACATACTAGACCCAGCTCCATTCAATTTTTTTACTTTCTAAACTGAAAATTCATCTCAAGAATAAGATTTGAGGACATGAAGGTCACTAAAAGAAATATTATGGTGCAGTTTTACACCATATAAAACAAGAGTTTGAGAGGTGCTTCAACTAATGGAATAGTGAGGGAACTATTTTAAAGAAAATTAATATTTCATTCATTGTTCCTTTCTGTCTTAGCAAATACAGCTTCAGTTTCAATACTTTTCAAACACATGTCATAGTTTTGGTTAGAGTATTGAGAGAAAAAGATTCAATGATGAAGACAATGTGAAAGTTTTTTGAGCAAACAATAAATACTAAACCACTTAAAAATATATTGGAGAGTGAATGACATTTAAGTAAGTTCAAATTAAAGAAAAAATGGCTTAAAAATTGTATAAAAATTTTCATGGTTAATAATTCAAGAAACAAGGAAAGAATAAGAGAGTATAATTGATATTTAATTTACAAATAAGTGTTGTTTAGTGAATGTATCAATATTTATTCACCCCACTCCCTCTGAAAATCATTAATAGAAATGATTAAGTACATATTATGTAACAAAAGAAACCATCTACACGAATAGAATCAAATGGATAAAATGTTATAGTGAAGATTTAGATAGGATTACAAAGTGAGTAGAGAGAAGTGGTCAGAAGATGAAAATAGATAGACACTAAAGTTTATTTGGGTTCACAGTGTCATTCAGACAATATTTTCATTAAATTTCATAAAGAGTTATCACCCCCTTAATAATTCATTTTGAAGCTGTTAAATACCAGGAGATGCTATAAAGGTTATACAGATTGGAATATCAGTCAGTTGAATAGACAAAATTTAAAGCTGATAAATTTAAGTTAATGTTTTCTTAATTAGCTATTTACAAAAATAATATCAGTAAGAGAAAATCGGATAAAACTTCCTGCTTACAAATGATACCCATAGAAATTCTATAGGTTATCTTTGCTATTTAAAAATAGAATACCATGTAATTTAGATATGAGTGTGTCACTATTGTGACCTTGTGTCATACAAAGCTAAACCTACTGAATATCAAGAGAATTCTTCAGACAGAACAAGCTAGACTTGCGGAGGTGCTGCACCATTATTGTGACCTTGTGGTTACACTAAGATAAGTCAAGTAAATACTTATACAAGGGTGAATCAAGAGGTTCATAGTTTGATATAGTTATAAGCTGAATTTTGATCTGAAATGTTCATTGAACAATGTTTGATCTACATAGTCTAAGGAGAAGTATTGGATTAATGGATTTTTTCATCATTAAGCTACAGACATTAATGACCCTACATATTATTTTTATGGAGTATGAATAAAATAATAACACTTAAGGATATACTATATATTATTCATAAAGTAATAATAATAAGAGATTATTAATAACAATTAAGGGAGAGGTAGCTACTCTATATTTTTTATTTATAAAACAATAAAAGATTATAAGAAAGAAGAGGTAGATACTTACACTATATATTCTATTTATAAAATAAGAAAATACTATAAATAACAATTAAGTAAGAGGAAGATACTTAAACTATACATAATTTATAAAAGAGGTAAGAATACTTACAGAGTAAATCCAGCAGGAATGAGCAACATTATGGCTGCAACTATGAATATAAATCCAGTGTAGAAACGCAATGTGCTAGCATAAATCACGGTAAATATGAGAGGAGCAAGGAAATGGATCAAACTTTCTCCACAATGCATCAGAGCAAATAAAGAACCTAAAAAGAAATCAGAAGACAATTATTATTAAAACAATTTTAATGAGATGTTTAGTTATTAGAGAAAATAGACTAAACAAAAATTAGAAAAAAAAAAAAAAAAAAAAAATGAAAGGCTGATCTTAAGATCTGTACTTTTTTTAAAACACAATATATTGAAAAAAAAGAAAAGAAAAAAAAGGCACATTTAGTGTACTAGTTATCATTGTATGTAAATAGAACAGGTAACCTGAATTCAAATCCTGGATAAGGCTGATTGCATTTGATTTCACCCTAATGTCTCTGGGGAAAGTCATGAATCCACTGTTCTTCCCCCAGCTATGGGTAAATAGTAGAGCAAACTATTTTTTAGCCTTGGTAAGGTACTTAGTTAAGAGAAGGAAAACTGAAATCAAATTAGCTGTACTCCACTGAAAAGTTGACCTTGTGCCACATCCTGCCCAGTTGAGTAAATACATATGTTTAAAAAAAGTGGATTTACTTTAAATATATGCCTTACTACATTTGGGTGCCGGAGAGTGTCATCAGTGATGTGTTTTGCTGGGATCATAGGGGAATTTCAGGTATTTTAACATCATACTCCCCTCACCAAGCAGACCCAATCAGAAATGATCAGTCTCTAATATGCCCTTCAGTTTACACAAAAGTGGAAAGAAAAAAGAAAAATAATTTTGGCTATTTATTCATTTGGATGATTATAGACCACTTATCTGTGCATCTGATTAGTTGTTGCAAACAACCAGTCAAATGCACTGTCAATTTTAGTGATCTACAAGGACATCCCCCTCCCAAATTCCCGCTATACAAATTCAACTTTTTTCAATCAACAAAAATTACAATATTTAGCAATAGATACTTAATCATATTCACTGATGTAATTTGACTAATGTCCTCTTCCTGGTTGTTATCACAATCTCAAAATTTTGACTGATGTACCCTCTGGATTTTTTAGGTATCTTTCATAGTAGGTAAACATTTGAGAATTTTAAACCAAAGCCTTTATTCAATCCACAGAGAATTCATGCATTACCTGTATTGAGAAAGGTATATACCTTAATTTCAGAGTGAGTCCATGGACTATTTTTTAAACTGGTAGCTGGCACTGAGGAACCTATGATGATTCAGTAAAATCCTGACACTGGTTCCCAGCAATCAATTTATAGTCTTGATCCAAGATGCCATAATTAATACAGGCAGTGCCTGAAGCAATGTTGGTAGAATGAAAAATGTCATTGAATATAAGAGTTCAGTTAGGTCAGGTACAATGGTTGAAATGCGACTATAGTAACAACCAAGATGAAGACACCAGATTAAAGTAAATCATTTTATAATTCACTAAATATCTAATATATCCATATAGCTAAGGCCCTGCTAATTTTGGTTCAATTTTAACCAAACTTTCAGGAATTATTAGAGTCATCCCAGAAAAGGTGCTAAAATATATCCAGTATCTGTCTTTTACTCTCTAAGTCTTGCTGTCTCTCTTTCTGTCCTATATACTCCTATTGTTCTCAGTGAGAAACTATTTTCATTTGGCATTCAACAGAGAAATTTTCCAGCTTTAGTCTGTTTTGGAATGATAGCAAACAAAGCAATAAGAAAAACTCTGTACCAGATTAGCATCTACCAAAAATGTGATTTATTAAAACCCATATATAATACAGGTGAGTACTACTAGTAATGATAATTTCTCATTTCAGAGATTCATACATTTAAAGATATCAAGAAAAAAAATTAATAAGTATTATCTCAGATTCTGAGAAGTTTCTTAATCCACAAATAATCATAATGTTTCACTGCCATAGTCTTATTATTCCATACATTATTTAAACCTATATCTTAACCATTTCTCAGATAAATGTTACATCATGTAGGTTTTATTTATTAGTATTCTTTTCTTTTTCATCCTTTTGAAATTTAAGTTTTGCAAAAACTGACTGCCAAGGTCTTGTGTTTGCAAAAGAGCTTTCAAGCAAGATATGGGAAAATCTGTCAGTTTTTATCTTTCACTGTCTTCTAATAAAATTTCCATTTGAAGCATGACAACTTGTTAAGCTATGGTGTTCTTATTGTGGAGATGAAAAAGAAAATAAACTAAACCGCTAAAAACAATAGTAATTAGCATTTCAGTTCATAAACTTGAACACTGTATACACAGTTGGTAACTGGTAATTTTAAATGCATATATGTAAATGTAAATTTTTGAGCAGCTTAGAATGATACTATTTATTACATGGAAGGAAGTCTGCATATCACAATATGGGAGATGCCATAACAGACAATAGACAACCAAATTACTAGAAAGCACTTAACAAAATATGTAAAAATTATTAGTAAAAACAATAGGATAAAAAAGAAGGACTAAGTGTCTGAATCACAGATGGAATAACAAAAAGAAAATTAAGTAACCGATAATAAATTTCAGAATCTCAGCAAATCATTTTTTAGACCAATTTTCATGGTTTACATATTTTATAATCTATCATAAAATTCACATGATTTGGCAAAATATTTTTCAAGAAATACTTTATTTGGGTTTTTGCCCTGTAATTTACTATATACATAATAACACCAAAGTGTTAAAATAAACGATAAAAAACCAAACCAGTATAATAAAAAGTAAAATAATAAAATAATTCATAAATATAAAACTGTGTGTATGTGTATGCTTAATACTTTACACTGTTAGCATTTTTCATTACAAAGAGATGAGTGAATTGAGTAATGAGAAAATTCATTATGGTAAGACAAGGTTTGCTTGGTGTCACTCAAAGTGACTAAGCCTTGTGCTACCATAACAAAAAAAGTAGTAATTAAAGGACTATAGCAGTAAATATATTACTTAGTTCCTTTCATGTAATATATATATATATATATATATATATATATATATATATGATATTTTATGATAAATAACTAGTCAAGTTTCTTGTATGAATTCAAATAATTTTTGAAAATTTTTGCAGTATCATCTTATCTTCTAAATTATATATTTGTTCACAGTAGTATCTTATTGGCATTTTTTAAGTTGAGTAGAGAAATTGGTAGAAAATAGTTTTTCACTCAGAATGTACCCCTGTGATCAGTGTTAAAAAAAAGGTACTTATACTTATGTATAAGTCAATAGGTTAATCTATGGTTGCAAAAATCATTAATTCAAGGAATTAATTTTGAAAGCTAAAGGTTGCTCCTAGTTCTAACAATATCATATTCAACTTTAAAAAAATTATTACTCATCAATTTTCACCCTAAAAACAATATCTTCAAAATTCAACCAATACACAAAAATATAAAGTAAAGCATCAAAAACAAACAAAAAAAATGGAAGAGAAACAATTTCTATGCATAAAACTTACCTTGGTCTGTAGGATGAATGCCACGAGAAACAATTGCTCGCATCATTGGAAAAGGTAACAGTTGGAATGCAAGCAGCAGGATTGCTGAAATAAGAATAAAAAAAAAGGTAATTTCTATTTTGTATATTTTTTTAACATTTTTATAGACCATCATAATTTTTGAAGATCAATATTTTTGTTAACTTCATATGACTAAAAGACTTTTGTCAGCTTTAAGAAGCTGTGAATAATTATAGAAATTAAATGCCAATCAAAGTCAGGTCAGACAATAAGTTTGGAGATTCTAAGGGTTATGAAGCTAGATTACATGGTAAAAACAATTCTCACGCACTCATTTATTATATCTTATAGTTAGAGAGAAACATAAACAAAAAGTAAGTGTGAATAAAACTTAATTTTGGTTGGATTAAAAGATTAGGACATAGTAAGATTGTTTATATATATATATATATATATATATATATATATATATATATATATATATTTCATACAAAAAGTTTGAAGAAAAAGTATTGAGGCTGTAGATTTAAATTTTTAACCCACCTGAACCAAATTGGTC